>CM035799.1:40472028-41208278 GCA_020466265.1 Siphamia tubifer | reverse complement strand
ACTTTGAAGGTAAGAACTATTAAAAGCAAGCTTATTAACATAGTCTTCCTCATTCTGTTGACATTCCTATGGAAAGTAGATATTTAAAATAATAAATTTCTTATCACCCTGAGTGACCTGTATAGCAATACACCAGTCTACAGCAAGCCTATTGTCGTTAATGGCTGAGTCCAGTGTCTTATTCCACATAATTGCTACCCCTCCTGCCCTGTTTTATACCCTGGCTAAGGTCAGTGGTGACTCCTGCCTCATGGAAACTGTTATTGATAGAGTTCAGTCCCTTTAAGTCCTGCTTTGACAAGAAAGTTACTTGTAGGCACAGTATGTGGCATTGTTCCAACAGTTGATCAACTACTATGCAGCAAGCTTTATCCGCTGCACTTTGGCCCAGCTGTAAGCCATGACAGACTCGTGACTCTAGCAGATAGTGCAGCTGCTTTACCAGTTATTCCAGCCTTCCGTGGTTCATAGTAACGCCTGACATATGCTCCCCCAGGCCAAAGCTCTGGGTTATACACATCGCCAATGTCTTTGCATTCTGCTGATACTTTAAATGACATGTATCTGGTGTTAACAGTGACAACCTTTTCACATGAAACGTCATATCAAAGTTTACTCACAAGGTGACTGCGCAGTATCTCAGCATCTATATCGGGTGAAAATCTGGATGCAAAGACACTCACCCTTTTTGTAGTTATCATCTTGATGTCCGCTGCAATTCCTGTACCCACGATAGTTTTTCCAGTTTTCTTTTGTTCCTGTGAGGATTTCTCGGAGTGTGAGTTATATTGGTGATCCTCAGGATGCTTTTGTTTCCTTTTTCTCAGTACATCGCTCCACTTTGTTAATCCAAGGCTAAGTGCTGATATGGCACACTCCATCCTAGCCGGTTCTCCTCGGTGTCAGTCGTCTGGAGTTTCAGTCGCCTCCGCTGAGCCGATGGCATCTCCCGCAGCCGCTAAATTGTCAACACGCTCGGTGTTAGCATTCCCAGGCTCCAGTCGCATCAGGACGATTGTTTCCCCGATCTGAAGGCTGTTCCAGAGCATCAACATCCTCCGTCGTCTCACGCAAGTGTAAGGGGGAGGGCCACGCGAAGCGAATAAAAATAATAAAAACAAACTAATAACAGTGAGAGCTAACCCAGTGAAGCAAACAAGAGTACCGTCACAAAAGGGATTTATTTACAAATTCAGTTAAAAACAAGGATATTTTCTAAAAGAATAAAACCCAATTTAAAAGGAACAATGCTAAAATCTGGCTTGGGCCAGGCCACGTTTCTCTCACAGTCATCGCATTGCTCCTGGCGCCGCCTGGGGCTGGCCTCCTTGCCGGTGTCGCCTTAGGCTGGCCTCTAGCCTCCTCACTGCTCCCGGCGTCTCGCCGCACCGCTGCTCCCGGCGTCTCGCCGCACCGCTGCCCCCGGCGTCTCGCCGCACCGCTGCCCCCGGCATCCCGCCGCACCGCGGGGAACCTGTCCACAGAGCACACAGCCAGCCCGCGCCCAGTACACGCCCACCGAGTCACCCCTGCCGGGCCCCAAGGACACCGCTGCTAGGGAACGTGTGGACACTTACGTCGGCGGCAGAGTCCCCTCTGCCGCTGCGTGCATTCCGCCTCGTGGTGTCCACTCTCATGACTCGGTGGGTCGGCTGGGTTGGCTGGATCGTCTGTCCCCCGCGGCGCGGTCTGCCTGCCGGCTCAGCCCCCGGATCTTCTCCCGGATCTGCTTCCCCTGGCTCACCTGTGAGGCGCTGCTTAAATCCCGTCCCCCCAGCACAGGTGTTTCCCATAACAAATCAGCCCCCGGCTCGTAGGGGGCGTACACACATGGTTAAATAAAAAAACACACTACACACAAAATCAAAACATAAAAACAGTGCTTCTGTCACACAAGCACTCACTTATTTCAGTCTGTCGGTGTAAGGCAAGTTTCATTGCGGAGACATCACAGTGAAGCTGCTCCATTTTTCGAAGAATGCCACAGACATCCATACTGGAGAAGGTTAGAGGTGGTAATTCATCTAAATAGTGAGATACAAAAATCTCGGGATGTTTTCCCTGCACTCTTAACACTTTAAGACAACTCTTGATATTATTAGCATCTTTTTGCGCTCCCTTGTATCTAATATTCCGTTGTAGGGTGGTGGGACCTATTTCAAACACACTTTCTTTGAAGCCTCTATCCAGTCGGAGTCGAAGTTGTTGGCAGCTGACAGGACAATCTCATCCTGACTGAGTGTTCTCATTGTCAAGGTGAGGAAATGTAAAAGTTCATCTTCCACTATGACTTTGCCATCAGTAGTTTGATAAATGTCTGGTTTTAATCGCACTCTAACTGACACTGGAGCACCTGAGTGCTGAGCTGCAGTGTCACCCGCCATCTATTTCTCAGATTGGTGTTACCCAGGTCTATGAGAATTCACCCCACATTTCATGTGTCAAAAGTCAACCCGGTGGATGAAAGCGCTCTCTTGCCCCCAGGTCAGATCCCACCAGTCCCTCGGATCATCAATGGCTCTCCGGCTTACACGGTACACAGACTGCTGCGGTCTCAGCGTCGTGGAAGAGGTATCCAATACCTGGTTTACTGGGAGGGTTATGGTCCCAAAGAGCGGTCCTGGGTCCCAGCTCGAGACATCCTCAACAGCCAGCTTATCCAAGACTTCAATCAACAGCGGCTCGAGCAGCCCTCAAATCGACGTTCCCACAACAGGAACAATGGTGAGGTTTCTCCAGATCGGCCAGAGAGGAACAAATCTCCCATTCCAGAGGTGGGCTCAGGATCTGAAGAGGAGTATTTTTCTGAGGAATATTGACCTCCCTTCCTGTACCTCCCACCTTCCGTGGACATTATGATTTTTTATTTTTTTTTGGGGGGGGGGGGGGGGTTCTGTCATGTCTGTATTCTGTCTTTTTTCTCTCTTTCTCTGTCTGTGACCTCTGCCTTAATTTCATTACAAGCCACCTGAGTAAGCCTGCTCTTTCTGTCTGCCTGTTGCCAGATCTTCTTTGTCTCTGCAAGACCTTCCAGCATTATTCCTGTCTGTTTTTGACCTGTTCCTGTTTGCTCCCTACTTCGACCTGCTTCTGCTTGAGTTGGTCTGAGTTGGTTGAGTTGTGATATGTGTTGGTTTACAAGTAATTTCCACATTATAGAGCTAAAATTTAAATTAAAAATCATTGTTTATAATGAAACCAGTTTTGAGTGTTAAAGGAACACTCCACCGGTTTTCAATAATAAAGTATGTTGTTCTCTGATCCAATCCCTACCTAGGCACGCAGCACTAATGCGATAGCATTTAGCTGAACTCATGTTTTCCTTTAGAACTGACGGCGACCCTAACTTAGAAGTGACCAAGCTGTTCCACGTGGTCGCTATTTAAACACACTTGCATGACTAGTTAAAAGACCCAAAAGTGCAGTTGCACAAAATGAAACATGACAATTTTCTATCTAGATAGATATATTGAACTATAGTACTACTATGAAAGGCGTAGTAACACTGTCTGAGCACTTCGACTTCGAGGCATTGATATCTTCACTCCTAGTGATAGAAGAGGGGAGGGGGAGAGGGGGAAACCAGGAGTGAAGATATCAATACATCGAAGTCGTAGTGCTCCTACACCTTTCTTAGCCTATAACGTCTAATTTATAGTCTAATCTACATAGAAAATAGTCTCATTTCATTTTGTGCAACCACTTCTAAGTTAGGGTCGGCGTTGATTCTAAAGGAAAACACGAGCCCAGCTACATGCTAGTGCGTTGGTGTCTCGTGCCTGACTGACTGGAGTCACACACAAAGATGATCAGAGAACATACTTTATCATTGAAAATCGGTGGACTGTCATACATATGTACTGTATGTATGTATGTTTCACTGAATTATTTTTTATCTACTTGGCTTGCTTATTATACTCTGGTCACCCAAATTGCTCAACTACTCAGCATTACTCTTTCTTAGAGGAATCAAAAGCATCTCACCAATTCCCTCCTCAGGTCCAGGTCATTCATTAGATCCGCCTCCAGGGCCTCCAGTGCACCCTGATCTTTTAGTGGAAAATAATCCACATGCCTGGGTGGCACTGAAGGCATCCTGCGACCTCCCAGCAGCCTGTCCTGGACCATGCGGACCAGACTTCGCTGTTCCTCCTTCAAGACTTCCTGGTTTATTAGGATCTGCCTTAGGATAGCGGAAATTTAAATGAAAGCTTGGTTTAGCATAACAACTAATTACTAAATGAATTACTCTTTTTAAATTATATTTCAAGTAATTCCATCAATGATTCTTGCCTTCTTCAGGGGCGACGTCTCTGGGGAGGTGTGGGGTCACAGCAGGCCCACTTTGTCCTGGCCACTGAATGTCCAATTCAGGGGAGCAGTGGCGGACTGGACCAGGCCCCACCCACTGGGCCAAGAGAGCAGGGGAGTAGTGGAGGGTTTGGCAAAGCCCCACCCACTGAGCCAGGAGAGCAGGGGAGCAGTGGAGGACTGGGCCAAGATCTACCCACTGGGCCATTTTCTTGGTTTCCCCCATAGCCGCACTCCATGGCCTGGCGGATGGAGGACCCAAGGCCAGTTACATGGTCCTGCAGGTGGATGTAGAAAAAAAAAAAAAAATTACTAACACATACTATTATTTCAACTTTACTTTAATTTGTTAATAGCTTTAGAGGGGACCTCTGGCAATTTCGAAGGTAAGTCCCTTTACTATAGGTAGTTGAGTAATGACAACAGCCAAAGGATGGTGCAAATTGGCGCTCCCTGTGCGAAGATTGCGTTGTTTGTGTTTCCTGTCATGCTAGCCAAATAGCTGTGATGGAGGCAGATTTTAAACCTCCATGTAAAACAACCACTTGCACACTACAGAAACGTGACCACTTTCTACACCATCCGACAACAAAGGTTCATACATTATTGGTGTGTGGACGTTACATATGTCACCACCACGCTATTTGGCTAGCATGACAGGCAACGCAAACAGTACAATGCTCGCACAGGGAGTGCCAATTTACACTTTACACTTATCTTCTTAAAACTAGAAACATAAATTACTTCTGCCATCTGCAAATTTCTTACCTGCTGGCTGACTACAGACCCAAGATGGTAAATTATTTTTGGGGCCTTTGTTGGGCAAGCCTTTTTTTGGGGTGATTTCCTCCTCCTCCTCCTCATCTGCATCAGCAGAAAGCCACTGCTTATGTGTCCTTTGTCATTATAGGGCATTATAGGCCATGATTTAACATTACAGAATGTGAAATTTGTACTTACATTTTAGAAAAATCTGGCTCATATGATCATAAAATTTTCAAATTTACTTATAACTCATCTAGGAAAATGAAAATACTATATATGTTTGTTCAAATGTATTGTATAATTTCACTAAATAAACAATGGATAATATACAAAAGACTAGCATGGGATGCTTCTATAAAGATTACCTTATCATCTTTACAATTAAAGCTTTTGATTTCACTATCAAACAAAATAATTCCAATAATAAATAATAAAAAATGTCATTAAATCTAGTAAAATCTAGTGTCTTTCACTGTGATGTCAAGAAGATACTTAATTTAGTAGCACTGTCTACTAATAATTATTGTCCTGAGTTTTCTTTTGCAAATATTAATCATTAAGAAAATAAACTTTCCTTATCAGAAATATCATATATTAGAGTGAATCTATAATCATATTCAGGTTCCGTTCTGTCTCCTCCAACACCTGGATCAATTCCAGTGTTGTAGGAGTCAGAATACTATCCCCCGAAGTACTTTGAATGTTCCCCAAATCTAGGTGGTCTGTCCCGGGTTCAGGTACGGGTGTATCCATAATCTGTGGTACAGATTGTGGAATAGGATCTGGAATGGAGTCTAGTGGGGGTCTGGTTACTATTGTGGTGTGGACCCCTCTGGATGCCCCATGTCTCTGTACCCTCTGTTCCTTAATGGACGGGTTTACATTGGTGGTAAGCAGTGGAACCCCCCCATCTACATTGGTGGTAATTGGTGAAACCCCCCAATCTGCATTAGTAATACCTGGGTTCACAGTTGAAGACCATCTATTTACATTGGTGGAAACAGGTGGAGACCCACTATTAACATTGGTGGTAACAGGTGGAGACCCCCTATTTGCGTTGGTGGTAACAGGTGGAACCCCCAAATCTGTTGGGGGATCCGTCCCCTGGTCTCTTGTGGCCTGGGGAGCAAAGGTCTGTGTGCTGTGACCTCTTGGAGTGGAAGTAGGTATGTTATTTTGGGGAGTAGGGGTCACATTGTTCTCCTCAGTGGGTCTGTCCCTTACCGTGGCGAAAACAGTCCCCCTAATCTCATCCACAACATCCTCTCTTAGCCTGGGAAATTTCAAGATGTCTTTATTGTCACTGGGCATTTGCATGTCAGTGAAATTTTCAGTGCAACCCCCGTGTAAAGATAACAAAATGAAACAAGATAAACCAACTGGCATGCAATAAAAAGAGAATAAAATAAGATAAAATAAAAAGAAATAAATACAATGAGATAAATAGAATTATCTCAGTGCTACATTAAATGGTATGAAATTCCTCAACTTTGGTCATTAATTCCTCCACAATGTCTTCATAATGCTGTTTTAAAATTAACATCGTGGTGTGAGCCCAGTTTTTAGCATTACCTATGATGTCATCACGTGTTTTCTGTGATGGCAAAGCAGGTTTAATTAAATTAGCCAACATATCTTCCATGTTAGTGATTGTTTTAGGTCTTTTTTCATCCTCAGAAACCCTCACATTGGCCCCGTGGTGAACAGCTGTAATTAAATCATGAAAGGTATGTGTAATCTGCATCTCCCCCCGCTGCAGCCCGGGCGCACGGCGAAATCCTCCCCGTGTGCCCCGCACCGCCTGTGCATAAATCCGGATGAGGGGTTGGGGGCGACCGGTGGGGATAATCCTCTGGGGTGGCACTGGCTCAAGGTTGGGGTTATAGTGGTTGCTGACCCCGGCGTTGTGAAACCCCGGAGCCCTAAATGCACTGTCCGTCCCCCGGAGAAAATCATCCACACCGTGACGTCCCCCTTCCCACTCCCCGGGCGCGAAGCGACCTGGCCGGCGTCCCCTGCGGACCACCGTCCAGCCCTCTCCGTCCGTAAAATTCTGCATTTTATTTTATATATGTATGTGTCTGTGTGTCCCGTGTTGTGTGTGTGTTCTGTAGTGTGTGTGAGTGTGCGTATTTTAATTTTAAGAAAGAAAAGAGAGACAAAAAGAAAAGAAAATGAAGCTAGCTAACACAGAAATATCCGCTGAAGCCGGGCGGAAAACTCCTGTGAAAGTCAAATAAAAATAAAAAAGTGAACAATGTTTCGACCTAAATAGGTCTTCTTCAGGTCCAAATAAAATAAAATAAACCAGAAAAAGGAAAGGGTTTTGTGGTGGTTTTCGACCAAAATAAAGCTTGAAATTTTTTTTTCGGTCAGCGGATAGATTTGATGGAATTTGACGGAACAGAAATTTCATTTTTGACGGAATTCCGTCTGTGGACGGAGATTTGACAGCCATGTATTGATTTCAATCGCACGTATCTAACCTCTCTTTATCAACATTGCCAATGGTAATTTATCATTACATTTCTATCACATTGTCTTTGTTTATGAATCTGTTCTGAAGATAAATTACGATGTGTTGTATTCGTACACCGTAATGAATATGTAAACAGTGCAGCAGCTACATTGTTATTAAAATATGCAGTGCAATTCAGTGCTACGCTTTAAAAAGAAACCGGAATATGAGTCGCTTGATATCAAACTTTGTTGTAGTTGTAGTGTAGTTGTAGTGTGCTTACCTCAAGTTGTAATCCGTCCAAATGATGTATTCTGCTGGGATTCTGTGGAAATTAAACTCAAAATTCCCGCTTTTTGCGAAGCCTTTGGGAAGCCAGGTAAATGCCAAAGCTCGCCCAAAGCGCACCTGATGCGGTCCTGCTCATGATCTGCTTACCTGGTTCACCAAACTTAAGCCATTAATAAACCAAAAATATTTGCAATTAAACCACCAACGAGTTGCCCTTATTGGTTCAAACAGTACTTGTAGTTTCCCTGAACATATCCTTGTGATCTGAAAGAGACATTGGTAGTAAACTCATTTCTAGTACTTTATTATATAAATGAGTGGAAACGAAAATGAAATCAATGCGGGAAAAAGTCTGATGGTGAGGGGAGAAAAAAGTAAAATCCCTCATTGCTGGATACATGGTACGCCAGCAATGAACAGTCTGACGCCCAACTTCTCAAGGCTTTAGAACTTAAAGACTGGTCTCTAGACTCATTAATTCCTGTTCTATCAAGCGAGTGTTTCCAAACTGCATTGAAGTCGCCACCTATAAGTGAACAATAACCTGATAGCTCAGTAATAATGTCTGTCAAATCATTATAAAACACAGCATCAAAGTCGTTTGGTGCATATACTGAAATAAAGGCAATATTTAATCCATTGATTACCGTTTTGAGAAAAGTAATCCTTCCATTCTTGTCTCTTCCAGAGCCCAGGTCTGTGAGGTTTGCCGATTGTTTGGCCAGGATCAATTCGCCTCCTGTTTTCTTTTGGAAAGAGGAAAAAGCGACCACTCTATAAGAGTTATTATGCATTTTATAGACGTCTGCTTCCATCAAATGGGTTTCCTGTAACATAGCAATTTCAATTTTGTTTCTCTGTAGTATATCCCAAGTGCTTACTCGTTTTTGAAGAAGGTTAAGGCCTCATACATTCCAGGACAGGAAACAAAAATTTCTAGTCATCATTATATACAAGGATTAGAGTTACACCATGGTTGACCGAAATTAAATATACATGATTTTGTACCAAAGAACCCCCCCCAACCCACCAAAACCCACCCATTTCCCTGCCAAGATCCCAAAGCCCCACCCAATTCCCCAAATATAGCGCTGACAGCTCAGATCAGACAGCAATTTGCCCCCCCACCAACGCTTGAATTAACTCAAATATGAAAAAAAAACCAATAACAACAACAGCAACGGGCAGAAAGATAAATAAATAAATCGTTTACCTTACGTCTATCATGACATCATCACACCTGGAAGGAAAACAAACTCATGTGCTCTCTTATTTACATTGCGGGTAGTAATGTTCAAATTTCTGTAGAGTGGAGTCTTACCCACTGGAGTGGTTATGTGGTTAAATTGGATGCTTCGTGGTCAGAGAGATACTTTTCTGCGGCAGCCGGAGTATCAAACAGGTGTTTTTCAGAGCCCTTTATAATTTTAATTGTCGCTGGATATAGGAGGAAAGCTTCGAATCCCAAGGTGCGGGCACGGTGCATCACCTGGTAGCAGGGATGGCGTCGTTTAGCCGTAGCGTCGCTGAAATCCGGGGCAAAATTGATGGTATGGTTGCCGACCTGAACGATGTTCTTCCTTGCCTCATTAAGGATGCAGTCCCGATCCGTGAAACGAAGGCATTGCACTATCATCGCCCTCAGGGGAGACGTGGGCCCTCAAGGTGGACCAATGCGATAAGCTCTCATGAACTCAAGAGGGACTCTGGCAAGCCCTGGTAGCCGTGCTGGGATAGCAACCGAGAGGTAGGCAAGCGCATTGTTTTTTTCCTCGCCTTCTTTAACATGCAGAATACGAAGGTTGTTGCGTCTGCTTTGATCTTCTTGTGCGGCCAGTTTGTTTTCCAAATGAGTTATTCTTTCGGTCAGCGCTGTTATTGCACACACGGGCTTGTATTGCGTTGACAGATGCCCGCTGTTGATCGATTTCTCTAGAATGTTTATCCAGTGTCTCTCGTATTGTGCCTAGTTGGCTTTCCAAGAGTTCGAATCTCTGTTGAGATTTCTTTTCAGCTTTGTTGAAAAACTTACTCAGCGTGGATTCAAAGTAGGCCACGGTGAGTGGACTGGAGGAGGATTCTTCAGTCATTTTTGACTTAGCTTTTTCCTTAGAGCATGTAGTCGACATAAGACATTGATGTGATCTAATCACCTTTGACTTGGAGAGAGTAGGTACATCAGATTAACTGATTAGCTTGATTGTATTTTGCGAGGGGGTAGAGGAGATTCAGCGTGTCGTCCTACTCCGCCATCTTATTTCATTTCTTGAAAGACACATGACCACGTCTTTGCCTTTCTCTCCCCAGAACCCGACCTGCTTTTTCAACCCTGACCTGTCTCTCTGCATATCTCTGCTGGATTTCTGGTTACCGAACTCTGGACTGGACTGTTTATTCCCTTTGCATTCTTCCTGTGGACTGTTTAAGCTTTTTGATATTAAAACCAATTTTTGGATTTTACTCCAGACTGCTGTCTGCATTTGGGTCTGATACCTGATCATCATAGTCGGTACCTTTTGGTTCAGTCTGTTTCATAAGGATCTTAATCTCACATGGCTAACAGGGGTCTTTCCCAGCATACCCATCATAATATCCTCTTTACAATAAATTTTTTCCCCTTTGTGTTAGGGCAGGGGTCTTAAAATTTGTTGTCTTCAGGGGCCATATTCAATCCGATTTCATCTCAAGTGGGCTGGACCAGTAAAATAGTAGCATAAATAATAATGACAACTCCAAATATTTGTATTTGTTTTAGTACAAAACCCCATTATATTATGAACAGACTTACTTTTATGAGCTATCCAAACAAAAAAGATGTGAACAACTTGAAAAAACAGACAATTTGGAAGAAAAAATAGGTGTAATTTTAACACTATTCTGCCTAAACTTGTCATATCAACATGTATATTGTAGATCATTTCTACAAAGACACAAATTGTGCAGAATTTTCTTTAGACAGTTCAGGTTCATATTTGTTCAGGTTATTCACATTTTATTAGTTTATTGTTTGTAAATGTAAATATTGTCCAGATTTAATGTTATTTTTTCACTAAAAGAAAGACACAGACATTTGAAGAAATGAAATAAATAGACTCTCCTCCATTGGTCTCTCCCACACATCAATTAACTGGTTTCATTCTTACCTGTTAAGCACTCAGTTCATCCAATTAAAAACCTTCACCTCCGACCCCCATCCAGCCTCTGCTGGTGTGCCCCAGGGCTCTGTCCTGGGGCCCCTCTTCTTTATCATTATTTGCCTTCTTCCCCTTAGCCATATTCTCCACAAACATCACATTCACTTTCATTGCTTCGCGGATGACACCCAGCTCTATCTCTCTTGCAAAAGTCATTCTTCACTTTCCCCCCCCCCCTTACCTCCTTCCTACTCGAATTGAAATCCTGTTTCACCTCCAATTTCCCTTACTGACAAGACCGAAATTCTGCACCAAATCTATTCTTTTAAAAATTTACAGTTTTTCCTCAGTCTCCCCCTCCCCCCAGGTTAAGTGTCTGTTGAGGATTCAACAGGACACTCTTCTTCCGGCTCACACATAAATCACAATACCCGGATTGCATATTTCCACCTCCGCAATATAAACTACCTCCGCCTCTCCCTCACCCAACACAGCATACTCATACACAGCCTGGTCACCTCTCGTTTGGAGTACTGTAATGCCCTCCCCTTCGGACTTCCTCACAAATCCATCCATAAACTGCAACTGGTCCACAACTTCACTGCGCCGCATCATCTCAAGGACACCTGCCTCCCAACACTTCGCCCCCCTTCCTCGGGCACCTCCACTTGTTCCCTGTCAATCATCGTATCCACTACAAAATCCTGCTGTACACTTTCAAGTGCATCCATAACCTGGCTCCTCCCTATCTTTCGGAACACCTCCATGTGACCACCCCAGCGCGCTCCCTCTGGTCCTCCTCCATCCACCTCTCTGTGCCCACTGCTCACCTCAGCACCATGGGAAGCATGGCATTCAGCCACTCTGCTCCCCAACTCTGGAACTGTTTGCCACCGGGCCTCTATAATTGTGACTCTGTCCCTACATTCTTAAGCAGGCTCAAAACTCACCTTTTCCAAATAGCATACTCTCCATAATCAAACTTCTTTTTCTTCGCTCTTTCCAATAATTTTTGTTTCATCTGCTACAGCCACTTGTTTTTATCCTTTTTGTTTTTAGACTTGTTTATATACTGTTTTTATACTGCTTGTTAAGCACCTTGAGATTTTTGAAAGGCGCTGATAAATAAAATGCATTATTATGTATTACTCACACTGTTGTAGGGTATATCTGAAGAGAAGGGTGATATGACTTGGGCGGGGGAGACAGGGACGACGATCAGAGGGCCCCTGGGTTTGGAAGTTTAAGTGAAAATCCAATATTGTTAAATCCATATATCGAAACTCCCAATTCTTACATTAAAACCTTTCCTAGCAATCAGATTTAATTTCCAACACCATATTACAAATATGTAAATAGCAAAATTAGACAGAATAGTGGTAAAATTGTGATAAAAGTTAAAGTAAAAAGTATGTGTCTTAACTTTAATTTAATTTTAATTGTATTCATTTTATTTTTATTTTGAGACAACTTTGTAGATATAAACATGTGGAACAAGTGACATATTGTACAGTTTTGCAAATATCAGCACAGAAAGGAGCTTAGTTTTGCAAATATCAGCGCAGAAAGGAGCTTTAATCTGATTATTGGCAGTCCTGTCAACAGTAGGCTATTATTCCACCTTGAATATCTGTCACATCTGTATTCCAGTGCCATTCACTGTGTACTTAACATGGCAGTAGCAGTATCATTAAACTCTGTCATGCTCCGTTATCCCCTAATAACATCTAGTTTAATGCTCACTTAGCTGAATGCTATTCAATGATCTATGACAACCCTATAACTCAAGAACGTTGCTCTGTCCACAGTCGAGATAGGACAAGATAACCAGATCACAGGTGCACTACATCAGTCTCTGCAAGTCTGAATGGGATTACCTGTCCTCTGTAGCCTGAGCTGTATAGGGTGGGTGGGGGGGGCAAAGAAGCTAGGGAAATAGGTCAAGCACACTGATAAGGGCAGGTGTTCTTTTGAAGATGTCTCTGCAGTCTCCTGGGAAACTAGTACAGAGAAACATTACTACTTCAATAATAAAAAAAGAAAGTTTCTATTCGAATCAGCCCACCGATTCAAGTGCTTCACTTTAATAAATGTTTGTTGAAGTCAAAGGCAAACAATCAGTGGTAGTGCAATGAAATTAATGGCTGGAGATAAAAGACAAATTAGCTAACATTTTGTTTTTCCTTTTGCCTCGTCGATATATTAGCCTTAGAGAAGTACTTAGAGGCTCCTGGAGACTCACTGGTCCTAAAACGTCTTATCATGATCCAGATAACATCAAGTATATAAATGGAAAAGTGGCTTGAAAGTGATACTGCAGCGTTCTGCGGGGACAGTAGGGAACAGCAGCGGTGCTTATAAAGGTGCAGACAGCACTCACACAGGGACTTAAAGAGTTGGGGCATCCAATAAATATACTTTTTATTGACTTAACTTGCAATTTAATATTTAAGGTCAGTTCAAATATGTCACATCTGTTCTTCTGAGGTTACCAGGTAACATTTTCATGTATCATCCACCTGTTTAACTATAACTACATGTAGGTTAAAGCTACGTGGGAGATTTTCTAAATGCGGTGCACTTTGTGTCCCACAGGTTTAACCTAAAAGATTTCCATATAAACTAAACCACAAAATACATTCTAAAACATGAAATGAAAATATCCATGTGTCTTTGCATTATAGCACACAAATATATTTTAAATATTATATTTTCAAATATTTTATGGGTTTCTGAGGTGTAGACTTAAGCCAAATCAGCATGTCCCCACTCAGCAAAGTTAATCTTTTATTGAACGTTGTCACAACCTGACACAATCTTATTCACCTGGCCCCGCACCGAGCAGCTGCAAGTCATTGCCAACCTGCAGTATTTAAGCAATGCAGCTTGCAGTTGTCGGTGTTGGACCATTCAGTTTGTCACTTCCATGACCTGGACACTCTGCCATTTCCCTTTTCACCATAACCTGGACATTTCTTTCACCACCACAGACTCTGGCTGATCTACCCCCAGGTTTTGTTTGGTATTGTTTCTGTTTATTTTATGTCTCTGTCTGTTATTGAGTTATTTCATATCAATCACGCTTTTTTAAAAAAAAACAATTGTTTCGTCCAACTTCCTAAGCACCCAGGAAGTGACATCACTAAAGGCCACTCAAACTATAAAGTCAGGTCAGTATTCCCATACTTTGACCTGTATTTAATTATTTTTATTATCAGTTTGACGTTGTCGAGCTCAACCTTTCAATACATTAAAAAGGCAGTTGGAGCCAGCAGACATCCACCAAGGCTTGATATGGAATCATATGATGAGAAAACATGACGAGATCGAGCCATAGGTGTTGACCCATCTGATGTCCAAAGGCAAGATGATGTCAATGCAAAAAAATGCCTGATTCTACCTTATCTGAATCCTGAGCTTTTACCACTGGTGTGTTTTAGCTGTTGACCTTTAGTGTGACCTTGATCTTTGACCTTCATTGCTCAAAATGTAATGGCCTCTTCCTTGACCCATTATCTATCATTCCTGAAAGTTTTATCAAAATCCATTCAGAGCGTTTTGTGTAATCCTGCTGAAAGTCACACAGACCCAAATTTATTACCTCCTTGGCAGAGGTAATAATTAGTATTGTTTAGGGAAAAAATGTATAATTTTCTTGGAAAACTGTATTAATTTCTTGTCTTCCTCATGTTTTCTAATGCTCCATACCCTAATTCTGTGTTTCCCAACCCTGGTCCTCGAGGCACATTATCCTGCATGTTTTAGATGTTTCTCTCTTTGAACCTACCTGACAGTCATCATCAAACTTCTGCAGAGGTGGATAATCGGCTGATTATTTGAATCGAGGACCAGGGTTGGGAAACACTGCCCTAGCTAATGTGGATCTATGGCTATTTTTAGCTAAAATCTTCAACCCCATTACAAAAAGAAACACCGTTATGGGGATGAGTCTTTCTTACAGGGTTGAAGGTTGGACCGTTATTAAGGTAGCCTACAATGTGCACCCAATTCAGAGAATCACCCACAAATACAATAATTGCTAACATGATACGATTTGATTTGGCATTATTTGATGCAATTTAGTAGGGTGTAGGGCAGCATGGTGGTGCAGTGGTTAGCACTGGTGCCTCACAGCAAGAAGGTGCCTGGTTCAATTCCAACACCAGACCTTTCTGTGTGGCGTTTGCATGTTCTCTGCGTGGGTTTTCTCCAAGTTCTCCAGTTTCCTCCCACCATCCAAAGACATGCACTGATAAGGCAGGTCTGCCTTGAAAAAGAGATAATTGATCTTAATGGGACACACCTGGGTAAATAAAGGTAAAAAAAAAAAAAAAGTATATAAAATTTCTTTTTTATTATTTTAATTTAAATTTTACGTTTTAATTTTATTTTTCATTGTACAATGTAAAGTATAATGACAAAGTTACCTTTATTCACCATTTTTTTATATTACACCTGGCACCTTAGATGGAGTTTACCACCCACTGCTGCATTCACTAACAACCTAACTCTTAGAAGCTCAGACCCGGCGTGACAACCATCGGGCAAGCGGTCTTCCGTACACCACATTTTCCACGCCTGCCTGTGGGACGGACAAGGATTCTGTGCTGGGCTCTTCCCACTACTGAGGGAATCCTGGTTAGTTTATTTTCCTTTGCTTAGTAACATGATTACAATAGGGAATGAGGGTCAGGGTTTTTCCAAAAAATCCACATGTTGAATCTTAAAGACTCAAACACCCACCGGTGACCAAAATAATTTACTAGTATAAAAAGTGAAATAACTGTTTATCCATTGCTCCTATCAATCAATGTCAATAATTGGTGTAAAATACAGTGTGTCATTTTTTCATGCTCATCAGATATGATCATTTGGATGTTAGGCTCCGTAGTTACCATGGAAGCACCGTCATCTTCTGCAACATTGATTCACCAGTAAAACTAATCGAGTTGTATCAATGAAAATTGATGGAGACACTGGATTTATGTTCACGAAAATTATTATTTTTATTATTATTTCACTAAAAAAGTAATTATTTTCCTCCAATTTCTCGGTTTGTGACATTGATTGATCTTTATGGAGATCAATCCTGATCAGTAAAGTGAATGTGGAAAAGTACCTGATTTTCACTTAATGCAAAATACTGACCATATTATTAGAAAAAATTATAGAATAGAATAGAAGTGCGTTGTTGATCACACAATTGGGAAATTGATTGATGATAAATCATTTAAGGACAGATAGATGCAAACAAACAAATTTGAATTCTACATACCAGAATTGACTAAAACCACAACAATCTGTAAAAAAAACATTTCCTAAAATGTTGTTGTACAGTGTAAATCAACAACATGAAGACATAGGATTTGGTTTTATTATGATACATGATTCTATTTTATGAAGAGCAGTTCTCAGGTGTAGCCAGAGGGATGATGTCATTATGATGAAAGACAAAGTGGTTGTGTCTTTCATGTTGGCAATCCCTCCATTAAATAACAGATGAAAGAGTAGCTAAAGAGAAAAGAGACCTGGTCACACTGGATAGAAAAGACAAAGCTAATGCTTACAACAGGATTTCAAGGACAGGTGGCATTGTATCTCTGCGCTGACAATGAATCTGTCGACCTCTCTGTCATATTGGGAAGTAGCTTTGACCTCGCTGACGGATTTTGCATTTGGCATCCTTTTGACTTTCCTCCAATGCCAACATGAAATAGAATCTCAATACTTTGAAGTCGGGTGTCAAAACATGACTCCTCACTTGCTAGTGAATAAGTCAGGACAGTACCTCATGTGGTCAAAGTTTTCATTCTTCAAGGGTCGCTTGGAAAAAGTTCATAAGACGTGCTATAGACCACATGGTTTGACTTCACACATTACATGACTGCATAAGAACAAATCTTAAAAAGATGTTTCATCTTGTTGAGTGCTTTAGTCAAATGGAACGGAACTACGTATCAAACACTTGCAGAAACTATTTCTTTTTTTTTCATTTGTATTTTATTTAACCCTCCATGGGACTATTAATTTAAAACAAAAAAATAATTACCTTTGATTGTAAGTTTATTATGGCCTAAAACAAATGTCTTATACTCACTTTACAAAATTGACCTTTATTTTGGGATACTGTCATTTCTAAATGACATCATAATCTTTAGAAGCTTTATTCGTGATTTTGCAGATCTAAGGACACATAAAAATGAAATGAAAGTTTAGCTAGCCCCTCCCAGGCTACCTTTAATATTGATCACTAATCGATAATATAAATTACTGATTGAAAAGAGAAACAAAAAAAAGCATCGACATGTACCAAGCACAAGATCATCTTTCTACAAAAACCTGAATAAATAAATACGTGAACAAATATGAACCACCTGAAATATCTGAAGAGAAGTAAATGTAATTTTACAAATATTCTGCCTGTTAGTAAATGTTTTGTGTATTTGTAATTGCAATGTAAGTTGTCCTGCACATGTGCACATGACAAACTGATAGACTGAGGAAAGAACATGGTTATAATTCCACTTGTTTTTGTTTAAGACCATTGGCAGAGAGAGGGCATGGCTTTTGGGACTTAAGCCCCGGATCTCACGCCAAAAGCCCTGGATCTTTTTTTTAACCTTGTAAATAAAAATGAAGGAGGCAACCGTGTACTACGCTCCATACAGCACTTATTAAATAGACAGGAATCCCACATCAAAACTCAAATTTCCTTTGTTCTTCAATGTTATTTGACCATGATCATGACCATCATAACTAGAAAATAACTGCATCCCACCAGCAGATACAAGCTACGTTTCCATTACAGTTTTTCACAAAACAATATCCAAAACAATTCCTAAAATTTTGACAGAGTATATTTGTGCTTTGAACATGTTTCCATTGACGATTGTTCTAGGCAGGAGCATCGTAACTTTCGTGAAATATCATCCCAAAAGATGTCACTGCTTTCACCTTTGGAGCTTCAGATGACCATCACCCTGATAGTATTAGAATGAAAGGATCGGCAAATTCTCTCATCAGTAAAAGTCCCTACCAAACTCTTTAAATGCACCAACATGTCAAATAGCGAGCTGGTTAAGCTGGTCTTTACATATGGTCCCTACATTGTCAGGTCAAAATATTAAGTGTAAATATGCTCAGCACTTAACAAATTATAAATGTATGTAGTGCTTTTTACACAGTACTGCATTTGACACTTTACAGAACAGAGAATATATTTATCTGTAAAAAAATAAATAAATAAATTAAAAAAAATTAAATATTCAAAAACAGACAGATAATAAAATTAAACAGTTATTTTTTTTTACCTGAGCAGGTAAACAGAGATAGACTTACGCGCAACATCAGGAATATGTGAGCCTAACCAGGTGTTAGCCTGGCAGGTGTTAGCCTAGATAGATTTAGCCTAGGCAGGTGTGAGCCTACCCATGTGTTAGCCTAGTCTGCAGTAAACATCCAGGTAAAGAAGCAGAATTTATCAGACTGAAAAGGTCTTCCAAGCTTTAAACTGCACAGTTTCAAAGGAAATTAGGCAGAATAATAATCCAACTATAGAGGTATGTAACCTTTAATAATGTTTTAAAAAAAAGCTTGATACTAGCAACAGCTAGCTGAAGTGAAATGAAACAAAGTTGGTTAATTATGCTACTGTAGATAATTAAGCTGTGACATCTGCTAAGACATCAGGTTTACTACTGCTGAACCGGTTTATACATACATTTATACATGTTTATACTGTTGGTTAGCTGGCGGAAGTTCCCACCTGAGAACAACCTGGAATGCAACTCCTCCTGTAACAAAGGTTCCATCTGGATATATATACAGTGTATAAATATATATACATTATATATATATATATATATATATATATATATATATATATATATATATATATATATATATATATACACTGTATATATATATATATATATATATATATATTTCTTTTTTTATTTTTTTTTATTTATTTTTTTTAAGTGCTTAGTTTTATTTACAAATAAAAAATAAGAAATGTGACTGATGCACATAACTCAAAATGTTGTTACCACCGATGCATGTTTAGAGTTATCCCATAATTTGAGCAACATTGATGTATTAGCGTCATATAAAAGTAAAACATGATTTACTGTACATCAATTGGCTCACGTGCTTATAAAAGTTACAGTATTTCCCAATGATAGCAATACTCCACAGATGCACAAATCTGTCTTCAAACTCATCCAATTATCTATTTAGCCAAACGTATAATTACTCGTCTGTGTGCCAAGACTGTTTATTAGGATTCTTTACACACAAATTAAATTGCCCCATAAACAATTTAGGAGCCATTAGAGCATCTCAAGAAATGATTCACGTAATGAGGGGGCGGGATGGGAATGTTGAGACGAGGAGATGGGGGCTTGTAGTGCGACGCAGCATCCAGTGACTTTGGGGAAATAGACAATTAGATCTTGGCAAGATAAACTGCAATGCACCAGCGATGGCTTGTCTGAAATCAATGTAATGAGGTTCATGTGGAGTCATTTTTTTAAAGAAGCAGATGAAAATGTCCTGTGGTGTCACGACAATTTAAGCTTAGTGGTGCATGTTCTCTGCCAGATTTTTTTAATACTTTTTACTTTTTAGAATTTTTTTGTTGTTGCTGTCATTGTGAGTAATATATCTTGGTATAATCATTTGTATGTGTAAAATCTGTTCATGTAATTATTTCACAGATCATATCTCAGAGTCATGCACTTTTTTTTATGCTTTCAGTTTCTTCCATCGCTTCATGCACCATTTAATGTAGTATTTCTACAACAGTGGATTACTGGTTATTGGGTTACTATTATTGTTGTTGTTATTGGGCGGCTGTGGCTCAGTTGATAGAGTAGGTCGCCCAATGAATGAGAGGTTGGAGGCTCGCGTCCCAGCTCTGGCTGTCCACATGTTGAAGTGTCCATGGGCAAGACACTGAACACTGACTTAGGCCCCCAGTAGGACTGACCTTAGACCTTAGAAAGTGAGGCTAATGTAAAGAGCTTTGAGCACCATGAAGGTGGAAAAGCACTATATAAGTGCAGTCCATTTAACATTTATTGACAGAGGTGACAAAAGTACTTCAGTAGAAGTATGGCTATTTGTGTGGAATAAGTAGAAGAAAGTATAAGTATTGATTCAACTCTGTCACTGAAGTAGAAATGTAAAAAAAAAAAAAAAAAAGGAAAACTGCATTTTTGACGTTTATTTAACCAACATTTTATTTAACTGGAAAATATCTGAAAAGTTTCAAAAATATCCAAAAGTAAAGCCTTTAAAAGTGAGTTACTGTGTAGAAGATGTGTTTGATTGGGTCACTCTACTCAGTTCTGTGCTTATCGGCCACACATGTAGGGAAAATTAAAAAATAAATAGGATACACACACACATACATATATATGTATATACACACACACACACATATATATGTGTGTGTGTATATCCTATTTATTTTTTAATATATATAGTACAAATATGAAGTACAGATATTCATGTATATTTATGTATAAAGTTCTTTATATACTTTACACTCCTTACATTTATATAAATGTAAGGAGTGTAAAGTACATATATTTATATAAATGTAAGGGTATAAAGTACATATATTTATAAGAATGTAAGGGTATAAAGTACATATATTTATATAAATGTAAGCGTATAAAGTACATATATTTATAAGAATGTAAGGGTATAAAGTACATATATTTATATAAATGTAAGGGTATAAAGTACATATATTTATAAAAATGTAAGAAGTGTAAAGTACAGATATTTCTATAAATATAAGGAGTATAAAGTACAGATATTTAAGAACAAATGTAGGGAGTAAGTAAAAGTAAAAAGTTGCCAGAAAAAGAAATACTCCAGTAAAGTACAGATACCTAAAAAAAAATCTACTTTTATACAGTAACTAAGTACTTGTACTTAGTTACTTCCCACCTCTGGTGATCGGAGCATCACTTCCTCTCAAACAAGAATGAAATGTAATGTGTTATGTAGAAAATAACAGACTTTGTGAGATATTACCTAGTGATGGGTGATTCATGAACAAATCATTCAAAAGAAATGCTTCCTTTAACATGAATGACTTAAATTGATTCACAAATGTAATTGAATTTTATTATCAGATAAACTAGTCAGAATCACTCATTATATCAGAGGTGGAAGTGCTGTGTCACAACGCACAGTGTAGCAGGGAGTATCCACGGCAACATCTCTGACTGGATTGTGAACTGCTGAATGAAAGAGCGACCGAGTGAAGCCGAGTTGGTGAATTGATTTTTTTTTTTTTATTTCCTTACCTTCTTTTTTAATATGAATATATTCTGAATCATTCACAAATCATTCCACAAATTGTTGAATCCTCCCAAATGATGACTAAATCATTCATGAATCATTGTACCATTCACAAATTGGTGACTCTCTGAATTCTTCATGAATTGACTCAGTTACTCGCTAAATCGCTTTGTGAATTGCTGAGTCTATTGAACTGTTGGAGACTTGATACCTGTGATGTAAGAGGAATGAGCTGATAGAAAAATCATTGGTAAAGTTAAACACACAAGCACAAAGACAGACAGACAGATAGATAGGTTGGTAGGTAGGTCGGTCGGTCGATCGATGGATAGAAACCTACTGGTCTGTGTGAATGTGGGGCTAATTTAAAGCTCTCTGAGCACCATGAAGGTGGAAAAGTGCAGTCCAAATTCATACGAAATCGATTAAACACTGTTTTCTTCCCTTTGACTCTTAGAAGACAAAATTTAATGGAGGTATTTTTAAATAAAAACATTAAACCATTAGGTGTAACTATTTCTAATTTCCTCTTCCACCCAAAGCTAAGGAAGTGCACTTTAAAACTATGAATAATATTTATCCTTCAAAAGAATATCTTCATTCAAAATTCAATATTGATGACAACACTTGTACTTTTTGTGATTGTGAAATAGAAACAGATGAACATTTATTCTTACCTGCATGTGACAGTTTTTGTTTATGGATTTCTTCTCAGAACAATTTAGATTCTCTAGCAACGACATAAAATATGGTTATTCCACCTCCTGAAAGATGGTTTTACTGCAAATAGAATCACAACTGACTCACTATTTCTTAAAATCTTCAAGTTTTTCAAGGCACAAATGATGCATTTGAATGATATAAATGCAGAAGATAGTGCCAATGGCCCTGTGCTCATCTGGACCTCACAGCTGTGATGTCTTACTATTAACAAAATCAATAGATCATAAAATCAATCCCCCTGTGTAACTGTGTTTTTATCAACAAATGCCAAAAACAGTGTGAATGGTATAGGAAGCCCCCAAAGCTCTTCTGGGGTAACATCTGACTGAACAAAATTAGGGAACTGGGTAATGACATATTACTGTGGCTTAAGCTGTTAAATGCTACGCAGGAGGTTGTTGGTGGAAACTAATATTGGGGCAATTACTTTCTAATGAATCAATCAGAATTGAAATCTGAGAGAAGAAGA
This sequence comes from Siphamia tubifer, assembly GCA_020466265.1. Classification (NCBI taxonomy): domain Eukaryota; kingdom Metazoa; phylum Chordata; class Actinopteri; order Kurtiformes; family Apogonidae; genus Siphamia; species Siphamia tubifer. The sequence goes on along the minus strand of CM035799.1, from coordinate 41,185,810 downwards.
AGTGATTTTAGTGGACGACTGGAAAAGCAAACAAATTATTCATAATTTTATATTTTGACAAAGTGATAAGTTGTGTGCCGAATGCTTCAATCTATCTAATGAATCAATCAGAATTTAAATCTGTTGAGAATTGAGGGAAGAGAAGCGATGTTAGTGAATTGTGGACGACGACGGATGGACGACAGATGAAACGCGATTGCAATAGCTCATCGCGACTTCGTACGGATGAGCTAAAGATCTATTGTCAAGCATTAGAGGGATCAAGTTGGTATACTTAATATGTCTGTGTTAAGTGCTGACGATCAGACTTATCAGATTTATTAGTTCATCTGGATGAAGTTGCGATGCGCAATCGCCTTTGTTCGTAGTCGGTGTCCGTCGGCATCCACAATTCACTAAAATACTTTGGGCGGTGGGCAGTGGTTAGCACTCATGCCTCACAGCAAGAAGGGCCCTGGTTCCAATCCCACACCAGATCTTTCTATGTGGAGTTTGCATGTTCTCCCCGTGTCTGCGTGGGTTTTCTCTGGGTGCTCCGGTTTCCTCCCATCATTCAAAGACATGCACTGATAGGGCAGGTCTCCCTTGAAAAAGAGATCATTTATCTCAATGGGACACACCTGGGTAAATAAAGGTTAAAATTAAAAAAATAGGTCTTTATGGGTTGATTTAAATATAACTCTCCCTGTTTTGAACTGTTACACCTGCACATCATGCATAGTCATGATACAGCAATGCAGATAAGTGTAATTGATAATAAACCCCCACCCCTACTCCCAGAAGGCACAGAAAAAAAAGGCAACAATCCTGTTTCTAAAATATAAGGTGTAGAAAGTATAGATATGTGTTGAAATGTAGGGTGCAAAAGTAAAAAGCCATCAGAAAAAAAATACATATTCAAAGTACTTGTTCTTAAATCTGCTTATGACTGCTGATAGAAGAAAAGCTCAAATTTAAAAGTCAGATTGGGGTTCAGAATATATTGTGTACCACTGGCTGGCAACTTCTTGTCACTGATGTCTTGTTGTAGTAGGTTGGTGATGCCTCCAGAAGGCTAAACAGTGGGTGTGTGACTGGAATAATTAATCTGTGGAGCAGCTGTCTCTCACTTATTGTGACTGATTTGCCAGCTCGCTACCTTGCAGTTGGAAATCGGCAGCACAGAAAATATATTTGCACAGCAAAGCATCTCTAGAATACCCAGATCATGAATACTTGTGTTAATTCAACCCATTTACCATGATCATTTCTGAAAATCAGATTGAACCAACAATATTTTTCACTCTGTTATAGCCCAAAACGTAATAACTGCCAATAATGTAATAATTTGAGCACATTTGAAATGTAATAACATTTAACCAATAATGTAGTAAGGTATTACATTATTGACCTTACACTAAAAGAAAACGTTGATGATGTAACTATGCCAATAATGTAACAAATTGTGTTTTACTTTCTTTTATTTTCCTATTCATCTAAGAAAATGTCTAAATATATCAGACCCAAAAGCAGACAAAAATCCGGAATGTGTCTGAGGTACAGGAAAATGGTAAAAAAAACAAAAAAAAAACAAAACAGAAGAATCGTCTTCATTCACTATCAAAAAGGGTCCAACATAAATCTTCTTCATTCAGTATCAAAGGCCAACATAAATCTTCTTCACTAAGTATCAAAAAACCCAACAAAAATTCTCTCAAGAAAAGTCCAACAAAAATCCTCTTCACTTATCAAATGTTCAACAGAAATATCCTCTTCACTAAGTATCAAAGAAAACAGATATATGTGACCCGCCACCACGAAACCAGGCATAAGTCGCGCTGAGCGGTTCAAAGCTACAGCCAAATTTAGGCTGGAAGGTTATTCCTTATTTGTGTTTACACCTTATCAAAAAACGGTACCTTAACACCTCTATGTTCAGTTCCTGTGGTCATTACATTGAAATCCAATCAATAAAGGTGTTTATTGGGTCAATTATTTAAGCGGCGACAAAAGTTCAGGGATTGCTGAGCAAAGACAAAGCCGACTTCCACCTCTTTTCGCCGAACAAACCGATCTCCGTTCCATGCGTAAACATCCAAGTGTTCGGTACGAGGTAAAAGCTTATATTGAATGCTCTTGTCCAATGGCGTAAGCCAAATGATTATAATACGTCACACTTCTGTCCTATTATTACAATATATAGAACTTCTGTAACATGTCCATCAGAGTGTCCTTTAACATCTGTGAATAATTTTTGTCAATCGGATACGAATTATTATGCGTTGCTAAAGACTTCCTACCCCAAAACAGTCCAAAACTTTAACGGACAATATCTAAAAATATGCAAATTGCATAATAGGTCCAACTGTGGATATTAAAATTACCATAACTTTGGTTCTACTTGTGATAGAAACATATTTTTTTCACCATCTTAAACCTTAGTTTCCACTCTACCAATCTACACAGATAACTCAGTTTTGATTTCCAGACACTTATGCCTGGTTTCGTGGTGGTGGGTCACATATGGCATTTCAAAAGGTGGCAAAAACTCACAAGACAGATGCAGGGCACAACAAGACAATCAGAGACAGAGCAAACAAAACCCTGGGTTTAAATACAGCAGGAAGGGAAGCAGTGACCAATGAGCCTGTGAGGAGCAAACAAATTGGTTAAGAGGTGAGTGGAGTAGGCAATCACAGGCAAAGACACAGTTCAGGTAAGTAAAAATGGAAATAAACTAACAGAAATGTCCAGCAGATGGGGCCAAAGGGGCGTGTGCAGACAGGAGACCTTACAGTACCCCCCCATCAACGAACGCCTCCCGGCGTTACGGCAGATCGAGACCCATGCTGATGGTTAAAGTCTCGGATGAGGGAGGAATCCAGGATCTCTCGAGCGGGGACCCAGCTCCTCTCCTCTGGGCCATATCCCTCCCAGTCAACCAGATACTGCCAACCATGGCGGCGGGCATCCATTAGCCGGTGCACCACGTAGTCATCAGAACCATCAATGAGTCAGGAGGGGGGGGCTTAGGGAGTGGGTGCATGGGACTGCTAATGAAGGGTTTGATACGGGAGACATGGAAAGTGGGGTGGATTCGTCGAAGGTTGAAGGGTAGCTTCAGACGAACAGCAGATCGACTGATGATTCAACTGATGGGAAAGGGGCCGATGAAGTGGGGGGCCAGTTTGCGTGAGTCCACCTTCAGTGGAAGGTCCTGTGAGGACAACCAGACTCTTTGACCCACCCGGTACCGAGGTGCCATGGAGCGATGTCGATCCACTTGTTCTTCGGTCTTGGCGGAGGCACGTCTGAGAGCCGAGCGTGCTTGCCGCCATGTCCGACGGCAACGACGGACAAAAGCTTGGGCTGAGGGGACCCCGACCTCCACTTCCTGGTCAGGGAACAGGGGTGGCTGGTAACCCAGGCAGCACTCAAAGGGAGACAGACCAGACGAGGAGGAGCTGAGCGAATTGATGGAGTATTCAGCCCATGGTAGCTGCTGGCTCCAGGTAGTGGGATTCTGGGAGGCCAGGCAGCGCAGGACAGTCTCCAGGACCTGGTTCGCTCTCTCCGTATAGGCCATTGGACTGTGGGTGAAAACCAGGAGAGAGACAGACTGAAGCACCAAGCGTCTTATAGAAGGCTTGCCAGAACTTTGATGTAAATTGAGGTCCCCTGTCAGACACAACCTCTACTGGAAGGCCATGTAGTCTGAAAACATGAGTGATAAGTAAATCAGCAGTCTCTACCAGATGGTAGTTTTGGCAAGGGAATAAAGTGGACAGACTTAGAAAACCGGTCAACCACAGTTAAGATGGTTGTGTTTCCTTCAGAGACAGGTAGGTTGGTGATAAAATCGAGGGCAATATGGGACCATGGTCTTTTGGGTATGGACAATGGCTGTAACAAACCCGATGGAGGTTGGGTGGAAGTTTTGTTCTGAGCGCAGACTGGACATGCAGAGACGAACCTTCGGACCTCTCTCCCCATTGATGGCCACCAGAATCGTCGTTTGATGAACGATCGAGTCCGTCTAACTCCAGGATGGCAGGACAGATGAGAGGAATGACCCCACTTAACATCAAATGTTCAACAGAAATATCCTCTTCACAAAGTATCAAAGAAATCAGATATATGGCATTTCAAAAGGTGGCAAAAACTCACAAGACAGATGCAGGTCACAACAAGACAATCAGAGACAGAGCAAACAAGACCCTGTGTTTAAATACAGCAGGAAGGGAAAGCAATGACCAATGAGCCTGTGAGGAACAAACAAGGGTAATTGGTTCACAGGTGAGTGGAGTAGGTAATCTCAGGCAATGACACAGTTCAGGTAAGTAAAAATGGAAATAAACTAACAGAAATGTCTAGCAGATGGGGCCAAAGGGGCATGTGCAGACAGGAGACCTTACAAAATATTGCCTCTTAAAAAGACAGTTGACCAAATCTTCTGTCTGCCTACATTATTAGCCTACATTATTGGCTAGCACAGTATTTACAATGCACTTTACTATTTTACTGTTCATATTTCTTCTCACTGTCATGACCTCCACTCTGGTGACCTTTCCCCCAGTGGTCATCCACACTCACCTGGTCCCGCGCTGCGCAGCTGCAAGCCGTTCCTCATCTGTGGCTATAAAAGCAGTAAGGCTTGCAGTTGCCAGTGCGGGACCATTCAGTATTGTCACCTCCATAACCCGGACAGCTTCTGCCATCTCCTCAATCACCATAACCTGGACATTCATCATCACCACGGACTCTGACCGTTTGCTCCCAGGTTTTGTCTGTCTTGTCTTCATGTTTCTTAGTTTTGTTATTAAATTATTTTTCCCTTCAGTACTGTGCATTGGAGTCCTCCTTCACCTCACCCCCTCCTTGACACTCACCTCTGTCCAGTAATGTAGCATATATTATAATCTGTTAACATCTGCATTTACACCATGACCTACTCTGGCAAAATGTTTCTACATTATTGGCAGTTATTACATGTTTTGTATATTTTTTTCTCACTTTTTGTCATTTTGTTTGTTAGTGCATTTTGTAGAAAATGTATTTTGAAAACCAGTAGGAAGAAGTCAAACTTATTTCCTCTAACCCAATTCTACATGACTTGGCTAATCGTCTAATGAATACACAGTTCATAACAAAGACTGGGTTAGTAAAACTAAGAAAACAATTCAAGACACTGGATCTAAAATGCACAATATTAATAAAAAAACATTTTTACAATGTTAATTTAATTTTATTCATTTATGTGTTCCTTCCATGGACAACATAATTTGAACATTAATGCACTCTACATTTTCAAATCAACACCTCCATGATAGGAACAAACCAGCAAGAAGAAAATAATTATTGTATTTGCTCGCCCCCTAAATTAACAAATGAACCCTCTATGGGACTACATCATTTGTAAATGATGCCTAAAAAACAGCTTTAACCACATTTCAACCACATTTAATTTGTAATCGTCTATTCAACTTTAGGTTCAGCAACTTTTCAGAATTCATAACATGAATTTGTTTTGTATTTCAGAATCATTATGAAATTAAATGTTTTTCAGTCAATTATGTTCATGGATAATGAAGCCATTGTTCTTTGTTCTATTTACAGTTGCCATGTGTCAGGTTGGACTAGTTAATACTGCCAGAACCAAAAAACCCAAAATTGACAAAACAAACAGAGTTTGTGCTTATTGTACAGATTTAGATCCAGTGTGGAAACAGATGCATACAGGTAATTAAAAACCCGTATCTCATGAAAGCTAATGAGTTTCCAACAGAACCCAAAGATTTGTGGATATTGTCTGTGGATATTACAAACTACACCGACAGCCGATGAAAGCGTATAAAAGTTTGGAGGCATAGAACTTTTTTTTATCAGCGGGTGGGTCCACAACCTTATTACCAAAAGACTCAGTGATAATTATTGTCTGGTCTTCGCCAGGGTGAGTGTGTTATTTGTAAAGATGCAACGTCAAGATGTATTCCATTTTTGTTTACATTAGTCGCTGCTAGCCACTAGCAGTAGCAACTAATGTCAACAAACATGCAATGCATCTTGATGTCGCTAGGTAAACCATATTACAACAGTGTAAATTAACATTTAACCACAACCTAATGATATATAGCACATCCACAAAAATAGTTAACTTTGGAACATACCTCGGACAAAGTGGACGCTGCAGACACGGGCATTAGCATTTGCAAACTCTGCTCCTCCTGACAGCAAACAGAGATTTAAAATCCACTTTTTACAGCATTTTTCTGTGAGCTTTTGTCCATTTCTCACCTTTGTGAACGGTAATCTTTGGTACTCTAAATAAAAAAATAGATTTTCCTTCTCTCAGAATGATAGGGGCAGCCGTAAACTACACAAAACATTTTTCCAACTGAAAACTTACTTGGCTTCACTTCCTGCCCTCCATCTGAAGCTCTGACAGTCTGGGCGGCTGTGGCTCAGTTGCTATAATGGGTTGCCTAATGGCAGTTCGCGTCCTGGCTCTGGCTGTCCACATGTTGAAGTTTACTTGGGCAAGACACTGAAGCCTGATTTAGTCTCCCAGTAGTGCAGACCATTTACTATATAGCAATGTGACATCATGTGAAACCAGCCTATTCAGAGATAATAAGTTAACAGCAAATTGACCAATACATACATCTACAATACATCATGTTGAATAGAATAGAATTGGAAATTGTTCTACTCGCTGAACCTTTAAATCCTCCTTATTTTCATCCTCAGACCAAAACTTAGAAACAAAATAAATAAATTGCCATAAGTTAGGTTGCAGCTGTAGTGTTTTGTTTTTTTTTAGAATCCATTCTGTTTTTATTTTGTGCTCGGCAAAAAATCAGTAAAATGTATTTGTAATTTTACTGAATGACAAATACCACTGAATTTGCATTCATTGGCTTTTGCAGTGTAAATTTAATGGATGATTACATTTTCAGGTTCATTGTACAATAATTACTGTAAGTTTTACAACGGCAACCCAATTAAAACTTGCTTGAATGCCAATTCAGTTTGGAAAAGGCAGATCAAATGCAATAGAAATCTCAAATACTGTTTCAGTCCCCAGGCAGATTTTTAACCTCTGACATTATTGAGGCCAAACACAATAACAGCAATAACATATACCTGTTAAGACTGTAAATTCATTCATGGATTCATTACCTACATGGATTATGTTTAAATCATATTGACCAAACAAATAATGCAACTCATTACATAATAACAGCTCATGATACAGTATAATAACTTAAATGTAACAAAAGTTCATAATGTAATAATCGACTCAATGTAATAAAATCATAAGTGCATAACATAATAGTCTTTGTGCATAATGTAATAACTTATTACATTATGTGCTCATCTATAGAGCAAATCATATTGTAATAACAGCTCATAACATAATAATGGCTCATAATGTAATAACTTAAATGTAATAAGAGGTCATAATGTAATAATCAACTTATAATGTTGTAAAATCATGAGCGCATAGCATAATAATGTATTTACAAATAATGGGTTAATGTCGTAACTTACTACATTATGAGCTCAGCTATATAGTAACTCAAAATGTAATAAAAGATAATAATGTAATAATTATTACATTATGCACTAATTTTATTACATTATGAGTCTATTATTACATTATGAACTTATATTACAATTAAGTTATTACATTATGAGCCATTATTACATTATGTGCTGTTGTTATGTCATGACTTGCTACAGCCCTCAAGTAAGAAACCAAATAGAATGGAACATCATGTGTTGTTCAAACCTGTGGCTACATACAGTACACATTGCATTATGGATTTCAAGATGGTCGGTTTGCATCCATTTTAGCACATGACCAGACTGAGGTGACACAAGTCTTCTGTGGGGTTGTGTGGAAGTTTTCATCAGTGGAGCATCAAACAGCCTGAGACTGTGTCAACCTGAAATCTCTACGCGGCAGAGCCTGAATGATTTATGCATTTGTCATTTCTCATTTGTTGAAACAAGGTGTCAACGTTTTTGTTCCATTGCACTAGTCAAGCCTGCCCGAGATGAAGAAGTAAGGATGGTGCAGGTGTCCTTGAAGAGACAGAGCAAAGTCAACCTGGCAATTTGTCCTCGCGCTCAGAATTTTTTTTCCTCCAGTATTCTGTGGTGAAGGTGGGGTACTTGTAGACAATCACCTTAACACTCATTTGTGAATCTTCTGACCTTAGTCTCAATGTGTTTGCGTGTATTGTTAAAGCAGTAGTATCCATGGTTGCTGCCTGAGGAGAATGCAGCTGCTTTTCAGACTGTTAACCTGAGGCTGACACAGAGGTGAGCTTCTTTAATACATGTTAACTTTGAGAACTACCGCATAACTCTTTTCCAAATGGAGCATTTCAATGAAATGGCACAATCAAAGTGTCTATGAACACACCTCAGACATGAACACACTCAGATCAAATCTCATGACTGATGACTTCCTTCATGTCAAACTAAGTCAAGCCCTGATCATTATGATTATCTCTGCCTGTAAGGATTATAATGTATCATATAGACAAGGAGTTTTCAGAATGTGAGATAGTATGCATAGGCATGCATAGGCATGCACAGATAGATGCGAGGTGGTGCTAGAGCACTTGCCCCTTTTCCTTTGTCAATGAAAGTGTCCTTTTGAAACTTCGGGGTTTTTAAGGTTTTTTAATGATGATGGTGATTATTATTAACACTTTAGTGGGGCCAATTTTAAAATTAAGATTTTAGAAAAGCTGCACGATTAAAAACTACTGAAAAAAATTCCCAGGAAATGGGCCACTTCGTCACACACTTCCGACTTCTCTCGCTCTTCCTTTGTCACGTGAACTCGCGCGCAGTTCATCCATGCGCTGTAGCAGCAACAGCAGTTGAGCTGACAGGTTTCTCCTCTAGTGCCATCCATACCAAAAATCCACAACACAGTATAGCAAGCCACAACTGGTGGTATTTTCCGACGGTAGATGCTCTATTTGACCGTACGGGGGGTGGGTCTCAGGTCCGCAGCTGCAGATTTTGTTGCTATGGCGTGAAAAATGATATTAAGATGTAGTGTCAAAAACTGAATCGGGTGCATTTCATTGGTCATATTTTTTCATGGCCTGTTTTTATTTTTTGTTTCTTTCTGTGAAGTGTTTGGTAAATCTAAGCACTACAAGGATGAAATATAGTTTTATTTATTTATTTATTATATTCGTCTGAACCTGATTAGAGTACTGACTCATTCGAGATGTTTTTTTCTTTTTTCTCAACATTTCCTGTACATCACCAAAAGTAGACAGAGAGAAAGACCATGGCTTTGCAACGTGACATTAAAATAATAATAAAATGACAGTGAAATAAGGCTTCAATAACTTGCAGCATTTTTGTCATTTTTTAACAAGTCGGATATGTTTGAGAGTTATATTTAAGAACATCTGTTATACAGTCATTTACATTACACTATTGTACAATCATTTATACACTAATAAATTAATTGTAAATGCTTTTGACTCCATGAGCATTGCACTTTGCAAATCTGTCTGTTAAGCTGAACGTTTTCTTTTGTGTAGGATTTGCAGGCAGGACACATAAATGAACATATAAACAAGAAACATTTAATCTACAAATAACCCCCATTACCTGTGAAAATATCCCCATACAGGACATGACACTGAAGAGGATGGTGCTTTAGAATATAGTCCACTTTACTACAGTCTGTTATTAGACTATAGTCCACTTTACTACAGTATGTTATTAGAGTATTGTCCACTTTACTACAGTCTGTTATTAAAGTATAGTCCACTTTACTACAGCCTGTTATTAGAGTATAGTCCACTTTACTACAGTCTGTTATTGGACTATAGTCCACTTTACTACAGTCTGTTTTTAGAGTATAGTCCACTTTACTACAGTGTGTTATTAGACTATAGTCCACTTTACTACAGTATGCTATTAGAGTATTGTCCACTTTACTACAGTCTGTTATTAGAGTATTGTCCATTTTACTACAGTCTGTTATTAGAGTATAGTCCACTTTACTACAGTCTGTTATTAGACTATAGTCCACTTTACTAAAGTCTGTTTTTAGAGTATAGTCCACTTTACTACAGTCTGTTATTAGAGTATAGCCCACTTTACTACAGCCTGTTATTAGAGTATAGTCCACTTTACTACAGTCTGTTATTAGAGTATAGCCCACTTTACTACAGTCTGTTATTAGAGTATAGCCCACTTTACTACAGCCTGTTATTACACTATAGTCCACTTTACTACAGTCTGTTATTGTCAAATAAACTGTTATTCATGACTCTCTGACATACATTTCCGTGTCTGAACTCTTGTGAGTATATAAAACTCTTGTGTTACTTCCTGTATATTAAATGATTATGTAATGCACTGTTTAACATTACTGATACCTTGACATCTCCCCCTCAAATTTATCTTACTTCTAGAACATGGGGTCACAACATTAGCCTTAGTATAATAGTAAACCTTATTTCCTGGTGATCTTAAAACCTTAATAACAATTACTGTTTCCATATGTCTTTTCTTATCCATAAACTACTTCTCGGATTACCTCAAAATGTAAATCATACCTCAACTAGAACTTAACTTATCTGAGGTACTTAAATTAAATGACACTACCAAACCTGGTCACAATCAGTCCTTCAGGTGTTACTCTAGGACTATTAACTTTACTCTCATACAGTTCCTGGTCAGAGCCTTGCTGGGGTGTTTCTTTCTCTGGCTCAGTGGCTGATTGTCCAGTGTCTGTGTTCCGTTCTTCTGTCATCAGCAGCACTTGCTGAAGATGTCGCCTATTTCTCCTTATCTCTCCTCCTCCTGGTGACTTCACCTGGTATGAGCGTGGTGTGCCACACTCCTGTAACACAGATTATCGGCCTTTCCATATCTTTTCTCCATCCAGCTTGGACAGGACCTGGTCACCTGTCTGTAAGGGTGGTAAATCCCTTGCCCCATGTGTCTGGTTGTAGTAGAACGCTTGTTGTTGGTTGGCTTCTTCATCTCGGCAACGTATGAGGTGTCGGTTTGGCTGCCTTGGAATCAGGTTTTTCTTTAAAGAAGGCAGTGTTATGTGAATCTTATGCTACGTGAGCATTTCTGCCAGGCTCACTCCTGTGGATGTGGTTGGCATGGCGCGGTAGCTCATTAAAGCCAACAGGGGGTCTTCTTGCGTGATTATGTGTTTAGCAGTTTGCACTGCACATTCCGCATGTCCAGCCTGCAGAATTCTTTCCAAGCATCACTGGTGTATTGAGGTCCATTATCACTGACTATCTGCTCAGGGATGCCAAACCTGGCAAATGTTGACTTCATTGACCTTACTACCTGTTCTGTTGTTGTGGTAGGTAAGTGTATTATTTCTAAATATTGTCAGTAATAGTCTGATATCACTACATATTGCTTTCCTTTGTATTCACAATTATCTGTCACTAACCTCACCAAGGTCTCTCAGGCAGTGGTGTCGACCATAACCGTTCTCTGCGCTGAGTACGCTTGTTTATCTGACAAAAGTGACATGTCTCTATTTTCCTTTTAATGTCCTCTCACATACCAGGCCAACACACAGTCTCTTGTACACGTTCCCTACCCTTGGACAGGCTCTGATGTCCCTCGTGTATGCGATCTAGCATCTCCTGTCTCAACGCTTGGGGGATTACAATGTGACAGCCCAGTGTGATAAGGCCCTCACACTCAGACAGTGAGTCTCTCATTGTAAAATAGTCCCTTACACTCCCTGAAATACTACTCGCTCGTTTGGGCCATCCATCTCTGATCAGCTTTCTTACACTCTGAAGCTGTGGGTCCTCCTGTGTGGCTGACCTGATCCTGTCTAGCTTGTTTTGTGAGACAGGCCAACTGTGTGTCACCGCGTTTACGTGGCACGCAATGACCGCTTCCATGGTGCCGTCTCTGTCCTTCAGCGGGCTGCGTGAAAGTGCGTCGACTATGACCAATGTTTTGCCTGGTGCGTACTCTGCCTTAGCATTCAAACGCATAAGCCGCATCAAACGTCTTTGGCACCGAAGAGGCACTGTATCCACGTCTTTGCTATTTATCAGTGACACCAGTGGCTTGTGATCTGTAATGAGTCTGAATTTGCCCATGCCTATCAGGTACTTCTGGAACCTTTCACTGGCCCATACTCCCGCCAAACACTCCTTTTCAATTTGTGCGTACCTGGTTTCTGCATCTGTTAATCTCCTGGAGCAGTACGCTACTGGTTTCCAGCTCTCTCCATGCAGCTGGAGAAGGACTCCTCCCATCCCATAGCTGCTTGCATCTGCCGATACTGAGGTTGGTCTCTGTGGATCGTAGTGGCGATGTAATGAGGGCTTCTTTCAAGTGCTGAAACGCTCGCTGCAGTGGCTGGTCCCAGGTCCAAGCTGTCTTTCCTTTTAGGAGATCATACAGTGGTCCAGCAACGGTTGCTATATCTGGAATGTATTTGCTCATGTAATTAATCATGCCCAATGCCCGTTTCACTTCATGGACGTTGGTGGGCACTTCTAACTCTCTGATAGCGCTCACCTTCTCTGGGTCTACTCTTATCCCATTGGCGTACACAATGTGGCCCAGGAAACGAAGCTGTGGCTGTACATAAACACATTTTTCTTTGTTCAGCTTAAGGCCTGCTTGCTTCATCCTTTCCAGTGTGTTTTGTAAATGTCTATCATGTGTGCCCTTGTCTTTGCCATGCACAATCACATCATACATGTACACCGCTACTCCTTCCAGACCTTCAAGCAGTTTGTGCATCTTGCGCTGAAATATCTCTGGAGCAATGTTTACACAGATTCTGACTGCACCTGACGGCTTCAGAACTGGTACCATTGGCGCGCACCATTCTGTTTGTTGTGTCACTTTAACAATAATGCCATGTTCCTCCATGCGCTGCAGCTCAGTTTGGACTTTGTGTAAGAGTGGCAGTGGTACTCTCTTGGCTGTGTATACGGCGTGAGGAACTGCATCCTCTTTTAGGTGTATCTTCACAGGGTTGGTTTTCATTATACCCTGGTGAACAGCTGCTGCCTTCACTTGCTGTACTCTCTTCACTAGCCCCATTTCAACTGCTGTATCTCTTCCCAGTAAGTTACTGACAGTAGGCCCTATTGCTACATAAATATTGAAAATATGCTTTCTTTGTTTGTGTAATGTACTAGCTGTAAATTGTCCCATAATGTCCAATGTCCCTCCGCGATTCTCCAATGGGCCCTGATGTGGCTCTAGGTTTCTTTCTGGATTAAGGGTTTTGTATGTTTCACTATTCATTACAGTCACATCATCACCTGTATCTATTCTAAATCTCACTGGTGTGTACCCTATGTGGATCTGCTCGATCATTGCTCTGCAATACTTTGTTTTTGTTTATTCACTTCACCAAGGTAGAAGCTTCCATCCTCTTCACTGCACTGATTAACTTCCCTCACATTCTTTGTGAAGCATTTCCTTTCCCAATCCCCTTTCTTCCCGCATTTTCTGCATTCCGAATCCATAGCTGGGCATTTAGTTGCATTTTTGTGTTTTTCTTTACCATACCGATTGCACCTGTTCTCCCCCCGGTAACCGTGCTGCTGTCCTTCGTTCCTCTCTGCCTGCAGTTTTCCACTTCTTTTCCCGAATCTTTTTTGTTTCACTGCTTGCACTGCCAGCAGAGCCTGTTGTTCTGGCTGCGTTATCTGTTGTGCAACCTCTTCAGCTTGCCTCACCATAAGCACTGCTTTTTCGAGGGTCAGGTTTGACGTTAATTGTAATTTCCTGGACAGCTCTTTATCCCTTATTCCCATGACTAACTTGTCTCTTATGTGTTAATTTTTCTTATTTCCAAACTCACAATTGTTTCTCAGTTCATACAAGGCTCGGATAAACGTCTCCACCATTTCACCTGGTGTCTGTTGCCTCTGGTAAAAGCACGCCCTTTCGTGAATTGTGTTTCGTTTTGGTGTGAAATATTCATCAAATTTCTCCAACACAGTCTCATAATCATTCTCATCCTCTTCCTCTATGAAGGTGAATGTTTTGAAAATGTTTTCGGCTTCGTTACCCATGGCGTAAATCAGTGTGCTATAACTTGGACATGTCCGTCTTCGTGGCTTAGCTTTGAGGCTGACCTGAATCGTGTGAACCTTTGTTTCCACGATGACCATTCTCCAGGCTTCTCAAAGTTTAAATTTTCCGGAGGCTTAAACATCACAATTGTAGTGTGTTCTATCCTGTACTGTACTGCTCTGTACTAATTGACTAACATTAACAGTTAGTCAATTTAGCAATTCCTTTAAAGCTAACCCTGAATGTTTACTTAAAACTATCCAAAATAATTTGAAATATGATAGTTTGCATCCCATATTGCCAGGTTTAATTGTGAAATCTGTGCAACTAGTTGGCAAAAGTACAGACAAGCTTATAAGAGAATGCTAACGAGAAGAGTTTGACCCAGTCAGACCACCAACTTCCTTTAAATATTTGAAGTTCCCAATTCCACCAAAAGCAAAAGAGATGCATTTTAAAACCATGAATATAACATTTATCCATCAAAAGAACTGCTTTTAATATAGATTAGAACTATGTGTGTTCGGTAAATGACTCGTTACCGTCCCCTAGAGGATTTCAAATGCAACATCCATAATACGGAAGGAGGTATAAATACCAGCTCGGGAAGCAACGTCAGGAACAGAAAGACGAATTTCGTCCGGTTCCAGACGTATAAAGGAGGCATTACACAGCCAAGTATGCTCAAAACATTTTATTGAAGTTGGGACTTCAAATGGTAAACATCTTCAAGACAAATATGAAAGGTGGCCGTGAGGGATAATATAGACATTTCCATCAGAGTTCTGTGAAAACTGCTTGTTTTCACGTTTGATTTTTTTTCACGTTTTACTGACATGAAATCACAAATTACAGAAAAATTTAACAAAAATTGGAAAACCAAGCGTGGGATACCATGAACTCCAACAACAAAATGGCGGCTCAGTGTGAAGGCTGTGCAGCAAAAATATTTGAAATTTGGAGAGGCATGGTTTTCACAACTCTGGAGGGAGTTAAACATCTAACACTGCTCAAAAACACCAACTCTTCCACATATTTGACTCCTTTGGAGGATGGGCCGCCTCCGCAAAGCAGCCACAGCAAGGTCTGAGCTGTTTTGCAGAGGCTGCTGTCCCCACGACCTGGACCCAGATAAAGCGGAAGATGACAAGTATGAGTTGGTTTGTGTGTTTGTTTTTTGGTGGGAGGCGGTCCAGAATAGATTCCATGAAGCCCCCTGCTCATAAATGTAGGTGAATGTAGGTCAAAGGTCACAGTCACCAAAAATGTGTTTTTGCAATGATAAGTGATAGGGCCAATGAGGTAAAATTAGGGCAGAGCCTGTAGAAAATGTGAGATTGTTTGCGACTAATGTGTTGTGGATGTGGGTGAAATGAGTTGAAAGGAGCAGAAAGAAAGACTATAATAATTAGTTGGGGCTGTTTTGGAAGTGTGTACTGACTCAGATACAGACTCATGATTTATTGTCCCCCAGGGGAAATACATTTTCACAGTTCTGTTCCAAACACAAAAAACATATGCCATACCATTGAAATACATACACACACACACATATATACAAAAAACATGGGTAAAGTATGAGTGTAGTGGGTATCATGGGCTATGTGCAGTGATTTGCGGATGATGGCAGTATTAGTGAGGACTGGCAGACTTGGGGTTGAAAGGGCAATTATTTTTGAATAGGTGTGAGTGATTCTAATAAATTTGCTTTTGTTATTGAAGAGCAACATGGTGAAGTAAATGACTGCACAGTAAAGGAGAGTGGATTCGATGATATTGTGGTACAGAAGAAGTAGAAGGGGTGATGGACAGTGATCTGAGTTTGCAGATGATGTGGGTTCTCCACAGGCAACGCTTAATGTTGTCTGAGGTGAAGTTCAGTTTATTGTCCAGTGTGATCCTGAGGTATTTGAAGTGGTCCACAATCTACCGGATGATTGTCTATGTATATGGGTGCATGAGGAGTGTTTTTTTTACAGTGTTGTGTAACGCAGTGAGGCTAGGTGGACTGACCGCAAAATAGATCAGAAGTAGGTTCTTTAAGGAGCCAAGAAGTGTATGAATGACAGACACAAATCAAGTTTATAATATATAAGTTTTTAATATATGGTATATGCATTTAAAATATTGTACTCAGGTATTAATATAAGAAGATATTCAATAATAGAAAATATAACAATGATTAGTATTTCAGATTGATATATAAATAATAAAATGTATACATGAATGTATCGACTATACATATATACACACCTATATATACATTTATATATTTATATATCCAAGTATCAACAAATAATAGCAACAATTAATATATTCAAAGTACCAAAAAAAATTATGAAAACCAAAATATATCCAAAGTCTGTTCGTATGATCGCAATGTCTTTTTGATCAAGCTTAACTCACGGGTGTGAGATTAATGTTCCAGTAATGTCTTTGATCCAAAGAAAGAGGGGGAAAGAAAAAAAGAGTTCGATCTCCTACCACAAAGTGGTAATCTGGTGGCTCGCCATGGGACTCAGAGAAGGTCCCAGTGTCCCAGTGTCCAAGGGAAAGAGAGTGGGAGGGGAAAAAAACGTGACCTGTACATGATCAGAGAAACCCAAATTAATATACGATAAGCAAAACAAAAATACAAAATAACTTTTAGCTTTAGGTAAATAACATATATTTGCATTACAACATATTTACATTTGTTTAAGTTGTAAATAAATAAACTGAAAAACATTTCTTATGAAAATTATACATTTTACATACGTCATTCAGTTTTAAAACAGTGCACTTAATAATTATCAAATTAATTACTTAATGTCAAGACTAGTATTAATCATGATGGATGTTAATTATATTAACAAAATAATTAATTTCTAATTCAAATCAGAGTTGCGCAACAATTAATAAATCAAAGTCAATATATCAAAACAGTAGCTACTAAGTTCTATAGTACAGAACCATCATGGCCGCAAATGCGGAATCATAAAACAACAAAAATAATTCCCAGATCGGGTGCAAAATGCAAAATCAAAGTGTCCTTTAAGTGCTAAAGGTATGGCCTAGAATTCGGCTTTAATGAAAACTAAATTTGTGTCTGTATTAGAGTAGGTTGGACCCCGGTTCCAATGTTACCCCACGCGTTAGCGGTCGCCAATTTACCCATTAGCGTCTATGGGCTTTTGAACTACAGGCGCTAAATGATGTTATTAAACGGCGCTATTGGCCGAAATACGGCGACACAAACAACTTAGGACTCACCGTTGCAGCGTAGAGTTAGCGCTTAGGTGGAATGTTGAACAGAGTTGCTTGATTGTTGCTCGAGTTGAGAACACAAAGTCGAGCGGAGTCAGCCCGGTGCTTCCAGCACGTTAGCCACAGTGAGTAACAGCTGGGACGTGACAGGAAAGGGGAGTGACATGGGCCGCTCCAAGCAACATGAAGTGACAGAAATATGAACTAATAAGATTAACTTTTATCTTTATATCTGACATTTATTTATTATTGCTTAATCATCAATCAGTTATTTCTTATGATTTTTATTTACTTTTAATTCACTTTTAATTTATTATTTCTTTTGTGATGTTCAGACCTTGTGGGCTACAGTTGGAATCTGTGAGTGTGATAATGCTAATGGTGTAAGTTGTTAGTGCTGATGGAATTAGTAAAATTAAGTTTCAGGTGGGTCAGAACGCCTACCACTGTAGTGGTTTGTGACTGACTGACATTTGGTGGCGCTGGGGAAGCACCCCCCCCCCCATTAAGGTGTTATTATTATTATTAGTAGAGGTAGTATTATTAGTATTATTAGTATTATTAAACGAGCACCACATCTCATGTCACCATTTGAGGAATTCACATGCATCGTCATAGTTCTGTATTTGCTGGCCTGAAGATTTATCTCTTGGGTCTGTCATTTCCAAGTGTGCTATTAGCACAGTGCTAGGCTAGTGCTATTAGCATGGTGCTAGGCTTACTTAGCTCTTCACAGAGACTTGAGTACACACTGTGCTTCACCAAGTGCTTCATTAAATCAGTCATATTCCAGCCTTTATATGTAAATGTATTAAACACCTGTAGCATGAACGAATCATCATAAACTTCCTGTAAACTGTAACTGAATGCTCTACCTTTTTTCCTTTGACATGTTGTTGTCTGCACCGCTGCCATGTGTGCGCACTGCATGTGTATGCATGCTTCTGTTTAACAGTGGAAAATAGGCGTAATTAAACAACAGCTGCATAAGTGGTACTGAAATTCACTTTAGATTTCGGTCTGGTTGCTATTGTTAATGTTTGCCCCGGTTCCTTACCCATACTAACTTTCAGTACCCAACTCTCTCGCTTGCTTTCTGTGTGTGAGTGAGAATCACATAATCGTATTGAGGGAAATGGCACAAATTACTCTAGGTATGGGAAACACTGGAAATTCCATAACAGCAATTAGTTGTCATTAGTAATGCACTACAGCACAGCTGTAGCCAAATCAGGGGGCGGGACTTAGGCAAAGAACAGGGCAATGCTCAGAGCGGCAATGTTAGTAAGAGCAATGAAGTTAGTTTAATATCCTTGTTGTTGTATGTTGTAATGGCATGAAACTTTGTACTGCAATCTGCCATAGTCGTGGAAGGTCACCCTCCAAATGTTGGATCATTTAGTGGAGTTGTGCAGGTGTTAGGCATTCCACAGACAAACAGGACACACTACAGACAAAGATTTGTTGAATTATAGATAGATGTGTGCAAGGGGGTCAAGGTTTGTTCCACTTCCTACTATTATTACTGTTATAGCTGTCGCTTTGTGTGCTCCATGCAGCCTTAAAACAAGGAAACAGCTTCTGTTTTTAAACATCTTTATACAGGATTATAACTTCTTAGACATATATATTTTTTCTCATTTTAAGCATCAGTATATGTGCTTTGATATCTTTTTTCAAAAACATTTGAGCTTTTTTGTGTGTTTTTACCATCCTTCTTTGCTCATTATTACCAAACACGTCTTTGGCAGCAGAGGAGAGTGATGTCAAAGTCAGTGTTGTGGGGGTGTCCCTGCCTTTACAATGTGTAACATTACGTGGTCCGACAGTTCAGTTGTTTTGGTATTTAGTGCTAAATGACTCCATGAATTTCATCAGTGATCGTAATTCAACATAAGATAAGATATTCCTTTATTTGTCCCATTGAAGGAAATTTCAGCTTTACAGCAGCAAGATTATAGCACAGCACACAACAGTAATCACTTCTATAAATAAATAAATAATTCTATACACAATATACATTTTTTAAAGATATAAATATACACAATATAAATTATTGCATTGTTTGGACCGGTTTCTTTGTCAATTTCTGTTGTAGATTCTGTGTTAAACAAATCTGTTTGACACACTTGAACCTTTGTTTAACACACTTTAACCGCTGTTTGACACACTTTAACCTTTGTTTAACACACTTTAGCCACTGTTTGACACACTTTAACATTTGTTTAACACATGTTAACCTCAGTTTGACACACCTTTACACCTCTTTGACACACTTTAACCTCAGTTTGACATCGTTTAGCCTCTGTTTAACACATGTTAACCTAAG
Source organism: Siphamia tubifer (assembly GCA_020466265.1). Classification (NCBI taxonomy): domain Eukaryota; kingdom Metazoa; phylum Chordata; class Actinopteri; order Kurtiformes; family Apogonidae; genus Siphamia; species Siphamia tubifer. Next base: position 41,166,177 of record CM035799.1, on the reverse strand, counting down.
GTTGATACACTTTAACCTCTATTTGACACACTTTAACCCAGGGGTCTCCAACCTATTCCACAAAGGGCCGGTGTGGCTGCAGGTTTTTGTTGAAACCAAGCAGCAACACACCAGACTTCAATCAATGAATCAACTGATCTCAGTCTGCAGAGAGTCAATTGGTCAAACTGTGAGCTCTTGGTTGGTTGGAACAAAAACCTGCAGCCACACCGGCCCTTTGTGGAGTAGGTTGGAGACCCCTGCTTTAACAACTGCTTGACACATTTTAACCTCAATTTGACACAGTTCAATATCTGTCTAACACATGTTAACCTCAGTTGGACACACTTTAATGCCTGACACACTTTAACCTCTGTTTGTTTCAACCTCTGGTTTACAAACTCTCTTGTTTGACACACTTTAGTGTTTCATTCTCTCACTGAAGGAACTCCTTAGTGTGTTTCAGAAGGTGGGAGTCTGGGACTATGATGGTAAATGGTCTGCACTTATATAGTTCTTTTCCACTGTCATGGTGCTCAGAGCGCTTTACATTAGCTTCACATCCACTCATTCACACACATACACTTACACACCATTAGGTACTGCTGCCAAGCAAGGTTCTGTCAGACCTACTGGGAGCCTAATTTAGGGTTCAGTGTCTTCCCCAAGGACATGTGGACAGCAAGAGCTGGGATGTGAACCAGTAACCCTTCAGTCATTGGGCGACCCGCTCTATCAACTGAGCCACAGCCACGGACAGTTTGGCTGTCAAACTCCTCCTCCTCCTCCACAGGTTCCAGAGGTCATCCCAGGACAGAGCCAGCTGTCTTTATCAGTTAGCCCTGCCTCTTCCTGTCAGCCATTGTGATGCTGCTGCCCCAACAGACGACACCATTCATTCACAATTCATGACATTTACTTACACTGAAAAAAAAGTTCTTTGAATTTACTTGATTTTAATGTGTACATCGGTCCCACACAATTAGAATAAGTAAGACCAACACAACTTTGCTCTTTCTTCTAAATTAATAATTTCTTGTCAAACCAACTCATTTCAATCACGTTAATTTTTTTAACAGAATCATGTTGATTTAATGTATTAAATGTTCAAAATGTAAACCCAATTTATTGTGTTATGTGAAAATGATTCCATCATGTTCAAGATACCCAATTCGTAACTAATCCAAACTTGATTTTAAATGCAATTATTTAAAAATGTATTGGGTACCTTTATAGGGTTTTAATTATATCCTATGAATTCAAAAAGACTTGCTGAAGCTCACTGTCAAATTGCATTTCTAAATCAGTGATTTCAAGTCAACGTGTGCTGATGTTAAATGTTAAAACTGTCTGGCATTCACACAAAGACACAGGCGTCACAAAAAAATACTGTATTTTAACATTCTCTTGCCAATAACTGACACATTAGACAGTTTTATCCAGCATCAAATACAGGTATTGGAACTTATATAACAAGTGTTCATATTTCAACAGTGGATTGTAAAACAACAAATGTTTTAAGGGTAACATACAGCATATGATTCTATCAGTGAATCATCACAGAAAGCAACTTTTACAAAAAGTAGGATTCACCAAATCCTAGTCTATAGGAACAAACAGTACAGTATATCAGGAACATGAAGATATGTGTGTATATATATATATATATATATATACACACACACACACACACACACACACCCTTTCAACTGTTTCAGCAGTAGATTGTAAAACAAGAAATGTTTTTAAGGTAACAGATATGAATATGATTCTGTCAGTGAATCACAGGATTTACCAAATCTTAGTCTGTAGAAACATAGACTGCACATCAAGAGTATATCAAGAACATGCATGAATATATGTATACATATATATATATATATATTTAATTTTTTTTTAAATACCCCCCCAACAGAGTACAAACAAAATATTTCTGTTACTTCTGGTGCTCTCACCTTTCAGTGAAAGAGTCTGTTTTTCAGGACAAGGGCCTTGTTAGACAGTTTATCTCCATTGAGTTCCATTATAATTTTTTGGATTACCTCAAAGGTGTAGCGGAGGTTTGGAGGATAGCTCAGGTTGAGCGCATACATAAGGCCAAAGAGCATGGCCACAGCCAATGCCACATTGTCCAGATCCTCCAACACCTTAACACCTTCAAGGACAATTCCAATGTCCTCTGCCTCTGCACTTGAAGCTTCTTTCTGGATATATATCCCTACTGTGGTGTCTTCAATGGTGTCATTCATTGACTCTTCATCCATGCCCTGTACCAAAATACAGGGGTGGACAAGGCAAGTAAGGCAAAGAATACCAACAATTGATATCCATGACTCACATACACATATATACATACCACATATTCCTGGACCAGGTTTTCTGGATCTTCACCCATGTAGATGCAGACTCCTTTAATAATGCACTCGCGGCTGGCATCTACATCGTCACTCTAAAAAGAGTTTTTTGTATTATCATTTGAATTCTGCCCTTCCAGTACTTATAATACTACACAATTATAGGTGAAATGTAAATCAATCAAAAATTCTCAAATGTAAGGCTCAGATTAGCAGAACAAGATTACTTACCTATGACAAATTCAATAAGTTATTCTTAAACAAAAAAAATTGACCTGACCAAAAGCTCCATAGCATTGTCAAAATTAGTTATGACCACTTACTTATGCCATTTTTAGAATTCCTGCTTTGAGTCTTTGTCCTACTTGACCTCCTCTTTTTTGAAACAGCCTTGAAAGGTTCTCAGAATAGATGTCCAGCTGAGACAAAAACTTGGACTGTAGTGGGACGGTGGTGATTCTTTTGAATTCAGCGTTTATCTGTGAAAATATATACAAAGAAATTAGGTTAAACTTGTCAGGAAAAAAACCATAATGCCATAAAAATCATTAAGATGACAGTTAGACACATTTGCCGTCTTTAACATGCGATAACAAGTATGTATTAGTAATTCAAATAAAAAAAGTCACAATAAGCTCAAAAAGCAACAACAGAAGGCAAGATAACAGCACTTACCACTACAGATCTCTGTGAATAAGCACATAGAATGGAGGACCTATAGAGGAAAACATTAGAAAAACATAATTGAGTTTAACGTGGATGCATTTAATTGAAACACAAAAATAAACAGACCAGTATAATTAATACTGCTTAGTACAGTCAAATACTCTAAATATTTTTAACTCTAACTCACAAGCTGTCTTACATCTTACCCACTTAGTTTTGTATACAAATGCCATACTCGCACAGTGAATCTCTGCAGACATGCTAACCTCTGAGTAAACCTCACATAACTAGAAAAGCACTCAAGAGAGCACAGACCTCCGCCAGAATTTTTTTTCTATCGATACCAAAATCACACGTTACTCTTACTTTCCTTGACATTCTGGGTAATGTAATCAAAATCCGCCCATAACTGTTTGAGTTATATTGCGCGCGCGCACACACACACGCACACACACACACACACACACGGTTGGATTCCATCACCTCCGCTGGTGGAGGTAATAATGCTTATATCTAAGTAGTATAATTTTACACCGTTATCAGCGACAGCATCGTGTGCTCTGACAGAACCCATCACATATTCTCTGGTTGAATCTAGACAAGCTAGCACACGGTTTAGCTGCTGTTAGCAAGCAAATTGACAAGCTAAAATGTCTGTATAATACATCAACACTAACAACGCGCCGTTCAAACCATTGCAGTGCCGAAAAAAAATGTCCAGCATTTCATAGTCAACATGAATAAACTTACCTTTTCTCTATTGGAGTCCTGGCATTGAGCCACTGGAGACCGCCGAATGTTCCCACTTGAAAAACATAATATCCGCTGCTGCCACCGAAATTAGGTCAGTTTGTTTTGGGCGCGGTTTTTGAATGAATTCCGGTTATGACGATACTTGATTACGTTGTATTGATTCGTTCAATTGTATCACTTTCAATCAACACAAGAGAAACGAGAATGTTTAACAATCTCTACAAACACATGGGGAGTACTTGTTTGAATAATGTTCAGAGAGGAAACATGAATAAATTGCGTTGCATATACTAGCATAATTTCTGTAAATTCAAAGACCCGGTGTTCCCTTTTTTTTCAGTGTACCCTCACATGTACTGTAGCTAGCTAAACACATATTTACAGATTAATTTTTCTTGCTGCACCTCTACTGTTGTCCTCTGGCACTCGTACACCCACCTCACACTTTGAAAACCATTGGTATGGATTGAATGTGATTGAATTATTTGTAGGGCTGTCAAAATGAACATATTAATGCAGATTAATCCAACATCATGATTAGACATTTTAACATAATTAACCCATTATCTGCAGCAGAATTCCTCTAAATGTCTCTGCCAATGAAATTCAGTCAGTTTGTCTCATTAGTTAGTGTTGTACAGATGAAAGTGTGCAGATGGAAAGATGGAAGATGCTTAACAGTATGACATTTGATGGAAAAAATAAAACACTATGCAGAACTGAGTTTTCTTTTCACCAAAATGTTTCCAGTTTACAATACTATATTAACCCAAAGTGTATATTAATTAGGGACACATTAACACTGCAGCTAACCAGTTGTCTATTAAGTGCATATATATATATATATATATATATATATATATATATATATATATATATATATTCCCTTCTTTCTTGAGTCTGTTTGCTCATGAAAGATAGAATGCAGAATCCATTTTTAAAATTAGATCATATATTACATGAAAAAATTTATGTTATATAATTAATGGTATATACTTGTAATTAATCTGATTAAAAGTATTAATCTTTTGATAGATAATAATTCTAGAAGGTGACGCCCATCAGCTTTTAATACATGTCATATACTACCATTTATCCAAGAACCAGTTTAGACTAAAGTTTTGAAAGGCTGGGAAGAAGAAAAACAAAGAACATTCTAAAGATTGGTATTTCCAAATTACATTCTTTTTTTGTCTGCATTTCTTCTCATTGTTTAACACCAAAGAGAGGAAGACAACATTGTTTGAGATCAATGCATTTTTTAGTCTTGCAGCCAAATATTTTAATATTTAGTGCATGTGTGTGACCATCATCGGTCCTCCCTGAAAGCTGAACAGACATCCTTTATTAGAACTCTCTATTATAAGCTAGGGAGGGCAGTGCTACACCTCAGTGATGTGTGGGGGAAACAAAGACTGGACAGGACGAACGGGGAAAGAAATTAACAGGCAGTGCTATTGCAGTTAAAGATTGTAAGGTGGTGTGTTATTCCCAACTACTAACTGTCCATCAATAAAAATAAATAAATCGAAAAAAGAGAAGAAAACCAAACCAGCACAAAAGAAAAAGAGATTCAATAAATAAATAATTAAACAAAACAGTAGTGAGCACCAAAATTGTGGATGACTTGATAGTATACCATAGAATGCAATAGAATAGGCCAGAAGGGGACACTAGTGCAAGAAGAGAATGAGTTTAGGGTAGAAATTCTGGAGAGATTCTCAGCACATTCTGGCGGGTCCCATCATTCCCTGAAATGGGACTCAGCAGTAGCTGGCGAGACCCGATCAAACATGCAAGTGTGAAGGACCCTGAAGCCCAGAACAGCAATCACAGCAAGGCAGGGCCGAGCCAACAGGGCACCCTTCATCCCGGGCCATAGGGGCCACAGGGCGCCGCCCACTGTGAACAACGCAAACCCGGAGAACAAGAGGGAGCAGCTACAGACTCCCCCAGCACACCAAGGCTGACCCAGGTGGCCCGGGGCACGGAGCGTGAAAGTCATGTTTTGGGTGCATTGCATACATGTGTCTGAGCGAGAGAAGCCCATTTTATACAGGTTACATGCGTTCTGTGAAGCACCTTAAATTGGATCAATTGTAAGTTGGTGTTTTTAGTCATTTTAAATGTATTTTCATAGATCTGGGTCCAAAAATCAGAGTCAAAAGATTTGGATAAGTCTTTTTCCCATTTTTGAGTTGGAAGGTGTATAGAGTGTGTCTCTGTGAGTAAACTATACATTTTTGAGAGATTGTTTTTATTTCTTGGAGACAGTTTCACAGTGTATTTAACAAATTCAGGTGGCTGTAGGTCTATTGGCTGTAAAGTAGTCTGAAGCAACGGAATTCTATTTGTAATCGTCTTCTTTACCTGTAGGTACTGAAGAAAATTTCCATTTCTTATTTCAAATGTTTGGAATAAGTTTATATATGTCCTAAATGTGTTGTCATCCAGAAGGTGATGGAGGTGAGTGACTCCTCTCTGCCCATGTGCTGAAATAAAGAGCTATTTTATTGTTTGCAAAATCAGGGTTGTGCCAGATTGGGGAGAGTATACTGGGTTTTAATTGGGAGCCTGTGATTTCCAGTGCTTTCCACCAAGCAGACAAGGTGGAAGCAATCATAGTGTTCTTGAAGCAGGAATGATTTTTAAGGGCGGAAGTGATAAAGGGATCTGGTTACAATCTAACTGTTCTAGTTCCAGCCAGGAGTTATATTCTTCATGTGGATGTATCCATTTGGTGAGATAGTGTATTTGGTTGGATTAATAATATATGAAGTTGGGTACCTCCAGTCCTCCTTCGAAATTTATTCTTCTGGAGGGTAGTCAAACTGATTTTAGCCTTTTTATTCTTTTAATAGAATTTACCAATAGCAGAGTCTAACGATTGGAACCACTTTGATGTGGGTTTAAATGGAATCATGGAGAAGAGAATTTTCGGTAATATTTTCATTTTAAATGTCTCCCAAAAGGGAGATAGGGAGGTTGTTCCAACACCTCAGATCATCACAGATTTTGTCCAAAAGTGGAGTGAAGTTCAAGTGAACTAATTCAGAGAGTTTGGAGGAAATATTTATGCCCAGATATCTGATATTGCCAGTAGTAAAAGAATAATGTGAGTTTTGAACTGCGGGATTCCACAGGTTTTCTGTTAAAGGTAATATAATTGATTTTGACCAGTTGATGGAATAGTCTGAAAGATGCGAGAAGGATGTGATGAGGTTAAATACTTCCTTTACTGAAGTTTTAGGTTCTTGTAGATAAAGTAAAATGTCATCTGCGTATAGGTTAATTTTATGTTCCAACTCTAGAGTGCAGATACCTTTGATATCTGTGTTCTGACGTACAGCTGTTGCTAATGGTTCGATAAAGATCGCAAACAGTAAGGGAGAGAGCGGACATCCTTGTCTCGTTCCCCTTTGCAGACTGAAGCTTTGTGAAGTGATCCCATTAGTGGTGACTGTAGCCTTGGGTGAGTTGTACAGAGTTGATACCCACTGGATAAACGATTCTCCGAAGCCAAATTTGTGGAGCACAGCAAAGAGAAAGGACCAATTAACTTTGTCAAAGGCTTTTTCTGCGTCCAGTGACATAACAATGGCTTTTTTGTTGTGGCGTTGCGTCAAAGAGATTAGATTTAGACGTCTTCTGATATTGTTGGTGGAGTGTCTGCCTTTTATAAATCCTGTTTTATTGCTGTGGATTATTGACGGGATGATTTCCTCCAGCCTAGAGGTGAGAGCTTTTGAGATAATTTTGATGTCTGTGTTGATTAGTGACAGAGGTCGATAGCTAGAGGGAAGCGTAGGATCTTTGTCTGGTTTCAATAATAATTTAATTGCAGCTGTATTCATGTGCGGACTGATATAACCATTATTTTTTATCTCTGTCACTGTCCTGAAGAAAAGGGATGCTAACATTGACCAAAAATGTTTAAGAAATTCAGCAGGAAAACCATCAGGGTCAGGTGCCTTGCCTGCTGGCATACTGTCTAATGCACATTGCAATTCTTTCATAGTCAATGGAGCATCTAATATGTCTCTGTCATTTGATGTCAGTTTAGGCATGTTTAAATTGTTGAGAAAATTATGAATATCTTCCATGTTTGGGTTAGCTGCTGCTGAGTATAAACTGGTAATAATTATAGAAGGTTTGGTTGATTTCCTGAAGTGACTGAGTATATTTTCCTGAGGGGTCCTGAATTGCTGTTATGAAGGATTTTTCTTTATTGCGCTGGAGTTGTTTCGCCAGAAATTTTCCTGATTTATTATTGTGTTCGAAATCATTATATCTTAGTTGTTGTAATAAAAACTCTGTTTTCTTGGATAGGATATTATTGAGGTTTAGTTTGGCATTTTGTAGTTCGGACCATAATTGATTACTTGGGTTTATTGCATAATTCTCTGTAAGTTGTTTAATTTTTTCTTCAACATCTTTCTCTGTTTGTAGATCTTTCTTTTTCTTGTATGAGGACTAGATATTATTTTACCTCTGATTACAGCCTTTCCAGTTTCCCAAAGCAAAGATGGAGATAAGTCATGAGAGTCATTGCTTTTTAGAAAGTCTGCCCACTCATTCCTTATTACTCGATCAAATTCTGGGTCTTTGAGTAGAGAGATGTTGAGGCGCCAAGTTTGAGGAGGTTTAGGTATGGAATCTGTTTGCAGGCTGAGAGATATTGGTGCGTGGTCGCTGACAATCTTTCATATAATCCTGTATGACTTTAACTGATTGTGATTGTTTTACATGTATTGGACTATTAGATAAATGATATTCTAAATAAAGCACTCCTCTAATATAGTCAGAAACTGCTGCTATAGGTTATGTTATGGATGGCCTTAATAAACAGAAGAGTAAAAGTGGAACATTCTGGTCATGGCTTTAATTTAGAATCCTCATATATTCACACTGCCCGTTGCAACTTGCAGCCATGACTTAAAGCTGAAATATGAGGAAAAAAGTCACTATAAGTGTTTCAGTAAATTTCCATTTGCATGAACATATTTCTTTAATGGGTTATAAATACATTTATGGATTATGTTATGTACTAAGTCTGGATATTAAAAATGTATATTTAAAAAAACATGAATAGCTATGGGGTTATTGTTTTAGATTTCTGCTAATATTACAATTAATAATTAGAAATACAGTAACCATAACCATGTATGCTGGCTGAATTAAATCTCTGCAAAGGGTGCGTTGTGTAGCTGATTTAATACTAAGAAGCTGACAGATGGATGTAACTGTCTGTACAGCCTGTGGGATGAATATAAGTGTCCCAATAAACTGACATTATTTGAGATGTCCATATTGGAATGAATACATGCTCAGAAGCAATGACATTTATTATGGAAAATGTTTTATTCTGAAAACCTCTTCGGAATGGTACAAATGTTGTTGTGTTAGGGCGGCTGTGGCTCAGTTGGTAGAGGGGCTCGCACAATGAACGAGAGGTTGGCAGTTCGCATCCCAGCTCTGGCTGTCCACATGTCGAAGTGTCCTTGGGCAAGACACTGAACCCTGACTTAGGCCCCCAGTAGGACTGACCTTAGACCTTAGAAACCTACTGGTGTATGAGTGTGTGTGTGAATGGGTGAATGTGAGGCTAATGTAAAGCGCTTTGAGCACCATGAAGGTGGAAAAGCACTATATAAATGCACTCCATTTACAAAGTTATTCTATATATTAACTACTTCAGTATGACAAAATACAGCCATCAGAACCTAACTACTTTTAACAACAATCCAATAACTGAATATGGGCAACAGACAATGTTGTCAGATTTCCGGCCGATAATGTTTCAAAATAAAAAATGCCCAAAATTTTCATTTTCACATGAAAAAATTTATTTGAATAAACATACATTTAAATGCATTTATCGTAGGCTATTAAACATATAAACCCAAATGGAAAATTGTACTTAATCACAGACATGACTTTACAGTTTTTCACAAAGCAATAGCAATATTCCGAAATTTTTCACAAAGAATATTCACGCTTTGAACGCGTTTCCATTGATGGTTGTTCTAGGCCGGAGTGTCGTAACTGTTGTGAGCTTTTGAGATAAGATTACACTGCTGGATGATGGACCTTTCTATGTCAGTAAACCGCCCAATCTGGCAACGCGAGTGTCAGAATAAGATAACTAATTTTAACAACAGTATGCTAATCCAATAGTTGAATACAGACATCAAATAAGGTAATTACTCTTAACAACAGTAAGCTCATGCTATGACCGAATACAGGCATTAGAATAAGCTAACTAGTTTTAACAACAGTATGCTAATTCATTAACTGAATAGGGCATTAGAATAAGCTAACTAGTTTTAACAGCAGTAAGCTAATGCTATGACAGAATACAGGTATTAGAATAAGCTAACTAGTTTTAACAACAGTATGCTAATCCAATAACTGAATACAGGCATAGGTCCTTATAGGTATGATTAGAAGTAATATATGTATGCAATAAAATATAGTGACATCACCAGTACTAATTTTGTTTATCTGTTGTCTAGAGAATGCTGCCAATGCTGCCATGAGTTCAACATTGTTATTGTGTAATTTCCTACATTTTTCCTTTCACCGTTTACCTCAGTGCTCACTTACATAATATGTATGCAAAAACAACAGTTTTGTAACAGAATAAATGCACACAATTAGATAAGTGTGTAACGTGAGGGTTCGTTGATGGTTTATGGTGCACTATTTATAAAATGAAACTGCAGGATGAAGACAGATTTCTTTAGAACAGTGCTTTACTTGGCACACACATAGCGAACTCTCTTCACTTCCTGACAACAACCACTCACATGACTTAACCAGCCAACCAGGAGCCAGCTATCTCAACTTAGCAAATGTGATACAGAAAGGCAGATTCAACAAATAAGAATAATTAAATGTGCAAATCATAATTCTATAAACATAAATGTAAACAGTCTATTGGGTGAACACTGCCAATATATTATTTTTTAACACATATGAATCCTCTTAACTCCTGAGTCTTACATTCTTTCCTCCTTCCCAAAAGAAACGTCCACGTTTCATAAACTATAAGGAGTAAACATTTACTTACAAAGCAGGAGAACAAAACAAAAAAAATTGTTTATTTCAACACATAGTCCGTAAAGCGCTTAGGGGGTTTTACCAGACGTCTGGATCGGAGTGAAGGACCAGGGCCCTGGCCTGGGCTGGCAGAGGGGGCAGGACCAGTCTGAGGCGGTATCAACTCACCAGAGGACAAAGCATTTCCAACCTGACACCATAGTGTTGGTGATGAGGGAGAGGGGGATTGAGCTTGTGGCTGAGTTTGAAGCCGAGTCTGTGATTGGGGTTGTGACTGAAGCAGGGGTGCAGTTTTGAGCTGAAGAAACTGAGGGGCCACTGAAGGAGGAATGCTGCAGTCAGGCATGTTCAAGTTCTTAGCAACTGCAGGTTGTGAGGGTTTAAAGGGCAATGCCCCTGATAATGGAGTCAATGGGGGAAGCTGAGGGTGCACTGGAGAAGCTGTTGCACGTGTTGTAAGACCACGATCCAGCACAGGAGCATTGTAGGGTCTGAGACGGTTATAATGAACAATGTGGGACTTATTAGGTTGATCCAGGAAGTAACGAATTCTGTATGTCACACCGGAGGTATCTGCGTCAGATCCAAGGCACTCCAAAATTTCAAAGGGACCTTTCCAGTGTGGAGCAAGTTTGTGTTTGAATGTAGTAGGGTCATTTAACCACACAAGGTCTCCAGAAACATAGGGTGTGTGATTGGCAGTTTTATCATACTGTTGTTTCTGCCTGTTGTAAGCACAGTCTCTGTTTAATGCAGCAAAACCAAAGGCTGACTGAAGTTTCTGGGTTAACTGTTCAACATAGTCAACAGGAGAACCTGATTTAGATGAGGATGGTGTACCGTTTGGCAACAACACGTTAGCAGGCATTCGTGCTTCACGACCATGTGTAAGAAAGAATGGTGTAAAGCCTGTAGACGAGTGAGGGCAGGTGTTGTAAGCCATGGCGACTTGGTTGAGGCAGCCATCCCACTCAGCAGGTTGCTGCAGAAGTGACTTGGCCAACTGATCGATGAGAGTTCTGTTGAATCTTTCAATCATGCCATCACACTGAGGATGATACGGACTGGTTCTGGTTTTCTGAATGCCAAGCAGCACACATAGGTGTTTCACAAGATCAGACTCAAATTGACGACCTTGATCAGTATGGAGCATTTCTGGAATCCCATGTTCACAGATGAACTTTTCAAAAAGACATTTTGCAACTGTTGTGGCACGCTGGTCTGGAATGGCATAGAGGTTGACATATTTTGAAAAATAGTCTTGAACAACAAGAACATACCTGTTTCCATTGCTTGTAATGGGGAGTTCAAGGATGTCGGCTGCAACTTTCTGGAATGGCTCAGTAGCCACAATGGTTTTCATTGGAGCTCTATGATGAGGTGTGGGACTCCGTCTTGCATCACATGGAGTACATTGTTTGCACCACTGTTTGATATCACGTGACATGAATGGCCAATAACACAATAGCTGAGCACGTTTCAAGACTTTGTCAGCTGACATGTGACAAGTTACTGGGTTCCCATGCAGTAACTTAAATACGGTGTCTGTTAAATTGTGGGGGATCACAACTTGATGAATAACTGACTTGTGAAATGGATTAACAACCTTACGACATTATGTAATATAAGCCTGTGATATTCTTGCCACAACACTCTTTCTGTCACTGTACGTTTTTTCATTTGCCAGTAAGGTGGTTTCCGTCCTTTTGCTTTCCAGTTAAGAACTTCTGACAGTGCGGGATCACATTGTTGTTCTTTTTTGAGATTATCTTCAGGGATCTGAAGCACAATGGCGGAAGGACTGGACTGTGCAGAGTGCTGTGACTGTGAATGAAGAGATTTTGACTTAGTCTGGTTAGGGGAAACTGGCTGTGGATTAACATCCTCAAAATCATGGGGCTGCACAGAATTAACAGGGCACAAGGGACCAACAGGACTTAAATGTGACTTGTCATGAGGGGTGATGTTCTGCTGAATTTCTGGAGTGTCAGCAGGACGACGTGACATCACGTCTACATTCAGGTGTCTGTGGCCATCTTTATGAATTACAGTCCACTCAAAAGGGTCAAGTTCAAGAGCCCAGCGTGCACGGCGACCAGTTCTATCATTGTCTATAGGAATCTTTCGGAGACCTAGGAGAGGCTTATGGTCTGTGACAATAACAAAAGGCTGTTTGTGTAGATAGTGTCGAAAATGTCTTATGGCCCAGACAATAGCAAATAGTTCTCTGTCATAAGTTGACCACTTTCTTTCTGCTTTTGTAAGAACATGGCTTGCATAGGCTATCACTTTCTCATGATGTTCACATTTCTGGGCTAGCACAGCACCAACAGCTGAACCTGAAGCATCGGTGTAGAGGGAAAATGGTAAGGTGAAGTCTGGAAATGCAACCACTGGGGGATTTGAAAGCGCATGTTTTAGATATGTGAATGCATCTTGACAGTGAGAAGTCCATTGAAAGGAAGCATTCTTCTCTGTGAGTGCATGGAGTGGAACACTGTGATGTGCAAAATTCCTGATAAATTTGCGATAGTACGAGCATAGTCCTAGAAAGGCTCGCACTTCTGTTGTTGATCGTGGAGTAGGCCAGTCATTAACACTTTTCACATTCTCTGGGTCTGGCTGAATGCCATGCTTGGATACAACATGACCCAAAAATCGTAACTGATCTCGCGCAAAACAGCATTTTGATGGATTTAATTTCAGGCCACTTGACTGAAGTCTGGAAAGGATTTCCTCTAGGTGATGGAGATGCTCGCTGAAGGATCGACTGTAAATGAGTATGTCGTCCAGGTACACTAGACATGTTTTCCATGGAAGGCCACGGAGCACTGTCTCCATCAAGCGTTGGCATGTGGCTGGAGCATTCGTCAGTCCCATCGGCATAACTTTAAAGTGATATAGACCACTACCTGTCGTAAATGCTGTCTTTTCACGGTCCGACTCTTCCAGCTCAACTTGCCAGTAGCCATGCTGAAGATCCATGGTGGAGAACCAAGCAGAGCCTGACAAAGCATCAAGTGCGTCATCCACTCTGGGAAGAGGATGTGAGTCTTTGATTGTCACCTGATTGAGTTTTCTGTAGTCCAAGCAGAAACACCATGTGCCATTTTTTTTGCGCACCAAAACAACTGGTGCAGCCCAAGGGCTATAGCTCTCTTCAATATATATTAATATTTTAATATTTTAAATACACCTTACGGTGATACTTGGACACGTCATCAGTGATGAACCCGGGGTCATAGGGTGTTTCGGGTCTTTAATCATCAGACACCCTCACCCGGGCGACCCAACTGGGGGTGATCAGACCCCAGCTTGTGTCCAAGTAGCGCACCACGGATCTCCCCTACGGATCCACAGCCACCGGGAAGCCTTTTCTGCAGCCTCGAGAATATTCTTGGTGGCTCTCCTCAATTGCAGTCCTTTAACTCCCAGAAGTTTGAACACTCGCTGTAGAGAGTGGCCTGCAAACCCTCTACACCCGATTTCAATCGGTTCGCAACGGGCTTTCCAGCCGTTGCTCTCACACTCCATGATGAGCTCTGAGTATTTGGCTCTCTTACGCTCGTTGGCTTCCACTATCCTGTCCTCCCAGGGGACAGTTAGTTCCACTAGCACCGCCTGCTTGGTTGACCTAGAAAACAACACCAAGTCTGGTCGGAGTAAGGTGGTCGCGATCTCCGCCGGAAACTTGAGTTGCCTTCCCAGGTCCACCAGCAGCTGCCAGTCACGAGCCGTGCTGAGAAGCCCTCCTGTGGTTTTCGGCTGGTGGCCTGCCTTCTGCCCTGCTTTGATGAAGGCGATTAGCTGTTTCGCTGGGACCTGTGACTTGCTGTGCTGTAACGCCGTGCAGATGGAATCTGCCACGGATTTTAAAACTTGGTCGTGGCGCCAGCGATACCGCCCCTCCCCTAGAGCCTTTGGGCAACCACTCAGTATGTGCTCCAAGGTGCCCCTCCTTTGGCACAGCTTGCATTCTGGAGTATCTGCCAGGCCCCAGGTGTGAAGATTGACAGGGCTTGGGAGGACGTCATACACCGATTGTATCAGGAACTTGGTGCGTGCAGGTTCAGCTCTCCATATCTCTGCCCAGGATAGATCGCGATGTTCCGCTTGATCCCACTTTGTCCATGCCCCTTGCTTGGACATGCTGATCATCCTGCAGTAGCGTTGCTCCTCCACCTCTGCACGGATCTCGTCTTGAACCAGCTGGCGCTTTTCCTTGCCATGTGCCTGGTCATAGCGTGGTGTGGGAAAGCTGCCGAGGCCTGCCCTCCCTATTGCCACAGTGCCCAACAAGCTCTTGTGCCTCAATCGAACCTCTGCTCTTCTCACTGCTTCTTGAGCCTGCCATTTCCTCCCGGTCTTGACAGTGATACCTGCCGATGCCACCTTCACATCTGCTGAGTCCTTGTAAGACATGACCTCTCTGGCTCGGGTGACTTTGAACTCCTCCGATAATCCACTGAGGGGGAGGTGCAGTTTGGTGGAATGGCCATATAGGGCGATGCTGCTCAGGGACCGAGGGAGCCCCAGCCACCTCCTGAGAAACCGGCTGATGGTCTTTTCCAGGGCCTCTACCGTTGTTAATGGTGTCTCATAGATTGACAAGGGCCAGAGTATTCTGGGCAGGACACCATGCTGGTACATCCAGGCCTTAAACTTTCCTGGGAGTCCTGACTTGTCAATAGCTGTGAGCCAAGCTGAGAGGTTGCTTTTGGTTTCCTGCAAAGCTGCTGCATCCTTCAGAGAGCTATTGAAGATTTTGCCCAGGCTCTTGACCGGTTTTTCGGACACAGTTGGAATCTTTGTCCCTCCAAGTGTAAAGTGGAAGTGGTCAGCCACTCTACCCTTCTTCAGCACAAGAGACCTGGATTTTGCTGGCTTGAAGCTCATCCTTGCCCAAGAGATGAGCCGCTCAAGTCCCTGAAGGAGCCACCTGCAACCGGGCACAGATGTGGTCATCACCGTCAAGTCATCCATAAAGGCCCTTATGGGGGGCTGTCGGGTCCCCGATCTTGATTTTGGACCTCTGCATTCGACCTCCGCGGACTTGACAATCATGTTCATGGCCAAGGAGAAGAGTGACACCGAGATTGTACATCCGGTGATTATTCCCTTCTCCAATCGGTGCCAGCCGGATGTACTATGGTTTGTGGAGACTCTTGCGTTGAAATCGTCGTAGTAGTCCATGATGAGTTTGCAGATTTTCCCAGGAATATGGTACCTTGTTAACGCTGTCTCAACGAGCCTATGCGGGATGGATCCATAGGCGTTGGTTAGGTCAAGCCAAACTGTTGCTAGGTCTCCTTTGCCTTCCCTTGCCTCCCGGATCAACTGTGTCACCACTCCTAAATGCTCAAGGCACCCTGGCACTCCTGGGACTCCTCCCTTTTGGACCGAGGTGTCTAAGTAGGTGTTCTTTAGGAGGAACTTTGTTAATCGTTAGGACACGATCTTAAAGAAAATTTTGCTCTCAACACTGAGCAGCGAGATTATGCGAAACTGCTCAAGGTTGCTAGAGTTCTCTTCCTTTGGGATCCACACCCCCTCAGCGAATCTCCATTGGGCAGCGACCTTCCCTCTTCGCCAGATCTCTTCAATAACATCAGCTTTCAAAAGGTTGTCAACCTGAGTCTGTATTTCGGCTCTCTGTTCTGGTGTTACTCTATATGCTCTCTGTTTAAGTGGTGTGGCATCACCAGTGCGAATATGATGTTTTATTATGCCTGTACGACCTCTGTCCTCTGAGTTTTTACTGAATACTGCTGAATATTTTTCAACTAATGATCGTAGAGACTGAACTTGAACAGGCGTAAGGGTAGTTTCATCTAACTGGATAGGTGGAGCTAAAGCATATACAGGTGAGACTGCACTACATGTATTTTTAAATGGTATAATGTCAACAGATGAGGCTGAATGGAACTCTCCAAGGTGCTGACCCGAGTGAAGCTCAATGTCTTCTCTTGCAGGATTTAACACTCTAACCACAGTCGTTCCATTCTGAACTTCACTGAGAGAATGTGCGATCATTATGTCACAGGCTGAGTTGGGCATAAGTACACCACAATAGTCTGTTGGCACAGGAGAAGCAGGTGTAACGGGTGACACACAGGCTGTGATAAGGGTTTCACTCATAGCAGGAATCTTAATGGGGGTCAGTACTGAAACATTACAGCAAGCAGCCACTTCATATATTTTGGGTAAGAGGGGAACTTTCATGTCCCAAAGCTGTAGCACTTTGTTTTTGAGATCAAGGAGCGCACAATGTTTCAGCAGAAAATCCCAACCTAATATGACTGGCTGATAAGCATCTCTGAGAACTTCAACTTCCTGCTGCCATACCTGTTTTCCAAGTCTCAATCCAATGGTGAACTTGCCTAGGATGTCCAAGCACTGTCCATTAACTGAACGAGCTGGTACAGATGAAGGTGACGGTGGACGCTTTTTCAAAGCTGGATGAGAGTTGCGAAAGTCCTCACTCACAATACAAACAAAAGAGCCAGAGTCAATTGAAGCACATACTTCAATACCTTCAACAATAGCAAGAATGTTAGCAGAGACAGGATTATCAGACTGCGAATCATTGTTATCTAACATTACAGCATCATGCATGCAGGTGTCAACCTGGGGCTGGGATCCAGTAGCTGATGTTTGCCCCTCAACAGCAGCTACTGAAAGTTTCCCTGGCGGGCGGAGGGAGAGTGGGAACGCCTGTCCGGAGACTGAAAGCGAACACTGGTCTTTGTACGTGGACTTGGATCTCTGTTTCGATGTGGAGCTGGACTGGGGCTGCGTCTGTTTCTGTTACTGTCACTGTAATGATGATCATACTTGGAGTACTGGGAAGATGGGCGAGAGGGAGAGTAGTTTCTGTGGCGTTTATCCTTATCCCATTCAGAGCGCCGTAGCCGAGAAGGAGGAGGGGGAGGAGTATAATGTTCATAGTGAGAGTCAGAATCACGACCATAATGCTGTTCAGGTGAGTAATGGTCTCTTGGATACTGGTCATGGAAGTAGTGGGGAGGAGACGCACGGTGTGAACTGTATTGAGGTCCATGGGAAGGAGATTTGTTAAGTCTAGTGTCAAGACGTTGAGCAAGATAACCATGATTCTCCTGCAACTGCTGTACTTCATGTTTCAAACTGTTCACAGTAAGTGTAAGCTGCTCAACTGCCTGAAGAAGTTTGTCATCTGATGGCTTAGCTTGAATCATAGCTACCTGCTCTGAAGGTTGAGTGTGTGTGAACCCAGCAGTAGTCATCTGAAGCGCGGTACGTGCTCTCTCACAGCGGCTAGCAACACGTAGTGCATCCTCAAGATCCTCTGCTCCCATCTCATGTATTTTTGACTGTAAGGCTGGGTCCAAGCCAGCAACAAAGCGACGAAATTTTTCACCTTCCAATGCATTGTCATCATAGTTGGGGAAAGCTTCTAGCACAAGACGTGTGACGTCAGCACTGTACACATCCAAACTCTCACCAGGTTTACGAGGACAAGCATTGACATTTGTCTGGAAAAATGGCAAGGAATACCTTGGTCCAAAAACTCCTTTAAGCTTCTCTTTCACTAAATCATAGTCTCTTTGGGTCGAAGGAGACAAGCTATCCCAATATAGGAATGCAGCATCAGCCAGGCGAGTAGGAAGAATGGAAGCCATAACTGCAGACGAATCAGCATCAGATGTAGTCATAGCCTGCATCGCTACTTCAAAACGTTGTGACCAGCTTGTGAAAGATTCAGTGCCATCTCCTTTAAATGCGGGCGGAAGATCAATTTTCAGAGCACTAGAAACTGTGTGCGAAGCCAAAGGGTTAACGTTGTTGTCCGGAATCACCAGCGATCTTTGCTGTCGCGTTGTGGACGGCTGTCTGGCAGATTCAGTTTCACCGTCGTGTTCCGACATGACGAAAAAAAAACAAAAATAGCCGGATCAAAACTCACATAAAGCCAAGAAAAATACACCGCAAAAATCCGTAATATCTCCGAAACGTCTGCACACAGTCCACTCGCAGTTCAAAATAATGGTAAAGTCCAAGCAGCATAAATGTGACGATGTCCACACGTTAGAGGACAAAACTCACCAAATGCCGAAAAACCATCAAAAATAACACCACGCTGCCACCAAATGTAACGTGAGGGTTCGTTGATGGTTTATGGTGCACTATTTATAAAATGAAACTGCAGGATGAAGACAGATTTCTTTAGAACAGTGCTTTACTTGGCACACACGTAGCGTACTCTCTTCACTTCCTGACAACAACCACTCACATGACTTAACCAGCCAACCAGGAGCCAGCTATCTCAACTTAGCAAATGTGATACAGAAAGGCAGATTCAACAAATAAGAATAATTAAATGTGCAAATCATAATTCTATAAACATAAATGTAAACAGTCTATTGGGTGAACACTGCCAATATATTATTTTTTAACACATATGAATCCTCTTAACTCCTGAGTCTTACAAGTGTAAGGCTTATTATGAAACCGTTCCATTGAGTTTGGTTCTAGTTCTGTATTGTGGTTTTATTTATTATTATACTGTTGTTAATTTGGAAAGAAAAATGTTTGGTTAAAATATTACATTATGAATCTCATAAAAACACTGCTTCTTCTGTCTTTTATTTTTCTGAATTATGGTAAACTAAAGGCCTGCAAAAATACTAAATTAAGAGCTGATCAGACGTTTAGCCAAAAGAGCCACAATTGCCATCACTACAGCAAAAATAAATAAATAAATAATTAACACTGTAGTACAACAAACATTTATGACATATTTTTTTAAAGTTAGGTTCTGGTGTGGTTTTCTGGTTTGGAGAATTCAAGTTTGATATCTCTTTTAAGATTCAACATGTGGAGTTTTCTGGTGGAAAAAAAAATAGTTTTCACAGTTATAAATACAATACATATTCTACAACAGGACTGTGGCACCCAAGTTGCTACTTCTTCAGTGTCAAAATAGCTGTTTCACAGGACTAGTTATGTGACAGCGTTTGTTCTTTGTGACATATTCACCACAAATATAACAAAAGTTGTTAGGATTGTTATCGTAGCAGCAATGAAATGAAGATGCCATCATAAGTCTGTGAAAAAAATAGATTGGTTAGAAGTGTAGAACACAAAAATAGAAAATATGTTTGTTTATGAAGAATATAAGATAGATAGCAGTTTATATAGATCAAATACAAAAAAATAGACAAATCCAAATTCCAAATTTTCTAAAAATCTCCCTTACGTTAAAAAAAAGGTTTAAAAAATAGCTGCAATTTTGTGATTTGTGATTTTCATCCAATTTTGGTTCAGATACATGTGTCAAATGGTATGTTAAAAATATTTGTTTTACAGTTTAATTACAGTTGGTGATGAAATAACATTTCAAATTTTTTTGGGACACCCTGTATATTTGAGATGGGTGAATCATTGTTATCTGAAATCATTTACAGCTTAATTTTAGTGGGTTTACTTCAATAAAGGAAGAGAAAAAAGCCTGACCCTGACATTTTCTGAATTCTATAATAACCTGCAGACCCAATGGGAAGCTTTGAAAAGCTATAGCTGATCATAACCAGTTTAGAACTTGAAACGAAACACATCAAACAAATTACACACATTCAATATTTAGAGAATGGTTGTAAGAAAGGATGCTGGGGGAAAAAGGATTGGAAAAAAGAAAAGAAACTTGTGATATTTTAGACAACTCTTGGCTTTTGTGTAAGTTGTGGGATTGATTAATATGCACATAGTGCCTCAAACACTGCACATCTTTCCAAAAAAATTTACTAACTTGACATTGAGTAATCTATCACCAACATCAACGTATCTGACATTGAATAAATGCGAACAGGTCATAGTTTAGGGCAGACCTGGGCAAAATAAGGCCCAGGGGCCACATGCAGCCCCATAGCTGGCCCTGAACAGCCCACATGAGGTCACTGGCAAATTAAAAGTCAATGCAAATATATATCATACAGCTTTTATTTTGAAGATTCTGCCAAATGAACATGTTTTTCACGCTCAGCATAAGGCTTATGTACCAAATTGGTTTGTTGCTCAGTTTCAACTAACACCAAAAAATTTAAGAAAAGTTGATTAAGAATGCAGAGATTTTAACAAAACATGGACTTCTAAGTATTTCTTTATTGAAGTCAGAAAAGGAACTGGGATACACAAACAAATGTACAGTTAGGGTTTTTTATGTAAAGTTAATATGGAGCTGGTTTTCTACATTTTCACAAATGTTTTTGTGAATATTCATTAAATAGTTGTATTCTGGGCTCTATATTTTCATTGTATTGTTTCATTTACAGTTTTTTAAGCGATATTGAATAGAGCTATGGGTGAATTAATCCGGCCCTTAATAACTATCAACATTTCTCATGTGGCCCCATAGGAAGATTAATTGCCCAGCCTTGGTTTAGGGGAAAATACAACAAATTCTGATACATACTGACAATCTGTTGGTTCATGGCATCACAGTTGAACACAGATCATGGGGCTCAAAGACAAGTTTCAACCATTTTAATACACAGTCTATGGACCACACCTGCAATGTGGGAGATCCTGGACTAATTAAGTTACAGGACCATGGATAAGGGCTGGTCATGTAAACACCATAGAGCACAGGTGTCAAGGTGTGGGATGAATTTGTGAATGCAAAAATAGCTATTAAGATATTAATAATCATTTTAGTTCAGGTTCCACATTCAGACCAATGCAATCTGAGGTGGGTCAGACCAGTAAAGTTCTATCATAATAATCTATAAATGCAACTAAATATTTTTTTCCTTTTTAAATGTAAATATTTTCACATATTTACACTAAAAACAAAGTATGTCACAAAATAATTGAATAATCTTGAATAAATGTGAAGAATCTGAAGTGTTTCAAGAGAAGTCAGTGCAATTTTAAGAACAATCTGCCTGATATTAAATATTTTATGTATGTGTATTTGATCCACTATGATCTATGAGTCATAATGAAGATGTGGAAATGATAAACGGAAGCATAATATTGTTAAAATTAGGTTTATTCTTTCAATTGTTTCATGTTATTCACATTGTTTGAAAGGATAGGTTGTCAATGTAAAAAGAATTTCACACTAAAATATAGAGACATTTTTGGAGTTGACATTATTTATGTATTATTATTTTATTATTTCACTGGTTTGGCCCAATTCAGATCAAATTTAGCTGAATGTGACCCTGGAGCTAAAATGAGTTCAGTTTGTCATTTAGAGTGTGCATTACAACAAACAGATCACAGTGGATCTACAACAACACAAAACATTTAGCAGGATATTGTTAACATTACATTTACTGCACTTTTCATGAGAAATTTCAGGATTTTCACGTTTGTTGCAACTTCTATACAGAAGACAGTGGATCTACAAAGAGTTATGTGATATTTTATATCACCGGTGTCAAATATAAGGCCTGGGGGCCAAATCCGGCCCACCAAAAGGTCCAATCTGTTCCGTAGGATGAATAACAATGAAGATATTTGTGAACAACATGATTTTAATTCAGGGTCCACATACTGAATAATTAGATCTCAGCTGGGTCAGACCAGTAAAATATGATCATAATTATCTGAATCTGAATCACCTCTTCATCTGAACCCGCTTTATCCTCACTAGGGACGCGGGGGTCACTGGGGCCTTAATCCAGCTACAATGGGTGAAGGCGCGGGTACACCCTGTATGAGACGCCAGTTCATCTCAGGGCTGAACACTTATAGACAACAATCATTCTCACATCCACACCTATGGACAATTTAGATTAAACAGCGCCTGTCTTTAGATGGTGGGACGAAACTGGAGTACCTGGAGAAAACCCACGTGGACACGGGGAGAACATGCAAACTCCACACAGAAACATCTGGTGTGGGATTCGAACCAGGGTCGTGTGTGGCACGAATACTAACCACTGCATGACTGTGCTGCCTCAATGATGATAATTAATAAGAAACAAAATTAAATGATCATAATTAATGATATTTAATTTTGTTTTAGCATAAAAAAGCCAAATTACATGAAAATCTTTATATTAACAAGCTATCCATTTACAGAATTGTGAATAACCTGAACAAATAAGAGCAACTTGAAACATCTTAAGAGAAGTAAGTGTAATTATAGCAATCTTCTGCCTGTTACTAAGTAGTTTGTGTATTTGTAATTGTAATATAAGCTGTAATTGAGGCAAATGGGGTCAAAATCTGATTAAAATTGCACTTGTTTTTCTTAAAACATGTCAAGTTCATCACGTTATTCACATTTTGATGGAACCATCATAGATGTAAGCATTATCATAATGTAATTTGACTCTTTTCACTGTTATTGTTTTACTGGTCTGGTCCATTTCAGATCATATTAGAACTGAACTGAACTAAAATGAGCCCCTGTGTTTGACCAATCATGGCTTCTGTATAAATAGCGGGATTCATTAATATACACATGGCATCACAAATACTGTGAACATTTGGAGTCCATCCATAGAAAAAAAAAAAAAAAAAAGACAATGGGTAAGTTATGACCAACATCAACTCCTCTGTCATTCTGTGCATACAAACAAACAGATGCATGGAAGTCTATCCACACCCTGTGACTGTGAATGTGCTACGTACACGTACACCCGCAGAACTTTTTGGGCAAGCTTGGCCTCATCCTGTCAGTGCGGGAGCTGACAGACAAGCTTTTGCTGTGTGTGTCAAAGGAAGTGGTCTAGCATAGACTTGAGGGATTCACTAACTGAACACTGAACAGGAGAAAAAAAGAAGGTGAGAGAGAGGGAAGCAGAGATACACAAAGACAGAGGGGAGAGTGACAGACACAGAAAAAGAGACACCAAGAGGGAGAGGACGTGTGTGTGTTTATAGTCCTATCTTTATGGGGACATTGATATGTTTACACAGTCACACCATGGTGACCTCTGACACTATATGGGGTCCAAAGTGCACATCCACACAAGAGTTAAATATACATAAAGGTCCCCACTGGTAGAATACAAATGATCATTTGTGATATATATATATATATATATATATATATATATATATATATATATATATATATATATATATATATATATATATATATAATTTATTTACATTTTTTAAATAGAATATTTTTTATTAGGAATTATCTTTTCATTCATTTGTATTTATTTAATACATTTTTAGTATTATTATTTTTTATTTTATTAAAACAAAGAAAAGAAGATGCGTTTACAGTCACTACCCAATGGCTACTGGATTACAAACTTGGTCCTCATGAGACATGGAAACGAGTGTGTGGGTGTGTGTGTGTGAGACGTGGAGGGGATTTAAAGTGCCGCAGGCTACACCATGTGTGAAGATGGCAGGGTCTGAGAACTCCCCACTGCTAGGGGAAACAAGACAAAACAACAAGCCCAAATGTATAAACTTTAACACCCTGTCCTGCCTTGTAAATGCATGAGCAATACTCAAAGCACACTTTGACATTTCACTAACTCAGTTTATGGAGCACTTTGAAATTGTAGTTTACCTTCTGCACTCGGTCAGACTGGAATATTTGACTGAATTTTAGTCACAAAGCAGCCAAAAACCATTCCATTTGATTCGATTAGACTTTATTAATCCCACAATGGGGAAATTACTGTGCATTATTATTATTATTATTATTATTATTATTATTATTATTATTATTAATAATAATAATGATGGATTAGATTTATATGGCACTCTTCTATGTACACACATACTCAAAGCGCACAGTGGAATAATTCTCTAATTCACATACTTCTAGCCATAAAAGTTCTAGCAAAATTTTATATTTCTGGATATTACACCCCAGGCTAGGGGAACTAAGATACAGCACAAAAGTGATCCTTTCCTGCTTACAGCTTCCTTGGAACAATGTCAACAATCCAAAACTAAGGTCCAAATTCTCAATGCTAACAATTTACAGTTGAAGTCCAATTCACAACAACTTACACAACCAAAATCCAATTTGAATATTTATTTTAATTAAATAAAGTGTCAGGAAGGGTGGAACCAAAACAACAAATAAAAATGACTCTTGTGGTTGGCTGTGGCTCTGTTGGTAGAGCAGGTAGTCCAATGACCGGAAGGTTAGTGGTTTGTGTCCCGGCTCTGGCGGTCCACATGTCCACACCTTGGGACACTTCGACCCACTAGGTCTGGTAGAACCTTGGAAACCTACTGGTGTGTGAATGTGAGGCTAATGTAAAGCGTTTTGAGCACCATGAAGGTGCAAAAGCACTAGGTATTTTACTCTTGAACAGAAAATTATTATTTAAGTAAAACAAAAATATAATATCTAAACGATGAAAACAAAAATGGGTTCCCTCCCCTACAAAATGTAGTCAATTTAACCAACAAATCCTATTCTCTATTTCCACACACGGCTGGCTGGAGAAGGAGTGAGAGAAAGACTGCCACCTGGGGTCAATGCTTTTGGACATTGTCAGTCTCCATAATTCTATAACTGTGTAACAAAAGAAACATCCTAAATCTTAAAACACATACCAGAATTGACAGAATTGTACAGTAAAAAAAAATATGTCCCAGCATTTTGTTGCACAGTGTAGTCCAAGAGGGGAAGAAGCCAAACTACAAAAAAATAGGACCAGTGGTCCAGTAGCTCACCGTAAATGAAGAGACCAGCACAAAACAGGCTGCAGCACAAACTGCTAATAATGTGTTATATTGAATATTTCACTTAAATTGACAGCATGACATGAGGACAGATCTCCCACATTGAGAATTATTGGCTACATCCTCCAGCATTACAAGGATATCATGCAATATGCAGAAGCAGAGCCATGTCAGAACAATTTTCCAAATCTGAGACAGGAAAGAGAGACAAGATACTTTGAAAGTCAAAAGGCTAAGGGCATAGAAAATGACTCAGGCACAATAGTAGTCTGCTCATTGTTCAATTATTGCTGATGAAAGGGACATTTTGTGGGGCGGACATCAGAGAGTGGGATTAGTGAAAGTGATTTCCTTGTCCTGGCTTGTTTGACAAAGTCTGCCTGTAATCCTCTTGAAAACTTTGCCGCCTTAGCTTTTCCTGACCATTGGCTTCCTGCTCAGCTTGAGATGACACACAGAACTGAAAATGTCCACTGAGAGCCTGAGGAAAAGTGAGAAGAGCAACGCAGTAAGAAATTTTTTTTTTTTTTTCTTTTGCAATTCATTCTCTAATTTAATTACATTTTGCATGTTATATTGGCATGAATGTCAAGTGAAATAATACTGGCAAAATATCATAGATAATAAAAATTAGAGGGGAAAAATTGTAATTCACAGTATAGTATAATTAAATAGATGATGGAGGTGTGGCAATACATCAAATAATAAAGATGTCACATGCATGTCCTCTGATATACATTTTTTTTGTTTACCCATGGCTTAAATATGGGCTGGAAGTAATTGCTCACAAATTTAAGCAAACCACCCAAACCTGCTGACTCAATATCGACACATACCGTACACTGAAATTACACTGCCCATCTAAAAAACATAGTTGCACATACAATATTTGACTGTACAATCTTTGGTGTTGATTACAGGAGACATTTAATTTTTTGATACATTTTAGTGTCACAGTAAGGTTTATTGTAGTTTTTCCTCATCCACACTTTGCATTAATTTTTTATTATTGATGATGATGATGATGATGATGATGATGATGATGATGATGATGATGATGATGATGATGATGATGATGATGATGATGATGATGATGATGATTAGACCGCTGCAGAAACTCTTCATCATCCCAAATTAGAGTCTGGACATTTTGGAGGCTATTGATGTCTCATGGTCCCTGAAGTATTCTCTAACAAGCCTGATGACCCTGATTAATCCTGTTGGTGTCCAATCTGTTAAACATTAGAGGACACTTACTGCATCAGTTAGATTAAATATCTTGTTCCAGCTGAAAAATTATTAACCACTGAAGTATTTACCCATGGAAGGGTCTGAACTATTAGCTTAGTTCAACTGAGTGTCAGTCTCCTGTAATCAAAACCAAAGGTGGTGCAGTGAAATATAGTATTTGCGACAGTATAGTTTGACAACAGAGATTGTCTGATGTGGCTGATATAAGATAAAACAATCACTGCAGGTACAATCGCTCATTTCTTCAAAATACAAATGGCAAACAGCAGATCTGACCTTTTATGTCTCATAATTATCCACATGAGGAACCATAGTCCAATAAACATGGTCATGGTCCAATAAAAAATAAAATAAAAAAATATACTTAGCATTAGTGCATTAACTAAAATGTCGACTTCCATAGCACAAGTCGACAAGTCATATGTTATTCTTTCTCTCCCTGCCTCTCTTGCTCTCTCTCTCGCTCGCTCTTTTTCTCTCTCTCGCTTTTTCTCCCGGCGCGTAAACACAGACCAGACGTAAACAAGACACCTGCAGGTAAGACAGTTGTGGTGGGCTAACAAAACAAGGAGTGACAGACACAAATCGCATGTGTGGAAATACTTCACTTTAGATGAAAATAACCGGCATGGCATCTGAAGAGGTATCGGCTAATGTGAATGATACGAGCAGCATCCACTAGCTAACCTGTGTGATAAGCAGCACAGACAACACACATTATGACAACATGCTCTTTTTTCCCCCAAACACATGATATGGACAGTGTTGTGTTCCTCTTGTTGGCCTTAAACTTTTTACACGTAATATGAGAAGTGAGGACATGTGACAGACGTGTGAACAGTCCAGTTTTAGAGCCGTGGGTCCAGACCAAATGCAGACATATGTTCACCTACTGATGTTGTTCAGTTAAATTTAACAGAAAACACTTTGCTAACGTTAGCCTTTGTGTTGTTGCAGTTAAAGTGCTGTTTGTCTCTTGTCAGTGGACATTGTTATGTTGCGGTGAACGTTAATACAAGTTGCTAATTACTGGACAGACATGTGTCCGTGTTTTTGTTTTGTTTTGTTTTTTAGCTGTGTGTCTGTGTTGTTTCTCTGCTGAAAATTGACGGATAAGTCAACTTGAAAAAAACTGAAGTCGTTAATGCCCTACTTAGCATCATTAAAAACGCACGGGAGACAGTTGCTTTACTACATCAACTTTATTATATTTGTGGTGAAGTCCACACAATCCAACCAACCAACAGAACCCGAACACTGTCAGACCAACCACTCTGTCAAGATTTTCAATACTGAGCAAACCGTCAGTAGCGCGTTTATCCTCCTCTGGCATGTGAACAAGCCACACAACAACATTGCATAGATGCCACCAGTCTGATGATCCTCATTTGAGGAATACGTTCCCACTGCCCTTGCACAACCTGGATCAGTTCACGAGGGTTCGGTGGGGGTGGCTGATGTTGACTGACAGCCATCTTCATCTGATCCCACAAATGTTCAATGTACGGTGGCCACTCCATCACATTGATTTGATTTTGACACAGAAAGTCCTGAGTCAGACCCGTTGAATGTGGTCATGCGTTGTCCTGCTGAAACGTTGTTACGTCATTATGAGCAGCAATAAATGACAGGACTGCAGGATGGATGATGTTCTGCACATACCGTTGGTACCATCAACGACCACTAGTGGCGTTCGTGCTACAGCCGTAATGCCTTAACACACCATGACACTAGTGCCACCACAGTGGCCTAACACATGCATTTGCGTAACATTCCCCATGTCTGCACTGGACTCGCTGGACTCATCTGAGAAAAGAACCCTGGTCCAGTCAACCAAATGCCATCTCTGGTACATTGTAGGTGGTTTTGATGTGCCACGTCTGTCAAAAGAGATCCTTTATAAGGGATATGAGCATGCAGATTTCTCGCATGAAGACGGCATCGAATCATGCTTACGCTCACCCTCGGATGTCTTACACCTGTTGTCTCCCAAGCCGTCTGTGTTGCTGTCTGGAATCTGTCACATGCATGCAGCAAGCGAATGTAGTGATTTTGAGCGGGTGTAGCCACCCGTGGCTGCCCTGAGTGTGGCCGGTCCGAGACAGTGTTCTCTAGCAGCCAGACGATTGTGGTTCGGTGACACCGAATGATAAGTACTCATATCAATAAATGGCTGTTGCAGCTTCAATATCCTCCAATATCCTGGTTTTCATCTTCATATTTTCATTTATAACATAAACAAACAACAATTGCATGCTATCAAAAAGGTTGAAGAACAGCATTCCATTTATTTTATTAAGAAATGAAGGCCAAATTTAGGTGAAATTGAGTGGAAGCTTAACCCTCATAATATAATAAACTAAGTCATACACAAATGGATAAATATATTTGGACACATTGAAATTAGATCACTCCATTTCCAACAAACAGTGATTCATATGGTCTTTCTGATTTTTGGGTTATTTGAATAACTACTAACAACCAGACGTGGTCAAAGTACTCACATTCTGTAGTACTAGAAGTACAGCTACGTGTGTGATAAAATACTCAGATTCAACTCCTTTACTGGAGTAAAAGTAAAAAAATACAACTTCTCAACTGCAATGAAGTACAAAGTAAAACTGCATTTTTTTCCCCCCTCTTTTTGCTATGGATGAAATACTTATTTAACCACAAAAAACCATTTAAAAATATATGTACATTACATCCAAAAATAAAGCCTTTTAAAGTGAGTTTCTCTGGAGATTGTGTGTTTTATTGGGTCATGGTACTTAGTTTAATGGGTATGGAGAGGACATTTAGGATATTTAAGAGATTAAAAAAAGCATAATTATGAAATTAAACAATCTAATTCCAGAGATAAAAAGTCAAGATTATGAGAAAATAGTAATAATTATTACGAGATAAGAAATTGATAATTGAGACAAAAATAGTCCAAACTATTTGTGATTCATGACTTATTTATAAGTCTAAACTCTCATCTAATATTAACAGAAAATATATGTTTCACGTTTGCCACGCTCATGATCATAAAGCTAACGTGACTCAATGACAAGACCTGTGTTTTAGCAGCTAGCTAAAAAGAGAGATGAACGTAAACGTGAGCTAATCTCTGCTAGCTAGGCTACACGGCAAGCTTGGAATACTAGCTGTGTTGTTATTTTGCATGCAACCTGTGGTGAATCTGCTGACTTTTGTATAGATGAATGAAAAGTAATGATTGAGATTCACCTGTAATTTTTGTCTTTTTAAAAATAGTCCCTAACATGGCGTTGTCCAGCTGCTCATTTGACCATATGCTAAGTTGCTGACATTGAGTGTTGTGGTGCTGTGCTGCAGCTTGTCCCTCCCTCAAGCATCCGATATCAACCATTTGAAAATAACTATCATGTTCATTGCATGTTTGTGCACCTGTGCCCCCAGATTTTATTATTTCTTTTACTCAACATGCATACTACTTTCTAATGATGAAATAACTAATTACATTTCCAACATTTACTGTAAAAAGTGAAGGGGTGGAAAGGGGGGATAGCAGTTTTGGGGGGGGGGGGATTTTAGGGGGGATGCCATCCACCCTCATCCCCCTTCAACTGGAGTACTGAGTACAATAACTTAAATATGGCATAATAAGTGAACATTATCATTGCTTTATAATCCTACACATATGTTGCTTCATTCAACATAGATGCAAAAGGTTTTGCTACTCACAATAATAAAGAAATCTGAATTTGCAGTGTCTACAATATATACAAAAAGTGCTTTGGTATGTTTTATAGGCAGCACAATACAGATTTTTACACTGTGCTGCTGCTGCTGATAATGATGATGATTAAATTTTAATGTGTGCATGAGCAGTTTGGATATGGCTAAAAGCTTTCCAGAATCTTACATGCATTAATGCTTTAGCAAAGCCTCATTTATTATTATTATTATTTTGTAATTCCTGCTGTAGACACACTTTTTTACACTTCAACTACAGAACATATTATACAGCTTAAAATCAAAAGTGCAAAATGAGATTAGTGGAAATTGGTTGAAGTCTAATTTTATTCAAATCCAATTGTATTTTTGTTTTCCTTTTTTCTATTCAGCTCCAAGTAGATTCAAAGCCATGAGGATTTAATAAAACATACTAGGATTTGGCGTCAACAGACACCATTTGAATAAGGGGGGATTATAAAGATGATTATAGTGGGATTGTGTCTACCTGAGACTATTACTGGGGGAAGATTTAACCCAAAGCCTCCTAGCTGCTGAAAAGAACACCTTCATTTTCACTGAGATAGATAGATAGATAGATAGATAGATAGATAGATAGATAGATAGATAGATAGATAGATAGATAGATAGATAGATAGATAGATAGATAGGTAGGTAGGTAGGTAGGTAGGTAGGTAGGTAGGTAGGTAGGTAGGTAGGTAGGTAGGTAGGTAGGTAGGTAGGTAGGTAGGTAGGTAGGTAGGTAGGTAGGTAGGTAGGTAGGTAGATAGATAGATAGATAGATAGATAGATAGATAGATAGATAGATAGATAGATAGATAGATAGATAGATAGATAGCAGCATCCCCCACATTGTCCTCCAGCAGTGATTACGTGCTAACAGCTGACAGACAGGTCTGCGTTTGCCCTCAGGGACCAGACAGATTGGAGCTCAAAGACCCAGAATGGTTTACTCTGAGTCCTTTGGTGTATTTTCCCCTTTATTCAACTGTGAGTTTTTGGGTTAATTCTAACTATAAATGAACATTATTATAGTACTGTTACTGTATGTACTGTCAAATTTCAATATATATAGACCAATGTTATATATAGACCATAGTTTGGGATTATTAAATTCTAGTTAAATTTAACTTCTTTTTATAGACTCTGACTGTTCAACACTGCAAACAATGGAGTCTTCTACTACAATCACAACTTCCTGCCACTTTGCGCTGTCCGACATATGCACATTGCTCAACATAAAAAAATACTGGTTTAACATAGGTTTGACACATAGGTTTGACTAAATGGATTGGGTTTAAGTTTGATTTTATTGACATGATTTGAGGTTTTTTTTAAATTATTATTTTTGCAGCCCAAAAGTTGTTTTCTTTTCTTCTCCTTTTTTTCTCCAGTTATTTTCAAAAAGTTACCCAGGCCACAGCCCTCCTGGCCCTGACGCGTCCATGGTCTATGGCTAGTACACACACAAATGTTACATTTTTCACACATTGTCTCAGAGGAATGAAAATGGTATTTAGTGGAACAGCCACTAAGCTTTTTTAGTATTTCTGCCTTGAAAACTCAACATAAGCTTCTGCTGCTCAGTTTTTCAGCCTGCTGAGAATTCATGGTGCAGTCAAAGGGTAGAATATCATTGACCCTTATTTTAACCTTTGCTCCTTATTTTTCTTATTATATTCAAATTAACTGAAAAGGTTAGAGTAGAGACCATAGCACGTTTGTAAAGGTTAAATTATTACACTATATTATTATATATTACACTTTATCCAATTCAATTTTATTCATAAAGCCCTAAATCACAACAAAGTCGTCTCACAGGGCTTTACAAAAACATAATCAACTACAGAGATATATGAAAAGTCCCAAGCATCCCCTGTCCTTAGACCCTCCTTCTCGGCAAGAAAAAACTTCAAAACCCAGTGGGAAAAAGAAGAAATCTTGAGGAGAACCACATTGAAGGAGAGATCCACTCCCATGGACGGACAGGCTATAGATGAACGTCCATTTATAAATGAAGGGGGGGGGGGGGCTGATCCAGACAGGCAGGGGCGGGGGTCCTTGTAATCATTTATTTGCCATCTCAGTAAGGTAGTTTTGACAATGACTTTGAATTAATTTTCCAGTAACTAAATGATAGATATTTTTTGTATGTGTTTTTGTGGGCCGGGGTTACCTTATAACACCATCTATATTTCAATATTTGAAATATTACTTAATTTTGATTACAAAAATGGAAAATCACAACTATTTATCGCAACTTTGACTTCCTTCCCAACAAAAGCCTAAAAAGCACCACAATTTTCATCGCAATTTTTCGGAAAAGCACATGTAACATCAGACATTTTAGGCCTCAACAATCTCAAAAAATGCCCGTGAAATCCTGGAGGGAGTTTCTCAGACTCCACGTTTCTTTTACAGGTCAGTATTTGGTTAAGATGACCATGAATGAAAGCCTTCAGCTTCGTGTTACCTTTGTATTAGTTAAAAGTAATGTGATCATTTGTGTAACTGTGAGTTCGGTTTTGTGGACGTTTATTTAGCTGGCTACACCAAATGGGGCATTTAGTCTTTTTTTTTTGTCTGCATTTGTTCTGATTGTTTGAGATCAATGCATTTTTTAGTCTTGCAGCCAAATATTTTAATATTTAGTGCATGTGTGTGACCATCATCGGTCCTCCCTGAAAGTTGAGCAGACATCCTTTATTAGAACTCTCTATTATAAGCCAGGGAGGGCAGTGCTACACCTCAGTGATGTGTGGGGGAAACAAAGACTGGACAGGACAGACAGGACGAACAGGGAAAGAAATTGATAGGCGGTGCTATTGCAGTTAAAGATTGTAAGGTGGTGTGTTATTCCCAACTACTAACTGTCCATCAATAAAAATAAATAAATACATCGAAAAAAGAGAAGAAAACCAAAACAGCACAAAAGAAAAAGTGATTCAATAAATAAATAATTAAACAAAATGGTAGTGAGCACCATAATTGTGGATGACTTGATAGTGTAAAATAGAATGCAATATAATAGAATAGAATAGGCCAGAAGGGGACACTAGTGCAAGAAGAGAATGAGTTTAGGGTAGAGATTCTGGAGAGATTCTCAGCACATTCTGGCGGGTCCCATCATTCACTGAAATGGGACTCGGCAGTAGCTGGCAAGACCCGATCAAACATGCAAGTGTGAAGGACCCCGAAGCCCAGAACAGCAATCACGGCAAGGCAGGGCCAAGCCAACAGGGCACCCCCCATCCCGGGCCGTAGGAGCTACAGGGCGCCACCCCCAGAGAACCACCGGGGCCACGGTGAATGACGCAAACCCGGAGAACAAGAGGGAGCAGCTACAAACCCCCCCAGCACACCAAGGCCGACCCAGGCGGCCTCGGGCACGAGGACCCACCCTCCACCCCAGCCCCCACCTCTCTCTACACCTTAACAGAATTCTCAACACAGGTGTCTCTCTACACCTTAACAGAATTCTCACACACAGGTGTCTCACTACACCTTAACAGAATTCTCACACCCAGGTGTTTCACTACACCTTAACAGAATTCTCACACACAGGTGTCTCTGTACACCTTAACAGAATTCTCACACACAGGCGTCTCACTACACCTTAACAGAATTCTCACACACAGGTGTCTCTCTACACCTTAACAGAATTCTCACACACAGGTGTCTCTCTACAACTTAACAGAATTCTCAACACAGGTGTCTCGCTACACCTTTAACCGAATTCACAACACACACTTCTGAAGACCTCATATATCACACACTTTACTTTAGCCAATCACAGATTCTGACCTGCAGCACAGGTCTCTCTCTCCACCTTCACAAACTTCTCACACACTTCTCAAGACCTCATATATCACACACTTTACTTTAGCCAATCACATACTCTGACCTGCAGCACAGGTCTCTCACTCCACCTTCACAGCCCTCTCACACACTTCTCAAACCCTCATATATCACACACTTTACTTTAGCCAATCACATACTCTGACCTGCAGCACAGGTGTCTCACTCCACCTTCTCAGACTTCTCACACACTTCTCAAACCCTCATATATCACACACTTTACTTTAGCCAATCACATACTCTGACCTGCAGCACAGGTATGTCACTCCGCCTTCACAGCCCTCTCACACACTTCTGAACACCTCATATATCACACACTTTACTTTAGCCAATCACAGATTCTGACCTGCAGCACAGGTCTCTCTCTCTCCACCTTCACAAACTTCTCACACACTTCTCAAGACCTCATATATCACACACTTTACTTTAGCCAATCACATACTCTGACCTGCAGCACAGGTATCTCACTCCACCTTCACAGCCATCTCACACACTTCTCAAGACCTCATATATCACACACTTTACTTTAGCCAATCACATACTCTGACCTGCAGCACAGGTATCTCACTCCACCTTCACAAACTTCTCACACAGTTCTCAAGATCTCATATATCACACACTTTACTTTAGCGGTGTCCACCATGATGGACGCTCTGCTACAACAACTACTCTGGTATCCACCATGATGGACGCTCTGCTAAAACAACGACTGTGGTGTCCACCATGAAGGAAACTCTGCTAAAACAACGACTGTGGTGTCCACCATGATGGCAACTCTGGTACTACCACTACACTGGTGTCCACCATGATGGACGCTCTGCTACAACAACTGTGGTGTCCACCATGAAGGAAACTCTGCTACAACAACTACTCTGGTGTCCACCATTATGGCAGCTCTGCTACTACCACTACTGCGGTGTCCACCATGATGGACGCTCTGCTACAACAACTACTCTGGTATCCACCATATATAGTTTTATTTGGATCCCCATTAGCTGCAGCAAGACTGCAGCTATTCTTCCTGGGGTCCGATATAATATACAATGTACAGTATATATATAATATACAATACATACAATATACAATACATTACAATAAATTAAAAGCAAATATAAAACATAAGAAGATAGCATTGCAACAAAAGAACAGGAAAAGAAAAGAATAAAAAAATTACAAAATGAAATCCTACTATAAAAAGAATACACGTTACATCACAGAGAAAAAGCCAACACTACTTTGTAAATTTCAAAAACAAACACTCAAAAATTAAACCTACTCATCAAAATTAAATTTAAATTCATCCTTAAAGACAATAATGTGGAATCATCCATGATACTCTTAAGCATCCAGATGAAAGATGCCCATAGCGTTTTGAACATAGGAACAAATTTTGTACCAAGAACAACAGGAGGGTCAAACAAATAACATGACATAGTAATATATAACACAGGAATATATAAAACAGGAATGTATGCCGATGACTCGACCCATGCAAATAGTCAATACAAATATACTAATAGTCCATTAGTCATAATTAAATATATTTTATATGTATTTTTTAAAGAGATGTTTCTTTATTGACAATTTAAATTGATTTATACTTAAAGTATGTTCAAAGTGTTTGGGGAGAGAGTTCCATGCAAACATGGCTCTATACATTACTGTTCTTTTACTATAATTTGTCTTTGTTATTGGCAGTGAGAACTATGACTATGACTATAACTATGACTGTCCGAACTGTAACATAGTTTTTGGTATAAAACTTGTGGAGCTTTGGATATAGATACATTTCTTATAAAAGTTAATAATGAATACAGTAGTTTATCTTTTACCATTAACCAGTTGAGATTTCTATGCATATGTAACACGTTTGTTCTGTAACTACAACCAAGGGTAATGCGTGCTGCTCTATTTTGTACTTTTTGCAGTTTGTTAATGGTGTCTGCTGTGGCGTTCGACCAGACCACTGGGCAGTAGTCAAGATGTGACAGAATTAAAGCTTGTGTTAATAATTTAGTTGATTTTGGTGATAGATATGCCCTGCATCTTCTGATGACAGAAATCCCACTTACCATTTTATTAACAATTTTATTTATATGTGTTTTCCATGAAAGTTTTTCATCTATGACAACACCCAGCAGTCTGGTTTCTCGCACTTGATTAATATCTACCTCTTCGATTTGTAGTTTTAACTTAGGGTTTTTACTGATGTTGTGGTGAGAGCCAATTATCATTCTATTGGTTTTAGATACATTCAAAACTAGCCTGTTGTTGTTTACCCAGTCTGCAACTACTTTTAAATCTTCCTGTAAAACTGAATTTAACTCTTCAGCAGTAAGTGCAGATGCATATAGGGTCGAATCATCAGCATACATTCCCATCTTTGTGTTTTCCAAAACAAGTGGTAGGTCGTTGGTGAAAATGGTGTACAATAATGGTCCCAAGCAACTCCCTTGTGGTACTCCACATGATACAGAACTCTCCACAGAAAAACAGCCATTAAAAAAGACTGTTTGTGTTCTATCCTTCAGATAGCTTCTTAAGAAGGACAATGAAGCCATCTCAAAACCATAACATTTCAATTTTCCTAATAATAAATTATGATCAATTAAATCAAAAGCTGCTGAAAAATCTAACATCACAGCACCAACTACTTTTTTCTGATCTATCTCTCTCAACCAGTCATCCGTCATTTCAGTTAGAGCTGATGTTGTAGAGTGACTCTTACGATATGCATGTTGAAAGTCTGTTATTAAATTGTTCTTAGACAAGTAGTTTGTTATACCTTCCAAAATTTTACTTAATACAGGTAAAAGACTAATGGGACGACTGTTTGCTCCTGAGAATGGCAATTTCTTGTTTTTCGGTAGTGGAATTATCTTGGCACGCTTCCATTTTAATGGACAGATACAATTAGAAAAACACATGTTTATAATATGACAAATGGATGGTGCGATTTCTTCTGCGACCAGTTTTAAGAGCTTACAATCGAGATTGTCAATGCCTGGTGGTTTATTTTTACAAGTTTTTAATATATTTTCTACTGTTTTTATACTTACTTTATCAAATTTAAATGAACATTGTTTATCCTTCATAATTTTATCTTTAATTAATCGATTAGATATGTTAATAGTTTCAGTAGGAGGTATATTATTATTTAGCTTATCAACTTTATTAATGAAGTATCTATTAAGATGATTAGCAATGTCTGATGGTCGAGTGAGGAAGCTGGCGTCCACTTCTAAAAATGATGGTGTTAGATTAGAATTTTTGGCCATTAATTCATTCAGTGTTTTCCATACTTTTTTGCTATCATTTTTAGCATCAATAATCCTATTTTCATAATATAATTTATTTTTCGCTCTATTTAATTTTGTTACATAGTTTCTTAATTTACGATATATAGTCCAGTCTGAATCATATCCTGTTAATATTGCAGTTTTCTTTGCTTGGTCTCTCTGTTTCATGTGCTCTTTGGTTTCATGATCCAACCAGTGTGTCCGGGTACTTCTAACAGTAAATTTTCTAAGAGGAGCATGTCTATCAACTACCGGCATCAACATTTCTTCAAATTTGTTCAAAGCTTTATTTGGGTTACATTCATTTAAAATTTCCTTCCAGTTTAAGTTCTTTACTTCGTTTTTAAAGCATTCCTTTTTAAACAATTTCTATGATCTTTTGAAAATTATTTTGGGTCCAGTTTTTGGAATTTTTGCTTTCCTTACTACAGCTACCATGTTATGATCACTACAACCAATGGGCACTGAAAAAGTTGTAAGACACTGTTCCGGAGCATTTGAAAATATATGGTCTATGCATGTTGAACTCCTAGTTCCCCGACTACTAAGACATGTCCTCGTAGGTTTGTTTATGATCTGGTGAAAACCACAGGCAGCACTAGTAGTTAGCAGTTTGCTTTTTTGTGAACAGTTTTGAGCGAACCAATCAATGTTAAAGTCTCCTGTTAAGTATATTTCCTGGCCCATTACACTAATGTAGTCCATCATTTGACATATTTTTTCTAAGTACATAGAATTGGCACTTGGTGGTCTGTAACAGCTGCCCACTAATATCGGTTTACAATGAGGTAAATGTATTTGCAGCCAAAGTACTTCAATTTCAACATTCATTAAGTCTTCTCTAATTTTTGTAGGTATGCATTCTTGAACAAAGAATGCAACCCCACCCCCAAATGCATTTCTGTCTCTCCTATATATGTTATATCCATTTATATTCAAAGTGTTGTCCTCAAATATAGCATCTAAATGTGTTTCGGATATTGCTAGTATTTGTAAATGATCATTATATAGAATTTCAGTGATTTCATGTATTTTATTCCTAATACTATTTATGTTTACATGTGCAATTTTTAATCCTTTGTTCGGTAATTTGTGCTTTTTTGTAACGGTTTCAGACATGGGACATAAAAAAGGGATTTAAGCATTTAAGTTTCAATCATCGGCGTGGGAGTGCTGCTACGAGGGTAGATTACCAGTTTGTCATGTCTAAGAAAGGCGATATCTCCTTTCTCTCGTGCTGCCCTCAACTTCGGCATGAGTTCTTTCCTTTTTAGCCTGACTGCGTCTGTGTAGTCCTCATTGATAAAGATTTTCGTTCCCTTGAGGTTTTTTGCTCTCTGAAGTACTACAGATCTGTCTTTGTGTCTTAAGAATTTTACCAGTATGGGCCTAGGCCGTTCTCCCATCGCTGGTTTTCCTGTACGATGTGCTCTCTCTATTTCGATGCCTCTCTGTAACTGCAGTTTTTCAAAGATGTTTTTCACTTTCTCTTCTGACTCTGTCCAAGATTCTCCTGGTGACTCTGCGATGCCGTCTATCACCAGGTTGTTTCTCCTAGATTGCCCTTCTAGGTACTCTAGTTTGTCTGTGAGCATTAAAAGACTGTCGCCAATTTTCATTATGTCTGTTTGAAGACCATTGCTACGATCAGTGTGACCTGTGATATTGATTTTAATGTCATCTACCTCCTTCTGGGTGAACTGAATGCTGTTTTTGATATCCTGCACTTCTCTTGTTAAAGCATCCAGT
This sequence comes from Siphamia tubifer, assembly GCA_020466265.1. NCBI lineage: Eukaryota > Metazoa > Chordata > Actinopteri > Kurtiformes > Apogonidae > Siphamia > Siphamia tubifer. The sequence goes on along the minus strand of CM035799.1, from coordinate 41,126,828 downwards.
CTCGTGTTAGTAGAATCCATGATCATTTTGACAAAGCCCTGAAAATTGTCTTGTTGTTGCTGGAGCAGAGCTGTGAACATTTCTTTCTGTTTCGAAAGTAGATCACTTACCTGCTCCAGTGAGACTTGCTCGTCATCCTGCTTAGCTTCAGTCTTTTTGGGCCCCATTGCCAGGAGCAATGAGAACGCAATGAGGTGGTGGCTAGCTGCTGCTGGGCTGATGGTGGCTAGCTGCTGCTAGCTGCTGCTGGGCTGGTGGTGGCTAGCTGCTGCTGGGCTGGTGGTGGCCAGCTGTAGCAGTGCTGATGGTGGCTAGCTGCTGCTAGCTGCTGCTGGGCTGGTGGGGGCTAGCTGCTGCTAGCTGCTGCTGGGCTGGTGGTGGCCAGCTGTAGCAGTGCTGATGGTGGCTAGCTGCTGTTAGCTGTTGCTGGGCTGATGGTGGCTAGCTGCTGCTGGGCTGATGGTGGCTAGCTGCTGCTAGCTGCTGCTGGGCTGGTGGCGGCTGGTGGCGGTAGTTCACAACAAAGTGAAAACCTGAGGAAGCTGCTGTTGCTTCTCGGTGCCTCCACTCCCCATGATGGATGCTCTGCTAAAACAACTACTGTGGTGTCCACCATGATGGCAACTCTGCTACTACAACTACTCTGGTATCCACCATGATGGCAGCTCTGCTACTACCACTACTCTGGTGTCCACCATGATGGGCGCTCTGTTACAACAGCTACTGCGGTGTCCACCATAATGGACGCTCTGCTACAACAACTACTCTGGTATTCACCATGATGGACGCTCTGCTAAAACAACTACTCTGGTGTCCACCATGATGGCAGCTCTGCTACTACCACTACTCTGGTGTCCACCATGATGGGCGCTCTGTTACAACAACTACTGTGGTGTCCACCATGATGGCAGCTCTGCTACTACCACTTCTGCGGTGTCCACCATGATGGGCGTTCTGCTACAACAACTACTGTGGTGTCCACCATTATGGCAGCTCTGCTACTACCACCACTGTGGTCTCCACCATGATGGAAGCTCTGCTACTACCACAACTTTGGTGTCCACCATGATGGGCGCTCTGTTAAAACAACTACTGTGGTGTCCACCATGATGGCAGCTCTGCTACTACCACTACTGTGGTGTCCACCATGATGGACGCTCTGCTACTACCACAACTTTGGTATCCACCATGATGGCAACTCTGCTACTACAGCTACTCTGGTGTCCACCATGATGGCAGCTCTGCTACTACCACTACTCTGGTGTCCACCATGATGGCAGCTCTGCTACTACCACTACTCTGGTGTCCACCATGATGGCACATTGAAGTCAGTAAATGTATTAGTAGATATGAATCGTAAATGGTAAATGGACTGCACTTATATAGCGCTTTTCCACCTTCATGGTGCTCAAAGCGCTTTACATTGGCCTCTCATTCACCCATTCACACACACACACCAGTAGGTTTCTAAGGTCTTAGGTCAGTCCTACTGGGGGCCTAAGTCAGGGTTCAGTGTCTTGCCCATGGACACTTCGACATCTGGACAGCCAGAGCTGGGACACGAACCGCCAACCTCTCGGTCATTGGGTGACCCACTCTACCAACTGAGCCACAGCCACCCATCGTACATGTGTACATGTGTCCTGTTTCTTTCCACTATCTATGAACTCAGTAGTTTATTCATTGCTGATGAGAATTGATCATAAAAATCAAATACTAAGTATTATTAGCCTTCAGGCCCATCTTCTAACTTCCAATTAGGCTCTCTCTGTGTTCTGTTTAAATGGTAAATGGACTGCACTTATGTAGTTATTTTCCATCTTCATGGTGCTCAAAGCACTTTACATTAGCCTCACATTCACCCATACACCAGTAGGTTTCTAAGGTTCTGTCAGTCCTACTGGGAGCCTAAATCAGGGTTCAGTGGCTTGCCCATGGACACTTCGACATGGCTTAGGCCCCCAGTAGGACTGACCTTAGACCTTAGAAACCTACTGGTGTATGAGTGAATGGGTGAATGTGAGGCTAATGTAAAGCGCTTTGAGCACCATGAAGGTGGAAAAGTGCCATATAAGTGCAGTCCATTTACCATTTTAGTCAAAAGTCAAAAAAGACCCTGCAGACAGGCAGCATACAGGTGGTAAAAAAAAAAAAAAAACTTCAGATAAATTATGACATCTATAAAGAAAGTCTGCATATCTATAACCAGGAAGTGGAAAATGCAAGGCCGTCCTTTTTCTCTGAGATGATCAATAGACACAGTAATAATGCAAGCACATGGTTTTGTGTTGTAGAGTGGAAAACCCAGCAGCACCAGTCCCGAAAAGTCATGCATTGACTTTGCTGCTTCCTTTACAGATAAAATATTACAGGTAAGACAGACACTCTAGGTAACTACAGGCCATGCAGGATACGATGCTCTACAGTATTTTGAATGTGATCACAGTACCAGTTTTGACCACAGTTCTACGTACAGCTCCTTTGACAGTATTTTCAGCTCAGACAAAGACCTGTGACCCAATGAAAATGGGTTTGTGACCCACTTTTGGGTTGCAACCCACCAGTTGAGAATCACTGGTCTATAGCTCCCTATATATCTCCACAAAACTAATCAAAACATTTAATTAATTAAAAGTTCTCCAATTACTTGTTCTATCACACAATCTATATTAAGATGCAGCCGGTAATAATGTCAGGATCTTGTACTGTATGTCAAATGATTTGAAATGAAGGTGGATTACAGCTTTAATCTCCACACTGGATTAAAATGCCACAGACAGAGTCTGGGCAAATCCATAGCTCTTTATTCCTAGAGGTGTGCTGGCCTCTGCGCATATGTATAATCTGTTTAGTATTCCCAGGCAGGTGCAGCGCATTTCTCTGAGATACTCATCCTTTTTCACTCCATCTATTGAATTGTAATTGGATATTTACATTTAAAGAATGGTGTTACACATTAGAAGGTAAAGGAAAAAAATCCCTGTCATGGCCATTACTGCACAGACTAATGGGGGTTCACCCTGTTGAGATGTACAACACACTATTTTCTGGTGATAGATGTTTATTTTATGCCATTGTGGTTCTCACACAAGTCACATTGTGAAGTATAAATTGATGTTTTCCCTAAATAATGGAGATAAACTCTTCTGAGACTACATGAAACATACATTTAGTGTGGCATATTTCTCTCAACTCCCACATTCAGGGATACTATACACTTTATTTAGGCAGCTCAAATAGTAAAGAGACTAAGAAATGTGAAGTTAGATCCCTTGAACACATATTTAAAAGTATAGTTTAACATGATAAAATCATTATTTCTATAAGTTAATAGATTTATTATGGCTTAAAATAGCATATATATGAACATGTCAGACAGGCCTCTACTCTTACAATGTTTAAGTCCAGGCTGAAAACAGCTCTGTTCAACTGTGTATAGAATGCAGGCGATTTGTCTCAGATTGTAGGGGAAGCTCAGCTTCTCCTAAAATGTTATAAACTAACACTGGAAGGCCCATGGGCATGTAAATAAGACAATGCTTGTTGTAATTTTACAGATTTGTATTTAAAAGCAGAACCATTTTAACAGTTTTGGGCTTCCACCTGCTTCTTTTTTTGCTCATTACCTCTCCAGCTTTGGATCAGACCAGTTCACATGGCACAGATGTTGCTGGTATGTACAGATCTAGTTCTTCCATCTTAAATAATTGTGGATAAGTGACTTTTCCAGTGGCCCAGTATGCAAGTGGGTCCTCTCCATGACTTCACTAGTAAGTAATATTGTTGTTAAAATAGTGGTTCTTTTTGTTTTATCAGTTTTCTCCTGTTTTTGGTCCAGGATGTTTCAGATAGTATTGTATTTTATTTTGACCATTAGTTTAGGCATTTTGGTTTTATAAGAGGCTTTTTGTTTGTTGTTTGGAGCACTCTCCTATCCTCTTGAAGTTGTAAAATAAATATTTTGAATTGTGATTTTTGGTACTGGCATTCTGTAATTGGGAGTTAGGAGATCAACTTTTATGTACATCCTGATTTAACCCCTTGGCTGAGACGTAACAATGGCCCTGTTGACATGAGAGTATTATTCCTGTTTAATTCCAAATAAAGGTTAATTCCTCTTGAAGATGACCATGTAAACACTAGGGCTACACGATATTGGCAAAACCTGTGATAAGCGATAATGATAATATTGCATTATTTCCTGTTCATAAATTCTCAATTGTTATAAAATAAAATATAAAACAGCATCTTTTTTGCTATGGATGAAATAATACTTATTTAAGTAGGAAAAAAACAGAACAAAATTGAAAGTAAAAAAAAAAATAAATAAATTAAAAAAATAAATAAATAAATAAATTAAAAAAAATAAAAAAAAAATATATATATATATATATATATATATATATATAACTGAAATAAACTATTCAACTATTAAAAAAAAAGACAATTCATAAAGTCACTGGTTTATTCTTATCTTAATTCCAATTTCTATAATTCCTCTGTCATGGAAACAGTTAATTCCTCTTTAACATTATTCCCGTCATTCTGCACATGCTCCTCATCGCGGTGACGCACATATTCCACGCTGCCGCCACCAATATGTTGATTCAGTCGAGCTGCTGCTTCATAATTATTACAACAATAAATACAAACATTACATGTAGTATGTCTTCTTCCATGTTGATAGTTCAAACAAAAGCAAAACAGGAAGTGATTGTGATTGTTTTCTTCCGGCAGGGATCCAGATGTTAAACGGCTGTTCTGTCCAATCAGAATCCTCTGTACCTCCAGCTCTGAAATAAGTAGAGAGAAATATACCCCTTTTCCATCTAAACCTTCATTCGGAATTAATATTTCTATGCAAACATATATATAGCTTTAATTCCAAATGATTTTATTCTGAATAAATCATTCAGAATTAAAAAACATCATGTAAACGTCGCCATTTAATTCTATTTGCCTGGCTTTGGCTGATCTCCTGCATCAACACCATAGGAATACCTCACAAATTCAAGTTGTTAATGATCCTTAGAACACAGAACATGCAGGTGAGATGCAGGGACATTGGTCTTGTTTTTATGCTTATTATCTTATGGGCATTAGTGTGGGCTTTCTTTTTGTTTTTCTTATTTGGTTTCCAGTGTGCCCTTTCAAAAATGTGCCAGTTAAATAACATTTTTATAAATGTTTTGCCTTGTTGCTGCCATTTTGTTGACATTTCATGAGCTGCAGCTGATGGATGGTCCAGATTTGCTGGCAGGCCCTAAAGTTATTTTCAACCTGCCATTCCTCACCTGCCCACTAGCCATCATAGCTGAATTTTCCTCTCCTTTTTCTCATCACTTGACCCAGTTCACTGCTCTCCAAGCTGCTCTTCATTAGCAATTAGTCTCATTATTTGTAGAAGGCTGCAGTTACTGTCATAATATATTTTGCTACCTTTCCACTTATTCTCTGCTTGTGTGTGTTTTTGGATGAACATCTGCTGGAGTGTCTTACCTGTGCATTCTTTAGCCAGATGTAGCAGAGGCTGTTTTACTGCACCTGTTTGCCTCTTGATTCTGCTTCTGCTTTAAATCTGGTGTTAGGATTTTTTTGTTTTGTTTAGTTTTTTTACCCTTCCCGCTATTGTTTTTGAGTTGGTTTGTGTGTTTGTTGGTCTGATTCTTTGTTTCTTTGTTTGTAAGTAGTTTTGTGCAAAAAGTGCTGGACCAGTTTCTATGAAATTTTCGGAAAACTTTGCAAGGCAGTCCAGAATAGATCCCATTACATTTTCGTGTATATTGGTCAAACGTCACCGTCACCAACTACACTGTAAGCCCAGATAAGTAGCAATTACTTAAACCTTTTTAAATATCTGTAAAATAACAGGTATCTGTGGTTCAGCTGGTAGAGCAGGTCGTCCAATGACAAAAAGGTTGGTAGTTTCAATCCTGACTGACTGTTCACGTGTTAAAATGTCCTGAAAAATCTCTAAAAACACGAAACACTAAATGTCTCTAGTTTGGAACCTCAATGTAGGTGATGTCAAAACTCTAGGACCAGATGCCATGGGATCAGGTGTGTTTTAACAGTGGAAATACACCAAAGTGAGTAAAATTTGGTAGAGCTGATACTAGTGGAAATGCTGAATGAGCGAACTCCTTATTCCTGTGTCAAAGAAAAGATTAGTTCATTTTGAATGAATCGTTCCTGAACGATACATCACTAGTGCAGAACCCTCTTGCACCGTTCAGCTAAACTTTTGATACTAAAAGCGTTGGTCTAGGTAGAGAAATGACCGTTAAAGTGTCTGTGTTACCAGGAGACACAGTGGCAGCTCCGTGATGAATGAGGGTCAAAGGGTAATGAAAAGCATCATGGGTAGCTCCCTCATAGCCAATGGGATGTGACATATGTGATGTATTTATGTAAATTGTGTAGTTGAGTATAGGAATGTACTGTATTTTTGTCTGGGAGGTTTCAGTTTCCTTTCGTAAATAGAATTTTCTTTCTTATTCAGAGACAAAAAATTAAGGTAAATGTTTTTCGTTAGCAGAGGCTTTCGTATGTAGAGGTACCACTGTACTTGCATATACATGCATGAATACACATGCTGATCTATACAGTACATACACATGTACATTTTCTCTACATACAATGCTGTCTTACACTATATGGAAAAATGTCCACAACAACACTGTACATCATGTATATGTCATAGGCTATATGTCTTTAACTTGGAGGACTGTATTTATACAGTATATATATATATATATATATATATATATATATATATATATATATATATATATATATATATATATATATATATATACACTGATTGTATTTATTAACTTTTTATAAGTTTCCTGTCACAGCCAGAATATCCACCCTGTGTGTGGCGTGTAATGTCAAGTAGACAACAAGTTCAAGCACTGCAGTATAAAACTTCTAACTTTCCAGTGGTTTTATGGGAAAGATAAAGAAAATGGCACTGTGATAAACCAAACCAAACCAACCCACTGAGATCCTATTACAGAGTTTCTTTCCCAACAGGTGTTATTCCATTACCACAGACAAATATTCGATCAAAACAGTGTGCTGAAGGAATTTTCTTTCTTAGCTGACTTCATATCAGACAAACACACGAGTGCCTGTCTGTTTAGGAAAACATACTAAACTAAAATGTGTGATATATGGTAAAAACAGAATATAAATGCAGCTGCAGAAACCAACACTTAAATGTTCAGTTTCTTTGCTACTAAAATAAAGGAACCTATTGGGACATAATGTTTAATATTAACATTTGACCCCACAGTTCAGAGTTGAGGTCATTAAAAAACAAAAGTAACACGTTGAATATTGATTGCTAAAGTTTTCATAATTTACATTTGCATGCATTAATTCAATTCAGTTTTCAATTCAACCTTTTAATGACTCATTGTTACATTATTTTCAAATAATTTTGTCTTAATTTCACCTTTTACTTAATTTATTATATTATCCTTTGTTTTATATGCTCCACTGTAAATCATGTATTTTCCTATATTTCATTCACATTTATGATTTAAATTCTACTAGAGCTGTCAAAATGAACACATTAACATAGGTTAATCCATCATCATGATCAATCTGGTTAAAAAATTGTAAACAGAATTAAATGCAACAGTTGTTTACAGTTGTTTTGTTGAAACTGTCAAAAGTGTTGAATAAACATGTTAATTGCAAATATTTTCTTATTATTTGCATATTTTGGGATATTTTTTGCTTTTTTTCTGTATTTTAGAAGAGTTTTTGAATATCTTTTGCTTTTTTTTCATTGCTTTTTTGTTCAGGATTTTTTTTGTAAATTTTTGTTGATTTGACCATGTTTTGTATATTTTTCCTCTGCATTCCTTGTTTCTTAGAGTATTTTGAGGGAAATTTGAGTACAAAAAACCTGAGAGAGAACATTCCTGTTGTCATCTGAACCAGCTATATCCTCACTAGGGTCACTGGGGGCCTAACCCAGCTACAATGGGTGAAGGCGGGTACCCCGTACCCTGTATGAATCACCAGGGCTGAACCTATACTGTATAGACCAGGGGTCTGCAACCCTGGTCCTAGAGAGCCGCTATCCTGCATGTTTTAGATGTTTCTCTCTTCCAGCACACCTGACAGACATTATCAGTCTTCCACACAGCTTGATGATAGGCTGATCATCTGAATCAGGTGTGTTGGAAGAGGGAAACATCTAAAACATGCAGGATAGCGGCTCTCTAGGACCAGGGTTGCAGACCCCTGGTATAGACAAACAATCACTCTCATAATTTAGATTAACCAATTAACCTCTCAGTGCATGTGTTTGGATGGTGGGAGGAAACTGCAGAAAACCTACACAGATACAGGGTGAACATGCAAACTCCACACAGAAAGGTCTGGTGTGGGAATCAAACCAGGATCCTGCTTACTGAGAGGCCCAGGTGCTAACCACTGCACCACCCAAGACAGAACATTCCACTGACATAAAGTGTTTGCCTTATGATTAATTGAATTTAATCCAAAGTAACCCTGTGATTAATATGATAAATATATATATATATATATATATATATATATATATATATATATATATATATATATATATATATATATATATATATATATATTATTTGACAACCCTAGTTAATACAGGAAACAGAGAAAAGTGAAAATGTGACAATTTCAGTAAAGAAGTCATTAACTGAAAATACTTTAACTGTCCAGTTAAAGAATTAAGTGGACAGGATTTTACTAATACTTTAATTAATTAAAGTATTAGTAAAATCGGTATGATCCAACCAATTTTCTTGGAAAATCAGTATTGTAAAAGATGATGATTAACTACAGATCCTTTGAATATCCAAATGGGTCATATCTGATTACCATGACACTAATTATTTCATTGTATTGATAGGATTAGTAGATCAATAGATACTTAACATTTAGATCAGTAGATGATATTTTTCATTGGTAAATATTTGGGTCTTTATGGGTTGAATTTACAACAGTTCCGACTGATATATCTAGTGCTAATATCTAGTGCTTTCAAGTGATTTTATAGGAAGGACAAATAATCTTGTGTAGAATCTGATTACATCTGTAGAAATAAAATTAAAATGCAGTGGTGCTGAGATTTAGTGCATTGTTGCATAATGTTTTTTGTGGCTGTAAAAGGACTAGATTGAGCATCATCATCACAGCTGTCAACAAATTTACCACTTGACAGTCACATTACTGCTACAAAAAAAAATATCCCATACAGTCCAAAAAGGTTGGAGTCACTTCATGTCAAAGCATCCGGACCCTCCCAGATGATCCTCTTAGATAATTCTCAAAAGGATTCACATAGGTTCCTCTTATGGACTTATGGAATGATATACATTTTAGACCCACATCCTTAATAGTTTTGAAGTAAAGGTCTGTCCAAATAATAAAAAAAAAACATACTCCAAATTATGGAAAAGGTGCGTTCACTTCCACTGGTTGTCTATTAGTTGACCTACATACATACATCATATATAACCGTAACCTTCAAAATTGCAATGTTTTGCCAATTTTGGCTTTTTGGCCAAATTTGGAGCCATATTGTGGATCAACCAAGGTAGATATTTGTTATGTAAGCATATATTGTGATTCTAGAGCTCAAGCTTACCCAGGGAGACCAAAAATCTAAAATGTAGGTCAAATGGTAGAGGAGCAGAGGAAGCTCAAATTTGGACCAAACACAACTTTGTCAAAAAAATAATAAAAACATAAAAATACCCCAAATTTTGGAAGGCCTTTACTTCAAAACTATTAGGGATATTGGTGTAAAATTAGACCAATATCCCAATATAGTATTATTTCATAAGTCCATAAGAGGAACCTGTGTGAATTTTTTTGAGAATTTTCTGAGCGGGTGACCGGGGAAATGTCTATGTTTCTGGATGCTTTGACATATTACTCTTTATTAAGCAACAGTATGTGCACTGCATTTAAATGCAAATAAATAAATAATAAATCAACAACTAAATGGGTTCTACAGGCAAAAAGCAGCATGTGTTGTGACCTTTACTTACATGCATGATGACATGGATGAAGGCTGGTGTAAACAGCTGAGGAGCAGTTGAGTAAATCTATTTCTGTCTGCACTAAATAATCAACATCTTGTATACAAAGAGACCTTGGGACTTTTATTCACTATGAACAAGTTTTTTTTCCCTTTAACATTTTCTATTTCAATAAAGCTAACGTGTTTTACCCGTAAATAGTACTGAATACCCAGAAAATTATTGAAAAACCTGTGAAGTCTGTCTGTTACCTGTTAAAGATGTGACCTGTGACCGTCTTTAACAGGTCACATACAGACGTATGTGACCTGTTAAAGACGGTCTGTATGTGACCTGTTAAAGACGGTCTGTATGTGACCTGTTAAAGATGGTTGCGTCCCAGCTCTGGCTGTCCACATGTCCAAGTGTCCTGGGGAAAGGCACTGAACCCTGACTTAGTCTCGTGGTAGGACTGACAGAGACTTTGGTACTACTGGTGTATGTGTGTGTGCATATGGGTAAAAGTGAGGCTAATGTGAAGCGCTTTGAGCACCATGAAGGTGGAAAAGTGCAGTCCATATAAAGTAAACCTCAAAATACATTGTAAAACATGAAATTAAAATATCCATGCATCTTTGCATTATATCACACAAACATATATTATTGAAATATTATATTTAAAAACATTTTATGGGTTTCTGAGACATTAGAGTTCAGCCAAATAAGCTTGTCCCCACTGAGCTAAGTTACTGTTTTATTGAATAAAAAACAAACAAATATACTCTTTAATGACATTTTAATATAATCATTTGTCTGTCTAATTTAACCTTAATATAAGAAATATGAATAAAACTATTTAATCTTCTCCCCTAGTTTCATTCAACCCCATAACAGAATATCAATCATGCCTTTTTTTTAAAATAATGGTTTAGTCCAAATTCCTAAGCACCCAGGAAGTGACGTCACTGAAGTTTTTCCCCACTCAAAGTATAAAGTATTACCGTACTTTGTGACCTATATTTCATAGTTTTTATCGTCAGATTGATAATAATAATAATAATAATAATAATAATAATAATAATAATAATAATAATAATAATTACAAAGGCTCTCTCATGGTAGACTCACTATCCTACATTTTGAAAATGCCTTCTACACACTGAAACAATATTCAGTAAAGTTTTCTTATTAATATTAACCAGTGGTGTATAAGAGAGTTTGTCCTGGATGACAGACAGACAGGTAGAACAGGACAACAGATCCAGAGAACTAGAGTGACTGACAGGGACAGGAGAATTCTAATGTGGTAAAGGACACAGAGCAGAGTGATGGAAAAAACAGGAAGTCTGTTGAACTGCAGCTGAGTGGGCTGATGAGGTGGGTGTGGCTGCATGAGGAGGATGTGGCTCAGTGATGTGGGTGTGGATGGACAGTAGCAGGGTCCAGGTGAAATCAGTGACAGGGTCATGGAGGAAATGGCAGAGAATCAAACTGTAGTGACTTTTCCATTGAATAAATATATGTGCAAAATTTTACTGATATTTTGCCTAATATACCATTTACATTATGCCAGAAAAGCCTACCTCTTGTCAATGCAAAAACTTTTATTCAAAAACCAAGGGTTTTGTCAAAATGATCATTTTTCCATTAGGTAAATTTTTATGCGCCAGTTATGTGAATTTGAGGGTCAACGTAAAAACAACTACTGAAAAACTCCCATTTAATAGGCAGACAAGGGGTACGTTTTTCCTGCACATTTCTTCATGGTCTCATTTAGAGCTGCACGATATATCATTAAATAAAACGCGATCTCAGTTCACACCTACACACGATTCGCTTTTTGATGAGAGGCGGTTTTTCTGTATTTGTTTTTTCCACCATGAATATTAAAATCAAAACATTTACACCAGTAACACTTCAGTTTGCTTCACTTCTGCAGTCCACTGTTGTTGCTTCCTCACTCAACCAATCATAAATGCACCTGCACATAATGTGATTGTACGTAGCAGTAGGCTTTCTTCCTAAACCAATCATGAATGGACCGACATGTCACGTGATTCAGCAGCAGGCAAGGCAGAAAGATGAACATAAGTGAGTGAGGAGATAGATGAAGTCTGCATGAGGAAGATGGATGAAAACCCGGCGGAGGTCTGCGCTCTCAGAGTGCTTTTTCTACTTAAGTTATTAAGTGGGTCAGAAAAAAATGTAATGTTGTTACTGTGCTGTTGTTACTGCTGTTGCGCTGACGGTCATCTTGAAGTTGGAAATGAAATGCTAGACACTTTAGTTAAAAACTGAAATGCCATTCCTTAATAAATAAAGTCATGCCAGAAAGCTGAGAATGTCCCGAATCATTTAAGATCAGTCGCAAATCAAATTGCTGCTCACAGACAGAAACATAATAGCTGTTGGCTCAGTTAGCTTCTCAGCTAACGTGAGGCTAACATGTCAACATTACCAGTCTACTGTTCTAGTAGCAGCAAAGCTGGACAATACGACCAACCTGTTTATTCACCTCAAACACCAGTATGAAGAAACAGTACAAAACAAGACCCCTGAAAAAAAACCAGACACTATACACCAGTGTTTCCGAACCTTTTTTGAGCCATGGCACATATTTTCCATTAAAAACTTCACAAGGCACACCACTAAATAAAAATATCACAAAAAGTATATTTATTGAAATGTAATCCAAATCTTTTCTAAATATATGTATTCAGTGTGAAACCTGGGCCTGTTTAATTAACACAAAGCTGATTTTCTTGCAAGCATTGAAGAAAGTCACACACAAATGTTCCTCAACAGCTCTGAGTGGATCAGTGGTGTGTTGTTTCTGTTTCTATGTTTCTATAATCACACTACTCACTTACATTACCAATAAGGTGAAATGTGATCATTTTCCATGGCACACCTGATGATTTCTGACGGCACCCTTGCATACCGCAGCACACTGGTTGGGAAACACTGCTGTACACAACTGAGCTCCAGTAGGCAAAAAGGAAAAAGCTGCAGTAGTTGCTTATCACAATCGCGAAAGACACGGTCCCATTTATTTCACCGTAGAATATGTGGAATAAAAAAAAAAATCAAAACATTAGATAAATGATACTCAATAGCATTTTGAAGTTATTATATAGTCAAACAACAATGATTATCAACTAAGCTTACTGATAATTATTTATCTATTTATCAATATATAATGATACTACACTTAACGAATGGCTAAATTAATAGTTCAACAATAGTTCAATATTTTGTTATGCAAATTGCAAGTATGCAAATTTTGGATTTGAGTTGGATAAAAATTTAACTTAATTTTTTTTTAAATCGTGCAGAGAATCGTGATATAAATTTTTATCAAGAAAATAATCGTGGAGCCCTAGTCTCATTCTTCAGAACCTTTTTTCTATTTCCTCACAGAGGTAACAGTGTATACAACCTTATAGCTACATAATTACATTAGTTTAGAAATGAAGAAATGGAGTTGTCTAACTTGAACAAAGACCAGCTATTTGTTCAACACAGACGCATACTTTCCTTGAGCACACTAGGTATAAAGCACAAATATTTTTCCTTACAAATGTAAGGAGTATAAAGTAATGGTAAAATGGACTGCACTTATATAGCGCTTTTCCACCTTCATGGTGCTCAAAGCACTTTCATTAGCCTCACATTCACTCATTTACACACACACACACCCACCAGTAGGTTTCTCCTACTGGGAGCCTGACGATTCAGTGTCTTGCCCAAGGACACTTCAACAGACAGCCAGAGCCAGGACACAGCTGCCCAGGTTAAAAAAAGTACAGATATAAAGTAGACATATTTATATAAATGTAAGGAGTATAGACACTTTCCCACTGAAGGAAGCATTTGTAGTTCCTATAACCTTTTTAGTTCCTCGAACCTTTTTTTATCCTTTCCCACAGCATAGGAACTACATAGTTCCTAGAACCTTTTTAGTTCCTCCTGGCAGGCAGGGTCTTTTTCTCCAGGAAATATATGACATGGGTATTGCTGGAACTGAGATTATGGCCATTTCTGCATTTCCTTATCTTGCAGTATTGCTATCTTTAAAACCGTCTGTGTAGTGTCAGCTCTTTGTTGGAAAAATTATGGAGAAAGTCATAAATAAATAGACTATTGACATGATTTTGTTTTGGGGTAACAATGCTATGACATTAACAGACCGACAACGCGGTTTTGTTTTTGGGTTCATACTATGAAATTAACATTCATCATAGTATCACCTCCCACTGGATTCTTTGTCTCCTAACTCTCTCTGTAAACTCCTCCATTCTTGACATTAGACACTGTATTTGACCATAATTAACATTCCCGTGATACAGAACACAAGCGCTGTGTCCTCCTCATTCTCTCTTCAAGATTATAGTAACACTGTCTTCTACTTCCTTGTGTGATTGTTCAATTTAGTGCTTAAAGAATACATTATTGTGGCAGATGTTAGTGTCACCTTTGCCCCTCCCATGGTTCCTACTGCTCTGTCGGAATACAAGCCTGAAGGTTCCCTAGGAACTATATAGTTCCTAGAACTAAGTTTAGAACTACTCTGTGGGAAAGTACAGATATTTCTATAAAAATATAGGTGTAAAAATAAATCATTTCCAGGAAGATAAACATTCAAGTAAAGTACAGATACCTAAAAAATCTACTTAGCAACAAAGTACAAAGTACATAGACTGTTAAATGTTGCTGACAGTGGACATGTGTGGTTGGCTGGCTGCTACAATTAACTTTAGATGGAATCTTAAAAGCAGGCCCGTCTCATTAAAGAGGAAAGAATAATGTATTTTTAAATGTAAAATAACACAAATAGTACATTAGCAGACTATTATTATCACTAGTTATAACACACCAAACAAATGCACATTTATCACTGCACCATTTTCATTTGTGTCTCCCCTGGGTAGACTTCACACATTCTTTATTTGCAGATTCAAGCATTTCAAGTTGTTGTATTCTGTCTTCCTTTGAGTTATTTTTATAAATATTATGTTTTAGAGCATGCAAACTTCAGCATATTGCTGCACATGTGACAGGGTAAAGTGCCTTATATATTTTTTAATGTTCTCCATAGGTCATTAACTCATTCACTGCCAGCAATTTTCTGAACAGCCAGCCTCACAGTGCCAGCAGTTTTGGAGAATTTTGAGTGACTTTTCAAGACTCACAGAATATTGAGTTTTATGACTACACTTTCTCTAGATGTGTTCTGTGTTCATGTAGACTTTTATGAAACAACAAAAACAACACTGAAAACAAGGTGTTTGATAGAAAAACAGTGATTTATTCATAAATCAGTTCATAATCAGTGTACTATTTCTCTGTGTGATATGCTGTAAAACGACAGGAAAAACACCACATCCTGGTCTCACTGCGGCGGCCGCTGCACACGCAGACACGACATCTCCGTGTTGGCCTGGTCTTCTTGGTGGTGTGCATCAGCTTTTCCAGCCTGTGCCTCGCCAAGTTGCCATCCAGCCTACTTTCAAGGTCCATGTTGTACGGTGCTCTGGGATTGTGGGCTTCATCTGCCTGGGCTGTCTCCGCCTCCAGCACCCCATGCTGCTTCCCTGACCACATCCTCATGACCCTGCGTGTGAACCCAAAAAGTGACTTACATTGACACAGAATTATAGAAATTGTCCATGTAAACGGTATAACCATGATCCTGGAGACGATCAAGCAGAGAGAACACTATCTCTGGCAGAGTACTACCTTCACCGACATAAGGCCGCAAGTCACACAGAATGTATGATTTTATGCCATACCTCACCGGCTTTTGTGGGTTATACACTCGGAAAGATAGGCGCGACCACCACTGCATCATGCCCTCATCAATACAAATGTTTTTTTCCTGGCTGGTACAATTCTTTGATTTTCCCGATAAGGTAATCTAACACTGGGAGGACTTTGTACATTTTATCACCAGTATTTTGTGTTGCATTGTTGTTGAAGTGGAGGAACCGCCATATAATTTGAAATCTGTTCCTGGATATTGTCCGGCTGAAATATGGTGTTACATCTATTTCCTCTACACTCCAGTATAAGCCAAGGCTTGGCTTTTTGATGTAGCCAGTGAGGAAACTCAGTGCAAAGAACATTTTCAGTTTTGGGACTGGCTTCCAGGCATTACCTCTGCTAAGTGGTAGCGCCTCAGTGTTGGCTTCAAAGTACTGACGAGCATACAAGTTTGTCTGATCGTGAATATGCTGTAGCAGCTCATCTGTCACAAACAGGTCTAGGTAATAGGCTGGCTCATTGGAGTCTAAGACCGCAGCGGCGTTCTGAGGGCCCGGTGTTGCAGTAAATGCCAACCCCAGGGGTTCCCAGCCGGCTTGACACCAGCCCTGGTCCTGGTCGTGGTAAATGGTCTGCACTTATATAGCACTTTTCCACCTTCATGGTGCTCAAAGCGCTTTACATTAGCTTCACATTAATTTTTAAGGTCTAAGGTCAGTCCTACTGGGGGCCTAAGCCAGGGTTCAGTGTCTTGTCCAAGGACACATCGACATGTGGACAGCCAGAGCTGGGATGCGAACCGCCAACCTCTCGGTCATTGGGCGACCCACTCTACCAACAGCCACCCTGGTCCCAGCCCCTAGCTGATACACCTGTAAATGATGTACATATATAGGACAATAATTCATAATGTAATAAATCATTTCATTCTTTATGATATAGAAGAGGGAAAAAAACAAACAAAAAATTATATATATATATATATATATATATATATATATATATATATATATATATATATATATATATATATATATATATATATATATATATAACCTTTTACCTTTCTTTCTTTGTCCTCCACCAAGAGAAGGGATGGGGGTCCTGCTGGACTCACCACCTGTAACACATAATTACCATAACGAATAGCAACAGGTGCCCATTATACAACTGGAGGAAAATGGTGTTCATGTAACATGGCCTGAATGGGGGTTAATTCTTACCTGTGTCACATCCATTATCGGAGCAATCCGGCTCCCGCTCCAGCGATGAGGCTGTGGTGGTGTCAGATGAACCAGGCAGCAGCCATTCATCTGAAGTATCCGGGTCTGGTTCACTGGGATCCTCTGAACCAGATTCACCTGGGCCATGCTGGTGCCGTCAGTCCTTTGAGAGCACATGGTGCGCACCACACCCACTCACTCTGCCCTTCTTCTTTGCTGAGCATCTTTTTTTTGTCTGCATTTTTTCTCATTGTTTAACACCGCAGAGAGGGTGTCAACATTGTTTGAGATCAATGCATTTTTTAGTCTTGCAGCCAAATATTTTAATATTTAGTGCATGTGTGTGACCACCATCGGTCCTCCCTGAAAGCTGAGCAAACATCCTTTATTAGAATTCACTATTATAAGCCAGGGAGGGCAGTGCTACACCTCAGTGATGTGTGGGGGAAACAAAGACTGGACAGGACAGACAGGACGAACAGGGAAAGAAATTAATAGGCGGTGCTATTGCAGTTAAAGATTGTAAGGTGGTGTGTTGTTCCCAATCATCATCCATCAATAAAAATAAATAAATACATCGAAAAAAGAGAAGAAAACCAAAACAGCACAAAAGAAAAAGAGATTCGATAAATAAATAATTAAACAAAAATGGTAGTGAGCACCATAATTGTGGATGACTTGATAGTGTAAAATAGAATGCAATAGAATAGAATAGGCCAGAAGGGGACACTAGCGCAAGAAGAGAATGAGTTTAGGGTAGAAATTCTGGAGAGATTCTCAGCACATTCTGGCGGGTCCCATCATTCACTGAAATGGGACTCAGCAGTAGCTGGCGAGACCCGATCAAACATGCAAGTGTCCGAAGCCCAGAATAGCAATCACGGCAGGGCCAAACCAACAGGGCACCCCCCATCCCGGGCCATAGGAGCTACAGGGCGCCACCCCCAGAGAGCCACCGCGGCCACTGTGACCTACTCTCCCTTCTCTTTCCCCCTTACCTGCCGCAGTATCTCCTGAAATACTCCTAAACCTGCTTTCTTCCACCGCCAGCTGCCTCAGTTCGCTACATCTCCGCTTTTTCGCCATCTTCACTCAAGCTCGTCCTTCTTCCTCTGCCAACACCAGTTGTGCCGGACTCACAAACCGATTCCCATGGTCCCCCCGTACAGGATTGGGGTGGTAATACACCAAAATTCATTGAGTACATGCCTCATTTCCAGTGACAGGCGACAGGACCTCCAGGAACCAGGGGTCTAAAGGCCAGGATGTAACCCGCCCAGAGGGCCCGGTTCTGGGGGTAAAAAGGCAGGGCATTTGGCCCATGGAACAACACAGAACCAGGGGTCTAAAAGCTGGTTTTTAACCCACCCAGAAGGCCCTATCCTGGGGTAAAAAGGCATGGGCATCTGGGCCCCTGGAACCACATAGAACCAGGGGTCAGAAGGCCAGGCTTTAGACCCAGCCATAACGCCCCATCCTGGGGCACGGTAGCCGGGCACGTAGACCCCTGAAACCACATAGAACCAGGGGTCAAAAGGCCAGGTTTCAGACCCAGCCTTAAGGCCCCGTCCTGGGGCACAGTAGCCGGGCACGTGGACTCCTGGAACCACATAAAACCAGGGCTCAGAAGGCCAGGCTTCAGACCCAGCCATAACGCCTCATCCTGGGGCACGGTAGCCGGGCATGTGGACCCCTGAAACCACATAGAACCAGGGGTCAAAAGGCCAGGCTTCAGACCCAGCCTTAAGGCCCCATCCTGGGGCACAGCAGCCACGCACATGGACCCCTGGAACCACATAAAACCAGGGCTCAGAAGGCCAGGCTTCAGACCCAGCCTTAAGGCCCCGTCCTGGGGCACAGTAGCCAGGCACATGGACCCCTGGAACCACATAGAACCAGGGGTCTAACCCTGGGACCTATACCCGAAAAAGCCTTACTATCCCCGCCCACAATCTAGACAAACCCAGCCTCTACAGGACCTCCAGGGACCTACCGCCCCAGCTGGTCCTTGGCACCCCAAACAGAGCCCCCTCCTTGGGATAAACCCTTTAAACTGGCCCGGTAAGACAACCGGAGCCTTGGTACTATGTTCCCTTCTGCTCAGCGGGAGTGTCTGTCCTCCCTGAGCCTCTCTCGATGGTCTGAGACCCCAGCTCACGTTCCCCTCTGCTCCACGGGAGGTTTCTGTCCTCCCTGAGCTCGCCTTAGGACACCTGCGTTAGCGTTTGACCCTTGTACCGCCCCAGTGTATAGCCCTCCGGGGCTATACACGGCTGTTACCACGCCCACTGCCGTGTGTGAACAGGATTTGAGAAACATAGTTATTTATAACGGACCCTCGTGAGTTCTGGCCACCGTGCTCCATAGTTCTACTCTTCTACTATTCCTAACTATGTCAGACTTCTTTCTAAGTGTTGACATTTGTATCTCGTGCAAAAAGCATGCAAACCGACAAATAAAGAGACTGTTGCTAAATAAAATAGGTACATGTGAGGGCATGTAGCTAGTTTGTTGGCATCTGACTGTCTCGGAGGACAACAGAAATCTGCACCTAAGAACTAAAATCACCTCAAGCTGTAAAGCCCGATACGGGAGCCACAGACCCGCTGGCATTTTGCGCAGGTAAAATAATTTGTGGGGGTTGGTTGAATGGGGGCAGACTGGAGTCTCTGTCCCCTTCACCTCCCACTGGCTATCCCTCTTCAACTCGGCTTGATTGACGCCGGACTTGACGGTTGATCACCAGAGTGTACGGTTCGCTGTTGCTGATTCAAGGTTTCCAGGGCTGATGTTGCAGGTCTTCAAGTCACGCCTGCAGACTCCTTGTAGCGCAGAGTTGGTCGTCCTGTTGGCCGCGTCCCTGTGGCAAGCTTACTGTACATGATGTCCTTAGGGATACGTCCATCATCCATTCTGCATACATGGCCAAGCTAGTGCAGTCGCCTCTGGGTCAGCATGGCATACATGCTTGGTAGACCTAGGACCACTGCATTTGTGATGCGATCTTGCCAGGTGATGCCAAGGAGTCGTCTAAGGCAGTGCATGTGAAAGGCATTCAACCTGTGTTCTTTGCGGGAGTAGAGGGTCCATGTCTCACTACCATAGAGAAGGGTGCTCAGTACACAGGCTTGGTACACCTTCATTTTTGTGTTGGTGGTCAACAGGGGATTGTCCTAAACTCTCTTTTAAAGTTGAGCCATTGCCATTGCTTCTTTTTCTATCCGAACATTGAGCTCAGAGTCCAGGGATAGGTTGCTGGAGATACAGGAGCCAAGGTAGGTGAAGTTGTCGACTACCTCTAAGGCATGCTCGCCAATGGTGATGACGCTGACACCGTGGCCCACTCTTTAATATTTTTCAGGCTAATAGTTAGGCCAAAGTCATTACAGGCTTATGCAAAGCGTGTGATGAGCCGCAGCAGTGCCTCCTCGATGTGGGCGGTGAGGGCCGCATCATCCCCAAACAACATTTCCCTGATGAGAACTCTGCGCACCTTGGTCTTAGCATGGAGGCGGGCCAAGTTGAAGAGGTTCCCGTCACTCCTAGTGTGGAGGAACATGCCATCTTCAGATTTGCGGAAGGCATAGCACAATAGAAGGGAGAAGAACACACCGAAAAGTGTCGGGGCCAGGACATATCCTTGCTTCACGCCATTCTTGATTGGAAAGGGGTCTGAGGATGATCCGCCAACTGGACTGTACCGTTCATGTCATCATGGAAGGATGTGATCATCTTCAGGAGCTTTGGCGGACACCCAATTCTTTCCAAAAGGGCAAAGTTTGTGGTCAGTTCCAAACTATACAACCCAGCTGCCTCCCTCAAATGTGTGGGTGGAGACCACAACACGGATCGTAAACCAACAAAAAAGAGAAAGTCTGAGCTGTTTTCTGTATTCCTATGAGAAGTATGTGGTGTATTTTCCAGATTATAAGTGGCACCAGCCAAAAAAATGCACAATAAAGAAGGGGAAAAACATATGTAAGTCTCACTGGAGTATAAGTAGCATTTTTGAGAGTAAATTCATTTGATAAAATCCAACACCAATTAGCCGAATGTGTTAGGTTAACATACACAACACCTATTCAGCCTGTTGTTCTCTATTCTAAACAACGAAATGAGAATGTGCTTGGTATGTTAAAGTAATATACTAACATTTATTCAGATAACTACAGCATAACTATAGCCTCTCAGCAGCATGCTGTTCAAGCTGTGGCCACCTAGCTAGCCTGTGGCAGCCTATCCCACAATTAGCTTTTTTTTGTTTTCTTCATTTCATTAAGAATAACCTCTGCTTTTTCTCTCTCACTCCAAACTTTCTTTCTGCTGCTCATTTACCATTTTCAGTTGCCTATTTCACTACTTGCAGCTTGTAATCGGCACAATTTCTTTTCAATATAATTTTTGTTCAGTTCTTCTCAGTTGTTTTTAGAAGTTACCGCTAATATTGAAATGATCAATGTTCAAAAGTACAGGAGTAGTAGGTACAGATACACAGGCCTCGAGCACCCTCTGGCGGTTGTCAGTGTGAAAATGACATGTAAAATTACATACTAATGTGTTAACAATTTCAGAGGATAAGTCGCACCCCCGGCCAAACTTATTATGACTTATAGTCAGAAAAATATGGTCGTTGGAACAATATTATTTTTTAATTCTGTGAAGGCTAAAATGAGCTTTCTTGTGTGATCTTAACAGTTCAGTCACAAGCTGCTAAAATTTATAAATTCACTAGTTCACCAATCTCCTCATGGCTTGCGTTCCAAATATGTCAGGACCAAAAACATCAGGGATCCTTCGTCACATCCATCTCCCACACAGGAGTCAACCAAACTGCAGGAGAGCTTTGTACATTTGTCAGAGTGAGAGACAGAAGCTGGATTTTTTTTCCCACCAGAAGAATACATGATGATAAATGATTGTATAAAAGATAAACCATCTATTGTGAAATGATGTGAAAGGTGTGTGAAAGAAAAAACAACCCTGGGGAACTGTGGATGCGTGTGTTATTAGGAGATATTTACGCCCCTGTGTTTATGCAGACACTCCTGTGGTTTTCAGATGAAACAGCCCAGGAACCCAGACTGCATGTGGGTTTTATGTCCACAGCCTTTAGAATAAAACAAAAAGCAAAGATGGTTGACAACGTGGGGATGGTATGAACCCAGAAACACGCCAACACACTGTGAAAAAAAGGCCATAGAATTAACAGCAAAAAGTTGTAAAAGTGCAACAGCAAACAAACTATAGCTAAGTGAAAACACAATGCAGTTGTTGATTTGAGAAGATTTTTGTGTTAACGATTCAATCAAATGTACTGTAGCTGTAGTTTTTATGGGAAGAGTATGTGAACAAACGCTGGTTTGTATGTAGAAATAATCGATTTCTAATGTTTTGAGAAAATAAAACTGTAAACTGAATAAAAAGGGGTGCAGTTTAAATTGCAAGAACATGTTATTTGCTTCTTTTTAACAAAAAAAGTAATCAATAAGTAAAAATTTAATAATTTCATATTTTAAACGTGTAAAATAACAGGTGCCTGGGGTTCAGTTGGTAGAGCAGGTCGCCCAATGACCAAATGGTTGGTAGTTTGAATCCTAGCTCTGACTGTTCACATGTTAAAGTGTCCTTAACTACTACTATTGCTTCTGTAGATTGTAGACACTTGTTTCTTCTTGCTCTTGCTTCTGCTCTACTTTGTTTTTAAATTCCTGCTGCTTCAACCTTGGGACTTTAATCATACTGCTTTTATTTTTTGGGTACGTTCTCTTTTAACAATTTCTAAGAGGACCTATTTATACTTTTTTGGCTTTTTCCTGGATCTGCTTCGTGCTGCCAATGGCAAGATGCCTCCCCTCTCCACAATTGATTACCACAAACTTCTGGAAAAGATCACCACACTGGAAACGAAGATTCTGACTTCCAACAAATTCATGATTTTTTGGTGCAAAACAGTCTTTATAGTGACTTTCAGTTTGGATTTCAAGCACACCATAGCATAGAGACTGCACTGATCAAACTTTTAAATGACGTTCATCTGAATAATGATGCATCCAGAACTTCTGTCTTGGTACTATTGGACGTCAGTGCCACATTTGATACAGTTGACCACAACATACTGCTTGACAGACTGGAAAAGTGGGTGGGATTTACTGGCACTGTGTTGAACTGGTTCAAATCTTGTTTACAAAATAGGAACTACTTTGTCTCAGTTGGTAACTACAAGTCAGTGAGAACAAAGATGACGTGTGGGGTTCCCCAAGGGTCCATTTTCAGACCGCTTCTGTTCAACATCTGTATGCTGCCGCTGGCTCAGATCATAGAGCATTTCAACATTTCTTACCACACATACGCAGATGACACACAACTTTATATTTCTGTGTCATCACACGACTACAGTCCCTAACTTACACTGAATAAATGCATTCATCAAATCACTGAGTGGATGTGCCAGAACTTTCTCCAGGTTAATGTGGACAAAACAGAAGTGACAAAAAAAGAAAAAAAGAAAGGTCAAAGGTCAGTGCTCACCTTGAGTCCATGTCATTGAACTTTAAAAACCAAGCCAGAAATCTGGGTGTAATTACTGACTCAGACCTGAAATTTAACAACCATGTAAAAGCTATTACCAAATCTTCCTATTACCACCTGAAGAACATCACGAGAATCAAAGCTTTTCTGTGCAAACCAGACACAGAAAAACTCATTCATGCATTCATTTTCGGTAAATTAGATTATTGTAATGGTCTCTTCACTGGTCTAAACAAAACATCAATCAGGCAGGTACAGCTGATCCAAAATGCTGCCAGAGTCCTGACCAGTACCAGGAAACTGGACCACATC
This sequence comes from Siphamia tubifer, assembly GCA_020466265.1. NCBI lineage: Eukaryota > Metazoa > Chordata > Actinopteri > Kurtiformes > Apogonidae > Siphamia > Siphamia tubifer. Next base: position 41,102,971 of record CM035799.1, on the reverse strand, counting down.
ACACCGGTTCTCAAGTCCTTACATTGAATTCAAAATCTTACTCCTGGTCTATAAAGCACTAAACGGCCTTGGACTCAAATACATCCTAAACCTGCTGGTTCCCTATGAAGCATCCAGAGCCCTGACGTCATAGGTCATCAGGGACAGGTTTACTGTGTGTACCCAAAGTCAGAACAAAACAAAGTGAAGCATCATTCAGTTGTTCTGCACCTCACCTGTGGAACAAACTACCTGAATACCTGACGTCTGAGGAAAACTGTTGGTTCATTGAAATCGGGCCTGAAAACATTAGTATTTACTACAGCCTTTACTTAGATTCTCAATTGTTGTTTAAATGTTTTATGTCTCTTATTTTAATTGTCTTTCAATGCATCTTATTCATTTAAATTTTATTATATATTTTATGTAAAGCACCTTGAATTGTCCAGTACATGAAATGTGCTATACTAATAAATTTGCCAAGCCTTGCCTTGTCTTGCCTTAAAAAAATCTGAAAACCCTGAACCATAAATGTCTCCAGTTTAGTACTGATGGATTTAGAAAACACTGTGGAGACCTGCAGGTCTGACACATTTACCGTTTATATTCAATGTGCAATCTACATGTTTAAAATGTTAAAAACTACTTGTGCAAACTGTTAAATCTGTAATGGTTTGACAGAACAGATGGACCCATATGCTCTGGGTCTCTGAAACAGCACTTCAGCACTTCATGTGAATATAGGTAGATCTAACAAAGTGCAGTCGATCATTTGATGATGCTGGATCAGACCAGCAACTAACAGGGCAGGGCAAAAAACAGATTACAAGGCAGGCAGAGTTAAAAAACAAAACAAAACAAAAAAAACGGGAATCCAGATAAAATGTTTCAGAATCCAAAAAAAATAAAAGCCCAGGACAAAGATAGAAAAACAGGGAAACAGACAAAAACACTAACTGTAGCTGTGGTAGAGTGGGTTGCCCAATGACCGAGAGGTTGGCGGTTCACGCTCTGGCTGTCCACATGTCAAAGTCTCCTTGAGCAAGACACTGAACCCTCCCAGTAGGACTGACAGAACCGTAGAAACCTACTGGTGTATGAGTGTGTGTGAATGTAAAGCGCTTTGAGCACCATGAAGGTGGAAAAGCGCTATCTGCAAAACATTTACCACTACGCAACAAGACAAAGTCCAGATTCATAACAAAATCTACATGTTTACAATATTTAATGTACATGTTTAAAATGTTAAATCTCGATAGATAGATAGATAGATAGATAGATAGATAGATAGATAGATAGATAGATAGATAGATAGATAGATAGATAGATAGATAGATAGATTGTTTATATTACAGTTACTGGCATTATTATTATTACTATTACTGCTATTATTACTACTATTATGACTACTACTTTTATAATAGTATTATTTCTACTACTATTATTAGCTGTACTTATCTGGGCTAACAGTGTCAGTAGTTCAGACAAGCTGTAATCTGCCCAGTTTTGTGCAGCTTGGGTTTGCAATTACAACTGCAGCATCGAGTCAAGGACAGAAGGAATCACTTTTCATAATATAAGTAACTATTATATATTTGTTTCATACTGCAAATAATCCTACATAGAAATGTTAGAAGCTTGATAAGTTTATTTATTTTCGACAGACACATTTCCTTTTGATAGAAATCATCTATATCAAGTGAGATCAAAGCACCGTCTTGCTTTGTTTACATATGTACCCAGGCTGACAAGGGTGTTGCGTTAGCTGAAGTGCTAGCAGAAAAAACTAGAGTATGTTTCATGTTAATGTAATATTTTAAATGCTTCAACAGAAATATAAGTCCTTCCTGCAGTGTGTCTTATAGTATCTGTCATTCGACTGTTTGAACCTGGGTTTTTTCATCCTCATATTTCCAGTTAAATTGCTGTTCAGTGTCTTCCATATTTATGTTTGCTTCTGCTGCCTGTCACTACCAGATCGACTGAGCAAGTGCAACGCTAACTTTACTAGACAAACTAACCCAAATTTGTTTGCCATAGTCATTCTGGACTAGTGATGTGTCATTCATGAATGATTAATTCAAAATGAACTCCTGTTTTCTACGACACCTAAAGAGTCCTCTCATGCAGCATTTGCGCTAGTATCAGCTCTACCCAATTCTACTCACTTTGGTGCATTTCCACAAGAAAAACAGGACCCATGGTATCTGGTCCTAGATTTTGGTATGGCCAGCAGTGAGGTTCCAAAGTGGAGACATTGAGGGTTCAGTGTGATTTTTAAGGACACTTTAACATGTGAACAGAGAGACCAACCCTTTGGTCATTGGACAGCCTGCTCTACCAACTGAATTGTTGTCTTGCAATTTGTATTTCAATTTACAGTTTTATTTCTTCAAAACAAAAGAAATACATAATTTCAACTATTAACAAAATAACGATCGAATGACACCTTTAAGATGGGTATATGGGTAAGATGGGTATTTTTAAAAGCAAATACAAATCAGTCTGATTCCTATGCTAAACCTCCTCAACAGTAAAAAGCTAATTAGCTCATTAGCATACCTGCCTATTCTGGTAACCATAAATAGCCTATATGACAATTGCAGTATTCAAAGTTACAGTTAGTTTACAACATTACACAGGTTACAGCTAAATAACTTTATCATGGTACAGACGACTCAGCTTGGATGAACAGGGAAAAATAATGTACCTCGAGTACTGTGATTGGCTAGAGCTGCTGCAGAGTGCCTTCCAAGCACAGCTGCCTTGGAGGCTTGGTTGGGGGCTCAATCCACCACCAAGTTAGTTTAACTTTTTTGGTAACACTTTATAATACCAACACACAATTGACTATGTATTAACCATTTATTACCCATTGATAAATGGGTTGTTCATTATGTATTAACCATTTGTTACTTGTTTGTTATGTCTTGTAAAGGTTCATACTAATGTCTTCCAAAGATAAATGTAAAATTTTATTATTTTTAACCAACAGGTGCAGTGTTTGTATATCTGTTTTACAGGTAAACAAAGAAGCAGTTGCAAACACTGTACCTCTTGGTTAAAAATAATAAAATTTTACATTTACACTAGTATGAACCTTTACAAGACATTAACAAATTGGTAACAAATGTTTAATACATAGTCAATTGTGTGTCGGTAATATGAAGTGTTACCACTTTTTTTTATTTTGCAGTTTTATAATTTTTTGCTACTAAGTCTATAGTCATTTTTTCCATTGTACGTCATCTCATCTTACCTGATTATTGTTCTAGTTTTATCCACACCACTTCAACTCCACCAATTCTGTGTTATGTCATTGAATCAGTTGTTCTTTCCCAAAGCCACAGGGTGGATGTACATATAAAATGTAAATAAAACATACAGATTCTGTAGGAAGGTGACACTGAACATTGGGAAACATATGAACCAAAATAAATTATATTCATCCAGCACCATACTAGAAAGGTTACCTGATGACACTTTACATTTAGAGCTGGTCTAAAGTAGACCAACACAGGTCAATTGCAAGAGAATTGTTTTTTCATCCCATTTAGATACATAATCAACTACACATATGATACTTGTCTATTTAAAGGATATTTTTTTACAAGTCAAGAAAGCGACAGCTTGTGGTAAAGATAGTATCATGTGTTTTGTGTGAAAGCCCTGGGTGGATTGCATCTTTCGTCTCATGTGACACGCTGCCAACATCAAAAGAGCCGGTAGCTTAGTGTATTTCACCCTTTTCTCAGAGAGGGAAGTGAAAAAACTATTACAAGAGGTGAAAACCCCTCCCAGTCTGGTTATGTTGAAGCTGCAGACACGTCTTCAGACTAGAACACATCACATAACCAGCTGCTAATAATGATGTCACCTTCACAACATTCTCTTTATTAATTAAATGTTAACCCCCCCCTGTCGGGAGAGCGGTAGTGTTTTGTTTTTTGGGTTTTTTTGTCTGTCTGTCTAACTCTGAGTCTTTGTTTGTCTGTCTGTTTCTCTCTCTTTGTCTGACTGTCTCTTTCTGTCTGTGTGTCTGTCTCTGTCTATCTCTCTGTTTGTCGGTTTGTCTCTCTGTCTGTCTTTTTGTCTCTGTTTAGGCACTTTACCACTAAACCATTTGTTGTTCCTGGAACCTTTTTTCACCTTTTCCCACAGCATAGGAAGTACATAGTTCCTATAACCTTTTTAGTTCCTCCTGGCAGGCAGGGTCTTTTTTAGTTTTCTAGGTACTATATGATGTAGGTGTTTGATGACTGGTAGAGCTGAGACCACGCCTATTTCTGCATTTTGCAGTACGATTATTTTTAAAGCCGTCTGTGTAGGATCTGCTGTGTGTTGGAAAAATAGATATACAGACTGAAGACACGGTTTTGTTTTGGATTAATAGGGATGTTGGTTAAAGCTATGATATTAACACATGCTGTAGTACCACCTGCTGCTTGATTCTTCGTCTCCTAACTCTCTCTGTAAACTCCTCCATTCTTGACATCAGATGTTGTATTTGACCATAATTAACATTCCCACCATACAGAACATAAACACTTTGACCTCCTCATTCTCTATTCTAGTTTATAGTCGTACTGTCTTCTACTTCCTCATGTGATTGTTGAATTTAGCGCTTAAAGAATACATCACTGTTGCAGATATTAGCGTCACATTGGCCCCTCCCATCGTTCCTACTGCTCTGTTGGAATGCAAACCCAAAGTTTTCCTAGAAACTATATAGTTCTAAAAATGATTTAGTTCTTAGAACTAAGTTCCTAGAACTACTCTGTGGGAAAGTGCCTAATGTCTGTCACTCTGTTTCTGTGTCTGTTTTTCCATTACATTTTCAGTAATGGTGTGAGGTGGTCCAGAACAGATCCCATTCAATTTTTGGGAATGTAGGTCAAAGGTCAAAATTCATGGTCACAAGAAATATGTTTTCACAAATATCAGAGACAGTGGATATCAGGAATTTCCTGTTCCTTCCTGTACACTTTTTTTAAACTCATACTCTCATGTTTTGAGAGGCAGATGTCCATTAAGAGCTAAAATGTTTGTCAGGGGACGGGACTTGTTGTGCTAGGTACGACTTATTTTATTTACACTTTGATATATATATATATATATATATATATATATATATATATATATATATATATATATATATATATATATATATATAAATTTTTTTTAATTAATTAATTCATTTATTTTTTTAATGTCACATTTTAACAGAAGTTGCCTCATGAGACTTTACTATGGAGCTGGTAAAAACCAGGCTCTTAAGCCTCTACCTTTAGGGAAATTACTATTTTTCATCATTTGGTCATATTCAGTTATTTAGGGATTGTATGGACAATTTTGGAGGTATGAATATTAAATATAAGTGATTTTGGTCTGTTTCTAATCAAATATTACTCCCATACTTTCACTTGTATTTACACATTAAAGTACATTAAAAACAGATCATTATAATGCAAATTAATCTTAGTGTTTAATTCACTGTGGCCTGTGACACCACATTTTCCCCCACATTCCCACAAATGAATATTTTTTTTTCCCTTTGTCAAATCCTTTTCAATTATTTGTTCGAATACAATAACGATAATAATTATAATGACTTTATTATATAGCACCTATAAAAACAGTTTACCAAGTGCTTTGACAGCAAAGCAGAAGAACACAACAGCAAAATAAAGCAGAAAACACAAAGCATGACTAAGGTTGAATGTGTGGTGATAGAGAGGGCAGAAATAACAACATTATAGTTCTGCATGGATCTGACACCAAGACGTGGAATAAAATGCACTCTAAGAAGTGATTTAAAAGATGTAATTTCTACTGTGGTAACCCTTAAATCAGGGGACTCAAACATGCGGCCATGGGCCATATACGGCCCACTAAAGGTTCCAATGTTGCCCATGGGGTGAATTTTGCAAAGTGCAAAAGTTCCATACACAAAGCTGTGGAACTATTTTAGTTGCGGTTCCTCAATACAGGTCAATAACAGAACGGCCTACAAAAAAGGAAGACTCCACATTTTCTTCGCAGTTTTATGCTGAAAATAATATAACATTCTGCCTAAAAATAATAACATCAAATATGTGTCTTTGTTTTAACATAATAAATATCAAATTCTGATTTTTTTTTTTACATTTACAAACTATACTATGACAAAAAAGTGTGAATAACCTGAAAAAAATATGTCTAAAGAAAATTAAGGACAGTTTGATCCATTTTCTTCAAGTCAGATCCACACTCTGTAAGTGTGTGGATCTGATCCTTAATGCACATAAACAAATGATAAGTAAAGAAAGAACATTGTTACCTCTGCCAAGGAGATTCTGTTTTTGCTGGAGTGGTTTGTTTGTTGGATTTTGTACAACATAACTGGAAAACCTATATACAGATTTTGATAAAAATTTTCAGGGTATGGTGATAATGGGGAGATCGACAAATGATTAGATTTTGGTGGTGTTCTGCCTTGGTGGAGGTCTGCACTTAATTACACTAGTTTTATGAAGATTTTTTTCAGGTTATTGACATCTTTTTTGTTTTGGACAGTTTATAAAAGAGTATTTCCATAATGTGATGGAGATTTTTTCATTATTTATGGATTATTATACTAATATTTCACTGGTCTGGCTCACTGGAGATAAAATTGGGTTAAATGTGGCCCATGAAAAAAATTAGTTTGAGATGGATCTGTTGACCTGCACCAAGCACTAATGTCTTTGAGGTTGAGGAAAAAAAACAAACAAACAAAACAAATAAACAAACAAACAAACAAACAAACAAAAAATATAGGAACTACTTTGTCTCAGTTGGTAACTACAAGTCAGTGAGAACAAAGATGTTGTGTGGGGTTCCCCAAGGGTAAATTTTGGGACCGCTTCTGTTCAACATCTGTATGCTGCCCCTGGCTCAGATCATAGAGCATTTCAACATTTCTTACCACACATACGCAGATGACACACAACTTTATATTTCTGTGTCATCACACGACTACAGTCCCTAACTTACACTGAATAAATGCATTCATCAAATCACTGAGTGGATGTGCCAGAACTTTCTCCAGGTTAATGTGGACAAAACAGAAGTGACAAAAAAAGAAAAAAGAAAGGTCAGTGATCACCTTGAGTCCATGTCATTGAACTTTAAAAACCAAGCCAGAAATCTGGGTGTAATTATTGACTCCAACCTGAAATTTAACAACCATTTAAAAGCTATTACAAAATATGCCTATTACCACCTGAAGAACATCTTTAGAATCAAAGCTTTTCTGTCCAAACCAGACACAGAAAAACTTGTTCATGCATTCATTTTCAGTAAGTTACATTATTGTAATGGTGTCTTCACTGAGCTAAACAAAATATCAGGCACCTACAGCTGATCCAAACCCCTGCTGCCATAGCCATGACCAATACCAGGAAACTGGACCACATCAAAACCTTACATGGTGGGTCAAAGGGTAGAATTAAAAATCTTACTCCTGGTTTATAAAGCACTAAACGGCTTTGGACCCAAATACATCCTAGACCTGTGTGTTCTCTATAAAGCATCCAGAGCCGTGAGGTCATCAGGGACAGGTTTACTGTGTGTTCCCAAAGTCAGGACCAAACAAAGTGAAGCATCATTCAGTTGTTCTGAACAACCTGAATACCTGTGGTCTCAGACAAACTGTCAATTCATTTTGTCTTTTAACTGTGTTTATGCCTCTTATCTTAATTGTATTTTAATGCATTTTCATAATGTTTTTCATTATTAAATGTATAATATGTATGTATAAATTCCACTTGAATGTTGTTGTCCTTTTTGACTCCGACTGGAAGCACAGACTGCAGCATGTTGCTCTCTCCATTTTTTTTTTTTAGTTCTTAAATGTGACTGTAAACATTAACATGTGCCGTCGCCTGCTGACATCAGTCTAATTTCAATGTAAGCACCCTTTTAGTGAAAGAAATCACATACAAACAAGATGTAAGATTTGTGTGTGTATGGTTGGACATTTTGAGCTATATGTATGAATCATCTCATCATAATGTTTTTCTAGGTCTGATGGGAACATGGCAATCGTTTTGTACAGCACTGCCGCATCCAAACAACAGAAGGTGAATAGAAATGAGCACTGGTGCACTATTTGCTAGACTCTGAAAATGTTAATGATGATTGACAGCCATAAACACCTACATACATAAAGTGAGTTCAAAGGGGTTCATTTGCATCCACAACAAGATGGTTTTTGACAATTTCCCAGCTGCTCACTGTGGGAAACTTTCTAGAGATAATGATCCTCCCTGACAGATTTGGTGCAATCAAACTTGTTTCTGCAGGTACTTGTGTTGCTCATACTCCACCCTAACAAGGACACTTTCAAAGCTAGGAAGTGTGATGGTGTGTGCTGCTTGGAGGAAACTTAAGTGTCCACGACAAAGTCATAGAAATGATAACAGTGGTAGAAACATCAGGAGTTTGTGAAATAAGTGAGACAGTGCTCTGAAGTGCCTGGGTTGTGGAACGCAACATTTAAGGAACAACATTAGGAAAAGGAATTGAATGGAGTCTCTCAGATTTATGTACTCAAACTATGAAGTTTACTTAGAAACTGTGATGATAGAGTGTACTCAAAGTTCTGAGTAATGAAAACTTATAATATCAAGTTTTTACCCTTCACTAAAAATGCATTTTTGATCTACTGCTACACAGCTACTTTTTTGGGCAATGTTAAATAAAATTGTTAATTTAAATAATTTTTGTGTTTACTAAATATTTGTACTAACACTATTATGATTACAGATAACGATGTGAGTTTGATTACCTAAAAAAAGTTGTTTAATCAATGTTGAATTAACCTGATTGCAATTGAAAAATGATTACCTCCCCCAATGGGGTATTAAATTCAGTCTGTTTATCTGTCTGGCCGTTTCTCAATACCAAGTACGCCAAGTTCATACTTGCTTACTTGGAAGTTCATACTTGCAAGTACGTACCTCCAAGTACAGATGTACAGGATGGGAGGACACTGGGCGGTTATTCTGCAATTGGGACGGCAGCGTACTTGATTACGTCACCAACTCAGCTCGTCATGACTTACCTTTCTCCGGTTATTTTCTTCATTAATGTATGAACTACAATATATAAAACCCAACCCTGTAACTTTGTTTTTATTTTAAAAAGATTCATATTTTTTTCATGTTAATTTCTTTTATTTATGTTTAATTATTTCATTGTGTACATTTGGTGTTGTTTTTACATGCCTTGTTTCTTTTACTGTTTTAACTTGTTTTAATAATGTAATTTATTTTTGTAAGGGACCACAATGGAAACAAGCCCTGCTATCATTCATGCGTAATGCATTTTCAACCAAATCAAAAAGAAGTTGATTTATATTTTATCAACTGTAATTTATAGTGATGTTGAAATTTACTGGTTTATATTGAGAGGTGTTTCAAATATACATTCATATGTGATGGACACATCTCTAAAAACCTTACATAAAAAATAATTTTAATAAAAGTTGTCACTATAACCTTACTAAGATTGACACTGTAGGTGCGTTATATGACACTATGTCACTAATATTAAAATGCTTTAGCCCATTGTTTTCCATATTTTTTAGGAAACATTACAACCCAATTCACAACATGCCTTTTCAATAAATCTCAGGGAGAGTTCATTTATGCATAAATTAACATGTTCGACCATTTTATTGTCATTTCTGCATCACCACACACACACACACACATATATATATACACACACACACATACACACACACATACATATAGATATATATATACCCAGACACATGATATTGAAAACATGTTAAATTAGAAATATATGCATGCATACTATCTAATTTTTTATTCCTCTCATCAGAAAGACAAATGTTAAATGTTGTATAAAAGATGTACTTCGTATATAAATCTTAAATTATTTTTATTTATTTGACAACCTCAATAAAATGTCTTGTGATCCACCTGGGGGGTTACAACTTCCTCTTAGGGCAGAGTCCTGCATGGTTCTGATTTTGACAAACCGCAACCGCCCGTACCCATCATGTTCAAACCCGTATCCGACCCGTCTTCCGACGAAAAAATTTTTTTAAATCCGCACCCGAACCGACCCGCTATAAATGAACCCGGTATCCGACCCGAACCCGGAAGAAAATTTCAGATAGCCAAACTTAAATACAAAAATGTATTGCCACGGATATACTGAACAGTGACATAGCCAAGGCAGAGCCAAATAAAAATGTTGTTAAACAGTAGCAGACAAATAATAAATTCAAAAAATATTTTTATCCGTGAGCTCACGCGCACACACACACGCTTGAAAAACGCATCAAGAAGGAAGCCGACAGGAGGCAGCTATACAAGTCCAAACTAAAGAACAGCTTTTAGCCTATGAACCGCAAATTAGACCCACGATCACCCACATCCGACCCGAACTGAACCTGTATCCGACACAGCACAACACTTTTCACCCGTTTCGTGAAAATCTGCGGTTCACCCACGGGTAGCCTACCCGAACCCGTGCAGGACTCTGTCTTAGGGAATGACACACCAGACACATACCTATTGATTTTCTTCTTGGTACTTTTGACTTTATATTAATGCAGTGGTTCTCAAACAGGGGCCAAAGAGAGGGTGAGGTGAATGACCTCAGCAAAAACCTCAGTGAATCATCTCCAAAACCATAGAGTCAGACAATGCAACACAAGTAGAAACCTCCTCAAGCACTTGAACAAACAGTTTATATTAGGGAAATGTAAATATTTTAATATTGTAATTCTTTTCAGGCATTTCAAATTTAAAATGACAATTCATATTTAGAACTCAATTTTCTAATAAATATTGGATAAATATTATACAGTAAAAACACAAATTCATAGCAATTAAATGATTCTAGAAAACAAAGTCCTCTAAAAAAACATAATTTTTTATTATATTAATAAACAGGACCCCATTGCAGAAGTACACACTAATTAATAATAATGTGCCTATCCTGACCACATTCTGTCAAGGAGCGGGTGAGGTGAAGGAGGACTCCAATGCACAGTACTGAAGGGAAAAATAATTTAATAACAAAACTAAGAAACATGAAGACAAGACAGACAAAACCTGGGAGCAAACGGTCAGAGTCCGTGGTGATGATGAATGTCCGGGTTATGGTGATTGAGGAGATGGCAGAAGCTGTCCGGGTTATGGAGGTGACAATACTGAATGGTCCCGCACTGGCAACTGCAAGCCTTACTGCTTTTATAGCCACAGATGAGGAACGGCTTGCAGCTGCGCAGTGCGGGACCAGGTGAGTGTGGATGAGCACTGGGGGAAAGGTCACGGGAGCGGAGGTCATGACACATTCTTCTCTGGAGGGGAGCTGAAAGCAGCCTTCAGGTTATCCAGGAACAGCATCACTGTGCTGCTCCAGATACCACCCCTGGAAAAAGCCTACGGATGGAGCCATGAAGTTGAGGTGCTGCTCACTCTCTCTTGGCTTTGACTGTGGAACCTCCTACAGGATCACAGCAGACATGCCACTAGCCACTGTGTGCATGGTGCCCACTGCATCCAACACAACATCTGCATGGCAGCTGGTGACGTCCTGGAGGAGGAAGGCCCAAGCCCAGATGATCAGGACGAGCCAGGTGACCTGATGTTGATGAGAGGGAGCTGTCAGGGAATGGTGTGTGAAGAAGGAACTGGCCAGCTCTGTACTCCAGATGAACTACCTGCATGTATGACTGAACATGACTCCATCTAGACATTATAGATATTAGATATTATAAACACAATTTACATGTTTCTATATATATACACACACACACACACACACACACACACACACACACATATATATATATATATATATATATATATATATATAAAATGTCAGCTGCATGACTAATATATTGTATATTAATGAATTCTTCTTTTTCTGGTTTTGGCTAATTAAATTCAACTGCACTGCACCGTTAATTACTGTATGTCACTTCCATTCCCTGGATTGAATATTACAAATAAAAAAGATTTTAACAATTTCACAATAACAATATTTACAATTACAAATTATCAACTAGAGACAAACCTTTGGCTCTCGCCGTTGCTGCCCTCTCTCCTCTCTTGCCAGTGCTTACTTTAGACTGTATGATGACACCAACTATAGTGTGTTTCTGCAGCACGGTAAATGGACAAGCAAAAAAAACATTTTGGCCGAAAGTACAAAGATAACACTCTGGTTAAACATTCAAGTTAAATAAATAAAAACAAAAATGATTACCCTTAATTTCAAGCCAACGCAATTTGCCTGGTAACAAATAATACATTAGTTTCCCAGACCAATGACTGCCTGTTACATGTGTGGAAAACAAATTTTTAGCTCATGTTTAACCTTTATTACTACAGAGATATCAGAACCACCAGCAGATTTCTCAAGATCATGCAAGGATAAGGTTGTTTTTTGCGGGGTAACATGAATGCGAACTGATTGGTCATCTTCCTAGCTGAGGGTCCCGTTAGCAGGATGGCACAGCTCCGATAACCTCAGAGAAATTTTTTAACTACCCGCTATTGTGATGAATCGATCACATATTTAACGTCTTAAAGTCCACTTTGTCACATAAAATAATCTTAAAATTTCATTCCGTGATACTAAAACAATAATATTTAATCCTTTTAACTTACCGTTGTGGGCCGTCTCCTCCTCCATTGTTAGTGCCGAAATGCATTCTGGGATAGGAGGCTCTCCCAAGTCACCATCTGATACATACTTGATAAAATGGGCGTGTCAAGTACACATCCAGGAATTTCAAGCGTACTTAGTGATATGCGTACTTGGTATTGGGACAGTACTTGGGCTGCAACTGATGATGTTTCAGAAGGACACAAGTACGGACAAGTACGCATATTGAGAAACGGCCTCTGTTTGTCTGCCTGTCAGCTGGATTACGCAAAAAGTTCTGAACTGATTTAGATTAAACTTTCAGGAATGATAGATAATGGATCAAGGAAGAACCCATCAGATTTTGAGCAATGAAGGTCAAAGTCACACACACTATAACACATAAGTGGTAATATCTCAGGATTCAGATAAGACTTCGACATCAGATGGGTTAACACCTATGGCTCGATCACATTTTGACACCATATCAAGCCTTGGTGGAGGTCTGCTCGCTCTGACTGCCTTGTTTTACCTTTAAATCTGTTGTAAAATCAACCCAGATATCCAGCATTCAACGGACAATTTCAAGTATATATATCACCTGTTTGTTCTAGCATAATTAACTTGTCTTTCTAGTACAAATAACTTGTATTTTCTAGTATAATTAACTTGTCATTTCTAGTATCTTGTATCTAGTAACTTGTCTTTTAGTCTTTTCTACTTAATTAGTTAATCATTACTCAAATAAGTTACGTTGCCCCAAAGTAATCTCTACTTATCCTGGCTGACAATGCAGAGATCAAGACTCTTAACCACTTGAGACCCAGGTAAGTGCTGGTTTTGACTTTTTATGTTAAATACCTGCCTTTTTTGAAACAGTACAATGCAACACTTTTTTCAGATGCATTTTTTAGCGGTGGAAAACTTTTTTTTGTTCAGTAAAACTGTGAAAGTAGGTTGAGAAATTAGAATTATTGCATTAGTCCGATTAAAGTGGGAGTTTTAAAAGCCACGTAAACACCTTAATTAGAGTGGGATTGAATAGAACAGGAGTTTGAGAAGTCGGAGTAACCAAGTTGGATAATGCGATTGTAATCGAATATCTCTGTGCATGTAAATGCCACTCAACCTTAAGCTCAACTAAGAATGGTCTGAACACACCCCCCTTCCAGAAGTGAATTAAACATTTTTAGGGAATCACATTTTACTGTGTTTTTAGTGCATTTAATCCTATTTTAAGTGCATTTTATCGTATTGTAATTAGTTTCCACTAGTACCCAATTCTACTCGCTTTGGTGCATTTCCACTATGAAAAAGGACCTGTTACCATGGTACCCAGTCCTAGGTTTTTGGTATGTACTCCACTGAGGTTCCAAGTGATACTGTAAAATGATGTGTCAACAGTATAGACACTGATTGGTGGAGTTGTCTCTGCATAATTGTTTCATCAATTTGCGACCTGCCATTAAAAAAAAAAAGTTTCTTAGTGCTGCACTCTAAAAAGTGTGACTGGGTTTAATTAATATTAACACAATACATTCTATTAAACTCTACATGAAAAATAAGACTTTGTGCAGTTTGGTATATTGTTATGTTGAGTTAATGCAATTATTTAGCAATTGCATTTTACTCATTTTTGTCTGAATAATATCAGCTGAAAACCACTAGAAATTAATAATATTTTATCTTTTAATACACCACATGACACTCAGGGTTACACTATCACGGTGCAGGGATAATGTCTCCAGTCAGGGATCTGGAGACATATTAATAGGGAGTAATGGGAGGGGGATTTCACTAATATGGCCTCGCTGGTGGGACCCGGCCCCATTGTGGCTATGGGGTAGTGGGGGTAGACTACCATCCATGTTGCTGGTCCAAGCTGGTGCGATGGCTCTTGGGGGGCTGCTGGGGCTGGATTGGTCATTCTGGTGGCCGCTGTGGCTGTATTGCGGGTTAGTGACGTGTGGTGGCTCTGTCCTGGTGGGTTGTTGGGGCACATTACGGGGGGGCGGGGGCCCTGGGTGTACTGCGCTCACCTGGGGCTGGTGCGGGAGGTGTGCGGGGTGCCTCCCTGGTAGTGTCACCAGGCCCCACCACACTGTCCATTTTTACCCTCTGGGCTCGCATCGGTTCCCGGCCCTGTTGTCCTCTGACCAGCTCCCAGTGGCGGCCCGCCTTGTGACGGGCTGGGTGCCGCCCCTTCGGTGGGCCGCTCGGCCCCTGTGTCTGGCTTCCTGGCTGTGTGGGGCCGTTGGCCCCCTCGGGGGGGGGGGTCGGGTGGGTCCTCTATTCAATTATTTTAATTGTCACTTAAACACCATAATTTATTGAAGTAGACAATGGTCAAACATGTCTGAGTGCAGGAAAACAGAGCGGTCAGATAAATTCAGCCCACAACACAATGTCATTCTGCAAAACTACACTGTGGTCAGTTCAGACATTTGTCTTTGGTGGATGATGGGGAAAAAAAATCAGTACAAGCACAACGTGCGATTTTACCACAGGAGTTACACCACGCCTCACGGTGATGTTCAGGTACAATAGTATCTGTCATGGAAACATTCTAAAGGAATAGTAAGAGTTCCCTGAGTACAATCTCATAGAGCCAATACCATGTGGTGGAAATGTGCCTTAAAGGGATTATTCGGAGTTAAAATTATCCAATCATCATTTTTTAGATGATTGGAAGTACATACATACAATTGACATAAAAATCGCCCCATTTGGATGTCTCGTCTCATCTCGTCATCTGAATCCGCTTTATCCTCACTAGGGTCGCAGGAGTCACTGGGAGCCTAATCCAGCTAGAATGGGTGAAGGCGGGGCACATCCTGTAAGAGACACCAGTTCATCTCAGGGCTGAACATATATAGATTAACAATCACTGTCACATTCACACCTATGGACAATTTAGGTGAACCAATTAACCTATTAGTCTTTGGATGGTGGGAGGAAACCAGAGTACCCAGCAAAAAACCACGCAGACACAGGGAGAACATGCAAACTCCACACAGTTCAATCAATTCTCCTACTCGTGTCACCTGTTTTTTTTCCCCCTATAAATACCTCATTTCTCACAGAAGGGTATGAGTTTGTTAATTGCCTTGGTGTGTTATGGTGTGTAACTTATGAGCATTTTTTTCTTGTCATGGTCTCTTGGTCTCATGACTTGTTTTGGCGTTCTGTTTTTTGGTTCTGGTTCTCCATCTGATTTTGCATTTCCTCTGTTATGACCTTTTGTCTGCCTCCTGGCCTACATCTCTGCCTGCCCTTCAAACTAACCCCAAGTGCCACATTTGGCCAAAGGTTTTTGACCCCTGCACTAAACTCTGAGATACAATTTGAACCATTGTCTGTCTTTACACATTTCAGGTCATTCACATTTTATTGTTACATGATAGTTTATGAATGTAAATATTTTCAGAATTTAATATTATTATTTTCAGTAAAACAATTTTAAGTTGTCATCATTTACAGGCAAATAAAAAATTAAGAAGAACGTATGGAGTCATTTAATAGGCATTTATGGTCTTCATCCCATGGGCTGCACAATTGGTGGACAATTGGTGGACCACATTTGGGCCCCGGGCTGCATGTTTGAGACCCCTGCTCTAGAGGAAGAGAGGAAAAGCAAACAGCAATGGACAGAAATAGAGAGACAGATGGACCGACAGACACCAGTGATTCATAGCAGGTCAAAGACTCTTATGATGGTGCAGCGAACAAAACAACCACATTGAAACACAACTGTTCTTTTGGTCCTTATATTAACCATATGTTGTTTGTATGTGGATGCAAACCTTATAACAAAGTTTGTACAAACAAAAAGTGACATTTTTGTTCTTTTTTTTATGTCTGATTTTTTACATTTAAACCCCCCCAGAATAAATAAATTCATAAAGTATCAACTATAAAATAGGACTGTTGAGTGCACATATGGTACACCTAAGAGTATTTTTATTTAATGTGTTGGACAATTAAACATGGCACAGAATTTGTGGATCAGTTGAAAACCAACATTTAGTTAAACACAACCCTCAGGTGTTTTTGTTGACTTTTACCATTGTTGTTTACTCCGTCATTCTCCCTCCGTCACTCTTATTTTATTTTATTATGTGTTGCTCGACAATAATATAACAGTGCTGTAAAAATGAATGCATTAACACATATATTATTATAAATTTAATCAGATTAATCATGATGATGGATTACCATCATCCTGATCTGATTAATTGTCAATGTAAATAAGAATCTGTTCTTAATGACTTGCCTGGTTAAATTAACCTGACCAGATGGTATTTCACAATACCACCTGGGACCCTTCCACAAAAGATCCATTTTCAAAGGAGGGGCCTTATCTAAAATCCTTGCATGTGACTAGATGAAAATTCTGTCCGTTATCTAGGCTGACGCACCACTTCAGCCACTCATGTTGAAGTCAGGCCACATAATTGGAGAAAATAGTTTTCATCAGGTATATACACATAAACAGAAGGGGTTTAAATTCACCATTTATACGTGATGTTTATTTATAACCTCGTCTACTGCAATGCCCACCCGGTTCTTCTGGCCATGATTCGGGGCTACCGAACACTAGCTGACAACATCCGTTGCAGATGTGGTTGTCATTTCTTCCTCCCAGTTCCATTACTGTCAGCCCTAGTTTACCATCCTCTTTGACTTGATCGTCTACCAACACAACCAGGGGGGTACCACAACAACCATGGGCTTCTGCACTGGTACTATTTCTTTATCCACCTTTGGATCCATCTGATAGATCAATCTCTTGCCAAACCAGGTCAGAAGAAGAGCGAAAATGTCACTGTTATTAACGAATGCTTCCAAAGCCATCCTCTGTTCATCTTTTAAGGAATGAACATGCGGTTGAGTAGACAAAACACTGGAAATAGCTGAGTGGATATGGACCCTCGGATACCTAATGTATACTTCCATTGTTGTGTATCTGAAAAGGCTACACTGCTATTGCTTCTGCTTTACATCACACCAGCCACAATGCCACCAGGTAGTCCCACCCTGCCACACTGATTGGCTCCTTTGTTTTGAAGTAGATTTGATCCCCGTGCTACTCAGATAGTTGTGTGAGCATAGTGCAATGCAGCCAGATAACATAAGTCAGGTTATCATTAAATAAAGTTTAAATGAATAAAAAATAATTATAGATGTTAATTTAATTCATTGGAACAGTTGTTTTGTTAAAACTAATGAAGGTATTGAATATGTTGATCACATATATATATTCATATTTTCTTATATTTTAGCAAATTTTTTTGGTAGGTATTTTTGTATTTTAGAAGATCCTGCTTTTTTGTGTGTGAATTTTAACATGTTTTGTTTTGTTGTCTTTCTTCATTCTGTTTGGTCATACAAAATGAAAAATTTCAAAAAATTCTAAATTAATATTTGATTTATTATTATATGATTAATTTAAAATTAATCCATAGCCACCCTGTGATTAATCAAATTAAAATTTGTCATCATTTGGGTTAATGTTTTTTTCTTTATCTTTTACTATTATTTTATTTTATTATGTGTTGCTCTACAATAACATATAAACCAGGGTTTATATTAATCCATCATGATAGTCATCTGATTAAAAATGTTAACAC
The DNA here is from genome assembly GCA_020466265.1 of Siphamia tubifer. Lineage (NCBI taxonomy): Eukaryota > Metazoa > Chordata > Actinopteri > Kurtiformes > Apogonidae > Siphamia > Siphamia tubifer. Next base: position 41,084,708 of record CM035799.1, on the reverse strand, counting down.
AACCGTTCATATTTCTGCATATAGTTTGGATATTTGATCACATCTTGGTATATTTTCTGTATTTGAGAAGAGATTTTGAATATGTTTTGAACTTTTCATTACTTTTTTTTTGTATTTGGTTATTTTGTGGGGGACTTTAGCATGTTATGTATATTTTTTCTCTGCATTCTTTTTGTGTTTCTGAGTGTATTTTGTGAGAAATTTGAATACAAACTAAATAATCACCTAACATAAAATGTTTTAATACTCCATGATTAATCAAAATGAATCCAAGCAACCCTGTGATCAATCCGATTAAAAATGTTAACTATACATCAACTAGTATACAACAACTAGTTAGCTCATCCAGACGAAGTCACGATGAGCTATCGTGCTTCGTCCATCCATGCTTCGTTGTCGTCCATCGTCCACAATTGACTACAATTGCTTCTCCTCCCTCAACTCTCAATGGATTTAAATTCTGATTGATTCATTAGATAGATGCATTAGGCACAAAACGCATCATTTTGTTTGTTGAAATTTAAAATTGTAAACAATTTCTTTACCACTTTGTTTATTTTTCCAGTCTGCCACTAAAATCACTACTCCTCCCTCAATTTCAATTCTGATTGATTAATTAGAAAGTAATTGGCCCAATATTAGTTTTTCTCCAAAAACTGATGTTACCCCAGAAGAGCTTTGGGGGCTTCCTATACCATTCACACAGCCACACAGTGGGATTGATTTTATGATCTATTGAATGCCTCCCTTTTGTTGATAGCAAGACATCACAGCTGTGAGGTACGGATGAGCACAGGGACATTGGCCCTATTTTTTTTTCTGGATGTCCCCATAAAGCATGAGGGAAACAGATGCAAAGGGAAAGATACTTGGTCCTCATGACACATGGAAACCTGTATGTGTGTGTGTGTGTGTTCTCACAGTACTTTTCTAGTTATGGATGCTTTATGTGTCATAGCTGTAGCTGCAGTAGAAGGAGCCTTGTGTATACTGTGGCTACAGCAGGTCTCTATCTACAATGCCATGGTTCTTTATACTGCATTTGTGCATACGATCATTTTATAGCCATAAAATAGTTATTGAAGGATGTATTGATTCAGACACAGCATTACTGAAAGTCTGTGGAAGTGGAAAGTCCAAACTGATCAAAGTGGTGTGAAAATGTCCTTAGACTAAAGCTCTTTGAACTACATCAGGTTTCCTTTAATACGGTTTATTGTTATCTGTTTACTGCAGAGAACAGGAAGATCCTCCAGCAGGTCATCGCCACAGCCCTCTTTCTTCCATGAACCTCCTCTATAGTTCCCGCTGTCTGAGGAAAGCACAGAAGATCAGCAAGAGCCAAACCCACCCAAGCTTCATTTTAATTCTTGCCCTCAGGTAGAAGGTTTTGGGCACTGAAGGCCAGAACAAACAGACTAAAGTACAGTTTTTATCCAAGGGCCATAATAGCACTGAACACTGCCAGCTGGGATTAACGAATGCATAGTGTTAATATAATTCAAAGCTTTTTTTTACTGCTTATACATACAAATATATATATATATATATATATATATATATATAAAATTGGAAATACAGGATTGGTGGTATTGCTGCCGGGCATTTCTGCCTGACGCGCCTCCTCCGGCGCCTGTGGAATGCTTGCGTCCCATGAACACTTTAGGCCTAACTGGGTCATCAGCTGGGGACCACCGATCATTGATGTTTCACTCCTTTTAACTCCAGGACATCTCCCGGTGGCGGAGCGATGGCTGGGAATTCTTCTTGCCACCCCCACTGATGCCCTAGGTGCTACTCTGCCCCCAGCTCCTATCCTTCCTCCGCAGCCACAACCAAAAGCTGCCTTTTTCTGCCTCCTCTGCCAGTTCCTTTACTGCTCTCTGATGGCCGGCTCCTGTGCACCCCAGATCTCTGAGCAAGCGAGAGGTAGAAGCGCCCACAAAGCCCCTGCATCCCACCTCCACAGGGCATATTGTGGCTTTCCAGCCTGCCTCCCTACATTCGGCTGCCAGGTCTGAATACTTTGCCCTCTTCCTCTCATTTGCAGCTTCTAGTCCCTCCTCCCATGGGACAGTGACCAAGAGGACCACCTTGCTGGCCGCAGACCACAGCACCATATCTGCCCGCAGTGATGTTTCGGCGATCTCCCTGGGGAACTGCAGCTGTTTTCCGATGTCGACTCTCATGCTCCACTCGCTGCCCGGTGCGAGGAGCCTTGCCATGTTTGATGGGTGGGGGGCATTGATGTTCTCGCCAGCCCTTGTGAACTGGATGTGGGTATTGACGAGGTAGTTGGCCAGCTGTTCGCTTCCTGTCTGCAGTTCATCGCAGGGCTGAACATATATAGACAAACAATCACTCTCACATTAACACCTATGGCTAATTTAGATTAACCGAGTCAGTGCATGTCTTTGGATGGTGGGAGGAAACCGGAGTACCCAGCCAAAACCCACACGGACATGGAGAGAACATACAAAGTCCACACAGAAAGGTCTGGTGTGGAAAAGGAGCAGGGATCCAGGTGGGAACTCCACACGAGTTCATGAGAGTTTGCCTTATGTTGTGGCGGTGAATAGCAAATGCCATATACTCCCCGTGCTGGCATAAATATCTGCAAGTTAACTGCGACCTTTTGCTGCGAGAGCATGCAGAGCCCTTTAGTGTGGCCCCACCTTGGAGCCTTGTCTTTTTGCCCAGGGGACCTGGCCAGACTCACCCCAAAGCAACCAGGGACCATCCTCCTGTGGATCCACCAGCAGCAGAAGGAGCCATATGAGCCTGGTGAATGGTGGATTGGGTGGCGGCCAGGAACAAAGGTCTGGCAATCTGATCCTCAGCTGTCTAAATATAGGCTCGCTGTCTAAGATTTAGGGGAATTTCAGAGGATCCACTTGCAGAAACAGAATACAATATTCATAATGTTTTTTTTATTAGTGTGTAATCAGTCAGATGTGTTTTTTAGAACAAGCTTTTTACATTAATAATAATTATAATAAACTCTAGCTCTGAACACATTATCTTCTTTCTCCTGCTTTAAAGTGGGTGTCAACTGATCTACAAGTAAAATGCTTATAATAATAAAACATAATTTACAAGAAAATTGAACAGAAATGTGAAGGAAACACACATCCATCAAATGGGTGAGGGTGGGCGAGGAGGTCTGGGGTCACAAGTCAGCACAGGACACAAGTGAGATCCTGTTGCCTATGGTATTTTATGTGGTGGCTGTGGCTCAGTAGAGTGGGTCGCCAAATGACCAATAGGTTGGTGGTTCGCGTCCGAGCTCTGGCTGTCGACATGTCAAAGAGTCCTTGGGCAAGACACTGAACCCTAACTTAGACCCCCAGTAGGACTGACAGAACCTTAGAAACCTACTGGTGAATGACTGTGTGTGTGAATAGGTGAATGTGAAGCTAATGTAAAGCGCTTTGAGCACCATGAAGGTGGAAAAGCACTATGTAAGTGCAGTCCATTTAGCATTTATGTGGATATGACGTAATGTTAGCAGAGCAGCTCAAATAAAAAATATAATACCAATAAATAAAGCGAAAGTGTTTAGACAGGAGGGGCTTTCTGAAGAGATTTGTCTGTAAGAGCTGTTTGAAGATTGGGCAGAATGCTCATCCCCATATATGGGGAATTTATTTTTTAAATTAGCATATTTTCTGTACTATAAGGCACACTTAAAAGCCTTTAATTTTCTCCAAAAAGGACAGTGTGCCTTATGATCCAGAGCACCTTATATATGGCTTAATTCTGAGTGTACTGAGTGACGTTAAAGCCATTTTTTGTTGTACACAGCATGGAGTAAAAAATACTGTATTTCACCATAATATTATAGTGTATGTATCAGGACTGAACTGAAAAAGTCAGTGTATTTTATGTGTTATAACTAAATACTTTGGACAGTTATTGTGAATGTGTTTAATTAAGTTTGACTGACTTCCCTGACTATTTTCACTTAATAGTGAATGATATGATACGGTTTCAGAAAGAATATGGGCCCAGATGCAAGATTTCGAAGCAAGAATAAATGTTTTAATTATTTATTATAAAAACACTATTCAGCTGGTGACTGAATTGCTGTACTGCAGATCATCAGATGGTACACTATTGGAACAGCAACTGAGGGGCAGGGCAAAAGGATGGTCAGAATACTGGCAAGGGTCAGAACCAGCCAACTAATAAGGGCAAGGCAAACAGCAAGGCAACAGTAAGGCAACAGGAGGCAGACCAGGCAGGGGATAGACATCAGACATAAGCCATGAACCCAGAACAAGTCATACACGAGCAAGACAAACACAAGACCACTTATTTGTTGCATTCAAGGCAGACAAACTTGCACTAGACATAGAGACAAGAGGAGCTTTTATAGGACACAGAACAGGTGTAACACATGACGATAAATTAAGGGGCAGGATCACACAAGTGACAGGAAGTAAAACAAGACAAAGTGAACATGAACCAATATGACAAAAATGACAAAATAAAAGCCCAGATACTAACAAAGACAGAAAAAAACAGGAATATATACAGAACAACTACAAGAGAAGAAAATAAGAATTCAGATTGTCAGTGCGCTTTATATATGAAGACAATTTAAAATAAACCATAAATTGACAGTGTGCCTTAATTCCAGTGCACCTATAGTGCAGCAAATGTGGTGGATTATATTTTTTGGAATTAAAAAGGAATGGTATTTAATTTTGATGAATCCACAGGAACCCTGTGATTAATCTGATTGAAATGTTATATCATTTGACAGCACTACTGATTATATGTAACATATGATATATAATTTTTTTTCTGACGTTTCTTGATCATTTCCATCTCTGTCTTTTTGAAGTAAAGTTTGACAGATAATACCAAGTTATGTCACAGTGATTTAGGCAGAAAGATATATGTGCAGAAAAACACTTTTCTGATATTACTTGTAATTCCTCACACACTGTAATATCGTGGTGTAATTGCAGAATAAGTAGCTTCTCAGTCCAATCCAACAGTCAGAGTCTTCAGATTGCAATCTTTCTCCAAACACAGCCCGGCCAATCGACAGTACCATTGATTTCCTGATTAATGTCCTGGCCCACCTACTTGCATGGAAGCCTTGAGACATAATTTCCTTGTGAGCATGATCAATAGTTGCATCAACATAAATAAATGCTGGGGGAAAAGAAATTTAGTTTAGTCAGGGCACCAGAGCAAAAAACCAAAAGTAATAGCTTTTGAGACCTGTTATGAAGCCGTTCAACGACCAATTTAAGGACAGAAATTTGTTTTCTTAATAAATATTCTCACATAACCACTCAACACCTGAATTTAAATATAAGTGGGAGATTATCTGAATTGAGTGCACATTCATTGACGTCTGGCATAAGAACAGTCCAGCCTTCAACCCCGTAACAAAGACTCATCCCCTTAACAGTGTTTTTTGGTTATGGGGTTGATGATTAAAAATAACCATAGATCCACATTGTCTATGGTACGGAGCATTAGAAAGCATGAGGAAAACATGAAGTTAATAAAGTTTTCCAAGACAATTATTAGTTTTTCCCCAAATAGTACTAAATATAATTTATGCTTGGAACAGTGTTGAAAAGTTGAGCTGGACAATGTCAATCTGATGATAAAAATTATGAAATTTAGGTCAGAAAGTATGGTAATACTGACCTGTCTTGAGTGGGAAAAGACTTCAGTGATGTCACTTCCTGGGTGTTTAGGGAGTTGGACTAAACCATTATTAAAAAAAAACATTGTGATTGACATCCTGTTATGGGATGTCTGATACTAGAGGAGAAAATGAAATAGTGCTCTTTTATGAATAATAAAAAAAGCATATTTATTATTTTAATGTTAGACAGATAAATGAATATATTAGCAGAGAAAAAGTGTAGTTACTGGCTATTTTGTATTTGTTTTATATTCAATAAAACAGTAACTTTGCTCAGTGGGGACACGCTCATTTGGCTGAACTCTACGTCTCATAAACCCATAAAATGTTTGAAAGTATAATTTTTAAAATACGTTTTTGTGTTATAATGCAAAGACAGATGGAAATTTTCATTTCATATTTCACATGTATTTTGTGGTTTAGTTTATATGAAAATCTTTGAGGTTAAACCTGTGGGACACAGGGTGCACCAAATTCAGAAAATCACCCAAGTATATAAAAATGTAAGGTTGTCAAAATGAATGCATTGATGTGGATTAATCTGTTAACATGATTAATCTGATTGAAAATGTTAACGCTACTCAATGGAACAGCTGTGTTGTGTTTCTCTATGTAAATGTATATTTTGTGGGAAATTTGAGACCTGACATAGAACAGTTGACTGACTTAAAGTGATTTAATCATAATTAATCAAAATGAGCAACCTTGTGATTAATCTGATTAAAAAGTATCATTGCTGGACAGCTGGGAAAAAAGTTAATGTTTAATTAAGTGGAGATAAATTGAGCAGCACATACAATAGGTAGATTTTTGGGGGGGCATGTTGCATATTTGCAACAGTGGGCATTAAGCTGTTGAATCAGACTGTACACTGGCAACATAAAACCCAAAATATATGAGTGAAGAAGACTAAATAGTACTAGTGATTATGACTAAATTCTCTATTGTATAATGTTTGGTGTGTCTTTTGAAATTATTTTCATCAGCAAATGCCAATAGTATAAAAAAAAACAATTTAATTAATTGCATTCAGAGATACAGTACCCATAAAATGTTATCATTTGTTGGTGACTACAGTGGAACATGATGGAGGTGCAGAAGTTATCTGGACCGCTGACCTCTCTCTTACTTGCTTTTACATGATGAGAAGAAATAAAATATGCAGAAGGCAGTTGTCTAATTTTAGCTTCCAGCTCTTCCATCATCACTTTCTAAGTTTTGAGCTGTAAAAAAAAAAAAAGGTTTCCTGAGCTCATCATCTCCCGAGTGTATTTCAGGTTAATGGCTGTAAGACAGACATGTTCTCTCCCTCAACCACAAATGCAAATATTACTTTTAACTATAACATTGCAATCAATTGTACAAATAAAACATAAAAAATGAAATGAAATTCATTGGTGGGCTGCATGTTTGAGACCCCTGCCCTGCACTAAGGAGGAGGAAATCAAGTTACATTAAAAAACAAATAGCTCTTGAGATAATTGAGATAATGACAAAATAAAGATTAATCTGGTTCAGTAGAACATACTGTAGGAGAAAATGACAATTATGATGGCATATTTTAAGAACAAATCATGTTCTCTCTGCACATTATGTAAATTATATTGCAGATTACAGTATGTAACAGAATGTGATGTTGAAGTGTTTTTTTAAACTCAGTTGTGATAAAATATGTTAACATTATTCAAAACAATTCAGGCTAATTAATTTTATCATCCAATAATATCACTTTTCTTCATTATCACAGTTAATGCTTACATTAGCCAGACTCTTAATAATACCTTGACAATCGCAATTATAGCTGTCACTACACAATTTTAAATTAATTAATAAAACTATATTTCCTTTCATTGGTATCGCTAAGGAACTGCTGGAAATGTAAAGGATTTCATGACAATTACAGTCAAAGTGTAACTTTTTTGGAAATGTAAAGTATAACCTTTCTTATTATTATTATTAGTCATTCTTTTTCCAGGGTAACATTTGGTAGCTAACAACAGAATAGCTAGACCAACAAGAAATTGGCTGTGTTCGAAACTTGCATACTCAACTATGACTCCTACCAACTTTTTGAGTATGCACTGTGTTTAAACTGGCAGTATGACATTTTGAGTATACGAGACATTCCCGGATGCATACTAGATTCAGCAGAAATGTTGAGTATGCATCAGGAGGTTCCTACTCATACTGACATTATCCAAGATGCAACGTGACGTGACATCCAATTGTACAGCCTAGAGTCCTGGAGAGAGAGAGTGGCGACAACAGGAATTCTAAAATGGGGACAATCACATGGTCCATGTAGGTGCAAAAAGTTCCGGGAAGGGGTTGGTGGGCAACACAAAAATAACAGGAAAACCAAAATAATCGGTAATTAATGTCAGATAAATACTTTGATTTGTAATTTTTTTCTGTTTATGCAATTTGATTTGAACTCTGCTAAATTGACACAATCTACATATTCATCAACAGCAATAAAATGTTAATATTTTTGTAGATTTTTTAAAGGATGAGTGAGGCAGACTGACATATGACAGTGATTTCCCAGTTGACTATGACACAATAAGTCTGACTCACAACAGCACAATAACTGTTTTCTAGTATATGAATTCATTGCAGATAAATGGAATTATATTACTGTTTCTTACCTCTTCTTCCTTATAAATTGTATTGATTGCTTTGACTTGCTCTCTTTGTATATTTGTTGGCAGCAATAAACTGATATTTCCTCTTTTTTTTTTACTTTCAGACTTGAGTGAGGAACACTAACAGGTAACGATTATTTGTCACTTAACTGCACAATACATCTGGACTTACAACAGCATAATGATAACCATGTTCAAATATATAAAAATGTTCACCTCGCCCCACGTGGGCGGTGTCTCCTTCAAACTCGGGTACTCTACCAGAGGCCTGGGAGCCTGAGGGTTCTGCGCAGGATCTTAGCTGTTCCTAGCAATGCGCTCTTTTGTACAGAGATATCTGATGTTGTTCCTGGTATCTGCTGGAGCCATTCTCCCAGCTTGGGGGTCACTGCCCCTAGTGCTCCGATTACTACTGGTACCACTGTTGCCTTCCCACTCCACATTTTCTCTAACTCCTCTTTCAGCACTTGGTATTTCTCAAGCTTCTCATGTTCTTTCTTTCTGATGTTGCTATCACTGGGGACTGCTACATCTATCACCACCACTGTCTTCTCATGTTTATCCACCACCACTATGTCAGGCTGATTGGCCATCACCATCTTGTCAGTCTGGATCTGGAAGTCCCACAGGATCTTGGCCTGTTTGTTCTCTGTCACCTTTGGGGGGTCCTCCCATCTTGACCCTGGGACCTCCAGTCCATACTCTTTACTGATGTTCCTGTACAGTATGCCCGCTACCTGGTTATGCCTCTCCATGTATGCCTTGCCTGCCAGCATCTTACACCCTGCTGTGATGTGCTGGACTGTTTCAGGGGCTTCTCTACACAGCCTACACCTGGGGTCCTGTCTGATGTGGTAGACCCCGGCCTCTATTGCTCTGGTGTTCAGGGCTTGTTCTGGTGCAGCCATGAGTAGTGCCTCTGTGCTGTCCTTTAGTCCAGCCTTTTCCAGCCACTGGTATGTCTTTTCCATATCAGCCACTTCCTCAATTTGCCGATGGTACATGCCATGCAAGGGTTTGTCCTTCCATGATAGCCCCTCTGGTTCCTCGACCTCACTGGGCTTTTGTTGCCTGAGGCATTCACTTAGCAGTTGGTCATTGGGGGCCATTTTCTTGATGTATTCCTGGAGGTTCGCCGTTTCCTCCTGGACAGTAGTTCTGACACTTACTAGTCCTAGTGTATGTTATATATATATATTAACATACACATATATATGTATGTATATATTAACATATATATTAACATTAATATATGCGATCTGGATAGCATCTAGGGGACAAGGCAGAACCGTGATCAGGGTAAAGATCCCCATCAGAATCAGTAAACCATTCTTTGAGTTCAGGGATGATCCAAATGGCATTACCAGAAAACCGGTGAAGGTCAGACCAGATATTCACAATCCACTGAGATACCGATGGGGAACAGACAGGCTCGTGGTCAGCTACGGAATCTGGGTCCAGTAACAGGCAGACAGTGACATGCAGATAAAGAGACAAAGGACAGACAAAAACCACAAGGCAAAAACAGGTCCAATGCCAGAAAAGCCAAGACGTGCTCCAGAACGCTCATTTGCTCCATGGGGTCAAACAACGGAGGAGTTTGAGGAGTTTAAATAGTCCCATAACCAGGTGAGACATGTGGCGAAAATAACAATGAGAGTGGAGACAACACCGGTGACAGGAAGTAAAATGCCACAAAGTGAACATGAACCAACATATCAAAATAAAAGTTGAGATGACTTTTGTCCAAAGTCCAATGACAGAAAAAACAGGAAGACAAACGGAAAACCAACAAAACAAGTCATAGAAAAGTCCAGAATGTAACATCAATAAGTAGTGGCTTATGCCTGTAACCACGGATGCAGTGTCAACAGCACATACAGTACATATAACTGAAATGTAGAAAAGACTGACCGCACACAAGTAGCTAGTTTCGTCACTTCTTCTGGAAAGAAGAAGTGGACACCTGTCACTCAAACATGCTCGACCAATGGGGAAGCACCTGCCCCACTGTGGGATGTTTGTGTCGAAATGATTCAATCGCAAAAACACGATTCCATCACAAAAACAGGCTTATTTATTGAATTATGTCTTTTGTGACTGAGTAATAAAGAAACAAATGTCCTACTCATAATATGGGTATCAGAGAAAAAACAGGTTTATATGCAGCTTTTTGGGTCTGAAATATATATTTTTTGCATTTGAACAAGTTTTTTCATTAAAAATTTTTTTTTTCTGATTGAAAATATGTTTTACAGTTGGAGCAACTTTTTTGACTGAAAAAGAAACAAATTTAGCTTCATAAGCAATCAGTACTTCTACTTTTACCAGAATATTTTTTTCATTTAAGTAACTGTACTTCTACTTAAGTACATAATGGGTAGTGGAGTTTGATCACCTCTGCAAACTACATATAGGTTCTAAAATGGCATCATGACCTTGGACCTTGAGTGACCCTGAAATTTACCTTTCAAATGGTAAATGGACTGCATTTATATAGCGCTTTTCCACCTTCATGGTGCTCAAAGTGCTTTACATTAGCCTCTCATTCACCCATTCACACACACACTCATACTACACCAGTAGGTTTTCTAAGGTCTATGGTAAGTCCTACTGGGGGCCTAAGTCAGGGTTCAGTGTCTTGCCCAAGGACACTTCGACATGTGGACAGCCAGAGCCGGGACGCGAACCGCCAACCTCTCGGTCATTGGGCGACCCACTCTACCAACTTAACCACAGCCGCCCCGGCTTTCAGGGTTGTTCAAGGTCAAAGGTCATGACCATAGTCTCACATTTTAAGTGGGAGATCTCCATTAAATTAAATTTCATTGAAAGTGCACTATGGTGGATATTTCTGACAATAAAGTGGCTATTCTTCTATTCTACATGGACAAAACCTAAGTTGAAGAATAATATTGTTAAAACTTAATTTAGTTTTTGTTTGGAAAGTTTATGAAAGTATTTTCATCATTTAATGTTTGTTATTTTTGTTTGGGGGGGGGCACTAAAACAGAGACAAATGCAGCACATTACAGATCAAATTGGGTTGAGACACATGATGTAGAGGATTTTTTTGATATCCCATAATTCTCATAGGCTACTTATTTATTCTAATGTTTTTGCATGTTAGAAAAGGTAATGTCTGTCCATTGTCTGCAAAACTGGAAGATGAAGTAATAACTGCTGATGGACTTCCTGTATATTGACAAGAAGTGAATGTTAATAAATTATTCTCACTGTGACAGAATAGCACAGCAAGACATACATTTCTACAGAGCCCCCCTGTTGACATGGTGAAAAAATACATTTGTGGCCATGAAATATTAATTTGTGGCCACAGAATACTAATTCATTCGCACAAAAGAGTAGAGAACGGCACATGACTGATTTTCCCTCCTGCTCTTGCACTGTTATAAGCATTTCCGGGTTCCCTCCTGCTCCTCCCCCTGACCTGAGCAGCAGGAAGTGATCTGTGCTCAGGCAGGGGATGAGGTAGAGGTCTCTCCTGCTCCCTCCTCTCAGCTCAGCTCCACTCAGAAGCTCTACTTTCTACACGCTCGCCCTTCATTGAAATTTTTCATTTTCAATTTTATTTATGAATCCCCAAATCACAACAAATTCCTCTCACAGGGCTTTACAGAAACACAATAACTACAGAAATAGATAAAAAAAAAAAAAAACATCCCCTGTCCTTAGACCCTCCTTCTCAGCAAGAAAAAACTTCAAAACCCAGTGGGAAAAAGAAGAAATCTTGAAGAGAACCACACTGAAGGAGAGATCCACTCCCATGGAAAGAAAGGATGAACATCCATTCATAAATGAAGACGAGGGGGGCGTCCAGGGTCACAGGTCAGCACAGGGCACAGGCGAGTCACCGCAGATCCTGACGTCCATGGCTCCCTACGCGGACACTGGTGAGAGGGAAAGGGGACACCAGGTGACTAGTCATGAACAGACTTGGTAGGGAAGATAGGTTTTAAAAATGATGAATACAGATGAGAGAGGGAGAAAAAGGGAGAAGAACTTAGTGTCTGTACAGAATTCTAGCTCCTAGGGCAGCTTAGACTGAACTGTGACTTCAGTCTGTTTTTCACTAACCTGACCATAGTTTTTCTTGAACAGGAATATTTTCAACCTAATGTTAAATGTAAAGACTGTGTCGGCCTCTTTAATATTAAATTGAAGCTGATTCCATAAGACAGTAACCATGGTTACTGGTTAAAGGCTCAAGCTCCTTCTGTACTTTTAGAAACCCCGGGAACTTTCAATAAACCTGCATTCTGAGAACGAAGGGTTCTATTGGGCTGGTACGGAACCAGATCATCTTTAAGATAAGACGGGCCCATACCATTAATGGTTTTATATATAAGGAGGAGGATTTTAAATTTAATTCTAAACTCAACTGGTAGCCATTGAAGGGTTTGGAGCACAGGGGTGATGTGTTCTCTTCTGTTTAATCCTGTTAATAATCTTGCTGCTGTATTTTGAACCAATTGAAGCTTGTTAAGGAATATTTAGGACACGCTACATGTAAGGACTTACAATAATCTAATCTAGATGTAATAAATACATTAATTAATTTTTTCTGCATTATTTTTAGACAGAATGAATATTCCTAATTTTGGGTAATGTTGCACATGTGAAAAAAGGCTGTTCTGCATGTTTGGTTAATGTGTGTTTTGAATGAAAGATCTGGATCAAATAAAACTCCTAATTTTTTCTACTGTGGCACTGGGTGTTACACTTATGTTGTCTAAAGTAACTATCTGGTCAGTTAGGAAGTCTCTCGCATTTTTATGATCTATTATAATTCAGTTTTTTCAGGATTCAATAATAGATCATTTGCGCTCCTCCAGGTCTTTATGTCTTGGACACATGTACTTAGTTTATTTATTTGCCTGGTCTGATGTTTTGTTGTCTTAGTGTTGGGCTTGTAGGTGACCTGCGGTTTTCAGGTTTAATTGCATTAGGTTAGTTAGTTAGTTAGTTATGTCCCCTCTTACATCTGGGGATTTGCACTTTTTTCTCTTACTTATTATTATTTATTGTTGCTTATTATTGTCTTCTTTCAATGACTGTACAATGCTGGTTTGTGTATTGTCTGTATGTGTTTTAAAACGTGATGTTAGACTATATGCACTTTTGCCCAAGACAAATTTCCCGTAAGGGACAATAAAGTATATCTCATCTCATTAGGTGTAGATTGAGTTTATTTTTTCCACTTTAGTTTAGTTTAGTTTCTCGCCCTGTGTCCCAACTTATGTTGAGTTGGACCAGCATCTACATCCCCTTTGTTTCTTTTCACCAGCATTTATTGTTTTGTTTTTTTTGTAATTCAATAAAAAAAATCAAACATGCAAGTTTCTGTCCCCCTCTAGCTATAGAAGCTATATAATATTCCAACCTGTTCCCACCAGCATATGTTATGATTTGTCAGGTACTGTATGTTCTATTTTCATGTTTATTAATGGTTTGTTTTGTATTTTTACCTTGGGCATAATGGTCTGTCTAATGTAATTGCCACCTTATACCTTTTTCTTTCTACAACTTTATTACACATTAATTACACTAATCACGGACTTTGAAAATAAATTACCCTAAACCCTGCCCTGGTGTGCATCTGCCACCCTTTAACCACATTTGTGAGGTTTTGGTCCAGTGCCATGGTTAAACACTACCCTCACCTAAACCAAGGTGTGACAGAACCTTTGACTCCATGTCAAATCAAAACCATAAAACAAAATCAGTCAGCCAGTGTTGCGGTGTGCAACACTGGCTGGATGCATCTTTCTTAAATACCCCATCACTTGCCTGAGCACAGATCGCACCCCGCTGCTCAGGTCAGGGGGAGGAGCAGGAGGAAACCAGGAAGTGCTTGTAACAGTACTTCCTTGTTCAGGAAGGGAAAATCAGTCCAGCGTAGACCTCTACTATTTTGTAGCCACAAATTGGCTTTTTTATGCCCACCAAAGGTTCCAATGTGGCCACTGGGATGAATGAAAGGTCAATAATTCCACAGTCAAGGCTGTGGAACTGATTTTAGTTGAGGTTCCACATACAGACCATTATCTCAAGTCAAATAACGTAAAAAACTACAAAAAATAATAAATCCATATTTTCTTCTGGGTTTGATATGAAAAACATTTTACATTAAAGCAATAATGACAATTAAACATTTTTTTTTATCTTTGTTTTAGTTTTAAGAAATAAAATGAAAATATGGAAACATTTACATTTACAAACTGTAATGTAACAATAAAATGTGAAAAACTTGAACAAGTATGAAAATAAAATGTCTAAAGAAAATTCACTACAATTTTAACAATGTTTTGCTTCTTCATGTAAAAATATGTTGAAGCAAAACATTAAAAATTACATTTTCCCTAGGACATTTGAGGGTTTTTTTCTATTTATTTCCATCTTTTTTGTTTGTATAGTTTGTAAATGAAAACCTTTTCATAATTGAATGCTGGTGTTTTGCACTAAATCAAGGACAAACGTTTGGAGTTATTATTTACATGATATTCTATTATTTTACTGGTCTGGCCCACTGGAAATCAAATTGGGCTGAATGTGGCCCCTGAAGAAAATACTAGTCTTTCAGTTCTACATCTTGTATGTGTAGATTTTGAACTATTGCTGACCCAAGAGGTCAGGGGTCACTCTGGACTATTAACAGAAAAACAAGTAGATATAGAGACTTACTATTACTGACAGTTGGGAAGCCTGGCATGGACTTCAAAATGGTGTCATAACCTTTGACTTTTGAGTTACCTTGAAAGGTCACAATTTTAAATGGGCATAACTCCAAAAAGAATAGTGATAAGTACGGACTTACCATTATTTCTAGATCAAAAACTACATGTAGACTCCAAAATGGCATCATGCCTATACGAGCCTAAATGCAATTTATTTTGTTTTGCATAATCTTTATTTAAAAGAATCATAGTTCATAGTTAAGATCAATATTGTTTATAATTTAATGACTGAAAGAGATTTAAAATGTTATTTACATATGTGCATTTCATCTAAATTGTATGAGGACTTTTATTGTGAAGTTTTAAAAACCCATGACAGGGTGGTTGCCGGGGTGACACGTCAGTAGGAATCAGAACGGAGATTGGAGCACAATAGTTTTTTGACCTCGCCTTTTCTTTTTCTTTTTGAATTTATATGTCTTGTAATTGTGGATATTCTTGAGTTTTTGGAACATTTAAGTTTTCAAGTAAGCAGTTTAGCAAAAGAAGTGGACTCGTGGATTTATTTATTTTATTGAGCACAAGATACGAGGGAGTCTGATGAGTGCCAAGCTAGCTTTTCAATAAGGAAAATAAGAACCTACAAAAATAAGAACCTACAATGCCCCTACGTTTTGAGAGGGAAATGTCCATTAAGAACTAAAACTTTTGCGAGGGATGGGATTTGTTGTGGCTGGCAAAATTTGTTCGAAATGTAATGCAAAACAGACCTGTATGGAGAGAATGTCACCCCATCATTCTCTAGTTGCCACCACTGTTAATTTTGTCAGATGAGACGAAATATGTTCATCGACCTTTTTTCCTGGGACGATGATTAGGCTAAGCAACTGTTCGAAAAACACTGATATAACGTTTGTTGACGAATGAAAACAAGATGAAAATTTCAGAGTGATGCAAGTTGGAAAAAGTTAAATTTTTAGAACCGCGCTATGCTTGTCAACGTCACAATTCTCTTACTGACCAATCAGAAGCAAGGAGGAGGCGGGATAACCACAGTCAACAACCACCAAAAGGAGTGGTTGTGTGTTCGGACCAGCTGATCTTAGCGGTTTCAGAGAACCCCGTTATTTATGACATGTCACTTAAGGACTACCAGGACTCGTGAAGCCATGAGTCTGGTCCATTGTATAAAAGTAGTTTTGTGTGATGATAACAAGGAAAGTGTTAATGTTTCCAAACACAATGTATCTAACACAGAAGAGCATGACGTTTGTGTAACTTAGCAACAACACGCACTCACTCGGGGGAAAGTGTTCTCTAATAATGCGTCCTGTGGACACAGGACCTTACTGTACGTGTAACACCACAAATTTTGCTTGGCATAAACATATGTTCCAGATAAAAACACACAGACCTACCAATGAACCTCAACTCCTGAAAGATGTTATAACTCATTTATTGATTAAATTTCACATGTTTTCATATTGGCTTTCTACTGTAGACCTCCATTTTTCTTTTGAATCAGGTGTATTTGGGTTATTCTGATTTATTACTTAGAATACATTACACCATATACACAGTATCTTTTCACTTTCTACTGTAGACCATCTGATAATGGATATTTCTTTTGAATCGGTCTTTTTGGGATGTATTTATTTTTATTTATTTATTTATTTGATAGGGACAGTGCACATTAATGAACATAAGTATGACACAAATGCAAATATGCCAGATTTTAGCTACAAAGCTAATTTTCATCCGCAGTCCCTAGGCAGGCAAATACATAAAAACACAACATAACATTACATACAAGCAGGAAATCTGTGGAGTCAAGTGGGCACATGACTGGTTTGTTTTCAGCCATAGTTTGTTATTTTTAAAAGCTGATCAGTGTTGGGCTGTGCCGTATCTGCAAAGGGAGATTGTTCCAGAGGTTAGTGGCCCCCACAGGGAGGTGGGGCTAGTCCATGTAGCACTTTGTAAATTAAGCATACATACCTAACATTTTTAAAATGTTCAAAATTGAAAAGACTGTACTTGTTTATGATATTGCAAAACAAATTAAAAGAATTAGGTTTTTGGTCAAAGACTTTAAAAGATTTTTTATACAATGTTTCGATTATTTTAAAATTGGTAACAGTGGTGAGAGACCAACTTGTGATGCAATATTCAATA
The DNA here is from genome assembly GCA_020466265.1 of Siphamia tubifer. Taxonomy (NCBI): domain Eukaryota; kingdom Metazoa; phylum Chordata; class Actinopteri; order Kurtiformes; family Apogonidae; genus Siphamia; species Siphamia tubifer. The sequence goes on along the minus strand of CM035799.1, from coordinate 41,067,516 downwards.
TGAGATAAAATCATTGAATGGAAAAACATTCTAGCAGCACCAAGTGTTAAAATTGGCCTGATTTGTTTAAATTTTTTAATATGATTTTTAAAAGACAGTTGAATCAAGCGTCACACCAAGATACTTGAATTCTGTGACCAGTTGTAATTCTTCTCCTCTCATGAATAGTATGGAATTTAATTTTTTTTTTTATCTCATTTGATTGCTTTGAGAACATCATGCAGACAGTTTTTTTTTTTTGGAATTTAGAAGCAAATGTAGTATTATTCAGAACGTTTTATCTGTACAATATTTGGTATCCTGTGATCTTAAGTTTTTCAAGAATTTACAGCAAATTAAAAAAAATAATAAACTTTGTAACAAAATTAACAATGGCTGCCATCCCTCAGTGCATTCAGGATGTTTCATATACTGTATTTTCTGGACCCTTAAAAGACATAAACGACATTGTGCCTCATAATCCAGAGGCACAATGTCGGATTAACTAAGTTGTGCTTAGTTACTTAGAATTTTGACTTTTTATCTCATGATTTTGATTTTTTTATCTCATGATTCTGACTTTTTATCGTATCATTTTGACCGTTTATCGTATCATTTTTACTTTTTAGCTCATGATTTAGACTTTGTATATCAAAATGTGGACTTTTTATCTCAGAATTTGGAGTTTTTAAAAGTTTGATTTCGCGGAATAAGAGTTGGTCTATTACAACTCAAGGTTGGGAGTTATTGTGACTGTTTAGTTTTCCTTAATGCACCTTATATTCAGTGCTCCTTAAAGTGCAGAAAATTCACTTGTGTTTAGTGGAAGACTGACTAAGATGCTTGTACCTTTCTTTCTACTACAGAATGTGGGGTATAGTAATATGTGTAAAAATCACATACTGTAATACATGTTATAATTAAGAAACCTTTTCAGACAACATCTGCTGTTTAAGTCGGCAACTTGATAACAAACCCACAGCAAAATATAAATTACAGCATACTCAGATGTGATTAAATACTGTACAGGGGAAAACTGCGTATCTCTGGGGGTAATATGAGCATCTCAGGAATAAATCATTTAGACTTATTAATTTAAGTGTTGGCCTCTTGAGTGTGCTGTATCTGCTTTCTTCTGCATTCTAGCCTTTTGAAACCATGGTAAGCAAGACAAGGATAGTTTATTGCATTATTCATACTCTGGGAAATTCAAAGTGCTTTACAAAGGAATAAAAAGATCATGGAAGAGAAGACATTAAAAATCACCGTAGGGTAAAATACATTAAAATGATCAGAGAAAGAAAAAATAAACTCGATACTTCAAGAATGGTTTTAGGAATATGTTCAATAACTGTTATCATGATAATTCAGTCCATTGGTTTTAAGAATTTGTAAAATACTTCACGAAGAGCATTTATTCATTTTGAGTGGTTATGAAACAAAAGTGTTTTTACCTGTAGTTACTTTATTATGTAATTCTTCGCTTATGTAAAGTCTGAAAACAGACAGAACCCAAATGTGCCAAAACGGATACTAATGGAGTCATTATTTTAGCTAAATTCCACATTCATACATGCAAGGTAATGTGAATTAAGCCTTCTTTTATATATTTTCTTAAGGAAATGGAGATTTATTTACTTAAAACAGTTTTGATTGCTTAAAAAAGCAATCAAAACTGTGAAACTGCATACGAAATGTAATACTGGGTTGAAAATATGTTTCTGCTTTGATTATGTAACTCTACTATATAACCCCTTGCATGTAGTTCCCCATGCACTTGCATGTAATGCAAGGCACAGGAGTATATTGTTTGTCATATTTATTATTTTTATTATGACTTCTTCTTCTGACTTATACAAAAAACTTCTCAAAAACATGCAGCCCGAACTGCTGTAAGTTGATCAAAAATGTTGACGCTAAAATGGCGATTTTTGATCAAAAAACAGTCAAAAATGTCCATCTGAAATGAATTGGACCATGTTTACTTGGCTATACCTCCCAAAGGATACATCGTACCATTTTGCAGTAAATAGGAACAATTCATCAGATTGGCCGAGGTCTCATAATTCTGATATGTCATTAAAACCCCATTCATCCTTTATGGGACTGACAAAATTTTTTTACCTTTTTTGATAGCTGTATCCTTCATATCTCTGATCTTTTCCAAATACCTTAATACAGTCACGTTCATCTTCTTTCTATATGAACCACTTGCTATCGCCTCCGCCTTATACATTTTTAAAATCTTGATTTATTTGATATTATGCTGTTGCCCATAGCAACCACTAGCATCATAGCCTTCCATATTTGTCAGGTACTATGCAATATTTCCCTATTGGTCATTACATCGGGGCTACTTTTGCACATGTAGGTCACTTCAGGGTCACTGCAAGGAAACATTCTATTTACACTTTAAACTGATAAAAGTCACATTTAAGGTTTAGTATGAACAAGCACACAAAAAAATCGGATTTCACCAAGAAACCCAAATTGTGTGAATGTAGTGTTTTTTGTAGGTGATTCTCTTTGCAGTTTGTGGATGTTTTGTAATGTCAAATTGTGTGTATTCATTAGCTGTTTCAGCCCCTTAGAGCAGCAGCAACATGTATTAGACAGAAGGGATTATAGAGTAAACCTATGAAGGTTAAGAATGATGTGTGAAGGGGGAGAAGGTTCATTTTATAAAAAAAGAGGCTTTAAAAATATATTATTCTGCTTAAAGGGATATTTGATTTAAGTGTACTGATTTTGATGCGTTTAAAGTAGATAAGATTCATCACTTGTGTCTGCCACTGTGTTTCATAAGACAAGTGCAGGCAAATCCAGACTTGCACAAGAAGGGACAAGCCAGAATTGCGAAACAAGTGCAGGCAAGCAAGAGCAGGTCACAGACATGTAGGAGCAAGAACCCAAGGGGATAGCAGTCAAAAGCCAGGGAAAGACAATTCCTTTTAAGGAATAGAAATGGTCTGACAGGATGTGACTAAGCAGGATGTATAGGGCACACGCCCATCTAGTATAAAGGGGAATGTCCAGAAACAAGAATCCGGGACTCAGCCACCAACTGCAGAGTTAGATGAAACCAGCTTAGATAGACTTGGCCACTATCCATAGCTAAATTAGAGGTTTTCATCTACTCAGGTCTCAGTGTCCAAAAGTTAGACCAGTAAAGAAGATATCTTTTCACTCAAAGCTGACGAAGAATAAGCTTAGCAGGAATTCTGATTCTGGCTGACAGACACTGAAGAATGTTGATGTGTTTCTGACACATTGATTAAGGACTTTTTCATTTATATTTTTGGCCAAGATACTACGAGAGCCTTCCTAAATTGTTTTAAACTTTTTAAAAGATTTATAAATTTTACACTGGATCCGGCACAGTGAAGGACTAACAATTTGAGACATTTTATTTGGACTAATCTGAATTTGGTTATATTTCACATTCTGGACATTTTCTGATGGGAATTTTCTACTTTGATGAACCTTTGGACTCTTCCACCTGGATGTAAGCAACTTAAATTGGATCACTTTTCTTCTGTTGGACTATTACCCTTCCATTGGATTACATTTCCTCCTTTTCTTAATGGTTTTTAAGACTTTTCCATCGTTTGGATTCTTCCCCATTCTTAAAAAAGGAACACCTATTTTTCTTCAGGTTTTTTTTTTTACTTTTTCCTTTTATCTGGATTACTTTTATTTTTCAATTTTTCTTTTAAGTATTGCCAATGTTACTGACTAAGTGGATGGTCCTTTAATTTAAATAAGACCTAAGTGTTGTGTATGAAGGAGTTTAGCGTGTAGTTTAGGTGCCATGGAAATACTGTACTATGTGATTATATTTCTGATTTATTACCCATTTATGTAATTTGCTTACGTTGTGCTATTTGCCTACTGAAAATTAATAAAAGCTATTTTAAGCAGCAGTAAATTCTCATGTGCTTAAAATCACGTCACTCACACTGTGCAATTTAAGAGGTAAAAAGTTAGGTATTTAATACTGTGTGCATCTATCAGGTATTGAATAACAGGTCAATCCGAAATTTATCCACCTTTAATTAAGAATAACGTCCTTAGATCCAACTGTCCTGGATTTTAAAATAAACCTAGCTGATTAACAAGAGCCACGAATTCACCATGATGCAACGACTACAAGTAGGTGACCCTCGGTCTACACTCCTGTGTACTAAGTGGTCTTTTTCAGGGGGTAGGATCCTAGGGGGTAGAGGGGCGTACCCTACGTATATCAGTCGGCAAATGTAGGCAAATGTATCACACAGCTTCAGGGTAGTTCCAGTTGCTCAGAACCATAGCAATATTGTTTTGATCTGGCACTAGCCTTAACCCTATGAAACGGAGGGCTGTGACCTTTGACCTTGGAATTTGACAGCAAGTACACATTTCTATCACTTCAGCAGGAACAGGCTGCTGTTTAAACACTTGCTCATGTGTGTGGCAGGCTTCATTTCTGCTGCTTTCACTGTTATACAACAAAGACCAGATGTGACCAAAATCCCAGCTTTAGTGTGCAGTCATCCTCATTCTGATGCATGTCTTAACCTGATCCACTGTGCATTCGACAGCCTGTCTTCCCAACTTTGCCCACCGCTATCACCAGCCAACCCCGGAAAATAGATAACATTGTAAATAACTTTACTTGTTTGACAGGAGGTTGGCTTTATGTGTAGAATAAACAATAGTATTCTGACTGATTAATTCCATACTGCCAGAGGATGCTATATGTTACTGTTTTCCTCCATTCATTTCCTGAATAAAATGTTATTCTCTTTTTCATTGAATTATACATTTACAAATTGTCATTAGATATTGTTGCAACAAAATCATATGCTATTTTTTTTATGTGCACAGATATTTTATCTGACATGGCATTTAGGTATTTGTTATGTTTTACTGTGGTTTTATGGCAGCGTTTTTTTTTTGTTTTATTCTATTTTTGTCTTAGTATTTTTTAGCCTCTTGTTGTGTTTTATTATGTTTCTTTTATTTTACAGTACTATGTAACCCTTGTGGTCGTTTAAATGTGTTCTCTATAAATAAAATGAATTGGATATTGTCAGTGTAAGTTGCAAACCACAACTATAGTTTTATTTAACAAAAAGAAACTCCCAACTATATTCACCTTAAAGTGTCATTGACATGATTTTACAACTAATTTGAAAGCTCATCATGTCTAAAGTTGATTCGTATATACATCACTAACAACAACACTGAAAATGTAATGATATTTTATCCGCAAAATGATTCAAATTGGCCACCTACAAATTTGACCTACTTATTTCTGGGAAGCCTGAACCTTGACCCGTGACATCAGCGGAGGAAGCATGGACGACATAAACAGCAGCATTAGCGATTCCGGTGACAATTTAAGCCATTTTTCAGTAGAAATATGAGAAGCAACATGTGATTCAGTTGAAGAGGAAAATATTCTTCATCCATATCAATTTGAGCAATGTTCATCTACAAATGGACGTTCATCTAAAGCAGGGGTGTCCAAATCCAGTCGTCGAGGGCAGGTGTCCTACATGTTTTAGATATTTCCCTCTTCCACGTGATTCAGTTTAAACTCCTGAAACTTGAGCAGTTCCACAGTAAAAATAATTAAAATAAGCAACAAAATGAACAACAATGGCCAAAGTCATCAATAAAATGAACAAAAATGAATAATAAACTGACAAAATAATTAGTATCATGAAGAAACTACGAAGAAAAAATGAATAAAATAAAAAAAATAAAATGTAGAAAAATAAACAATGAGCAACAAAATTAACAAAAACTCTGTGTCTTACTTTCTTCATTTTACAAATTATTTTGTTATTTTTTTTTATTTTATTGATGCCTTTGGCCATTTTTGTTCATTTTGTTGCTCTTTTTAATTCTTTTTACAGTGGAACTGCTAAAGTTTGAGGAATTAAAGGGTTAAACTGAATCATGTGGAAGAGGGAAATAATATATATGTAGGACACCGGCCCTCAAGGACTGGATTTGGACACCCCTGCCCTAAAGAATGTCTGTCCATGGGAGTGTATCTATCCTTCAGTGTGGTTCTCCCCAAGACTTCTTCTTTTTCTCACTGGGTTTTGGAGTTTTTTGTTGCAGAGAAGGAGGCTCTAAGGACAAGGTGATGCTTGGGACTTTTCATATACCTCTGTAACTGATTGTGTTTTTGTAAAACCCTGTGAGATGACTTTGTTGTGATTTGGGGCTTTATAAATAAAATTGAGACAGGGTGTGGCACGGTGGTGCAGTGGTTAGCACTCGTGCCTCTCAGCAAGAAGGACCCTGGTTCAAATCCCACACCAGACCTTTATGTGTGGAGTTTGCATATTCTCCCCGTGTCCATGTGGGTTTTCACCAGCTACTCCGGTTTCCTCCCACCATCCAAAGACACGCACTGGTTAATTGGTAAATTAAATTGTCCATAGGTGTGAATGTGAGAGTGATTGTTTGTCTATATATGTTCAGCCCTGAGATGAACTGGAGACTCATACAGTGTGTACCCCACCTTCGCCCACTGTAGCTGGATTAGGCCCCAAGTGACCCCTGTGACCCTAGTGAGGATAAAGCGGGTTCAAATGATGAGTGAATGAGTGAATGAGACAGATGACCAGAGTGTTGAAGTGGAGGAAGAACAGCTAAACTATGCAGACATTGACTGGGATCAGATGGCTCCAAAACACAGAATGGGAGGCATAGTTGTGGCTTAAAAACTTATAAACTCCCACAGATTTACTTATGAGCCTTATCTCTACACATTCAGTATAGTCTGGGTTTTCCATTATCCATATATCAAGTTTCACAGCATCTTTTCTGAACAAAAGACAGCCGATTGAGCCCTAGTCCGCTGCGCAGATTACAGCCAATTCCATGGAGAAAATGACACTGTGGACCAGGAGTACTTAAATTGTTAATATTTAATACTAATACGGTAATACTTCAATAATTCAGCCCCAATTTCAAGTTACCCCCAGTGATATTAAATCAATTTCAGATTACCCATGGGGGTAGCCTGAGCCCGATTCCATCCCCTCGCTATTTATATTAGTCCCTCATTAGTACTGATGTATTATCTATATATATAATATCTATGACATTAGCTGCTGTCAAGCATCTTACGCCAATATTGCATAACAATACAATAAATGAGCATGCCGTGAATTACTTTCCAAAAAGTGAATCAGAAGTAGGAGAAATTACAAAATGGGAGGGGGTCGGGATATGGGTCTGAAATACGGGAGAGTCCCATAAAAAATGTGTTAGCAGATATGGTATTGAGTGTGTCCCTGAAGTGACTCCGGATACATGAGAGGCTCCGATGTAATGACCAATGACGAAATACGTCATAGTATGTGACATATGTGGAAGGAAGTTAGCAGTTGCTATAGCCAACAGTATAGTATCAACATGGAGGAAAAAGCTGTATGAATCCAGATTTAAGTTTTTTTTTTATTATAAGGTGGAGGCGAACGCAAGAGGCTCATATAGAGAGAAGCTCAACGTGACTGAGTGTGAAGGTGTTTGGAGAAGATAAGAAATATGAAGGCTACAGCTATGCTATGAACTATCAAGATTCACAGGTACCCACTGGGTATTGGCAGGTGCTGCCCCCAAAATGTGCCACATTGCCTATACATACAAAATTTGGGACATTTTTTTTATGCTGTGAAATGTCTGGTTTTAATTATCATTAAGCACATTACTGCCACCTACTGTTGGGACGTGTCTTTGGGACGAAAGACACTTCATTAATAATAAAGCACAGGATTGGCTTTTTAAAATAATTTATTTTTTTTGACCAGACAAAACCCCTTGACGCAGTGAAAATGGGTTTGTGACCCACTTTTGGGTTACAATGCATCAGCTGAGAATCACTGGTGTAGTGTGTAATTATTTTACATTAACTAGATCTTATTAATATTTATTACTCGTGTTGAAGTGGGATGTAAAATTCTCCAAAAAACATGAGTCAGACCATTTGAATTGAAGATTCCTTTCGCAGTTTTATGCCAAAACCATTGAGATTTTTTCATTTTCCACTAAATGCTTCCACTCTGGCTATCATTTATCATCACAGTCTCTGGTGTGGAAAAGCGACCCTAAACAAAAACCGTGATTCATTTGTAGTAGGCTCAAGACTAGTATTGGTTCCTGCCACTGATGACTTTGAGAGAATAATTAAAGTGTGTGCTAAGTGTTGCTCGGGGATATTTTACATGCAGTAGAAGGGATGGGACTGGGAAGCGGCCAGAGATATTGATTACTGCTGGGATTACAGCACCATGAGCATCGCTCTCAGTCCAACAATGTAATCATCAGCCTTCTAATTGTAATGCGCAGGTTGACTCTACCTCACCAGGGGAGGGAAGGAGAGAGACAGAGGGAGAGGTACAAGTGGATGGAGAACAGATGGGTAAGGTTTTATCTGCCATTGTCCTTCAACTCAAGATGAATTTAAGGTTGAATCTTGCAGACTGGGGATTTGCTTTTAAAGAAGCTGTGTCACACATAAATTCAGGGGTCTCAAACATGTGACCCGGGGGGCAAATATGGCCCGCCAAAGGCTCCAATACGGCCTCTAGAAGAATTTGCAAAGTGCAAAAATTCCACAGTTAAAGCTGTGGAATTGGTTTTAGTCAAGGTTCCAAATACAGATCAATATTATCTAGACAAAGGGTCTCAAATTCATTTTCTTTGGAGGGCCACATTCAGCCTGATTTGATTTCCTGTAAAATAATAGAATAGCATGTAAATAATACCTCCAAACCTTTGTCTTAGATTTAGTGCAAAACACTCCCATTAAATTATTATTATTATTATAATTTTTCATTTATTTATTTTTTTTTACAAATTATACAAACAAAAAATATGAAAATAACCAGAAAAAAAATTTCTAGGAAAAATAAATGCAATTTTTTTACAGTGTTTTTCTTCAACATATCATTTTTACATGAAGAAGCAAAAAAATGTTTAAATTGTACTGGATTTTCTTTAAACATTTCATGTTGTTCATAGTTGTTCAGGTTTTTCCACATTGTATTGTTACATTATATTTTGGAAATGTAAATATTTCCATATTTGCATGTTATTTTGTAAAACTAAAACAAGATAAAAATTTGAAGTTGTATCGGCATAATGTAAAATGATTTTCACATCAAACCCAGAAGAAAATATGAATTTATTATTATTTGAGTCTACATAATATTGGTCTGTATGTGGAACCTGAATTTGGCTGCATGTTTGAGGCCCCTGATCTAAAATCAAATAATAAGAGAATAACCTCCAAAAAAGAATTACTGATGTGGAAGAAAATATTTGATATATTTGAAATATTTGTCCTTGTTTTGGTACAACAAATAACACTAAATTATGAAAATATTTCCATTTATAAACTATCCTCTAACAATAAAATGTGAAAAACCTGAACAAATGTGAACAACCTAAAATGTCTATAGAAAATTAAGCAAAATTTGAACCATTTTCTGCTTCTAAGTGATTAGTATCTTTCTAGAACTGATCCATAATACACAGATAGTAATAACATGAGGCATAATACTGTTAAAATTACACTTATTTTTCTGAAGTAATTTCAGTTTTGTGAGGTTATTCACATAATTTTTGTTTGGACAGTTTATAAAAGTCCACACTTTCCTAATTTAATAGAGCTTTTTTATGCACTAAAACAAAGATTTTGGGTCTGGGTTAGGTGTTATATTATTTTACTGGCCCAGTTAGTGGAAATCAATTCAGGTTGAATGTGGCCCCTGAAAGAAAATGAGTGTGAGACCCCTGCATCCATTACTTGGATACCAGTATCTAGTGCAGGGGTCTCAAACTTTCAGCGGTCACATTCAGTCCGATTTGATCTCCAGTGGGCCAGACCAGTAAAATAATAACATAATAACCTAGAAAAAAATTACAATTCCAGATTTTTGTCTTCGTTTTAGTGCAAACAAACCCCATTACCTTATGAAAATACTTACTTTTTAAAAATGAACTAATAACCTGAAGAACTTATATATCGCAAGAAAATTCAATCAATATCAATTATTATTTACACACATGCATTATGGATCAGATCGACTACAAAGACACTGAATTGTCAAAATTCTACTAAATTTTCTTCAGAAATATCAGTTTGTTCATACTTGTTCAGGTTTTTCACATTTTATTGTTACAGGATAGTTCATAAGTATAAATATTTTCCTACTTTAATGCTATTTTTGCACTATAACAAAGGCAAGAAACTTAAAGTTGTCATTATTTATGGGCATAATGTAAACTATTTTCACATCACAATGAGGAGAAAACATGGAGTCATTCTTTTTTGTATATTAGTCTACTTATAATTTGACTGTAGATACTATTGGTGTGTATGTGGAACCTTAACTACAAATCAGCCTTGACTGTGGAATTATTGCACTTTACAAATTCATCCCATGAGCTGCATTGAAACCTTTGGTGTGCCTTATTTAGCCCCCAGGCCACATGTTTGAGACACCTGATCTCGTGTGTATTTATTCCAAAATATCTGTAAGACATTATTGTTTTGTCTAGCACCTGCTCTGTTAAATGAATTACATCCATTATATTAGAATAAGACTGCATTCTTTGCAGGGTTTAAGCCGATTGTTTCTCCTTTGTTCACTGACTGTCACCATGGCAGGTACCACTAGATTGGATTCAGTGGATGCATTGATGTAAGTTGGCAGACAGGTTGTTTTTTTTTTCAAGCCTCCTCTTTGAGACTTTAATCCTCAAAATACATGACAATGCTGATCTAGCACTTTTCACTAACTTTTAGGCAAATATTTGTCACTGTGTCTAACTTTCACAATGAACTTCATCTCTGACACTGCATTATTCAGCCCAGACATATCTATTCATTTATTCTCACGTAGTACTTTGAATTTACTGGCTTTGAAATCACTCCCATGTGACAGTTTCCTTCTTCTGTGCATTACAGGAAAAAATAGACTGTGTTACTGTTAAAGCAGGGGTCTCAAACATGCAGCCCAGGGGCCAAATGCAGCCCTCCAAAGGTTGCAAAGCAGCCCCTGGGATGAATTTCCAAAGGTCAATAATTCCATAGTTTATTATCTAAAGTCAAATAATATAAAATCCCACAAGATATAATAATGAATCCATATATGTATATATATATATATATATATATATATATATATATATATATATATATATATATATATATATATATATATATATATATATATATATATATATATAGGTTGCCGTTCGAATCCCAGGTGTGCCCTTAGGCAAGGCACTTTACGCTATACATGCTTATACCTCACGATGAGCGATACAATAAATAGTCATACCGGCTCGGACGGCGCCCGGGACAACAAGGTCCGCGTTAAGGGTTGAGGAACCAGGACACCCTGATGTTAAATTGGCTACTGGAACAAGACATTCATGGAGCAGGGCAGAGAACATGGTACTGTTGGAGTGTTACTACGGGAGTAACCCCAGTGAGAGAGGGTACATGCAGAGGATGTGGGAGAAATGGTTGCTTCGAAACCCCACATCCTCACTGACTAAGAAACAGCTCCTAGCTCAGTGTTCGAATATCCGCAATAAGAGGTTGCTATCACAGCTAGAGTTCGATGAGGTACAGCGTTGTACCTCATCCACGGTACAAAGATGCTACGGCAAGGGGGAGCCAGTACGACAGGTCAGCTTGGGGGTGGTTTCACCACCACCCCCAAATATCGAGATTGGGTACCAAGCCCCAGAAAGACTAAACACAAGGGCAGCTGACCTGAGAAACAGAATCATGAAATCCTGGGGGAACACAACTACCTGCTTGCCAAGGCTAAAGAACAAAGTACCAGACCAGTCTCTACTGGAGGACCTGAACACTGCACTGCAAACTGTCCCTACCACTACCATCACTGAGACCAATCAGCTGATGTACGCAGCAGTAACCGTGATCCTAGAGATGCTTGGCTACAAGATGAACAGCCAGAGCAGCCAGAAGGTTGCCCCATGGAGGAGAAGGCTAGAGGCAAAGATCTTGGCAGCACAGAGAGAAGTCAGTGTTCTAACAGAACTAAGCAGAGGTGTGAATCTGAGGAAAGAACTACCCAAGAAATACAACAAACTGTCCACAGCTGAGGCACTGGAGATTGCTAAACAAAGACTCACAGCACTAGCTACCCGCCTAAAGAGAGGTAGAGGCCAGGAGAATAAACCAGGACACCTTGATGTTAAATCTACTCTCAATGGCAGGGACAGGTGACAACGGACCCACCTAGGGCTGAGACTGAGCAATACTGGAAGAACATCTGGGAGAAGGAGGTAACACATAACACCAATGCCCAATGGCTGACAGACTTACAGGCAAAGCACAGCCAACTCACAGAACAAGACCCAGTAGTCATCACACTAGCAGACATCCAAACCAGAGTGTCCAAAATGAAGAGCTGGACAGCACCAGGGCCCGACATGATTCATACCTACTGGCTAAAGAAACTGACAGCACTCCATGAACGCCTAGCAGCACAGATGAACCAGCTGCTGATATCGGGAAACCACCCAGAGTGGCTAACCCAGGGCCGGACAGTCCTCATAATGAAGGACCCCCAGAAGGGAACAATACCATCTAACTACCGGCCTATAACCTGCCTCAGCACCACATGGAAGCTACTATCAGGCATCATAGCGACTAAGATGAGTAGGCACATGGAGCAATACATGAGCAGAGCACAGAAAGGAATAGGCAACAACACCAGGGGAGCCAAACACCAGCTACTGGTTGACAGGGCAATTGCCCGAGATTGCAAGACGAGGAACACCAACCTGTGCACTGCCTGGATTGACTACAAGAAGGCCTATGACTCAATGCCACATATATGGATACTGGAATGCTTAAAACTGTATAACATCAACAGGACACTAAGAGAGTTCATCCAGAACTCAATGAGGCTGTGGAAGACAACTCTGGAGGCCAACTCAAAGCCAATTGCACAAGTGAGCATCAGATGCGGCATTTACCAAGGAGATGCTCCGTCCCCCCTGCTGTTCTGCATAGGCCTAAACCCCCTCAGCCAGATCATCTCAAAGAGTGGCTTCGGATACCAGTTCCGAAGTGGAACATCCATCAACCACCTCCTCTACATGGATGATATCAAGCTGTATGCCAAGAATGAGCGTGACATTGATTCCCTAATTCACCTCACCCGGATCTACAGCAAAGACATTGGGATGTCATTCGGACTAGATAAATGTGGGCAGATGATATCTAGAAGAGGAAAGGTGATCACAACTGAAGGGGTTGACCTACCTGAAGGGAATATCACAGATGTGCAGGAAAGTTACAAATACCTAGGGATCCCACAGACAAATGGTAATCATGAGGAGGCAGCTCGGAAGTCAGCCACAGCCAAATACCTACAGAGGGTAAGGCAGGTCCTGAAAAGTCAGCTGAACGGCAAAAATAAGATCCAGGCCATTAACACCTATGCCCTGCCAGTAATCAGATACCCAGCTGGGATAATATCCTGGCCACTGGAAGAGATACAAGCCACTGATATCAAGACAAGGAAACTCCTTACCATGCATGGAGGGTTCCACCCCAAGTCCAGTGTCCTGAGGCTGTACACTAAGCGAAAGGAAGGTGGCCGAGGACTAGTAAGTGTCAGAACTACTGTCCAGGAGGAAACAGCGAACCTCCAGGAATACATCAAGAAAATGGCCCCCAATGACCAACTGCTAAGTGAATGCCTCAGGCAACAAAAGCCCAGTAAGGTCGAGGAACCAGAGGGACTATCATGGAAGGACAAACCCTTGCATGGCGTGTACCATCGACAAATTGAGGAAGTGGCTGATATGGGAAAGACATACCAGTGGCTGGAAAAGGCTGGACTAAAGGACAGCACAGAGGCACTACTCATGGCTGCACAAGAACAAGCCCTGAACACCAGAGCAATAGAGGCCGGGGTCTACCACATCAGACAGGACCCCAGGTGTAGGCTGTGTAGAGAAGCCCATGAAACAGTCCAGCACATCACAGCAGGGTGTAAGATGCTGGCAGGCAAGGCATACATGGAGAGGCATAACCAGGTAGCGGGCATACTGTACAGGAACATCTGTAAAGAGTATGGACTGGAGGTCCCAGGGTCAAGATGGGAGAACCCCCCAAAGGTGACAGAGAACAAACAGGCCAAGATCCTGTGGGACTTCCAGATCCAGACTGACAAGATGGTGATGGCCAATCAGCCTGACATAGTGGTGGTGGATAAACATGAGAAGACAGTGGTGGTGATAGATGTAGCAGTCCCCAGTGATAGCAACATCACAAAGAAAGAACATGAGAAGCTTGAGAAATACCAAGGGCTGAAAGAGGAGTTAGAAAAAACGTGGAGTGTGAAGGCAACAGTGGTACCAGTAGTAATCTGAGCACTAGGGGCAGTGACCCCCAAGCTGGGAGAATGGCTCCAGCAGATACCAGCAACAACATCAGATATCTCTGTACAAAAGAGCGCATAGCTAGGAACAGCTAAGATCCTGCGCAGAACCCTCAGGCTCCCAGGCCTCTGGTAGAGGACCTGAGTCTGAAGGAGACACCTTCAGAGGTACATTTATATATATATATATATATATATATATATATATATATATATATATATATATATATATATATATATATATATATATATCATTTGAGCCACCGCTATATATATATATATATATATATATATATATATATATATATATATATATATATATATATATATATATATATATAGCGGTGGCTCAAATGACACAGAAGAGTACGACTTTATTATTCTAAACATTTATTATACAAAATTGGATTGCTTCGTCCTTTCCTCTTTCTTCCCAGCTCCTGGGACCTCACAACTTGTGACACTTTCTGGATGAAACAAACAAAATCCTCTCTCTCAAGATCTGTAACCCCTTTAAACAGTAGGCTGGCTTCTAATAAGGACATGAGAGGGAGGACAGGAATAGAATAAGATGATTATGGACATACGGATGACAATGGACTCTGTCCAGGAGAACAAAGGAGGGGCTGGGGAAAGCCCAAACAACTAAGCAACACAACAAACATTTAATTAAAAATAGGACCTAACATTCACCACGGATCCAAGGCAGATGACCTTGGGCATATTTATACGTGCATATTGGACAAACTGATACTGCTCAATAATCTTTCCCCATCAATACACAGTCATACCTCAATTTACGAAATTAATTTGTTCCAGAAGTAGTTTCATAGCATAATTTCTTTTCGTAAATAGTCGCATTTTACATGTAAAAGGCCTGATTCATTCCAAGGCCCCCAATACTTCTCCCTACACCCTTTAAAAACTAACAGTAAAGGTGCTTCCACATTGGACCGTGGTAAGCTCGGTGCACAGTGCTTGGGTACGGCACAGCTGATACCCAGCATGGTATGCCTTGCCACTGTGCCACGTGGAAAGGCGCAAGTTGCTTTGCGACTGGTTCTCAGCGCAAACATTACGAACATGTACCTGTCAACATTATAACAAAAAGCCCTGACTTTAGTGCTAATAAGGAGGAGGAGAAAAGTGCTGCACAATGGCGAGCAGAGCAGAGCGCTAAACCCTTGTGCCATGATAGCACATACACAATGAATGGGTTTGCTGCCCGCTGCTTGTGCTTGCCGCGATCAGTGTAGAAGCATGTTAGAACTCTGTGACAAATGAGGGTCGAAGGAAGATTATGTATATGTGCCGTGGCCGAGGCTAGTCTGGCAACTTGCCCTTTAAAAACCTCTAATTAAAATTATTCTTAAAAACTACTAAAATTATCCCAATTAAAATATTTAAAACAATTAAGTTAAAACACCGACAACGCCACCTAGAGATTAAAAGAGCTCTAGGACTCTGAACAGTGTTACAGGTTCTATGCAGGTTCTTTTTGAATCGGGGGTGAGCAGAATTAAAAACAAGTAAAAACGGTTAACTAATTTATTCACATAAAAACAGTTAAAACACAATAAAACAAAGAGTGGTGCCAACCAGTCCAGCTGCCCCGGTTCTTTAACCGGCAGTCTTCTGCATAGCAGTTCCTTCGCGAGCCGCGCCGGCGACCACGCTTCCCCCGAAGCCGACTTCCTCCAGCTCTGCATCTCCGAGCGTCGGTTCCACCTGCGCCTGCTGCTCGTCCAGCGCCTCCGTGGCCGCCACCTGCGCCCGCAGCTCGTCCAGCTCCTTCATGGCCGCCACCTGCGCCTGCGCCGCTCTCTCTCTGTCTCTCTCTCCTTTTACCCGCGCTCCTTCTCTCTCCATCTCCGGCTCCTTCTACCCGCGCTCATTCTCTCTCCGGCTCCTTGTACCTTCGGCTCCTTCTGTTTTCGGCTCCGGCTCCTTCCAACCAACTCCTTCAAAAAACTGCGTCTCCTCCGCTCCTCTTCCTTTTTGTACCTGCTGTCCTGATTAGCTGCACCTGCGGTCGGCTGATTGCCGCCGGTGCTGTCTCAATGCTGCGTTCAGGGGCAATCAGGAACATCGCATGCAGGGCAGTATTTGCACACATTAAAAACACAATAAAAACATGCTTTAAAAACGACGCAACTAAAAACACAATAAGTTAATAAAAAATATAAAACATGCATATAAAAATCCCTGGCAATTTCAGCCCTGTCACATCCCCCCACAGCTAAAGGTTGGCAGTCTCTGCAACAGTCTTACGGTCTATGGCGGAGGCTCTTCTGTTCGGGGAGCCTCGCTCTTCTGTTCGGGGAGCCTCGCTCTTCTGTTCGGGGAGCCTCGCTCTTCTGTTCGGGGAGCCTCGCTCTTCTGTTCGGGGAGCCTCGCTCTTCTGTTCGTCCAGCGCCTTCGTGGCCGCCACCTGCGCCTGCTGCTCGTCCAGCGCCTTCGTGGCCGCCACCTGCTTCGTGGCCGCCACCTGCGCCTTCTGCTCGTCCAGCGCCTTCGTGGCCGCCACCTGCTTCGTGGCCGCCACCTGCGCCTGCAGCTCGTCCAGCGCCTTCGTGGCCGCCACCTGCGCCTGTCCTGAGGCAGCATTCAGATTTGCTGTGTGACCTGCAGCGCATCATCACACAGCTGGGAATACTGCTCTCCATTAGGCTTCATTGTATCATCAATAGTTTTTCCTTCTTTTTCCTTCATCCCTCTGAACCGCATAGCTAGTTCCTGAAGAGGGGTTACTTCCAGTTTCAGAGCTGACCGATCATCAGTCAGCTCTACAACTCACATAGTAATTCTTCCCGAGCTGCATCCACAAGCCCATGGGCAACCCCCAGTTCAGACTCCGGGCCCCCAGACCTTGGCACCCATATGCACCAGAACAGACAGGCATCATCATGTTTACAGATTTTAAAAAATAAAATAAAATAAAATAAAAGACTTGCATTAACTCTGCTCAGGCACCCGATCCTGCCGACAACGCCAGAAATTATGCGCCGTGGCCGAGGCTAGTCTGGCAACTTGCCCTTTAAAAACCTCTAATTAAAATTATTCTTAAAAACTACTAAAATTATCCCAATTAAAATATTTAAAACAATTAAGTTAAAACACCGACAACGCCACCTAGAGATTAAAAGAGCTCTAGGACTCTGAACAGTGTTACAGGTTCTATGCAGGTTCTTTTTGAATCGGGGGTGAGCAGAATTAAAAACAAGTAAAAACGGTTAACTAATTTATTCACATAAAAACAGTTAAAACACAATAAAACAAAGAGTGGTGCCAACCAGTCCAGCTGCCCCGGTTCTTTAACCGGCAGTCTTCTGCATAGCAGTTCCTCCGCGAGCCGCGCCGGCGACCACGCTTCCCCCGAAGCCGACTTCCTCCAGCTCTGCATCTCCGAGCGTCGGTTCCACCTGCGCCCGCAGCTCGTCCAGCTCCTTCATGGCCGCCACCTGCGCCTGCCGCTCGCTGCTCGCGCCCTCTCTCTCTGTCTCTCTCTCCTTTTACCCGCGCTCCTTCTCTCTCCATCTCCGGCTCCTTCTACCCGCGCTCATTCTCTCTCCGGCTCCTTGTACCTTCGGCTCCTTCTGTTTTCGGCTCCGGCTCCTTCCAACCAACTCCTTCAAAAAACTGCGTCTCCTCCGCTCCTCTTCCTTTTTGTACCTGCTGTCCTGATTAGCTGCACCTGCGGTCGGCTGATTGCCGCCGGTGCTGTCTCAATGCTGCGTTCAGGGGCAATCAGGAACATCGCATGCAGGGCAGTATTTGCACACATTAAAAACACAATAAAAACATGCTTTAAAAACGACGCAACTAAAAACACAATAAGTTAATAAAAAATATAAAACATGCATATAAAAATCCCTGGCAATTTCAGCCCTGTCACATATAAGTACACAGAATGTACATATTTACATACAGCACGTACAGGAGGTTTCATTTTGTGACTTTCGTATTCAGTAGTGAAAATTTTACATGAAGTTGTTTCGTAACTTGGATTATTCATTAGTTGGGTGAGACACATCGCGTCACCAGGGTGGGGATGAGCCCACGTACAACAGGTGCAAGGGTTCAGCTGCGATGTTGGCAACCCACCCAACCCATCTCGAAACACATGACTCTAATGCACACTCGATTCAGAGGGATTCCCAGTAAAAAACATGTAAACAAAAAGTGTTACATGTTGTTCATACAAAAAGTATGAACAACATAAAATGTCTAAAGAAAATTCAGTAAAATTTTAAAAGTGTTTGCTTCTTCATGTAAAAATAATTTGTTGAAGCAAAGTTTTGTTAAAATTGCATTTATTTTTCTGCGGAAATTTTTGTTTTTCTTCTGGTTATTTTAATCTTTTTTGTTTGTATAGTTTGTAAAAGAAAATATTTGTTTAATTTCATGGGGTGTTTTGCACTAAATCTGAGACAAATGTTTGGAGTTATTAGTTACACGCTATTCTATTAGTTTACTGGAAATCAAATCAGCCGGAATGTGGTCCTGGAAAGAAAATGAGATTTAAACCCCTGTTAAAGTAATCTTTCCTAGCATTGTGTCTCATCACTGTAAACGGGCGTGGCCAGGCCTATGTCACACTTCCCGTTTCCAGGGCGTGAAGCAGGGCAAATACACTTTTGGTATATATACAAATGAAAGCCAGACAACTTTAATCACATTAATAAACATAACTACACCATTCTCTAGTAGAGTAATTAGATGGAGCGGAAGGACTAAGGCCAAGGCAAACCAGAGCAACACTAAAACTGGAGGGGTAGAAGAAATTTCCCATAATTTTGTTCAAATCATTGGCAAGATGGAGATAAACACAGTCAAAAAGTCAGTGATGAAACAAACAAATTATTTGTATAGCACCTTTCATACAAACACTGTAGCCCAAAGTGATTCACATTGATTAAAAATTAAAATACAATTTTAAGACAGGGTGAAAAAAAACAAAAACATTATAATTCGATTGCACAAGGTTATAAAATTACAAAAGTACAATATAAACTGATTCAATAAATAAGAAAGAAAATTACAAGAAAAGTACAAGATAGACTGATTATACATACATTATATAATTTAAATAGAGTGAATCAGACACAAAATTATGAAGAGAATGTAAAGAACTGGGACACAGAGTTGTGACTCCATTCTTTATCTCCCTTCAAAGGCTAATGAAAATAAAAATGTCTTTAATTTAGTTTTAAGTATACTAAGTGAACTGGCTTCCCTAATGTCTTTTGGAATTGTATTCCATAACTTTGGTGCATAGTTAACAAAGGCTGCATCCCCAATTTTGTTTGTCACTAGTAAGCCCGCATTGGATGACCTTAGCGTTCTAATTTTTACATAACTGGTCAGTGAGTTTGAAATGTAACTGGGTCCTGTTCCATTTGAGGCTTTATAAGTGAGGAGCAGTATTTTAAAATCTATTCTGTAGGTTACCGGTAACCAGTGCAGGGAAACCAACACTGGAGTAATGTGCTCTCTCTTCTTGGTTCTGGTTAGTAACCTAGCAGCAGAATTGTGGATCAGCTGAAGTCTGTCTGTGGTGCTTTTTGGGAGGCCTTACATTACAGTAGTCCAGTCTGCTGGAGATGAAAGCATGGACCAGTTTTTCAGCATCCTTTTGATTTATAATTGGTATTACTTTGGCTATGTTTCTAAGGTGGAAGAATGATGTTTTAGTGACTTTCTTTATGTGAGACTTAAAGTTTAAGTCTGAGTCTAAAATGACTCCCAGACTTGTCACGTCTGGTATGGTCCAGGAGGCGAGTTTGCCCATCCTGCTCATCAGCATTTCTTTTGCTTTTGGGCCGACAAGTAGAATTTCTTTTTTGTTCTCATTTAATTTCAGAAAATTTCTGCTCATCCATTGATTTATTGCCATAAGGCAGTTTGTAATGGAATGGCGGCTGTGACGTCATTGGGTTCTGTGGAGATGTATATTTGTGTGTCGTCCGCATAGCTATGGAAGCTAATTAGTACAGGCATTTTAGGCCAAAATTAGGGTCAACCTCCCACTAATTGCAACAGAAGCAAACTCTGATGATTTTGTATCCTCACTATGTCCTGAGTAACAGAAAAAAAGTTCCGGTGAATTCTGTGTGGGGGGAAGGTGTTGAAATTTGCCTTTAAGTGTGAGCATACAAAAACGTTTTTTTTTTTTTTTGCCTTTTCTGATGGATGTCATGAATATCAATTATTATTTCTTGAAAAATAATTGCAACAAAGCAAACTATACTAATTTTGCATTCCCAATATGCCATGAATGAAAGAAAAAAGGTCCAAGTGATTTTCTGAAAGTAAATATTTGAAATTAATATAGCCTAACACTCCAGCAAAATTGATTTTAACCCAGTCTGTTATTTTATTTTTTCATCACAGAGTAGAAATCTGGTTGCAACAAAACCCACTTTAACTAATTGTGTGTCTTATTTCTGAATAACACATAACAAACTCTAAGACATCCCATAAGCGGAATGTCTAAAAATGTACCCCCACCAATAACAATAAAATAATTTCACACGAACAAACAACAAATCAAGTTCAAGTACTGAACAAATGGTTTAATTAAACTACGCTATTTCTCAATATGTCATCTTCATCCTCCTCACAATGCATCTGTACTGAATTAATGCAACTGGATCCTCTGCAGTGTCCACATGCTGGAGTACACTCAAGATTGTTTTTTTTGCATGTGCATCTAAGGGTGCTGCAATCACCATGGCAGTTGCACTTAATGACCTTAAGAAGGTTTTCTGGAGCAGGTGGCAGGGTGGTCTGAATTGGCAAAAACCCTTCATCACATTTCTGCCACCCCCAGTTTATTGGATTAAGTCTCTGTAAAGATCCTTTCCATTCTTGCACCTGCAAGTACACATGAAGGCTGTGATACTTTGCAGCCACTGATGTTGGAGGTAAGACCTGTGGCTGAATGTAGGAGGAGCTAGATGCCACCTTTTCACAGAATCGGTGATATCGGAGCATGTCCAGGGTGTCCGTACATTTTCCATTGTACAGAATCACCATTGCCCTCTCCCCTGCCTCTGCCACATCATCTGTAGAGGCTGAATGGGCATAGAAAACCTCGGCTTGCTCTCTGAATATATCACTTTCTTTGAATTTCTTAAGAGAAGTTCCCTTTCCAATCCCATGAAGACGAGATGTTGTGTCACATCCAAGTATGGCATGCAGGAAGAGTATATGTTTACATATATCTGGGCCAAGTAGCTGCTTGGTAGCCTTGATGTTCCAAATGTGACTCTTTTTGGTGTTCTTTCTAGCCTCCGAACAAAAGAGTAGGTCATGGGAGTCAATGGAGGCATGATAGCAGAGAAGGACTAAGAGGTCAGTGTCATCCCCTATCAGCACTGTGTTGGTGGTGGTAGCACACTGTATAGCCTTCTGTACAATCAGCAGGTCAGCATCTCCTGAGGCATGGTGTGTCTCACAGTTGGCCTTTTGTAGCTCATCACTTAACATTGAAATAAATTGTTGTTTGTTCTGCTTATTAGCTAGAAAGTGTTCCTTCTTCATTGTGAGAACCATGTCAGGTTCAAATGTCACAGTGGTGCCATATTTCCCTTTCGATCGTCTTTGATGTGTCATGTCCTTTGTGCTGCTACTTTCATATCCATCAAACACAACTACAGCCTTGCCATATTTATTGCGGACATACTCTGTATACTGGTGGCATATGTCTTTGTAAGTTGACCCACGAGACCATGGAATTCGCTGAAGAAGTGCTCCTCCATCCAAGACATATTGACTGCCATCTTGTGCAGTATCTGTGTGACCAATGAGGACCAATCAGACCCCAAATGGCATCAGCAAGGACTGGCTTGTTTGCTTCTCGAAGCAGTAAGGCGGAATCAAATAGAGCTGGGGGGTAACTACACAGCTCATACTTCAGGGCTAATTCAAGTTCATTGCAGTTCTGTGCAACTAGAGCAAGTCTTTGAAAGAGAAGCTGTGGATCAACTTGAATTTGATCTCCATCAATTCTCACAGCAGTCTTTACAGCAAGAGTGACAGCTTGATCCCTCCTCTTGAAGATGTGCTCTGCAGGTGTCAATCCATTCATAGACTCAAGTATCACAGTGCCAATAGATTGTGCTGTATCAACGTTAACATTGGAAAGTGCATGCTCCCCAGTAGCAATGTTCCGCAAACTAGGGTCTTTGCTGAATGGATTTCGCTCCTTTAGGTAACTTAGAACTCTCAGTGTGTCATCCCAATCGCGAGATTGCCTTGCAGGGGTCATGTCTTTGTTCTGCTCTCCAGTGTTATAGTTTACCCCTGTGAGCCCCTCCATTGCCTGGTTAATTTCTGCACAGGCAGGCATTGATAGCAGCCACAACAGACGCTGTGTCTCTGTCATCCCTCGCCCACGTGTGAGCCCACCACTTGTTTTTAGGCTCCTCATCAGGACCTGTTCAATGACCAAATCAGGTGAAAGACCTGCCCAAAGACGATCACTTCGTCGAATAACATGGAAGCCTTCTTCAAACCGTTGTTGAACTTCAGGGTGCTCAGTCTTAAGGTTGTGCATCTGTTGCAGATACACTCTGGCAGATTTGGTGTACAGGTTGTGTCCTGATGCTGCCAAATAGGGGAGTATGTCTTGAATAGCCTGAAGATGTAAGGCCCAGTCCCCCATACGTTCTGCTGTGATGTATTTACGCAGGATGTCAATCATGTCCATGTACTGAATCCAAAGAGCTGCAGTTCTAGAGGACATTTTAATTGACTCTCTGTGCTCCCGGAGGCGATCTTTGATTCTATCAAGAGTATTAGATAAAAAGACTTCCTCAACAGGTAAAGTCCTATTCATCACATTTTCATAGATCTCCCTAGCTTCATCCAAGTCGAGATCTCTGCTCACATCTGTCTGTCTTGCCCTTGCTTCAAATGATGCTAGCTCTCCATCCCCATATGTAGTCCCACATTGTTCTGGTAGGTGGACATTGAATACTGTTGCAAGCAACTGCGCATTGAGGGCTGCATCAACAATTAAGTGTGCCCGGACTGCTCTTACAACAGCTTTGCCTGACATCATGTGGGTTACTGCATTTGGTGCATAGATTAACTCCAGCAGGTCTTGCAACCCAGTTGAAGCCATCAGATGTCCAATACAACCAAGAAAGCTCATTTCAGCATGGAAGCCACCTAGACGCAACACAATTCGTCTCAGATCACTTTCCATTCTCAACACACAACTAGGCAGCACAGAACAAAGTGCATGACTGTTATATCTTATGAACAATTCTCAACACACAACAAAGAGCAGCACAGAACACTGATAATCAAGGATGAAAAATGTGAAGCCTTTGAGAGTCAAAACCAATAGAACCAAAACAAGTCAAACCCAATAGAAAATCAACACAAGAATAGGTCGGTATTAAATACACACTTGCAAAGCAGATGATATTCATTCAGGAGTTCAGATAGATAATCCAACTGTTGGAAACTGCCAACTGTAGCATGAGGATATAGGGAGCCAAAAATGCCTCAAAATACAATGAAGCTTTGTAACGTGTTTTACACTCAAGAACCCACCAGCAATATTTAACACAATCTATCTGAAGAACCACTCATCCAAAATGATCAAACTTGATACAAAGTGTGCATGAGTCCCTAGAAACACACACACAACAAATGCCTAACACATAGGCCTACCGTTTTGAATTTCAAGATTTATGATAATATTATGCAATGTAAAGTGTAAATTGCGGCCATTTTGAATTTTTAGCATGATCAAACTTGTACAAAGTGTGCATGAGTCCCTAGAAACACATACAACAAATGCCTAACACTTTCAGTTTTGAATCTCAAGATTTATGATAATTTTATGCAATGTTAAAGTGTAAATGGCGGCCATTTTGAATTTTTAGCATTTCCCCCAACCAAATTTCCCGGAACTTTTTTTTAGGTACTCAGGACATGTTTAGGACACAATATCAGCTGAGTTTGTTTCTGTTGCAATTAGTGGGAGGTCAAGTGCTAATTTGACTGGACTAAATATTATGTTTTCTGATGACATCTCCAAGCGGTAGCATATATGAGAACAGTAGCGGACCCAGGCAGCTCCCTTGTGGAACCCTATAGCATGTGTCATGTTTGTTTGACACGTGATCTCCAAGCCTGACGTAGTACTGTCTTCCCCTTATATACGTTTTGAACCATTGTAGTAGAGAGACAGAGAGACCTACGCACTCTTCCAGCCGATTAATCAGGATATCATGATCGATTGTGTCAAATGTAGCGCTTCAGTCATGGAGGACCAAATTGAGACCTTATAAGCATCACAGTTAAGTCTGAGGTCACTAATTATTTTGGTGAGGGCGGTCTCAGTGCTATGACACGCCCTGAAACCTGATTGGAATTCCTCTAAGATGTTATTCTCTTTGAGATAGTTATTTATTTGAACAGAGACTATCTTTTATAGTACTTTATGTACTAGAAACTGTACCACTGTTGTGTCCGTTACTCCAGAGGCCACTGGGTCTTGCTGACGTAGCACTCCAAGGCTGTGTAAACACTTCAGAGCAGTCATATCGACGGGCACCTCGTTGCTGGATGATCACAATGTCATTATGTGTTTGCGATTATATACGAACTTACTACAGGCACTGACACTTTCTGATGTCGTAGACAGAGTAAATTGTTCAGAATATACATAACTGTTTCAAGCCAATGCAGCCGCAGCTGGACATTGCGCCACCATTTCAGCATTACAGCAAAAAACTAAAAAAAGTTTCTTAGTTACATTTATATAAATATAAGGAGTATAAAGTACAGATATTTATAGAAATACAATGAGTATAAAGTACAGTTATTCATATGAATGTAAGGAGTATGAAGTACAGATATTTATGAACAAATCTAGGGGCGAAAAGTAAATGTTTCCAGAAAGATAAATACTCCAGTAAAGTACAGATACCTAAAAAATTCGAACCAAGTACTAAATTACTTTCCAACTGTGATCATAAGACATTATTCATAATGTGTTATAAATGCCAAGTAGCCTCTGTGCGCTTGTGAGTGTGTGAGTGTGTGCGCGTGTCTTGGGATTTACAGGAAATCCAGAAAGAGCTGACTGCTGCAGTTTGAGTCCATTCCCTCATATAATATAGGATTAAGTTGTTTGCATTATATCATAATGTATGTTAATACAGCATTAGTATTATCAGGGCTTTTTCTGAACAGGGTCATAAGGGCGCTGCGCCCTCAGACCAGTGCCCTCTTACCAATTTGCTGATTGAACCTTATCTCTACAGATGTTGTGCTCACACAGTCGTACCACAGCCTGTGCCCGAGTACGAGTGGGTGTTACAGGTTTGAAACAGTAGGTGATGGTGTGGAGGGAATTCTGTCATTATCCAACACATGCAGAAGACAAACCTTTACCAATCTGTTAGGCTGTTCAAGGAAAACAGAAGAGCAACCTTCATTTTTCCTGATACTTCACAGAGTGGTTCGGTTCAGCAGGTGAAGTGAGCATTTATTAGAGACAAGTAGTTTTGTGGTGATTTACCCACTTGTGTTGGCTGAATGATGTGATGCATTCAGGAACAGATGCATTCAAACGGCATCAGACAGGAAACATCACGTAAAACCTTTTTGTTTTTCCTGGCAACACTTGTTTGCCCTATCTCTTATCATAGCGAAAACCCATTGGGCCTGTTTACATGAGAGGTTGTACTCCTGTTTAATTAAAAATATACGTTAATTCCTCTTTCACATGAACCATGTAAACAAAAATGACTGTTCTGAATTAAACTGTTTTCAATAAAAAGTCACTGGTTTATTCCACTCTTAATTCTGAATTCCATAACTCCCCTGGCATCGAAACAGTTAATTCTGCTTTAACATTATTCCTGTCTTGTCGTAATGATGCACATATTTCACATTGATGATACACATATTCCAGTCTACCGGCATCAGTCAATCTGCTTGTAATTATTACAACAATATCAATGATTCAATGGTCTAACATGTTGATAGATGAAACAAAAACAAAAGAGGAACTGAACGCCATTGTTTTCTGTCCAATCAGAACTTGTTCTACCTCCAGCTCTGAAAGCTAAATTAATTAGAGCAGAATACACCCTGTTATCATGGAAAGCTTTCTTCAGAATTAACATGTCCATGTAAACGTGAATGAAATAGCTTTAATTCTGAATTATTTTATTCAGAAGTAATTGATTAGTTAATTAATTTGTATTTTAATTCAGAATTCAGAAAGAGTTAGGGAAATTTGAGTTTTAATGTAAGATTTCTGCCCATATATCAGTTTTAATATGTATTGTATGGAGCGTAGTAGCTAGATCTTTTTTTACAAGATGAAAAAAAGATCCGGGGCTTAAGTCCCCAAAGCCACCCCCTCTCTCCACCGTGCTGCCCTTGAAGTGACTGTATTATTATTTATTTATTTATTTATTTTTGCCCAGTTCTTGTTCTGGTTGTTGTTGCTATCATGGTTGGTATTTTTTGTAATGTTGACATTGTCTTGTGAGGTTTTTTGGAACTACTCTTCCCTGCACCCCCACCTCCAACCCCCCCCACCCCCTTTCACCTCGACATCGAAATGTGGTTTAATCCAAACCCATAATAAAGTCAGTATAAAACCAAGCTGAGCCTCTCCCTTTGCAAAGCGAATTAGCCTTCGCACCAAAAAGAGTCAAACTGACATTCGACTGTTAAGGACGAAGTACAGGACAGGTTTAAAATAAAAAAGAATAATAAAAGGAACACATATATATATATATATATATATATATATATATATATATATAGAGAGAGAGAGAGAGAGAGAGAGAGAGAGAGAGAGAGAGAGAGAGAGAGAGAGAGAGAGAGAGAGAGAGAGAGAGAGAGAGAGAGAGAGAGAGAGAGATAGATAGATAGATAGATAGATAGATAGATAGATAGATAGATAGATAGATAGATAGATAGATAGATAGATAGATAGATAGATAGATAGATAGATAGATAGATAGATAGATAGATAGATAGATAGATAGAGTTTCATGGCTCAATGATGAAATACAATAAAGTCTGTTATAGTGAGAGTTCTGAGAGGGAAAACAAAAGTAAAGTGAATGTAGCTTTCATTTTTCACAACCAATATATCTTTGGAATATTCTGACATTTGACCCTTCGGTCAGGCTCAACACATGATATTTGCAGAGCAGATGCTGCAACATTACACTTCCACTGGAATCGATGAATGGATACACCAGACGCCAACATAGTGCATGGTGGCTCAATATGAGTGTGCAAAAACAATTTGTTAATTTATGAAACAAATAATGTAACAAATCCAAAACAAATATGAAGAAAAATGCTGTGAAGTGGTAGCACTTTGACAAAGATGATACGTTTATGCAAGATCAACATCATCCCAGACACATTATGATAATAAATGTTCATAGAAATAGAGATAATAATTTTGTAAAAGTGAAGCAAAAATTAAACAACAGCTTTCAAAAGTACAGATAAACACACAAACAAGCAAAAAGATGCGGCCTCAAGATGCAACACAATAACATGATGATGCAAATGAGGCTTTAATAGTTAATAGGATAAGGTTTAGTGAATCACATCAGATATCATGCTTTTTTCATAATTGTTTTAATAATACATGAAACCAATAAGAAAAATATTTCCCAGTCGAACAACACCACGACGCCAAAGGCTGCCATTGACAGTGGGCGTTGATGCTGCAGCGGGTGGTTATAAAAAAAAAAATCTGCCCGCAGAATGCTGGGAACGTCCATTCAAATTGAATGGGAGCTGTCGCAACATTCTAGAGGGCCGTAGAATAATCTGATTAAAATTTTTAATCATTTGTCAACACTACTATTTATATGTAACATATGATATATAATTTGTTTTCTGATGTTTCTTGATCATTTCCATCCCTGCTTTTTAAAAGTAAAGGTAAAGGACAGTAATATGAGCACAGTGATTTAAGCAGAAAGATATATGTGCATTAAAACACTTTGGTTATATCACTTGCAATTCCCAAACACAACACATTTCAAATTGTTTGTCCAGTAGAGTTAGCGTTGCACATGAACACATGGTCAGTTGATCCAGTAGTGACAGACATCAGAACAAACCCATGAAGATGGATGACACTGAACAGCACATTGGTCTGTGGTTGGAAATATGAGGATAAAAAAAGCAATACAGGACAGTTAGGTCAAGTTGTTCTTAAGGTGTTTAGTTAATAATTTATCATTTTAATAATTTCTTGAGTTTGTTTGCTCATACAAATTGAAATGTAATCATGTAGATACAAAATTAATATTTGATATAAATTATATAGAATTTGGATTAATTGAAATTAATCCACAGCAAAACTGTGATTAATCTGATAGTTTTTTGTTTTTTTTATCATTTATAGCAGTACTGCTGGGGTGGTCACATGGAGGAGTTCAGAAAGGTAGGGAGGAGCCAGGTTGCAGATGCACTTGAAAGTGTACAGCAGGATTTTGTAGTGGATACGATGTTTGACAGGGAACCAGTGGAGGTGCTGGAGGGATGGGGGTGATGTGTTGGGAGGCAGGTGTCCCTGAGATGATGCGAGCAGCGGAGATGTGGACCCGTTGCAGTTTATGGATCGATTTGAAAAATGGAATTTGTTCAAACAAAAAAAAACATGTAAATTGAACATAAACAGTAAATCTTCCACAATGTTTTCTAAATCCATCAGGACTAAACTGGAAACATTTAAAGTTCAATGTTCTCAGCAACTCTGTGGTCATTGGATGACCTGCTCTATCTGTTATTTTACAGATATAAAATCTCAAACTCTTAAATGTTTAGTTATTTCTTTTCTAGTTTATAAAAAATAGGTTATTAATTTAATATTGTGTTCTTGCAATTTAAAAGGCACCACATTGTTTTTAAATTTCCTGTTTTATTTTCGCAATACATGAGAAATAGATCATTTCTACAGGTCAAATCTGCTTTGGCTCACAAACTCTTCTATAAAAACTACAGCTATATTTGGTTTAGTCACAAAAATCTTCTCAAATAAATATCTTTGATTTAATTTCATTTTAACCAACACAAATAGCCTGCACACGACAGTGTCGGACAATACAAGACTACAAACAAAAAATACATGAAAGACCAACAAATTAAATTAATTTATCCATGCTCCCATCCATGTGGGAAGAAGAAAAAAAAAATTCCATGTCGAGTCATGTCAATACAGAAATGTCAATACTTTCCAATATTCATAAATTTCAAAACAGAACAATGCACAAATAGACCTACAGAGGTTATATAAACTCACATATACACACACACACATATGATAGATAGATAGATAGATAGATAGATAGATAGATAGATAGATAGATAGATAGATAGATAGATAGATAGATAGATAGATAGATAGATAGATAGATAGATAGATAGATAGATAGATAGATAGATAGATAGATAGATAAATAGATAGATAGATAGATAGATAGATAGATAGATAGATAGATAGATAGATAGATAGATAGATAGATAGATAGATAGATAGATAGAT
Source organism: Siphamia tubifer (assembly GCA_020466265.1). Lineage (NCBI taxonomy): Eukaryota > Metazoa > Chordata > Actinopteri > Kurtiformes > Apogonidae > Siphamia > Siphamia tubifer. The sequence continues at coordinate 41,037,537 of CM035799.1, read as the reverse complement.
AGATAGATAGATAGATAGATAGATAGATAGATAGAGATATGTGTATACACATACATAAAGGTGTACTGTCCATACATCGTGGTGTTACCATGAGTAGAGTTAATTACAAATTACAAATTAATGACCATCAGGTGTGTTGGAAGGGGGATAAATCTAAAACATGCAGGATACTAGTTCTTGAGGACCAGGATTAAGCACCACTGGTTTAGTGGGTATGGGCAGGAAATTTAGGAAAAATGCAAAAAAGGGACAATTGAGATGAAAAGTCAACATTATGACATAAAAGAATTACATAATACAACACAATATATTAAATTAATTTACAGAAGTAACACAAAAAAGGAAAAGTTTTCAATTCTAATAAAGTAAAAAGTAAAACTGCATTTTACATTTCCTGCCCATACCCACTAAACTGAGTAACTGTGACTTGATCAAACACATCATCTACACAGTAACTCACTTTTAAAGGCTTTAGGTTTGGATACTGTACCTAGTTAAATACGCTTTATTTAATCCATGGGAAAATAAATGCAGTTTTACTATTTACGTTTGTACTTTATTACAATAGAGAAGTTTTACTTCAGTAAAGGAGTCGAATGAGTACTTCTACTAGTGTTTTTTTCACACCAGTAGCTGTAGTTCTACGATTATGAGTACTGTGACCACCTCTGCATTTCCCTTCTACATTGTCCACTCATCTCCGCAATATAACATTATAATCTGCCTTACAATGTTCAGTTCAGTTCAGTTCACTTTTATTAGTACCCGTGGGTAGATTTGTTGTGCAGTCACAGGAGAAAGCGAGAGGGCGTCTCACAAACATTGATGACAGGACACAGTACAGGACAGACAGGACATGAGTAGGCATGTTCACCATAACTGTGACTGTATCCATTCCATTACAAACAGCCCATCATAAAACCCCAGCAGAGTTGTCACAGGTTCAGTTTCTGCCAGAGATGATCTTCATGCAAAGGTTTGGCTGCCTCTGTGATAGACTCTTAAGCTTCTCCCTCTTGAGACTTAAAGTCACATTTTTCAGTGTACAGTCATGAAAGTCATATATAAATATTTGACGTTATTCCGGACTCGCACAGTCAGCTAAGTAATTGTTCTTTGTTTGAATGCACCTGCACTTTGAAGAAAAGGAAGCACTCTGGAGACGGTCAAGGGTATTTCTTGGAGTTCTTTGAGGTGCCGTAGCCCTGGGGCATCCCTTGAAACAACTCCCCATCTGAGGCAGAGAAAGCCAGGACATCTGAAGTAAAGCGGGTGACATCATGACTGTTCCTGTCTTCTCCTTGCAAAAGTGCCTCACACTTGCCAATTGCCTGGGAAACTTTCCCGTAACTTCTTGACATAGATTTTTACTGCTAAGGTAAAAGAATGGGAAGCTTAGTTCTGCAACGTTTTTGATACGAATCCTTTCTTGAGTTATATTCATTTTAACCCCCCCCCCCCCTGCTGTGCCAACCTCCAGATCAGTATATTCTAAACAGCTTCTCTAAAAATAGACATTACATCTGCTAATATTTATACCAGGTAAATAGATAACAGTAGACTGTACACCGTAAAAAAATACAAAATAAAATAAAGTTCCAAACCATGAAAGTGTAAATCTGTAAACTCTTAAAAGTGTTTGTGCTGGAGCTAATTGTTCTTTTGCTATGTTAACCCTTTAAATGTGTCATTCCGCTGAAAACGACTTTTCCACACTCCTTTTGGAATTTGATGGGTCACCCCAAGTTACCAACACATGCTGCCTTTGAAAGTGGTTAGAGTGGGTCGCCCAATGACCGAGAGGTTGGCGGTTCGCGTCCCCACGAAGTGTCCTTGGTCAAGACACTGAAGCCTGTCTTAGGCCCACAGGAGGACTGACCTTAGACCTTAGAAACCTACTGGTGTATGAGTGTGTGTGTGAATGTGAAGCTAATGTAAAGTGCTTTGAACACCATGAATGTGGGAAAGTGTGATATAATTTCAGACCATTCACCGCATTCACAGAAAACAACAAGAGGAACAAGGGACACAGAAAAAGCCAGTCCATCTGACGTCAGACGGACTTTAGCGTCACCCACGTGGGGTTGAGCCCATCCCTGGCAGCGAATCTGAGATAGTATTAGCATTAGCATCTACAAGAGAAGACGGCGCCACAGTAGCTGCTGTGCAAACTTGAAAACATGGAAAACTGGTTCATGTGTGCTCTCTGTGGAAATAAAGCCTTGTTTTTTTCCCTGCACATTTTCAGAACAAGCAACGGCATGAAACCTAGCTGGATGTTACTTGGGTAAAGATAAATACACACACAGCAAGAAGGGAGGGGAGAGTGTTCCTTCACGCACTCTGAGCCAATCAGAGACGCCTCATTACCGTATCTCGGACATGTATGAGGAAGTACCGGTAAACTCTGTTGTTCGACCTCAAGTCATTTTTCTACCGTGAAAAAAAAGCTGGAAACAAAGCAATCCGGACGTTTTTTTAAATAGAACCAACACACAATGTATTCAATAACAATGGAGAACATAGCAATATTAATGAAATAACCATGGAATGACAGCTTTAAACTTCAAGATTCAAGATGTCTTTATTGTCACTGAGCATTTGCATGTCAGTGAAATTTTCAGTGCAACCCCGTGTAAAAGATAACAAAATGAAACAAGATAAACCAACAGAATAGAAAAACAGAATAGAATAAGATAAAATAAAATGAAATAAATAAAATGAGATAAATAGAATTATGTGCAAATACGAGGAGAAAATACACATGTCTGTATGTGTATATATACGTTGTGCATATATACACTAAGGTGCGGTTGCGTGGATGGCGAAGTGCAGTGTGCAGTGATCAGTCTATTGTCCTGCAGTGCGGGGGGGGGGTGTAATAGCTTTGACAGCTCTGGGGAAGAAACTGTCTTTTAGTCTGTTAATGGTGGTGTGGATGTTCCTGTACCGCTTTCCTGATGGAAGCGGCACAAACAGTCTGTGGCCCGGGTGGCTGGGGTCCATGGTGATGGCTCTTGCCCTCTTCTTGACTCGGGCTACATATATCGAGTCCAAGTTAGGGAGGGGGCAGCCCACGATGCCCTGTGCAGTTCTGACCACCCGTGCCAGTTGTTTCCTCTCCTGTGTCGTGCATCTGCCATACCACACGGTCACACTGAGACAGAGGATGCTTTCAATTGTCACCCTGTAGAAGTTCACGAGCAACCGAGAGGAGAGTCCAGCCCATTTCAGTTTCCTGAGGAAGAAGAGCCTTTGTTGGGCCTTCTTCACCAGGCGGCAGGTGTTCATGGACCAGGAGAGGTCGGATGTGAGGTGGAGGCCCAGGAACTTGATGTTGTCCACACGCTCCACCACTTCTCCGTCCATGAGGAGGGGGGCGTGATCAGTCTTCCTGGACCTCCTGAAGTCCACAACCATCTCCTTGGTCTTCCCTGTGTTCAGCACCAGGTTGTTGGCTGAACACCATTGTGTGAGCTGGTGCACCTCCTCTCTGTAGTGGGTCTCGTTGTTATCTGAGATGAGACCCACTACTGTAGTGTCGTCCGTGAACTTCACGACTGTGTTGGTGGGATAGATGGCAGCACAGTCGTGGGTGAACAGGGTGAAGAGGACCGGGCTGAGCACACAGCCCTGTGGCGTGCCAGTGCTGAGTACCAGAGGGGATGACGTTCCCTATTCTCACCACCTGAGACCTGTTGGTGAGAAAGTCTCTGATCCAGTGGCACAGTGACGCAGGCAGACCCACCGCATGTAGCTTCAGCACCAGCTTGTCTGGGATGATGGTGTTGAAGGCTGAGCTGAAGTCTACAAACAGAATCCTGGTGTAGGTGTTGGCTACTGCAGGTGGGTGAGGGCCGTGTGCAGGGTGATGGAGACAGCATCCTCTGTGGGCAAACTGAAGGCTGTCCAGGTCTGAGGGGATGAGGCCTCTGATGTGCCTGACAAGAATCCGCTCAAAGCACTTCATAATTACAGGGGTCAGAGCAACAGGCCTGTAATCATTGAGGCAGGTGGGGGATGTCTTCTTGGGTATCGGTATGATGGTGGAGGACTTGAGACACTCAGGAACCATGGACAGCTGCAGGGACAGGTTGAAGATATCCAGGAACACTCCTGCCAGCTGGTCGGCACATTCTCAGCGTCTGGCCTGACATCTTGTCCGGTCCCGCAGCTTTGCGGGTGTTGATTCTCCTCAGGGTGGATGACACCTGGTGTTGTTGCAGAACGAGGGGCTGGTGCTGCTCCTCCGGCCAGGGGGAGGTGTGTAGCTTCTCTGCTGCCTGATGTGTCGAAGCGAGCAAAGAAGCTGTTTAAGGTGTCAGGCAGGGTAGAGTTGTGGCTGACGAGCTGGGTGTTGGTCTTGTAGTCCGTCAAGGTCCTGATGCCTTTCCACATGTTCCGGGGGTTGTTGTTGTTGAAGTGATCTTCAACTTTGTCCTTGTACCGGAGCTTGGCCTGTTGGATTCCTCTCTTCAGCTCTGATTGGGCCCTGCTGTAAGCTAGCCTGTCTCCGGATCTGTAGGCGGTATCATGGGCTTTCAGCAGGGACCTCACAGTGCTGTCCAGCCATGGTTTCTGGTTAGGAAACACTGTGATGGTCTTGACTGGGAGGACAGCGTCAGTGCAGAACTGAACATAGGACAGTACAGATGATGTATACTCCTCCAGGTCTGCCTCTTCGCTGAACACAGACCAGTCTGTGTGTTCAAAGCAGTCCTGGAGTGCAGAGGAGGTCTCTTCAGTCCAAACCTGTACTGTCCTGGTGGTCGGCTTAGTTCTGCAGGCCAGAGGATTGTATGCCGGTATAAGCGCCACTGAGATGTGGTCAGACATGCCCAGGTGTGGAGCTGCTACAGCCTTGTAAGCAGCAGGGATGTTGCAATACACCTGGTCTAGAATGTTATTGTCTCTGGTGGGAAAGTTTATGTATTTGTGGAATTTGGGAAACACCGCCTTTAGTTCGACGTGGTTGAAGTCTCCCGCCACGATCACAGCCGCCTACGGGTTGTTGTTCATCTGCCCGCTGATGAGGCAGTAGAGCTCTTCTAATGCTAGATTAGCATTAGCCCACGGTGGGATGTAGACGGCCACGATAACAATGGTGGAAAGTTCTCTGCCCAGCTTGAACGGTCAGCATTACACCGCCAGGTATTCCAAATCAGGGGAGCAGAATGTGCTGACGGTGCGTGTGGCTGTACACCAGGCGTTGTGTACGTACAGCGCCAAACCTCCGCCTCTGCTCTTACCTGAAGCAGCGGACCTATCAGCCCGGAGCAGAGAGCGCCCCTACGGGTTGTTGTTCATCTGCCCGCTGATGAGGCAGTAGAGCTCTTCTAATGCTAGATTAGCATTAGCCCACGGTGGGATGTAGACGGCCACGATAACAATGGTGGAAAGTTCTCTGACCAGCTTGAACGGTCAGCATTACACCGCCAGGTATTCCAAATCAGGGGAGCAGAATGTGCTGATGGTGCGTGTGGCTGTACACCAGGCGTTGTGTACGTACAGCGCCAAACCTCCGCCTCTGCTCTTACCTGAAGCAGCGGACCTATCAGCCCGGAGCAGAGAGCGCCCCGCTATCTCCACCGCTGCGTCCGGGATGTTGCCGTCCAGGTCTCTGTGACGATGGCAACACAGCTGTCCATCCGGCGAGAAACAGTTCTCAGCCGGACCTCGTCGATCTTGTTGGCGAGAGACCTGGCGTTCATGAGAAAGAGACTCGGAAGAGCCGGTCTGTGAGGGTTAGCTTGTAGCCAACACACTTGCCCATCTTTTGTTTTATGGTCTCTTCTCCGTCTCCGAGGCAGCAGTGGGGGGATGGTGGTAGGTTCGTGGGTCCGTAGCAGCTCCGGTGGAATAAAGTCCGATTTGGGGGGGTTGTGGAGTCCAAACTGTATCCCAAAGTTCCACAGCTCAGTCCTTCTGTACTGTGTAATGGCTTCGAGGAAAGTTGTGGACGCGGACACAAATAAAAACAAACAAACAAACGGCTGCTGCATCTACACGCGCCGCCATTTTGAGTGACACAAGAGTCCACATAAAGGCCGGAAGTGGTCAATCAAAAAACCCCACACAAACCTGTCCCAAATTTCACATGACAACGGATTCTCACACATCAGAAGATATAAACCACTGTCAAGATAAAATATCCACAGCAGGTACAATGACTCATTTATTCAAAATACAAATGTCAAACAGCTGATCTGAACCTTTATTCTCATAATTATCCACAGAGGAACCATATTCCAATAAACACAGTCATAGTTGAACAAAAACCAATCCAAAACAAACCAAAAAAATCTCCAAATGTAGTCCACAACACATAAAAACATAAATAAATCTCCATAAATAGCTATTGCATCATTTAACAGGACCCGCCTGCAATATCCCAGTTTCCATCTTAATATTTTCTTTTATAATACAAGCAAACACCAATTACATGTTATTAAAATAGTTCAAGAACAACATCCAATTTACTCTATGAAGAAATTTAGGCAAAATTGAGCAGAAGTTTAAAGGGTTAAATATGAATTTACATCAGGGGTCTCAAACATGTGGCCCAGGGGCCAAATGTGGCCCGCCAAAGGTTCCAATGAGATGAATTTTCAAAGGTCAATAATTCCTCAGTCAATGATGAGTGTATTCTGGGACACTCAAGTAAAGTACATATACCTAAAAACTGTACTGAAGTAAAGGAAAGGAAATACCTCTACTTATTTACTTCCACCACTGCGTAAAAGTAACCTTTTTTTTTTACAGTGTGTCTTCTGCACCTGATGTGCTGTGACATATTTAGTTACTGAATGGATGTATCAGCAGGTGACACAGCAGGTGACACCCAGCAGTGGAGTTATCATCGATGAGCCCAGACGCTGCTCTATGTCGTCAATACTCCATTGAGTGGTGTCTAAGTGCTGGTGTCGGAGATCTAGACTAGACCATCCAACCTCATACAGGGAAAATCACAGCTACCTACAGTAGCCTCCTCCCCGCTACAGTAGGCGGGGAGGAGGATTAACCCTTCACCCACTGGTGCTTGGACCATTTATTTAAAATATTCAGAAAAATTCAACCCTTTGAAATAGAAAAAAATAAATAAATCAAAATGCACTGATAAGATAGACCGTGTGTTTACCATGGGCGTCACATCCATGGGGGATAGGGGTGTTGCGACACCCCCACCTCTACAACCAGATGATTTCACACCCCCCACTTTTTCCTGAGGTTAAGTGGGGGTAACCTCAGTGTGTGCGGTGTAAGAAAAAAGTCATCAACCAGTAAGTAATTACACATCTTTACACATCTAAACTATGTCTTGCTTTGTCACATATACCCTAAACCAGTGGTTCTCGAAATTGTTTCAGTGATGTTCCCCTTTAGAAACCTATTTTTTATTACAGTACTCCCTGACACGGACAAAACATTTTTGTAAGAAAAAAAGAGGTACAGTGCTGTAAAATCAGGGTCTGATTTTTTTTTAAATCCAAACTTCTATCAGTTTTTTTATCTAATAAATTTGGCTTTTTATCTCACGATTTAAATGTTTTAACTCATAATTGTGACTTTTTATTTCATAATTTTGACTATCTGATTTTTTTATCTCAATTTTGACTTTTTGTTTGATAATTGTGACTTTTTGTCTCATCATTGTGCCTTTTTTCTCATGATTTTGACTTAAAAAGAATTTTGAAAAGTACCCCCTGCAATACGTACCTCCAGGGGTTCTCAAATGGGGGTACCATTTGAGAACCAGTGCCCTAAGCTAATTTGCTGCCAGTAGGAGGAGCACTTTTGAATATTTTGAGTCGGGGGTAGGGAGGGGCACGTTTTCATTGTTATTGTATTTCTGTCAAAAGTGTTGTTCTTCCTGGAAAAAATGTTTAATTGAGGAAAAATGCATTTTTGTTATTATTTTCGTCCATATACGTATTAGTTTTTCAATATAAAAATGTAACTATTAATGGATAATTGTTCGTTAATTTTCACGATGACAGATTCAGAAAATTTTGCTCATGTGCCACAACCTAGAACACCCCCACATTTTAAATGGCTGTGACGCCCCTGCCATAGACATCTGAACATGCTCAGTTCACAGACTCCCCCACCTGTAAAACAGGGGCAAAACACAGCATTACTTAAAATAGTTACCTTTTCACCTTGTAACAATAGCAAATGTTAACAAAAGGGGATAATGCAACTTTTCTGACAGTATAAACCATTGTTACATTATGTGCTTTTATTACATTATAAGTTGCTATATAGCTGAGCTAATAATGTAAAAAGTTATTACATTTCTACAGTATGCTCAAAGACATTATTTCATTATGTACGCATGATTTTATTATGTTATGAGCCATTATTACATTATGAACTTTTATTACATTTAAGTTATTACATTATGAGCCATTATTAAATGATCAGCCATTATTATTACATTATGAGTCATTATATTATGTGCCATTATTATATGATGAACCATCATTACATTATAAGTATTACATTATGAGACATTATTAAATTCAGAGCCGTTATGAATGAATGATTGAATACTATATTAATCCCTGACAGGAAATTCCTTGGTCACTACAGCATAAGAGGGCTGCAGTGACAGGCTGCCCAAAAAAGTCGCCAAACAAAATTCCATGAAGGGAAAATGGAAAAGTAAAACAAGCAAGCGCACATACAAGCACATATCTACTTTATCACAAAAAAAAAATTCACATCGGTCAAAGTCATGTTTTTTTTTCTGATTACACAGAGAGATCACACGTGGTATAAACAAGAGATAAAGGTGCAGACAAGAGCATACACACAGGAGTTGTAAGAGTTCCAGCTCTCCCTTGAGCACTGAAATGTTAAGGGCACATGATGATAAAGGAACTCAGAGATAAGAACAAGGACATATTTTCCACTTTAGGAGACAGACCCAAATGTTAACCCCTTGTAGGCTTTTGCTGAACATCCCTTTAATTAATTTACCTCACACATCACCCCACACAGCGCTCATTGCCCCTTAATCCAGATAAAGCCAGAAATGCAATCCAATTTCCTCTGCAACTCCACAGAATGGTTCAACAGGCCGGTTCCCAAACTTGCTGACTGAGCCACCACAGAGCTAAGCTGCCCTACACAAAATTGTCCTGGGACTGCTTTAGCCCAGTCACAGTGACAGTGAGTGCCGTGAAGGGCTCCCAAATTTCTTCACGCAGCATCAGTGGCCCTTTTGATGGTGCAATCCCCACTTTGCGATGGATCATCATTCCTCCCAGGCCAAACATGAGGAAAGTTACCACCATAAATCAAAATAGATACACATCTTCAACGTCCTCGATGGACAGAGGTGTCAAACAAACAACCTGCCATTCTAGCCAGGAATCCAGATAAGAGCCTGAAAGTACTGTTCTGTCCGGACACATCGGTTCTCCCGGATCTCTTTTCCATGGCGAATAGATAGTATCAATCATGTTGAATTCCCAGTTGATTATTTCCATGATTTAGCAGAGAGGTCGAAGGGGTTATTAATGGCAATGGACTGCACTTATATAGCACTTTTCCACCTTCATGGTGCTCAAAGCACTTTACATTAACCTCACATTCACACTCATACAACAGTAGGTTTCTAAGGTTCTGTCAGTCCTACTGGGAGCCTAAGTCAGGGTTCAGTGTCTTGCCCAAGACATCTTACACCCATGACACATCTTCGACATGTGGACAGCCAGACCCGGGAGGTGAACCGCCAACCCTTCAGTCATTGAACTGAAGGGTTGGCTGTACCAACTGAGCCACAGCTACTCTGTGCCCTATTACATTATGAACCGTTATTACATTATGAACTTGTTATTACATTATGAACTGTTATTACATTATGAACCGTTATTACATAATGAGCCATTTTTACATTATGAACCGTTATTACATTATTAACCATTTTTACATTATGAGTCGTTATTACGTTATGAGTATTAGATTATCAGCTGTTAGTACGTTATGAGCCTTAATTATGTTATGAGTTGCTACACGTGACTTTCGGGGGGGGGGGTCTGCCTTGGCTGAGTCTGTGAACTTCAATTGCTTTTTCTACTTTCAGCCTGTTTTGACCCTAAAACACAATCAAACAAAACCAGTGAAGGAAATGAACACAAGCTCAGACTGCATTGGGCTGAACTGTGGAAAGTGAGGAAAATGAGTTTTAATACTCTGATGCAAATAGAAGAAAAACACAAGAAGATGTCCCATATCTTTGAACAACTGAATAAATACACCAAACAATCGATATTTATTTAAACTGCGCCACCAAAATCAAATAACACAATCAAACAATCAAATAAAATAGCCCCTCTAACAAACAAAGTCTCCTCAAAACAAAAGTGATTGGATGTAAAGTACAGCTGGAATGTGGACGTCAGTAATTGTGTTGGGTCACCCCTTACAGATGCCAGTGGCTGAGATTACACTGTTTGTTCAAATACAGCTTGGTCAAAAGGATAAACTCCAATCAAACAGAGATGAATTGCCACCTCAGTTTCCACGCTGTGTGTGTTTGTGCTGGCAGAAGAAAACAAGGACAACTGGCACAATATTGACAATCATCAAACACAGATGTTCAAACCCATGCAAAGGTATGGCTGCTTATTTGGTTATGCTCCAATGTGCAGAAATAGAGTTGAAATAAATAACGGTGATTATCAGTCATATGGAGGGGAGAAGAAGAAAAAAAGAGAGACGCAAAGCCAACCTTACTCTAAGTTTTCTTTGTTTATATCATAGGTTTCAAACATAAGGCCTAGGGGCCAAATACAGCCCAGCAAAGGGTCCAGCCTGGCCCATAGGATGAATAACAATGAAGATAGGAACAATGTAAAAATAATTTTAATTCAGGTTCTACATACAGAATAATTAGATCTTAATTGGATCAGACCAGTAAAATCTGATCACAATTACCTAAAAATCATGAAAACTTCAGATTTCCATGTAAAAAAAATTCAAATTACATGACAATCTTAATCTTAACAAACTGTCCTTTTACAAAACCTGTTAACAATACATCTACTGATGCTCAGACTGGGACACGTCATCAGTGTTGTATGCTAGATTCACTGGGTGTTTTGGGTCTTGCAACAGACACCCTCCTCTTGGCGACCCAGCCAAAGTGATCAATGCTGAATCCCATTTCACCCCTTAGTCCTACTCCTTCAAACGGTGCTATAAAGGGAAGGGCTGGAAAAGCAACCCCTATGAATTGGGACACCCCTTCAACACTCACCTATGTCATCAGTGCACTGATGACATAGGTGACTCATGTCTCTGTCAAATGAAAGAAGCACTATGCATCGACCGATTACTCCACATTTATGTAAATATAATTTTTTTTCATGTGTGTTTTATGGAGAAAATTACTATTACATATTGAAACAGTGTCAAACTTTATACAATGGTTATCACAACTGAAATACTATTTTTTTTACTTCTTTAGTCCATTTTTAAAAGGAGTCGCATTGTATTCTGGGAAATTTCTTGTACCCCTCCGTTTGGAGTCTCACTCTAGAAAATCTCAGTTTAAAGGGGTATAAAGCCCTTCCCCTCCCCGCTACCCCTCTGCCGTAAGGTGAATTAAGACACCCCTAACCCTACACGTGGATGTGGAAAATGGAGGCAAAGGGCTCAGGGGTGAAATGCGATTGGCCTGTGTCCAAGTAATATACTACACCAACTACAACCACTGCTCTCCCCTTTGTAACCAGATCCACCTAGAGGCTTTTTCCGCTGCCTCCACATTGCTGTCTATGGCCCTTCTGTGGTTCACAACTGTTATGCCTAGTTTGCCATAGGCTTTGTTCAGGGAGTAGCTGTCAAACCCCCGACAGCCTACCTCCACTGGCATACACCTGGTCTTCCACCCATTCTCCGACAATCCTCCACTAGCTCCTGGTACTTATCCCTGTTTCTTTCATGGGTCTCCTCCATCATCTCCTCCCAGGACACTGTCAGGCAAGAAGAGTTGCTTGGCAGTTTCTGAACCCAAGATGATGTTAGGTCTCAGTCTGGACTGGGTGATGTGTTGTGGAATCTTCAGCTGCCTCTCCAGGTCAACTGTCATCCCCCAGGTCTCGGGCTGGAGAGAGCAAATCCCAAGAGAGGTTCTTCTGTGTTTTTTTTTTTTCTGGTGTTTGCCCTTCACTGACAAAGTGGATGGCCTTAGCTTGGGTGTATGGGTTGCCCCTGATCCCCTTGTTGATTGCCTCAGAGATGAATTTGAGGACCTGGTCATGCCTCCATTGATACCGGCCCTCGGTCAGTGCCTTGGAGCAGCTTCTCAGGATATGTTACAGTGTCCCTGTTTTGGAACACAGGGGGAATGCAGGTGTTTCTATTTTGCCCCTTGCGCAGAGGTTGGATGGGCTGTTTTGTTTTGTTTGTTTGTATATTTTCTCCACATCTTTCATGTTTCTTCTTGTACTTTTGTGTATCTTGTGGAAAATGTGAGCACAACAAAAGAAAACCTGAGACAGAATAGCATGATTTAATAATGGATTAAAACAGTATTTTCATCATGATTAATAAAAATGAATCCAAAGCAACCCTGTGATTAATCTAATTAAAAATGTGAATAATTGGAGAGCCCTAATTTGTAATTGTTGGTTACTTGTTGTTGCTTACTTGGTAGTACTATGTGAGATGCAAAGACGGAGGAGTCATGGTTCTTCTTTTACTCCTCTTCACTTGTTTGACCTTTCCTTGTTACATTTAATGCATTGACAGTCTGTCTTGGTGTGGGAGACCCCCATGTATCCTGAGGTGCAGTTAACTCTGTGCTATAGGAGGCAAAGAAAAATTATATTTGTAAAAAAATCATATAAAACTAGGTCTACATACTGTATTATTTGACCTGTGTGCATTTATCAGTTGCTCCCAAGAATGTTCAAATGTTATGTTTTATTTTTTGCAAATTAGGCCACATCACTTTTACTCACAAAATCAATATTACCTGCAATTAGGTAAGTAAAATGAAAACATATACTATAAGGCACACTTCAAATACTTTAATTTTCTCCAAAAACAACAGAAAATCCAGAGTGCCTTATATATGGAGTAAGTCTCATTGTTCTGAGTGACTTGGAATATTGATTTTTTTTTTATCTCATTTTTACTTTTCATTGCATAATTTAGACTTTTTAATCACTTAATTTTGACTTTTTTATCTCATGAGTTTGACTTTTTATCTCAGAATATAGACTTTATCTCAGAATTTGGACTTTTTAAAAGTTTGATTTCGCAGAATGAGAGCGTGCTTTGTTGTGTGTTACAACTCAACAAGGTTGGTAGTCATTGTGACTGTTTTGCTTAATATGCCTTATAGTCCAGTTCACCTTATATGACCAAACCTAAAAAAATAAAGCATTAATTGACAGTGAACCTTATAGTGTGGAAAATATGGTACATGATATGAAGACATTACTTTAAATTACACCACCAGTCCAAAATTTGGACTCACCTGCTTTTTCTTTATTTTCACAGTGTCAGTTTTTAGGTGTCAAAACTATGAATGAGCAGATATGGAATAATGTATTTTAAATAATTTTTCATTTGGTGTTTTTTTTAAAACAAGTATTTCCAAGCACAACAAACCCGCCTCCCCATAAATGTTTCACCTGATTTGCCCTATCGCTTATCATTGTGACAAAACATTTTTGATGATCTAAACCTTTTCCTACATTCACCTAAATTTTAATGGAGTCTATTCTGGATCACCTCCTATCTTTCCTGGAAATTTCTTAGAAATTGTTGTTGCTATCATTATAACTACAATTATCATTTCACCTCACTCCCCCCTCTCTTTCTCCCCTCTTTCCCTTTTCTATATCACCCTTCAATCAATTTTCTTTAGTTGGTCATTACGTTTCTCTTTAGTATCTTTTCATAGAAAAGATACCAAGTTATGGAAAGTGTCTTTTCATAACATGGCGTTGTTATCAGTGTGTTTGTCATTACTTTGTTGTGTCTGGTTGGTTTTTGTCTGATTTGTTTATTGTTTTTTTTTCTTATCTTATTTATGTCTTATTATTTCTCTGTCCATAATGTAAAATAAATAAATCGTAAAACTTTAAATTAACCAAAAAAAAAAGAATGAAAAGAAAAAGAGCAAATATTCACCATAATAATAGCATATTTCCATGCAAATACACAAAATATGCAGGGCTCACATGATTTCCACCTAAAGTTCAAAAGTAACTTGACACAGGTAGTGATATAATATATATATATATATATATATATATATATATATATATATATATATATATATATATATATATTGACTTCTGTGTCCACAGAAGGTAAATGAACTGTAAACCTTGGAAAAAAAACCTGCAAGATGATGAAAAATACAGCTCATTTTCTGACAAAAATATCTGCAAAACACAGAGCAAACGGGTACCCAATGTCCTACATGAAAGCAGGTTCATATTATTTTACATTCCATAATAGAAAACCAACGCTGGACCCACTTTTCCAGTGTGAAACATTTGAAAATGGCTTCTGCTGCAGCGATAATAATGTTATATGAACATAAAGGCTGGAACAGCCTTGAAATAGATGACCGGGTCTACCTCACCCTTGTGAAAGGAGGAGGCAATTATTTTATTTTTGATACCTGTGACTCTGGAATGTTAAAGCCATGTTGGAGCCATGCTTAGAAAATAAACAACTAAAACATTACCAGCACTTTCTGGGATGTAGTGTATGCTTACTTCTTGTATATTTGCTTATCATTGATTGTAATTAAAAAATCTCATTTAGTAGTAATCAATTTAGATCAGGGTGTCGGACAAGGATCTTTTTTTCTTCTTTGAAATGCAGTGTTGCCAGATGTATGATAATTATTGCATTTATATCATAGTTTTACCCTCTGTACAATGCATGATCAATAATGGGAAAAAAATCCAAAATGTACAATACCAAGAATCATTTGGCATGTGTCGCACTCAGGCGGCATAAAAGTCACACAGCACACACAGGGCTGCTGCCATGACAACCAACAAGTGGCCAGGGCATGGGGCTCATTTGGTGACGATAGCAACCTCCAGGTTGAAATCAAGTCTTTCTAATTGGGTAATTAACACGTTTGTGTCCGTTTACCAAATTAAAGAAAAAATCTTTCTAGTCTAGTAGCCTTGTCCATTTGCATTCTTTTTGTGCCATAGTTCATCCAGTAGCTACTACAGGGATAATGTGAATTACTGTTTAAAAATCCAATAATTTTGAGGTTTTGATATGATAGTTGCACATTTCCTAACTGACAGCACTGGGAATGCAGGATTTTCCAATTCCCATGTATTTTCGCAACATTGCAGGGTTTTTCTTTTTGCAAATAACCACAGTTTGAGATATCACCATGAAATAACATGGGCATATACATATAGCTAATGCACATCAGATACAATGATTTATTTGAGTAAAGGTCAAAGGTCAAGGTCACATTTAGCAGAATCACATTATTGACTCTAAATCAAGAACAGGTTGCCACACCCTGAGCCTATTTTCAGAGAAAAACGCCTAAAAAAACATACCCAAAGTAAATGAAGAATTGCCCCACAATCCTAAGGTTTATATGGATGTTCTTTGTATCTATGGACATCTACAGGCTTCACAGAGTCTATTCCCATTGTATAAAATAGTGTAGCTACTACTATGACTGAATAAACTGAAATAAAGTAAAAGATAAAATAGAATTTTTTGGTCTCACATGAATTTATTATTTTTTTGACAAAAGAAAACACCCTGCTAACAATGATTCCATGAATATAGACACTATTGATCACCTTCAGTAACTCCTTTACAACACAGGTACAAAAGTTGATAGAATTAGAGCAAAGGACAAAGCCTCCAGAAAGGTTTAAGTCAAGATAACCCCAGGCGGACAGTGCATTTGGAAAGTTATTTTAATTTTCCAGTAAAATCTGTCTGGAAAATACAACTCATATCCATTACAGAAGTCTATTACTGTCTACAGGAGCTTTTAGAAATTAAATTTACCTTGTGTTTCATCAACTTCTACCTTTGTGCACAACTAAAATGAAAAAAAAACATATAAACATGGATTATTTTGTCTCCAAATGGAGTAGGTTATCATTAGGTTGGGGGGGCTGGCAGCAGACTGAACTGGTGTGTGTTTCTCCAAAAAGCAGTTTTATTTGTGTCAAATAAGGCTGTCATCCAACTACCTAGGAAAAATGAAGACAATCATGATTGGAGACTAAATACATAATGAAATATCTACATTTGGCAAAAATAAATGGATAAATGTACTTCATGCATGTAAAATACTTTTCAGTAGTGTTGAATATTATTACAACTATTCCTAAAAAGTAGGAATAACATTATTTTTCCTTCTCATGAAATGATAGAATGTTAGAATGTTATTTATTTTTGACAGAGAAAGTGAATAAATCCTCAAACAATCATTGATTAATTATAAACTTATCTACTTATGTGTAGAAATAACAATAAAATGAGAAATGAGACAGAAAAAATACTACTATAGTCAACAGTGTTTGCATGTGTATAGTATAAAATGTAGTATTGTTGTTATTATTATTGCTATTAGTTTGTAAAACAGATATCAGTAAGATACAACATACTGGGTAGATGTTCATCCTGTTTTGAGTTCATATCCACAGTCAGATTTCAGTCAGATGTTGAACTGATCAGCTGCTCCTGTGTCGTTGTTAGCATGCTAGCACGGCTAACATGCTAACAAAGCTCACCACAGTCAGTAACATTCAGGAAAATACACTGTCATTCACTGTTACCCCCTAAAATGCTCTAAAATGACTTAGAACTAAGACTAAAGTCGGTAAATATGACTATAACCAGCAGACTGATCTGCAGCACTCTGCTCTGCTGCAGCGTGCGTCCCGGTCCCGTGCATGAGCTCGAGATGCGCAATGATGCCAACCTTTCACCTTTTACGCATGCATTTCCTGTCCATAAGGAAATGTAGTTCATGGAATGTGAGGTGTTAATGGATTCAGGAGAATCTTCTTTTTCAAACGCCTACAAACATGGCTGCCTTATCGCTCGCCACAAAAAGATATACATAGATTAATTGCACGTATCGGCGATTAAAAATAACTTATATTTCACCACACACACATTAAAGATCATGTTTAAAGGTGACTTTTATCACTAAAATACACTTTATATGTAGTTTTATTAACATTAGGGTCTTAACTTTGAGCAAAAGTTTAAACAAATTTCCATTATCCAGATTTATTATATGTTAATAATTAATGAAAAATTACACAATTTTCTCGCCCCATAGGTCGGCCAAAATTGGCACAAAATAGAGGCGAGATTAGGAATTCTCTGAATACTTGTTTGGCAGGTTTAAACAAAGACTATTAGGCCAATTTCCATGAAATTTTCAAGAAAGGTGTGATGTGGTCCAGAATAGTTGTCATTACATTTTGATGAATTTAGGTCAAAGGTCACAGTCACCAAAACTGTGTTTTTACAATGACAAGAGAGAGCAAATCAGGTAAAATGTGTGCAAGGGGGCCGGAGTTTGTTGTGCCACTTGTTATTATTGTGATCATTTGTCCATTTATAGGTTGGCTTTTTGGAGTCAGAAGATACCATATTTAGACCAAAATGTAAAATAAATGTAACGATCAGGAATTTGACCCAAATGCAGACAGCAGACAAAAATAGAGTTCAAACAATGTTTAATAACTGAAGTCTTAAACAAGGTCCACAGGGATAATGCACAGAGGAAAAACACAGTCACAGTAACCACAGGTGTAGTTACTCAGGTGGCTGTGATGAAAATCAGGAAGAGGTCACAGACAGAGAAAAGAAAGAGGAAAGACAGAAAAGAGAGAAAAAAAACAGAGCAGACAGAACACAAACATGACAATAAAGGGTGGTAGAGTTGACCTAATGCTAAGCTGTGACATTTTTTATCTCTGCTCGTTTTTCTGTTATAGTCCATTTTAGATGTTTTTGGTATTGACTCAGGTCATATATATATATATATATATATATATATATATATATATATATATATATATATATATATATATATATATATATATATATACATGTATATATGTATATATATATATATATATATATATATATATATATATATATATATATGTGTATATATATATATACATATATATGTATATATATATATATATATATATATATATATATATATACAAACCAGATATAGATTGAAGAACCATCATTTAGGTGTTTATTGGACATCTTTAAGGCAAATAATTCAAATATATATATTCAAAATTTCATTTCGATTGCGATTTTGACCTTTGACCTAGAGTCATCACATTTGTCCTTCAAGGTTCTGATATCAATGCATATCAACAGTGAGAGCAAAAAGAAGCTAAATGTTAAACTGAGTATACAAGAATGAAAAGGAAATTACTGATATTAAATTCCTTACTATTGTGAAAACACTTTTTTGTGACCTTGATCTTTGACCTACATTCACCAAAATTGAATGGGATCCATTCTGGACCACCTCACACCTTTCCTTAAAATGTCATGGGAATTGATCCAGTACTTTTTGAATAAAGTTGCTTACAATCAAACAAACAGACAACTATGCAAACCGAACCAAAAACAATACCCTCACCTCCCCTTTGGGGGGCAGGGTAACAAACAAACAAAACACAAAAAAATCCTGCTTCCCTTCTGAAGAGAAGGCAAAGGGTATGAAAGAGAACAACTGGTGCCTGGCACAACAAACCCCACCATCCTCACTTGATTTGCCTTATCTCTTATCATTGTGAAAAAAATGTTTGGGGGAAATTGGTCCAGTAGTTTTTGCGTGAAGCTGCCGATGAAAAAACAGACAAACCGAACCAAAAATAATACCCTTCTTCTCTTCAGGGGGCAGGGGAATGATAGGAATTTTTTTTTTCCCATTCAAATGAATGATTTGTTGTCAACAGCTACATGACACTAAATGAAAATAATCAATTTTGTCCATACACTGGTGTTTTATTATGTGCTTTCCCTCTGAATTAATAGATCTCACCAGTTTAATCAAACAAATCACAGACAGAAGTGGATAGTGTTGAAGTGTACACACAGAGACAAAAAATAATAATGTGGGACTGCCACAAAAGCAGCACCTGGGTTTTTGGGTGAAGACACCTCCCCATTTGCTGCATTTTGTAGCTTTTTCTCTTCAGTGGTGATTTAGGCTACGTTCAGACCAGTGGCCACTGGTGACTTTGACTGGTGACTTTGAAAACAGGGGAAGCCTAATTTTTATGCATTCCGGGTTGGAGTGGCTCATGCCACCCCAAAGCTGAAGATAGCAAAGTTAAAAAGGATTACTAATAGTAAATGGTCTGCACTTATATAGCGCTTTTCCACCTTCATGGTGCTCAAAGCGCTTTACATGAGCTTCACATTCACCCATTCACACACACACTAGTAGGTTTCTAAGGTCTAAAGTCAGTCCTACTGGGGGCCTAAGTCAGGGTTCAGTGTCTTGATCAAGGACACTTCAACATGTGGACAGCCAGAGCTGGGACGCAAAACGCCAACCTCTTGGTCATTGGGTGACCCACTCTACCAACTGAGCCACAGCCGTCCCCATAATAACAGAGCTATGTTCATGCAGCCAAGCCGGTGGCAATCTGGTTTGTAGTGATAACCCAACTCAAGCAGTAAGGGCCTCTGACCATAGTTTACAACTTAGCATTACTAGAAATGGTCAGTCTGACTCAGTCAAAGCAAGACATGATGATATAATGCAGCTGGGGAACAACTTAAGTGAAGCTGGAACTAAAGTAGTATTCATATGGGTGCCAGCCATGTTGGTGTCAAGGAAAATTAGTTAGATGATAAGTGTGCCCAGCAAGCTACACGGAAACATGGCATAGACTTTGAACATTTACACAGCAAGGCCAAAATCAAAAGTATGGTCAAAACGTAGACCTGTAAATTAATCTATGGGCAACTGGGAACACAGCAATGTAGTACTGTACAGAATGACGTTGGAAACGCACCAGCAGAGGGAAAAAAAGAGGATGGTGTATTTTCAAGAATACAATTTGGCCCTGAAAAGCACTTTGTACAAGAAACATGCTGATGGAACATGTGAGTGTCAGCTAGGAGACCACATAACATGTAGACCTACTAATGAAGTGTCCAACATATCACCTAGACCAGGGATCAACCCTGGTCTTTGAGAGCAACAATCCAGCACGTTTTAGATCCCTCATCCAGCGCACCTGACAGTCATTACAAACTCTTCTGCAGAACTTCCACATATTCCAAAAGATATTGTTTTACCTGTCAAATTTAACCAGGTGATCATTCAACCAGCCAATCACCTGGCAAAAGTGGACAGGTAAAACCAAGTCATTTTGAACATGTTTTAACTAATGAATCCATTTTGCCCATCACTATTTATCATGCAGCAAATCAAACTCTGTAAATTCTGTGCTAGTTTTGCGTTGTCTACAAATGTGGAGATTTCTTGAATTGTTTCCAGTGATAAACATGGTGCAGTTGTTTTAGAATCTGCTGACCCTTATGCTTCAATATGTTTCAAGTGAAGGAAGAGTGTCCTTTCTGCTGCCTTTAATTTTATGTTCCATTATTTGTCTAATTGATCAATCAAAGTCATTTAACTGTAAATATATCATTGCATGACAACATATAACACTGTCAACTACACTTATATTTGGCTTCAGTGAAAAATATTTTGTTTCTTCATTTTTACCTCCACCATGGAGTTTTTTTTTTTTTTTTTGTAATTCAAATCTTTATTTAAGCACATCTAGTAATAGCTCAGAGTGGTACATCATACAGAGTAGAGATAAAGAAATAGAAACAAAACAAAGGAGGGCCTCCATCATATGAGTACATTTTCTAAAGTTCAGGTAGATCCTGTCAAAAAGGAATTTAACAGTAATAAAGTAGAAAAGTAGAAAGTGGGGGGAGCAGATAATACAGTAGTACATATATACAAATATATCAAAGTGATTAAAAAAATTATAAATAAATAATAATGACAACAATAGACAAAAAAATAATTAAAAAAAAAGAGGTAGACAAACATTTCTTTAAGTGGGTCTAACTATCACAGCTCTAGTTAGAAGTGAGATATTCCATGAAACCACCCCAAGCCCCCAGTTCCTCATGACCTTTACCCCGATCCTCACTAACATGACCTCATATGTTCCACTCCTGGAGTGTCGGACATGAAGGTGATTTCCAGTGCCTCAGTATGATTCTGGCAGCTGAAATTAGCCCCACAATCAGAACAGAATGTATATTTTTTGTGAGGGTTGGGTTTCTGAAATCTCCCCCAAAAGACACAAATGTGGTGATAATGGCAAGGCTATTCCCACCCATGCCTCCAAATATTAAATCTTTTGTTTCTTAATAAAAATTTCCATTAAACGTGTATGTAATGTGTTAGTGTGTGTATGTGAGAGAGAGAGAGAGAGTTGTGTGTTTGTGGTGCCTCCTGTAGATCACTGAAACACAGTGTGGTTGGATAGAGCTGAATATTTTGTTGGATTGTATAGTTTACCAGATGTATTTTGTTCATCACCAATGCCCGTCGGCTGGGCCAGTGGGTACCGGTGAACCCTGATATCATAGACATATCCTTCAGAACTCTGAGCTTCTCCAAATACTAGTCCCACCAGGAATTCGTAGGTCTTTTTTGAGATTGTTGCATCCTAAAATGTCTGATGTTGCATGAGCTTTTCTGAAAAATTGCAATGAAAGTTGCAGTACTTTTTAGGCTTTTGTTGCAGAAGGAAATGAAATTTGCGATAAATACTTGTGATTTTCCCTTTTTGTAATCAAAATTAAGTAATATTTAAAATATTTAGTTCCTGGAAAATTCATTCAAAGTCATTGTGATATGGTCCCCAAAACTACCTTTTACAGAGATGGCAAATAAGTGATTACGATGATTACAAAAATGCAAATCCCCCCCCCCCCCCCCAAATGCACCTGTTGGTTCAAAGGCTAAAGTGCATATGACACAACACTACATGAAGTTGTGAAAACATAATCTAAGTGTCTTAGCCAGTCAAAAAAATATTTCTAGTACTGTGTACTGTGTAGTAGAGGTAGTGTCTCCTGACAAAAATAGAAGAAAGACAATGAGATATTAAGACAACCTTTCAAATATGACAAATAAAATATTATCTGTGTTATAGGCCCCTTAAATTATTAAGGCTTGTGGGACCCATAACAAATGGAAGAGAGACCAGACTGTTGTACAGTTGCCATGTGATTTGTTTTTATTTTAATCAAAAAGGAAAAAGTGCCAGTGTCACCATTCAACTAACTTAATCTAAAGTGGGAAAAACTAAATCTACACTAAAGGAATGAAAACAGAAGAGAACACATCACCCCTGTGCTCCAAACCCTTCACTGGCTTCCAGTTGAGTTTAGAATTAAATTTAAAATCCTCCTCCTTACATATAAAACCATTAATGTTATGAGCACCTCTTACCTTAAAGATCATCTTTTCCGTACCAGCCAAATAGAACCATTCGTTCTCAGAATGCAGGGTTATTGAAAGTTCCCAGCGTTTCTAAAAGTACAGTAGGAGCTAGAGCCTTTAGTTATCAGGCTCCTGTCTTATGGAACCAGCTTCCATTTAATATTAAAGAGGCCGACACAGTCTAGATTTAAAATTAGGTTGAAAACATTCCTGTTTGAGAAAGACTATGGTCAGGTTAGTTAAAAACAGTCACAGTTCAGTCTGCCCTCTCGCATCTGTTTTTGTCAAGTCTCTCCATGGCGGTTCACCTGGTGCCCCCCCCCTCACCCCTAGGGGGAGTGGTGGCTCTCCCTTGGCAGTGTCTGCGTGGGAGCCATGGACGACAGGATCTGCGATGACTCGTCTGTGCTGACCTGTGACCCCTAGCCACCCCTTCATTTATAAATGGATGTTCATCTATAGCCTGTCTGTCCATGGGAGTGGATCTCTCATTCGGTGTGGTTTTCCTCAAGATGTCTTCTTTTTCCCACTGGGTTTTGAAGTTTTTTCTTGCCGAGAAGAAGGGTCTAAGGACAGGGGATGCTTGGTGCTTTCCATATATCTCTGTAGTTGATTGTGTTTCTGTAAAGCTCTATGAAATGACTTTGTTGTGATTTGGAGCTTTATAAATAAAATTTAATTGAAAATGAGACCACCATTCAAATTCAACCCAAAATAAAACAAAACTTAAGAGTGCTATTCATCCACAAGTGAAAACCAAACCCCTGTTCAAAATAAAACAAAACAAACCCAACACACCCAGTCACCCGGTGTTGCGGCGTGCGTGAATCACACACGGTCAGAAGGCTGAATGGCGAACAGCGAGCTGAGCTGGAGAGCCGAGTGGAAAAAGGAAAGAAATCCGGAAGCGTGCCTGTCACACCTGGATGACAAAAATGCAGCAAAAAAAGTACTCTTCCAAATGCACCTGTTGGTACTAGTGTATCATTTTAGTCATCAAATGTAAACTGCTGGCCACGCACATGTTGCTTCGTACTGTAAGGTAAACAAGAAAAGACGGAAGCAGCAGTTCAAGACGTCGCAAATGACTCTTTGCATTTTGCGGGAAAGTTGTGGTGATTGGTTAAAATTGCAACATGCGATGAGTCTGTCAAGTTTGTCTTCACTCTGTCATGACCTCTGCTCCAGTGACCTTTTCCCCAGTGCTCTCCACACTCACCTGGTCTCGCACTGCGCAGCTGCAAGCCGTTCCTCATCTGTGGCTATAAAAGCAGTTAGGCTTGCAGTTGCCAGTGTGGGACCATTCAGTATTGTCACCTCCATAACGCGGACAGCATTTCCATCTCCTCAGTCACCATAACCCGGACACTCATCATCACCACGGACTCTGGCTGTTTTGTTCCCAGGTTTTGACTCTAGTTTTGTCTCGTTCTTGTATTTATGTTTCTTAGTTTGTTATTAAATCCGTTCTTCCTTCAGCACTGTGCATTTGAGTCCTGCTTCACCTCACCCCCTCCTTGACACTCTATATGAACCTCTTGCTTTCGCTTCCACCTTAAACATTTTTTAAAAATCTTAAATCTTAATGTATTTTCTACTCTTTCCAGCTCATCGATACTGCGCTGTTGCCCATAGCAACCGCTAGCTACTTAGCCTCCCACACGTGTCACGTACTATGCAATATTTCCTCATTCATCATTATGTTGGCGCCTCTTGCATGTGTGGGGTCACTTCAGGGACACATTCTGTTTATAATCAAGACTGATAAAAGTCGCATTTATTGTGTAATATGAACGAGCACACAAAAAAAAAATCACATTTCACCAAAATACCCAAATTGTGCATGCCCTGTAGCAGCAGAAAGAACACACTTTGTGTTAAAGCACAATTAAAATTCCTCTTCAATTTTACACATTGTTACACTAAATAGAGTGTAATCGTAATTTGTTTCTTCCAGCCTTTTCCTTTGCTTTGGGAACTTTGTCGGGTTTCTCTGTGGTGGCACTTGTCAGTGAAGGAGTGTAGAGAGATAACCTGGGGGACTGGAGATAAGTGAATCTAAAGACCTCAATAAAGCCAGAGCCGGGAGAGAAGGAAGGCATGGGAAGGTATTAGTCCATCCATCATTTCCTTCACCTGATCAGAGAGTACAAAAATACAGTTTACAGTCTCATCTCATCTGCCTAGTTCTCTCTATCTTTGTCATCTGTGGCTGTAGATAACCAGCAGAGGCTAATCCCCAGATCATTGCAGAGTGGGGGGGGGGGGCAGTGTGGCTCTGCACTAAAGGCTCTTACATTCCATCCCACTGTCAAAGAAATGTTCAGCTCTTTGTCATTTTACAATTATTTGCCATGTTCTCTGGCTTTTTGATTTGTCTCACTTTACACAGGTGTTTGTGGTATTATGTCCACTGTCAGTCCATCTGTCGTGCACTGAACTAAAAACCAACACAGTTATTACAGTCTTATGGAATCATCTTCATCTTCCCTTTAATATTAAAAACGCCGAAACAGTCTCTACATTTAAAATTAGGCTTAAAACATTCCTGTTTGAGAAAGCCTATGGTCAGGTTAGTTAAAAATTATGTGACTCATATATCATGTATACATGATGTATGAGTCACAGTTCAGTCTAGGCTGCCCTAGGAGTTAGAATGCTGGGGGAAGTACAGACACTGAGTTCTTCCTTCTCTTTCTCTTCCTCACACCTGTTTCTGTAATTTTCATAACATATCTTTCATACTAAGTCTGTTCATGACTAGTCACCTGGTGTCCCCTTTCCCCCCTCCCCCCCTGGGGGGAGTGGTGGCTCTCCTGACAGTGTCTGCACGGGAGCCATGGACGACAGGATCTGGAGTATCTCGCCTGTGCTGACCTGTGACCCCGGACCACCGCCCCTGCCTGTCTGGACCAGCCCCCCCCTTCCTGCTTTTTACATGGACGTTCATCTATAGCCTGTCCGTCCATGGGAGTGGATCTCTCCTTCAATGTGGTTCTCCTCAAGATTTCTTCTTTTTCCCACTGGGTTTTGAAGTTTTTTCTTGCCGAGAAGGAGGGTCTAAGGACAGGGGATGCCTGGGACTTTTTCATGTATTTCTGTAGCTTGATTATGCTTTTGTAAAGCCCTCTGAGACGACTTTGTTGTGATTTAGGGCTTTATAAATAAAATTGAATTGAATTGAATTGAATTGAATTGAATTATTAGAATTGGTACAACAGGAGATGTCCATTTTAGTTAGTTTTAGCATAGTTTATTTTGAGCACATAAAATCGTCAGATAACCAGAGGTGGTCAAAGTACTCACATTCATTAGTTAAGTGGAAGTACAGCTACTTATGTGAAAAAAGTACTCTGGTAAAAATAGAAGTACTGATTCAACTCCTTTACTGAAGTAAACATAAAAATTGTAATAAGATTTTGCTATAGATGAAATAATACTTAACCATGAAAAACCAGAAACATTTCAAAATCATCCAAAAAAAAACCTTTAAAAGTGTGTTAGTGTATAGATGATGTGACTGGTTCATTGTTCTAAGTTGGTATGAAGAGGAAATTTAGGAAAAATTAAAAAGTTATAAATCAAAGACGCAATTAAATTAAAATTACTTAAGCCTGAAGTAAAAAAAAAAAAGTAAAACTGCATTTTTAAATTTTTGCGATGGATGAAATAATACTTTAACAAGGAAATGTCTGAAAAGTAAAAAAAAAAAATACATATATATATATATATATATATATATATATATATATATATATATATATATATATATATATATAAAAGTCATGTACTATGTAGATGTGTTTTATTGGTTCATGGTGTTTGGTTTAGTGGGTATGGACCAGACATTTAGGAAAATGAAAAATAAATAGGGGATTAAAAAAGTATAATTTTGAAACTGTGAGATAAAAAGTTAAAATTATGAGAAAAAATTTCAGAATTATGAGATAAGAAATGGATAATTCTAACAAAAAAAGTCAAAATTATGAGAAAAAAATCCTAATTATGAGATAAATGGAAAATTATGAGATAAAAAAGTCAAAATTATGACATAGGAAGTCACAATACCTGATTTACGACTAATATTTCATACTGCAACATTTGTTTAGTTTGACAAAGTAATGAGTCTATTTTGAGAATGTAAAGAGTATAAAGTACAGATATTTTTAGAAAAATGTTGTGAGTAAAAGTAAGACATTGCCAGAAAAATCAAGTAAAGTACAGATACCTAATAACTGAACTTAAGTAAAGGACGTATTTATTTACTTACTTATTTACTTCCACCTCTGCAGATAACAAAGCAACATCCAACATGGTCAACAACATTTTTGGTACTCAGAAAGAAGTGGGAGGAAGTATAACTTCAAGTCTCCACCCCCTTTTTTTTATTTTTACAAACTTTCAAATCAATTGACTATTTGCACAATATGGCGTCTGATTACAGTCGTATCCCAGAAGTGGGCTTGACAATTTCCAGTTGAATACTTCCGTGTTTTGATAGCAGTCTAGCATTTGACAGCTGTTCCAAGATGACAACTTTTACCCAGGATGTCTGACCTCGCAAAATTGTTTTTCGGATGTCTTTTTTGGATGGGAAGCAACACACCCAAGAGCAAGCAGGAGAAGGATATAAGATGTATATTTCGAACTACATCAAGTATGAAGGTAAATTGAACTGTGGTATACTCAATGGTGACACAACACAACTGTAGCTGCTAGCTACAGAGCTAACAGTGCCTAGATGGCAACTTTCTTATTACTAGCGTTGCTTAACATTGAGCATTTCACCTGTTGCTCAGTTGGTTAATGTTAGATATGAGATTATGAGTTTGTATAAAATAACACTTACTTCATTGAAACATTTGTATAGAAACTAACATTTCCTAAAGTAACTTGATTGATCAACATAAAATTGCATCCAATTTGCTGCCCTGAAACATTTCGAGGCCTTTTGGAGCGTTGTGGAGCCTGCCGTGTTCAGAAAAATGATAAGGATTACCAGCTCCAACTCCAACAGCAGTTCCCATCAAACAGTATAGGCTATAGATTTAAGCTTGGCTACATTAATATTCATGACTTACCGTATTGCTTGAAAACCTCTTCACGATCCCATAGCACGCACTAAAATAGAATGTTTGCAAAAAAAATACCCAAAATGTGATAGTCCAGTCTGGAGGGTCCAGAGGAAAACTCCGGCCAATCCATTTTACTGATCATCTTTACAATGATTGATTTGCTGATATGTCCATCAAATATCAGTCCAGAACCTTTAGGTCTCACAATTATCCACAGAGGAACCATATACCAACCAATGCAGTCATAGTCTAACCAAAACATATAACAAATATCCAAATGAAGTCCAAAACATCAATACATATCCACAAATGGGTATTTACCAGGACCCACCTACAATAGCTCACTTTTCATCTTAATATTTTCATTTATAAGCCAACAAAGCATTCATTCATTTTACTTTATTAAGAAATTTAGGTGAAATTGAGTGGAAGTTTAAAGGCTGTCATTTATAATACGTGCACTGTTATCAAACTATAAGAGGAAATGTTGCTGAGACTAGCTATGTACAGATCAATAGCAACCTGACCTATGTTTTAACCTACACATCATTTAGCATCTAACTCTAAGGTCATTGTTGGAGATCCTGGTTGTTCCTGTCCCATCTGATCTTTTATTGTAAGCCTTGATGAGGAGTATTAAAACAGGGTCATTTACTTTACGTCCCTCTCTGTCCCATCAGCAGGCAGATGATGTTGGCTTCACTAAAACTCAAGACAGAGGTCGACATCACTGAATTAATTGTGGAGCGCTATAGACGCTAGTCCAGGACAACGTATCGATCGCTTGAGTGTTGAATATGCTAAACATTTGTCTGACAGAAGTGCCTTGAAAATCAGTGATACTACCTCTGCAGAATACCAGGAGTGAGTCAGGAGGAAGTCAGCGTGAGGGGACTGTGTGAAATTAAAGAATGCGGAATTGTCATCACGAGGCACTTAATCATTTGGTCCTCTGCTTTGTCATCAGCAATTGCCATGTTAAATAAGTCCCTGATTAAAAATCTTAATACCTCTATTATTGATATTTGCTTTTGTCCCAAGGAGGTTTTACAAGGGCTTTTCCAGCTAAGACATGTAATCTAATCATAGAGTGTACACACTCTTGTGTGGTTTTGTCCATGTAAAACTTTTTTTCCCTTCCCTTTTTTTCTTTGTGTTCGTTTTGGGCTTAAGTGATTCTTGTTTTAAGGCACAACTTTCCTCTCAATGCCACTTTTGTAAATGCAAAGTTCTGCTTTTTGCCCACACTGTAAAAAGAATTACTAGAATTAACAGCAGAACATTTTCAAATTGCAAGATATAGAAGCTTTAAGTGAAAATACAATGCAAAGTAGTTTATTTGAGAAGATTGTTGTGTAATGATTGAGTCAAATGTAGCAGTGGTTTGTACAGGAAGAGTATGATTATGTTCACACTGCAGGTCTTAATACACAATTCAGATTCTTTGTGAAATCTGATTTTTTTTGTGTGTGTGTGCTCGTTCATATCAGACCTTAAATGCAAGTTTTATTAGTGTTGAGTGTGAATGGAATGCGTCCCTGAAGTGACCCACATACACAAGATGATCCGAGGTAATAACCCATGAGGAAATACGGCCTAGTACGTCACATATGTGGAAAGCTAAGATGCTAGCAGTTGCTATGGGCAACAGCGTAGTATCAGCATGCAAGGAAAGAGCTGAGTAAAGATTTAAAACCTGTATAAAGTGGAGGAGAAAACAAGCGGTTTATAGAGAGAGAAGACGGACGTGACTGACTGAAGGTATTTGGAGAAGATAAGAGATATGAGATAAGGATACATCTACGAATTATCGGGATTCACCAGTACCAAGTGACCCCACCCCTGGACCTACATACAGTTAGTTCACTGTCTGGTTTTGGGCATAAGTTACCACACAGTGGAAAAAGTCCTTTAACAGGTATGAACAGTTTTACTCTGACTGGTTCAAGGTATCTACAGCCTGATGACTGTAGTGATAAAGTTCAAAGGTCAATCTGTGTCTGTGGGAATTGTGAATGCATTAAACTAGTGGTAAACCCATAATATCGTACCTCTGGGTCTTTGTTTGTTGTGTCAATCACGGAAGTAACTGGAAAAAATGGATAAATGTGACATGGCCGTTCAGGCAGAAGTCGCATATGGCAGTAAATAGTCAGATTTGGGAACACTGGGAACAACAGTCTGAAAAGTAGCCTTAGTGAACAAAAGCAGATTTATATGTAGAAATAATGTATTACAGTTTGTTTTGAGAAAATAAAAGTGTAAATTGAAAAATGATGCAGTGCCGTATAAACTGTAAGACAGCAATGTTGAAATTACATCATATTTTCTTAAACAAATGAAATAAAGTATGTAATTAAACATTTAACAATTTTAGATTTTAAACATGTACAATAACAGGTGTGTGTGGGTCCCTTAATAGAACAGGTTGCCCAATGAGCAAAGGGTTGATAGTTCAAATCCTAGCTCTGATTGTCCACACTTTTTTGTTATTTATATAACACTTTTAAAAATATTGTTTAAAAAGTGCTTTGACAGCCAAACAGCAGAATAGAAAACATAGAAAACTACAAAAACAAAGTGTAGACTATGCCAAGGCAGATCCTGGTGCATTTAGAAAACATGTCTGTGGAGGAGACGTTTACTGTTTGTATTCAATGTTCAATCTAAATGTTTCATATGTTAAATCTGTTTGTGTTTTTACAGCACCAATGGCAACCACAGCTACCCGTTTCTTTTCTGTAAAACCAACAGGTTTGTTTTTTACAGTGTAATTTATTTTTATTATGTCTTTCTTCCACTCGATGCCTCTGAGGATTGTTGCAAAAGTATGGCTCTTATAACTTCCCATCAAATCTTTTCTGCCAAAGCACTGTTAAGCACCATGACTGTTTGCTCTGAGCCAAACTTGTTATCCGATATCAACCAACCAACATGAAATCAGCTTTGGAAGTTG
This sequence comes from Siphamia tubifer, assembly GCA_020466265.1. Taxonomy (NCBI): domain Eukaryota; kingdom Metazoa; phylum Chordata; class Actinopteri; order Kurtiformes; family Apogonidae; genus Siphamia; species Siphamia tubifer. The sequence continues at coordinate 41,006,993 of CM035799.1, read as the reverse complement.
ATATTGGAACTTCTTTTTAGCTTTTCCTAAGACTGCCTGCGTCATTTCACAAGTCAAAAGCCGTGCAGGGTCAGTTTTCCACGTCTGATATTGAACTTTTTCCCGTAGACCTGAGTGCACATGAACCTACAGTCTGTCATTAGTCTGATGTCTTGAGTGAAAATGTTCTTCAACTTCCAGCCATGTGAAATGAAATAACTACAAAAACCAGTGTAATTACAAGCACTTCCTTCCAAAACCCATCTCAAGGACTTTATTTGTGCTGCAGAGTTATATACCCCCACACTGATCAGCCTTCTGTGACTGAAAAGACATGCTTTTGAAAACCAATCACAGTGTTGCTATGGGAATCCCTAGGAGGGAAAACATTTGGACATTTCCTTTTGATTATTGGAATTGGGATACATGCATTGTAGGGATTCAGATCTTTTTGAGTTTTAATTGTAAACTCCCTACTGTTTGCTTCATTGTCAAAAATCGACGCTGCAGACGACTGTTTACAACAGCGAATCAAACAAAACACTTCCCGCAAATCGTGTTCCCACACCCAAAATAGATTCTACTTTTTTTCCCAGCAAGTAATATAATCTGTCTTATTTTGTCACTGATTGAAATGCTACTTTTTGCCTTTCCTCAAATGGCAGGAGGTGTTGAGAGTGAATGATACATGTGCACAGTCTGGGAATGAACACGCATCCCAACCCTACGTTGTGTTTCTTTTTTTAGGAATGGGAAAAGAAGAACAGCACTAAACACAAACAATTATTTAGCAGTTCCCTAGAGACAGGCATCTTCCTTTAACAAAGATAGGAAGTAACTAAGGAAGTAGCTTCAATATGGGCCAGGGGGTCATCCAATAACCAAAGGGTTGGCGATTCAAATCCTGCTCTATCCTAGTAAGTCTGTTGTATCCTTGGGCAAAGACACTTCACCCTCCTTGCCTCTAGTGTCACTCACACTGGTGTATGAATGTTTGGTGGTGGTCAGAGGAGCTGTAGGTGCAAAATGTCAGCCACACCTCAGCCACTCTGTCCCAGGACAACTGTGGATACAAATGTAGTTTACCACCACCAGAGGGAGAATGTGAGAGTGAATGACCAAAAACGCGCTATATAAATCCAATCAATTTTTATTATTATGACTGTACTTGCATAGATTTGTACTGATATGTGTATTTTACTTGAGTATTTTCTGGGAACTTTCAACTTTTCCTTCTTACATTTGTTTCTAAATATCTATAATTTATACTGCTTACATTTATATAAATAACTGTACTTTATACTCCTTACATTTATATATAGATCTGTACTTTATACTCCTTACTAGGGGTGGGAGAAAAAATGGATTTACGATATGTATGATTCTTTAATATATTTTTTTTGTTCAAAACTTGAGTTTTTCCCATATTTAAATGATTCATTTTAAGCCGGGGGGAAAAAAATTACTGCTTTTAAGGATCGTAGGTGATTGTATGAGTCACTCAGATGTATAATATGTGTCAGGGAATACACAGAAACCACCCCACGGAAGGCAGAGATGACAGAGGCTAATTCTGCTGTTACGACAGTACTGCGTTCAGTATGTTGTAACATCTCTGGTGCGTTCAACAGCATGGGATATCTGAAGACTTAAAGAAAATGAGTTGTTCCTGAATAAATATAGTGAAACAATTAACAACAATTAAAATGTGTGGGCTTTCTAACAGAAGGGAAGAGCAGAGCTGGACATGTATATTTTAAATGAACATACTTCATAATAAAATGTACTTTCAAGGCTCCTATTTGTGTTGTGTGCAGATAAATGTAGCCTTTACTTCCCAAAGTATGGTTCAAATATATTACTGCTGAATAAATCTTAACTGACTCACATATGATGTGCATTTTTTTGGGAAATATGGTATCATCATTCAGCTTTTTGCACTTTATATTGTGCTGTTCAATTTAAAAGAAAACTCAAGGTGTTAGCCTTGAGTTAGCCTTAAGCCTTCAGCTTAAATTGTTGATGCTTGTGACTTGACATTGTCACATTGCAGTGAACTTTAATACAAGTTGCTCATTGCTGGACAGATGTGTGTGTATGTATATATATATATTAAGGTGCATCAGAAAAACTACATTTTAAAATTTTGATATGGCTGGGTGCTAAAATTGTTCCATTACATTTAGAAACAACATGTATAAAATATTTTCCCAATACATGATGATTTCGGGCTGCAACCGGACATCTGTTTTTGTTGGATAAAGTGATAATCCATATTCAGTGGTTGCCAGGGTAAACAAGACTACAGCTCAAGGAAACTGAGGTGCTCTTTGTTTTTGTGTTGGCTATGGATTATTATTAAATATTACTGTCATATCTGCAGTTGTGTCTTTGTATAACTAAATCATTTATAGGATTTATAGGTATTATTATAGCTCATTACATCTCACTAACACTTGCTAGCTATCTGTATTGTTATTAAGGTTAACATCAACAGCGTTTGATATATATATATGATATATATATCTTATATATCTATCTATAAAGCTAGAAATGTCTGACATTCTGTCTTTCTGTGCCTCACATATCTCTCTCAGTGTTTGCTAGATCAACCTTAGCTTTCACATATATCTGCTCTTATCACTAATTAGCGCTATTAGTACTGCTATGCAGCAAAACAATTTGGGGTAAACAATTTATCATAACTTTTACTTGACCTACCATCATAATTTAAAAACTGATATGTAGTTTGAGACCCATTCTTTAACGCCAGGCCTTACTCTTCACCCTGTTATAATTATTACATTGAACTTTATCATATTATTATCATCAACAATGTTTTCATTTATTTGTATATACATTTTTACAGACGTCTTGAAACCTCCCCTAACACACCTGATTCAAATGATCAGCTCATCATCAAGCTCTGCCCCAAGTGGGCTAATGACCCACTGCTTTGAATCAGGTGTGTTGGAGCAGGGTGACATTTAAAACATGCAGGACAGTGGACCCTGAAGACCAGGGTTGAAGACCTCTGCATTATTACCTCTACCAAAGAGGTATTAAATTCGAGTCCATTTGTCTCCGTTTGTTAACTTTGCAAATCAGATTTGCTGAACTTATGTTGCTTTAACGGTTTGTCTGTCTGTGTGTGTCTGTGTGTGCATGTACATTTCCTCTGTTCTCACTCCAGTGTTGACAATTCTTAACGGATCATTCTGAAATTTGGCATGTTGAAGGAGAAACATATAAGGATGAAACACACCAAGTGTTCGACTCATGACTTCAGCTCTGACGCCATATTGAATTTGTCTGTGTATACATTTCCAATATTCTCATTCTAACATTGCCATTTCTTGATGGATCATTCTGAAATTTGGCATGTAGAAGGAGAAGGATACAAGGATGAAACAGACCAAGTTTTAACTGAATTGACTCACGACTTCCGGTCTGACGCCATATTGAATTTTTGCATTGTCACAGCAGAAATTTTCCATTTTCAACATGTATTGGTGATTTAACATGGTAATGCGTGATCACGATATATTTATGATTTGACAAGATCACAGATTGCATGTAATTTGAAGTTGTCATGCTCCGCATGGATTTCTGTAGGATTACACAAAACGTTCTGAACGGATTTTGATTAAACTCTCAGGAATGATAGATAATGGGTCAAGGAAGAACTCATTAGATTTTTAGCAATGAAGATCAAAGGACAAGGTCACACTAAAGGCCAAAAAAAGGCTAAAAAAAATCAACCCTTGGAAGAGGTCTTGTGTGTCTGAATGCCTTGTTATATAATGTATAGGTGCAGTGGTTAGCATTCATGCCTCACAGACAGAAGGACCCTAGTTCCATCACACCTTTCTGTGTAGTTGCCATGTTCTCCACGTGTCTGCGTGGGTTTTCTCTGCTTTCCTCCCACCATCCAAACACATGCACTGATGAGTTAATTCGTTAAACTAAATTGCCCTTACGTGTGAATGTGAAAGTGATTGTTTATACATATATATGTTCTGTGATGAACTGGTGACTCATACAGGGTGTACCCCGAATCCAGGAAAAAAAAAAGGTTGAAAGCAGACGTTCACTTCGGTACAGCCCTATACCGAATTAATACAGTCAGTTTGTATGTGAACATGTGTATATCATGCAGAGGTGATGGTAGAAAAAAGACTCGACGTTGAACAACAGAGTTTACTGGTACTCCCATAATGAGTAGTATTCAGCTAGGTTTCTTACTGTCACTTGTTTAGAAAATGTACAGGAAACAAAAACTAAGCTTTATTTCCACAGAGAGCATATGAACAAGTTTGCTCCACCATTTTTTTCCAGTGTGTGCAGCAGTGTGGGCATTAACAGACATGTCGATTAGTCAACATGTCAACTACCGTAGCACAAGTCGACTTAAATTTGGAGGAGTTGACAAGTCGCATGTTATTCTGTCTCTATCTCTCTCTCTTTCTCAGCGTGTAAACACAGTCAGACCTAAACAAGACGTGGCTTCTGCAGGTAGGATAGTTGTGGTGGGCAGACACTCATCAGATGTGTGTCTGTCACTCTCTTTTACTTCACCTTAGATGAAGAGGCATTCGCTAGCTAATCTGCGTCATATAAACAGCACCTGCTAGCTAATCCGAGTGAGCAGCAGCGCAGACAATGCGCTCCTTTTTTTCCAAACATGATGTGAACAGTGTGGTGTGTGGCTTGTCGGCCGCTCACTTAAATGTTTTAAACTTAATATAAAAAGTGAGGACAGGTAACAGACGTCTGGACAGTCTGGTTTTCGAGCTGTGGGTCCAGACAAAATGCGGACATATGTTCACCCCACTGATGTTGATGATGATGATGATGATGATGATGAAAAACTTTATTATTCTTTACAAGAGAGAAATTCAGGTGTCCGGCAACGTACACATTCACATATGAGCACACCGTACCATAACGACAATAAACAATAAATAGCAATGGTAAAAAAAACATTTAAAATATTTTTAAAAAAACATTTGAAATATTCTAAAATATTTTAAGAATGTGAGTAAAATGTGTATAAAATCATGGTCCTTCGGCAGATCTATTCAGGAGCCTAATGGCGTGGGGGATGAAGGACCTCCTGTTGCGCTCTGTCCTGCATCGCAGTGAGAGGAGTCTATTGCTGCGGGAGCTCTTCTGGACTGAGGCTATGTTGTGCAGAGGATGCCTGGAATTAGTCAGGATCCCCTGCATTAGAGCTTGCATCCTCTTCTCTAAGACTGCTCCCACAGAGTCCACCGAGTCCCTCCTCCCCATCACAGACGTCCAGTTAAATTTAACAGAAAACTCTTTGCTAATGTTAGCCTTTGTTTTGTTGGGGTTAAAATGCTTGTGTCTTGTCAGTGGACATTGTTGCGTTGCAGTAAATTTTACGTTGCTCATTGCTGGACAAATGTGTGTCCATGTGTGTGTTTTATTAGCCGTGTGTCTGTGTTGTTTCCCTGCTGACAACGTTATGAGGTCATCACGACAAGTCGACTCGACTCTGACTTTGACTGATAAGATGACTTGAAAAAAAAAATTAAGTTGTTAATGCCTTAATATATATATATATATATATATATATATATATATATATATATATATATATATATATATATATATACAATCCAAGCATTAAAATCTCTTAATGGAAACACATCTTCATACATCAATACCACCACAGTAAATTGCGTTAATTAAAATTAGTTAGTTAGTTGCGTTAGTTAAATTATTATTTACTATATGTATGGCTCAAATTCCACAGTACAACATCAACGGTTAAATACAAACTAAACGTTAAATGACATAAATGCAGCCACTGAGTGTGGCCAGGCGACAGAGAAGACTCCTTGCAAACAAAGATCAAACCTAATTAGAAACCAAACTTAGTAACATTCTACTCATTTTGCTTTTCCTAACAACTAGGTCAGAATCAAAGGTCTACTGGGAAAACACAGCTAACCACTGAGATTAGAGTGGCCACATCACTTCCTCTAATAGGCCTTTGAGAGGCCTCATTAGTTGGGTACATTTGAACTTGGATCCTAAACACATAAACTTAAAATGTAAGAAGTTATGCCCGTCAAACTGCACACACAAACATAACTAGAAATGAATGTGTGCAGAATTGAAATCTTGTATATGTAGTTATACACTCTAAAAAATTATTCATGGGGTTAGTACTTTCAACTTAAATTCAAGAGCTTTTTCTGCTTAAAAAAATAACTTTGTTACATGTATATATTGTAATCAATGTTGTGTTACATATTAACTTGTTAACATGTAAGCATTTGGTGTCCTGTTCCTTTACTAGCAAACCAATGCAGTCAAAAATGAATGCCAATTGTTGACAAGTTAACGAAAATCAGCCACTAGTGTGCGTCACACATGTTTACTAGTGAGTCAGTGTCAAACATGTAAACTAGTGAAACTTTTGTTGTTCTACTGGTTACCTAGTGAGCAAAATGGTCAGCTAGTTTGTAGTTTCATGTGTTACTAGTTAACTAGTGGACAACATTTGCACGCGACTAGTTACTAGTTACTAGTCGACTAAAAAATTAGACTAGTTACTAGTCGCGTGCATATCCTACCTATTAAACCTGATAGGACACAGCTGTGAAGTGAAGACCATTTCAGGTGACTACCTGTTGAAGTTCATCAACAGAACGCCAAGAGTGTGTGAAGCAGTAATCACAGGAAAAGGTGGCTATTTTGAACAATATAATGTATTGTTAATATTGCTAATATATATATATATATATATATATATATATATATATATATATATATATATATATATATATATATATATATATATATTTATATATATATATATATATATATATGTATATATATATATATATATATATATATATATATATATATATATATATATATATATATATATATATTTATATATATATATATATATAGTTTATATATATGTATATATATACATATATATATATAAACCCCATATATATAAACAAGCATAAACCCCCACAGGGCCCACTTCCACAACAGCTTTTTCTCAGCCGCTGTCAAGCTTGTGGCTCACGACATCAGAGTGGGAAAACCTCTCTCTCGCACTCACCACCAGTAGCATCATCCACTTTGACTACCTCATGCAAGATTATGTGCAATGGTATATATATATATATATATATATATATATATATATATATATATATATATATATATATATATATATATATATATATATATGGCCAAAGCAACCAAATTTAGGCTATTTTGGATTCAATAAACTAAGCTGGACTTAAATTTGCTTACAGATAATAAAGAAAATGAACTTAGTAACACTAGAATAACTGTGTCAAACAGATGATTGCAGGCAAAATTAAGTTTCCCTGATTTAATTTTTTAGTCAAATTTAAAATTAGGAAAATTAACAAACTTGATCTAACAAAGGAATAAACTAAAAATGAACTGAAAACCCAACCATGCTGTGGACACTTAAATTGTTACCTCAGTTCATTTTAGTTGAAGCAGGGTGTTAGTTTTTCTGCACACTCTGATGCTACAGTGAAAAAATGACTTTGGTATGCAGGCCCCTATAGCTTTCCTGGTATTGTCAAGGACTGCACAATACTAAATAGATCGCCAATATGGTGAGATGGTATAACACAAGAAAATCAATACAGAGATAATATAAATAAACATTTACCCATGTGCACTCATGGTTAAGTGCATTCTTTTGTGAGAGTGTCTTTGGAAGTCAAACTGCAATAAAGGTGATTACACAAACTCTTATTGAATCATCATTGGTAGATTACTTTGCTTGGATTTCTCAATCCTCACCTCTCCGTTTCATTATGCATTGCATGTTCCAGGAGCTACACAAGACAAACCAACCATTCCTCTAACTAACATCATTGTCATGCAGCTGCTCCTGGTTCAGTCATATTCTCCCTCACATCTCTGAACCAAAGCCTTAGAAAAATCTGTGCCCCAAGAGGGAGCAAACTGTGGAATACCAAAGCATGCCAGGTGCTGTGTTTTAAAAAAGCAGGACTCTGCTTAAATAGAAATGCATTATTTAAAAGACAACTGAGAGGCATAAATAGAGTGAATGCATGACAAGACCCTACAATCTGTAGCTCTTAATAGGCCCCCGGTGGTCTTCATGTGGTCTACGTGTGCGAGATCAGTCGACTTGGCCTCCCTGCGGCTCCGGATAACATTCTGTTTGTCAGAGTTTGACCTTGAGCAGCTTTTTCCCAGTCAGACCATGGTAATTTTGCCCGGTTGGGTACAATATGAAATCTCAGATCTGTGCTGAATGCCAATAAATGCTAATACACGAAGCATTGGTAATGCTGTCAGGAGCTTTGATCTTTTCTCTTTAAAATATCGGGGTTTATACAATTACAGACATACTACTGTATACTACTATACATGTACTTGTCTCCTGACTGGATGAACTTGTCATTTTCAGTGGGCTAATATGATTTCACTAACATTTGCAAGGTATATTAAGGTGTCCTAAAATTCAGAAATCAGTATTTCTGACTCGTGTTGCACGATACCTGTGCAGAATTTAAGTTTGACACTTGAGGGTTTCTTTGGACTCACATGTTGGATGTGCTCTCCTAAAATCTGAATGTAAATGGTAGATGTACAAGAGGGATAAATAATTCAGTATGCAAGTCCAAACTGAAAATCTCAAGCCGTCACTTATGTACGCTAATATCTGTGGTCTATACGTAAAATGCTTCTAGAATAAAACAAATGAAATGCTCCTACATGTGTGTTTAGTGATAAAGAAAACTCAAGTCATGCTGGTTGGATCACATATCAAAGATAAATCTGGGGGTCAAAATATGAAATTCTTAGAATGAACAAGAGATTAGTTTTTAGTTCAAAGGAATATTGGTCCCAGATGGAATTCAAAACAATTTCTGCACATTACGATCCATTCATTTTACACTTTATTTTGGTTTTTATTCATCTTTTAAATCGAGAAAATTCACAAAAATAAAACAAATTATGTCACTTGTCATTTTCAGTTCTTTTGAAGGCTTATTAAGGAGTCCTAAAATTCTAGAGGGGCATTGTTTTTGAGTTTGTTTGGTCGTAAGCAGCTTTACACAAAAACAACTGAACCAATTTCTATGAAATTTTCAGGAAAGGTGTGACGTGACCTAGAATAGATCCCATTTAATGTATAGTGAATGTAGGTCAAAGGTCAAACGTGTTTCCTCAATGGTAAGAGATAGGGCAAATCAGGTCAAATGTGTGCAAGGGCTATTTCATTTTCTGACCAGAAATTTGGACTTTTCTTTTGAGCATTGAACCCCAACCACAGAGGATCCTTGTTGTTATGCCAGCTGACCTTAAACAGGGCATTTTCTTCAAAAAACCTGGATAATAGTGACATCCTTGAATCTTTGTCCTATCCTTGGAAAGTAAAAAAAAAAAAAAATCTGAAAAAAGGCCTGATTTGGAACATCTAAGTGGAATGTAGGCAAGGCAGGCTTATTTGCTTTATATAAAGCATTAACCCTTTAAACTTCCACTCAATTTCACCTAAATTTCTTAATAAAGTCAATTGAATTCTGTTAAACAATTTTAATAACATGCAGCTGGTGTTTGATTATATTATAAATGAAAATATTCAGATGAAAACTGGGATATTGGAAGCAGGTCCTGTTAAATAATGTAATTCATAAAACATTTGTGTATATTTATTGATGTTTTGATGTGTTTTGGACAACATATGGACAATTTTTTGGCTTGTTTTGGATGTTTTCATTGAACTATGACTACGTTTGTTGGAATATGGTTCCTCTGTGGATAATTATGAGACATAAAGGTTCAGATCAGCAGTTTTTAATTTGTATTTGAAACAAATGAGTGATTGTACTTGCTGTGGATATTTTATCTGAAAGTGGTTTATATCTTCTGATGTGTGAGAATCTCTGTTGTCAAACTACATGAGGTCATATGACATTTGGGACAGATTTGGGTGGTTTGATAACATTTTTGAGCAACTCCTTCTGGCCTATATGTGGACTAGGGCATTAACAACTTCCGTTTTTTTCAGGTCTTATCCGTCAATAAAGTCTAAGTTGAGTCAACGAGTCGTGATGACATCATCACATTGTCAGCAGAGAAATAACAGACACACGGCTGCAACCTAACAATGTCAACTGACAAGACACAAACAGCATTTTAACCCCAACAAAATAAAGGCTAATGTTAGCAAAGAGTTTTCTGTTAAATGTAACTGAACATCAGTAGGTGAACATATGTCTGCATTTGGTCTGGACCCACGGCTCTAAAACTGGACTGTCCACACATCTGTCACACATCCTCAGTTTTCATATTACATGTAAAAATTTAAGGCAGCGATCGATACCACGAACCCCACTGTCCACATAATGTTTGGGGGGGGTCGTGTTGTCTTAATGCGAGTTGTCTGCGCTGCTTATCGAACAGGTTAGCTAGCGATTGCTGCTCGTATCACTCATGTTAGCTGATACCTCTTCAGATGGACGTACCATTTATTTTTCATCTAAAATGAAGTATTTCCACACATGCGATGTGTGTCTGTCACTCTTTTGTTAGCCCACTGCAACTGTCTTACCTGTAGGCGTCTTGTTTATGTCTGGTCTGAGAGAGGGAGAAAGAGAGAGAGACTGAGATAGGGAGAGAAAGAATAACATGCAACTTGTCGACTTGTACTACGGAAGTCGACATGTCGACTAGTCAACATTTTAGTTAATGCCCTAATGTGGACCATTGAGATGAATTCCTGTTTGCAACCCCCTGAAATTTTCAAGTATTTCAACTAACTAAATATCTATGCAAAAGGGTCACATATGGTTGTATTTTGAAAAGCCTATCAAACTTAATATGAAAGTAAATGTGATACTAACACATTATTTACATATATATTTATTTAAATTGAGTGTAAACACAACTGTACAGAATTTTTTAGAGGTCTTCAAACAGTGCAAGAAAACACAATAAATATATCTAGCTGTAACCCCTATGAAAATAGGGCTACAAAATGTGTAACCTAGATACTGCCAGAAGAGAGTGCACTACGCTGTCTTGAGAGTAGCTACTCACTACCCGCTACCCATTTCTTTTTCGCCTGAACACGAGTCATTCTGATAATTAAAACAATAAATTACCGTATTAAACTGATGATACTCTCTCAGATTGGTGATATAACATACCTTGATACCTGAATCCAACATGAAGCAAGAAAATGAGTTGTTTCGATTGAGTTTATTGTTATGATAAACTTCGGTGAGTGAACACGTTTTGCCCTTGCTAGCTTAACCTGCGTTAGCTGTACAATGTGTTAGCAATTAGCTACTGACAATGATTCCTTTAAAACCAGTCGGAGTATACTGAGAATTTAGTTATTTCATGATAAAGGTTCATATTAGTCGTCCGAACATTCTGAAGGGAATATGATGTTTATTTGTTCACATTTAACCACTTGGTGAAGTCAGTTACCAAGTGGTCACGGTTTTCACTGTAGCTGTATTGTGCATGCTACCATTTTGAATTCATCTGTTATTTTGCTGAAGCAAAGAAATGGAAATGTCATTCTGAATAGGTTAAATATGTTATAAAAGTGTTGTAATGGGTTAAAATTGAAGTAAAAAGGTTAAAAAAGTGATAATGCAGTAATAGCATAGCATACATACCTATGGTGAGGTATATGTAAGGAGCTGGTCTGAGGAGATCAGTATGGTATTGAGGGACTGCTTCCACACCACAGACTGGGATGTGTTATGTGAACCTCATGGGAAGGACATTGACAGTCTGACAACCTGCATCACGGACTACATTAATTTCTGTGTGGAAAATAATGTGCCTACCAGGAAGGTTCGATGTTTCCCCAACAATAACACCTGGGTGACCCCTGAGCTAAAAGGACTTCTCAATGAGAAAAAGAGGACTTTTAAATCTGGGGACAAGGAAGAGCTAAAAAGAGTCCAGAAGGAGCTGAAAAGGGGGATAAGGAGAGGTAAGGACTGCTACAGGGAGAAGCTGGTGGAGCGCCTCAAGGGAGCAATGCCAGAGTAGTCTGGAGAGGCCTAAAAACCATCTCAGGCCACACTAAGGACAACAGGAGGGGCCCTGAAACAGGGGGCCAGGACTGGGCAAATGAGTTGAATTCTTTCTTCAACAGGTTTGACTCTGCCCCCCCACCCTCCCCGTCTCGCCAAAGTGCATACCGGTCTGTGGCACCACTTTACTTTTCCCCCTTTCACCCAGGACAGGAAGGTCATCACCAACTTTGTCGCCTTGTGCGAACTGAACCATCTGCGCATCAACGCCAGCAAGACAAAGGAGGTGGTGATCGACTTGAGCAGGAAAACTCCTCACACTGCACCTGTGAACATCCAGGGTTTGGACATTGAGATGGTGGAGGAGTACAAATACCTAGGTGTTCACCTCCATAATAAACTGGACTGGCTCCATCTACCGAGGAGACTGAGGTCCTTTGGAGTGTGCAGGACACTGCTGAGAACCTTCTACGATTCTGTGGTGGCATCAGCAATATTTTATGCCGTGGTCTGCTGGGGCTGTGGATGCCCAGAGAGGGATAGGAAGAGACTGAACAGACTGGTCAGAAAAGCTGGCTCACTCCTGGACTGCTCTCTGGACTCGATTGAGGTGGTGGGTGAGAGGATGTTAGCCAAGCTGACATCAATCAGGGACACCCCCTCCCACCCCCTACACCAGACTGTGGTGGGCCTAAGCAGCTCCTTCAGCAGCAGACTATTACACCCACGGTGTAAAAAGGAACGCTACTGCAGGTCAACACTCACCAACACTCACCATTCCAAAGTAATAAAATAACAAATACCATTGACACCACTTGACAATAATTCCTCTTTTATATTATGCGCAATTAATTTATATATATATATATATATATATATATATATATATATATATATATATATATATATCAGTGTTGTACCTGAACGAGTTAATTGAATATATATAATATAATAATATGATAATATGATATTACTAACGATATCATATTTTTGACGAACGTGAATGACTCGTTCACTTTTGCCAAATGAACGGGAAGCTGTGAATGCGGTTATTCTGGCATTTATTGAACTGCACTCTTATGTAGTTCACATTTTGTTCTTATCATGTTGCAAACAACCAAGTTTTCAACAAAAAAAACCACCGGTTACTGCGAAAAATAAATATTTTGCGTGAAAAAGTGGTCAAGTCCCATCATGCCTCTCGTCTTTATTCTCATCTTTATTTACCTGAGCTAGCCCTAATTCGACTTACACTTTGGAGTTACTTGTAATCCGGAAACTACGGATAATGTTTAATTTTGCAGGATTGCAATTCTGTCTTGAGTTAATTGTAAATTGTAAAAACTGTTCAAATGTTTTGCACTATTCATATGGGAACATTAAACATTTTGCTCTCAAAATATTTTTAAGTAGTTTTTCTTGCACGGTTATGCTATATTATTGAGTCCTATAAGGCATAAAATGGGATCAAAACACATCACATTTTTGTATTATTCTGAACAAATTTTGGCAACATAAGTTTACAAAAAGTTCATTTTGGGAACCATGAACTTCTAGTTCATAATTTGGAAAAATGAACTAATTCATATTGAGTAACTTGAACTGAACTTTGAACTAGTTCCAAATCAAGGTGAACTTTCCCAACACTGATATATATATATATATATATATATATATATATATATATATATATATATATATATATATATATATATATACATATATATATATATATATATATATATATATATATATATATATATATATATATATATATATACATATATATATATATATATATATATATATATATATATATATATATATATATATATATATATATATATTATACTGTTATTCTTATTTATCATCTCCACATAGTTTTATTCCTTCTGCATATAATTTTTTCAATCCCGCATACTTTTGTATAGTGTAATTTTAATTGTTGTTTAAATTTCTTTATTGTCATGTTGTGGGCTGTACAATGGGACTGAAAAATGTTTGCACTGAGCTGCCAACACTCCCGTTTTTCCCAGTACTCTCCCATATTTCAGACCCATCTCCCATTTTCCACCTCTGACAATTTCCTCGAAACACTGTTGTTCTTACAGCGATGTGATAGTTTTATATAGTGCCTTTCATGGAACCCAAGGTGGCTAAAATAGTGGAATATTTGCATGATGAAACTGAACCAGAGGCAGTATTTTGGTGGGATAGGGCAGGGGTGTCAAACTCAAATTCACAGTGGGGCAAAATTTTAATCTGGGATGAAATCAAGGGCCAAACTTTGTCTTTTTTTATTATTTTACAAAACAGCAAAAATTTTGCATGCACTCATTTACTACTCAAAGGCAAATTTCACAAGCACTTATATTATTTGAAATGAGGTCAGCATTGGTGACATAAAAATATTGTCATAAAAAGACAAGTCTATTATTATTATTATTATTATTATTATTATTATTATTATTATTATTATTATTATTATACACAGTGTCCTGTCAGTGAAGGTTTTGTTCTTGTGGTGCAAAAGGTGTCTGTGGAGACCATCTCTAATCCACATATTTAGTTTAGTGTGGGCATGGGACAGTAGAGGGGGGTGGGTGCTGCTGGAGCTTGTTCCATGTGATCGCTTTGGCATTGTTTGGCATGGTGAACACTATTTTGATGATATGCTGCAAAAAAAAAATGCAGTCGCAAAAAAGAAAAGGTCACATACACTAACATGGTAGTTCTCAAACTTTTTTTTTTTTTAACAAACTCCCCCTTGTCCTCATCATGAGTCTGTCATCTTTGCTTTTTGTGTTTTACAGTATCACCGCGGAAGGGCTGCAGCAACATGCCGACAAAAAAAGTGGGTATTCCGCATATTAGGAGGCTGGTTGCGGAGAAGGCAGTGGGAAAACCCCCTTCTGGTTGTCTCTCTGAACAAGGCAGATTTTGACTTGACTTTTGGGCACTTTCTAACTTTTTTCATGCAGGACAATGCATCCGTGGACTGTGGAGAATGACTTTTCATGTCTCTCTCTTTCTGTCTCTCTGTCTCTCTCTGTTATCTGCCTTTGGATATTTTTGGTTATTAAAATATTGTACACAATCTGGTATTTTGGTAGTATTGATGACATTTGGAAAATACACAATGCTGTGATTTCACTTGGTTTATATAAATCATTTGTATTGTAATAGTATATTACACACTGGTTAATAGTATAGTTATGATTGTGATGTCATGACTTTAAAATAAGAGGCAAAGAAAACTTTAATAATAATTTCTTCTCTAAGTATATATTAACACATTCTGAATATCACACCTTTATACATTAATTAATGATATGTTAATCATTAATATACCATGACTCATATAGTGACTCAAAAGATTTTGCTAAGTAATACATTAATCCATCATGAATATCTCTTGTTCATACATTAATTCATCATGAATATCCTTGTTCATACATTAACTCATGGTGTAGTAATCATAATGTCATGACTGCAGAATAAGGGGCAACCTATCATGAGTCAGACATGAATTATTTTCAGAGTATGTATTAACATACTAGGAATATGTCTTGTTCATACATTAATTCATGATATGTTAATCATTAATATATCATGACTCATATAGTGACTCAAAAGATTTTGCTCATGAATATGACATGAATATAACAGAGTAGGCCAGGGGCTGAGTCCAGCAGAGGGGTAAGTAGACCACGGCCAGCAGGTGATGGATATGAAGGTTGGAAGCCCCCGCCCTAGTTTTAATTCACCATAAATCAGATATTACTCCATCATTACTCATGCAACCTTCACTAAAGTCTGATTCATATATAATTTGATTGATAGCTATCAGCAGTGTTAATACATG
This sequence comes from Siphamia tubifer, assembly GCA_020466265.1. Lineage (NCBI taxonomy): Eukaryota > Metazoa > Chordata > Actinopteri > Kurtiformes > Apogonidae > Siphamia > Siphamia tubifer. Next base: position 40,991,081 of record CM035799.1, on the reverse strand, counting down.
ATATATTAACAGCATGAATTAACAGCAATGTTAATTCATGATATATTAAAAACATGAATTAACAGGAGTGTTAATTCATGATATATTAATAACATGAATTAACAATTCATGATATATTAACAACATGAATTAATAGCAGTGTTAATTCATAATATATTAAGAGTGACTCATCATGATTCCAATAGGAATCCTTTCATGACTCATGATATATTAATCATTAGTACATACATGAGTCATATGTTAATTCATCATGAATCAGACCATGATTCCATCATTATTCATGTACCCTTATTGTAAAGTGTTACCAAAACTCATAGAGTTACAGATGTGTTTTTGGAGAAGTGTCAAATTGCCCGACAGTGGGCACTCAGACTTCAGGGTTAAAAGCATTATAGCAGGAAGCAATAAAAGTATAGGCAGTAAAAAGATAATACAAAACAAGACAAAAAAAAAAAAAAAACGCAAGTCAACAAAACAGATAAACAAAAAGTTTAAAAGACTTGAGATCTAAACGGATGAATAATAGTTATTCCAATGTGACTGAGGACAATTTATTTAAATTCAGGTTAAATACCCACCTGAGTATTTCAGCTAATCTGAGGCTGATGGGAGTTTGTTCCAGACGTGTGGAGCAGAGAAGATGTTTGGTTCTCACTCTGGGGACAAAAGACCAGATCCAGATCATCAGAATGATGACATCACAACTGTCAAATTCACAACAGTGTCAAAATTGGAAAAATACTCAATTAGTAGTGTCCAGTAAGGCTGCACGGTTTTAGCAAAACTTGCAATATGCCATTTAGATGTACAGCATTGCGATAACGATAATATTGCATTATTTCCTGTTCACCTAAACCAATTTCATCTACTAAGAAAAATCTTCCTCCACAATCTTAAAATGAGCCAATTGTTTGTGTGAGTCAATTATTACAACTCACTGGCATTGTATCTGCACCATGTTTATGCCCTTTGCATCTACATGTATGTTGTTTTTATATACAGTATTTGTATGTATTGTATGTACCTTGTGTTCTTATTGTCTATAACCATCTGAATTCTACAGATGCCTCTGCTTTACTATCTTTGTTCTCATCTTTTATTATATGTGAGACCAAGATGAATTATGAATCTGTCTCTTTTCAACCATGTGCAAAGAGACTCACAACACATTTGTTACATGTTCAAACTGGACTGAGGAGATCTTTAAATGTCCATCTGAACTGCTCTAAAACATCAAATTACCATCAACTCCCTATAGAACCTGATATGGCTATCATCTGCACTGCCCCCCTTCCCACAGACTCGTACTCATGTCCATGTCTCCATGTTTGTAATAAAGAAACCATGGGATAGTGAATGTAAGAACTTTAAAATAAATAAATACATAAATAAAATAAAAATAATAATGATAACAATTTGAAAATCATATTAAGAAATGAATTAAAAATGTATCAAAACAATAATTGGAATTTAAAAAAGAAAATAAATAACTGAAATTAAATAATAATAAAATAAATTAAATGTAAAAAATAAATAACTAAAAATGGTGCAGTGCCAGACCTTTGTATGTGGAGTTTACATGTTCTCCCTGCGTCTGCGTGGGTTTTCTCCAGGTACTCCGGTTTCCTCCCACCATCCAAACACATGCACTGATAGGTTAATTGGTTAATCTAAATTGTCCATAGGTGTGAATGTGAGAGTGATTGTTTGTCTATATATATTCGGCCCTGAGATGAACTGGCGTCTCATACAGGGTGTACCCCGCCTTCACCCATTGTAGCTGGATTAGGCCCCCGCGACCCTAGTGAGGATAAAGTAGGTTCAGATGATGAGATTAAATGTTTTTTTTAAAGTACACACATTGAAAAATACACATTTCGCTTTGCACCTGTTTCCCCCATGCTTTATGGGGATGTCTGGAAAAAAACTAATTAATGTATTTATAGGGCCAAATCATCATCATAGTGTCATAGATCCCCATGGTATGACTGTGTAAACATATCAATGTCCCCATAAAGATAGGAATACAAACACAAACACACATATACTTGTTTCCATGTCTCATGAGGACCAAGTTTGTAATTATCACTTGTAGGTAAAATATCCATTAGGTAGTGAGTGTAAACATGTCTTCTTCTTTCTTTTTGTTTTTCAAAAAATAAATAATAGAAAAAGAAATTTGATAATTTTTTATATGAATAAAATAAGTCCAAATAAATTACAACTCATAAGTAAAAACTTACAAATAAATTAATAAAAAAGAACAACAAATAAAAGAATAAAAATAATAATGTAAAAATAAAATAACTAATATTAAAAAAGACATAAACATATCTTCAAACATTTGAAAAATACATGTTTGCTTTGCATGTGTTTACCCCATTCTTTAAAGCAAGAGAATGCAATTATACATTTATATAAATTTGCATACTTCACAAAGATTTATATTTTATTAGTGGTGACTTAAATTTATATTTAACCTTTGTGGGGACCTGGATTTTGTTCCTTATGGTGTAAGAGGTCCCCATGGCATAACTGTAAACAGATTCCTGCCCCCATAAAGATAGGAATACAAGCACACACACACACACACACGATAACACCATTGTTGTGTGACACAAAAGCAATGGCGTCAAGCTGTGAACACATGGCTGAAATGAATCGGTCAAAATCAGCCGTGAGGTGGGCAAATACCAAGCACATCGCCATAGCAAGAGATAACATAGGACGACTCACAGACGGTGGTGAGTCACAACCCACTCTGGGCTGTGACCAATCTGTACGGCAACCCACTGAGAATCAAACGACCATCAAACACACGCTAAGAAGAAGACTAAGTAATAACCTGATTAGCTTTCATTGTCAACAGAGGAAAAATCCTGTAGCGCGGCGACACAAGTAGTCTCAACCCAAAATCAATCATTTCGTGCAGTTGTAGAAGAAGTCAGTGACACATTTTCACCACTCGACTGCACTTTACTCAGGTCTTAAACCTCTCAAGGCTCTACTGAGCAATCTTGGCAGATTGCTGAAGTGCAGGTGTGCCACAGAGACTCACATCTCATTAAAACGCACATTACCCCCTCCCTACCTCTGCTCCCTCCCAACCTTGCCATAACCATATGGACCCCATACTGACTCTCATTATACGGCCTGAATGAATTCATTCCCAGCAAGGGAAGACAAGGTACACCCAGGGAAGAAGTGTTTCCATGTTGAGGCTAAAGTGTTTATAATCAAGTCTAGGTCTGGAAAAGGTCTGGAAAAGTCTGCTCTACTGACTCATTAAATCATGCAGAGGTGGTAAAAATACTCACATTCTGTACTTAAGTAGAAGTACAGCTACTTGTGTGAAAAAATCCTCTGGTAAAAGTAGAAGTATTGATTCAACTTTTTTACTAAAGTAAAAGTAAAAAAATAAATTAAAAAATACAATTTCTCAATTTTAATAAAGTAAAAAGTAAAACTGCATTTTTTTTGCCATAGGTGCAATCACACTTAAATCATAAAGGTTTCAAAACTATCCAAAACTACAGCCTTTTTAAAAAGTGAGTTACTGTGTAGATAATGTATTTGATCAGGTCACAGTACTCAGTTTTGTGGATATGTACAGGAAATTTTGGAAAAATAGGGCCTGGGGGGGGGGGGGGGGGTTCATAATTAAGATAAAAAGTCTATTTAAAAAGTTTTAAATATGATATGAAGAAAAACATAATTTTAAGAGAAAATGTCAAAATTGCGAAATAAAAGGTCAAGATGGTCAGATAAACAGTCAAAATTATGAGATAAAAAGTCTATATTTTAAGGTAGGGAGTCAAAACTGAGAAAGAAAATGTCAAAATGATGAGATAATAGTAATATAACTAGATTATATAAAGTCCCAGTTTCTCTCCTTCATTGATTTTCCCTCTGAAGTGACTTATTTTTAATACTGTCACATCTGTATAGTTTGAAAAAGCAGTTTCATGTAGTTTGTATGTGTCACTATGTTAAAGAATATGACGCGCAACATCTACCCTTTCTATATCTATGGTCGAAGGGGTCGTCGGCACAAAATGGAAGCCATGTCTGTCAGTCTGCCCCAGCGCCACTGTGGATACATATGTAGTTTAACACCACCAGAGCGAGCATGTGAGAGTGAATGAATAATGGATCCACAGTGCGATTTGAGTACGTCTTCTTACCCCCTCCCTCCCCCTAACAAAAGAATTGAGATAAAAATTTAAAATTATAAAATTAAAGTCAAAATTATGAGATAAAAAGTCAAACTTATGATATAGTAAGTCACAATTTCTGTTTTTCTGATTTACAACTTATTTTTCATACTGTCACATTTGTCTAGTTTCAGAAAGTAATGAGTCTATTCTGGGAATGTAAGAAGTATAAAGTACAGATATTTAGATAAATGTAAGGAGTATAAAGTATAGATATTTATATAAATGTAAGAAATATAAAGTACAGATATTTAGATAAATATAAGGAGTATAAAGTACAAATGTAGGGATAAAAGTATTAAGTTGCCAGAAAAATACACACTCAAGTAAAGTACAGATACCTTTAAAAAATACTGAAGTACAGTAATGAAGAACTTTTACTTAGTTGCTTCCACCTCTGAAATAACGCAACTTTTGATATTTTATATTCTAGTTGGCTGACTTGTATCTGACACCGAGGCTGAATTGTTGTCAGGTTATTCCACGGTTAATACATTCACTGCATCTGATACAGTAGATTCTGACGTATGTATTTATATTAAATACAGGAAGCCAATTGCTCACAGATCAAATAGTTTTGTCTATAAGGAATGTAAACATGCAGTCTCAAAGGGTTTACTAATCAAATAAGGGGAACTACAACTTACCTCCAACAATCAAAAACACATCTATTTATTTTTGTCTCGGGCTCAGCTGCTAATATCTTATTTCTGTTCTAACTGTGTGGCACATACAGTACAGAGGATTCTGCAGCTGTAGACCAGTGGCGGCTGCTGGTCTTTCAGAGAGGGCAATCGCATTGTCAGCTAACATCATAAAATGTATCTATTTATGCATTCATTCCTCTTCTGTACCTCACCAGGGTCATGGAGGTAACTGGGGGCCTATTCCAGCTACAAAGGGCAAAGGCGGGGTACACCCTGTATGAGGGCCCTGTCCACACAGCAATGCAACAATAGCCTAGCCGTGCTAGACCTACCTACTGGCAGCACATCTAATGTGCTACCATAGTAGTCTAGGTATGCTCAATGTAACTTTTAGCTAGATTTCCCTGAAACTGGATGATGAATAATGATTAAGTATAGAGTCAAAGTGCGGATGTAACAAAGTGACACTGCAACGATTCAGAGAGAAACAACTGGTAACAACCATAGAAGAAGAACAACAATGGGTGGCAATTTGCTTTTATGTGAGAAAATGTCCGCAATCTTTAAATTCTTTGTACAGAAGCAACAACAGTCGTTAAACTCCATAATCCCCAATTTTGTTTAGTCATCCGTAACTTTCTGCAGACTCCTCTGTGAAGTTTCCAGCGTCTAACTATGTCATCCTAAATATTACGCTGATTGGTTTTAGTACCATCCTATTGCATACAGAGGGATTTGAAAGACAACCTTTTCGCTCACCTCCCCTGCTTATGAAGTGTTCCTAGACCTACACATGAAATGAATAGGGATAGCGCAGCTAGGCTAATGCAATGAGGTTTCGTTTTGTACCAGATAGAAAAGATATGATGTCCACACTGGGAACCTTTCACTAAAATAGCACGTAAACATGGCAACAAAACGCGTACTGAAAATGATGCAGTACACATGCCACTCCTCTAGTTGCGCTGTAAGACAGTCCCAGTGGATACACCAGAACAATAGAAGAAGTAAATCGCATGTGCATGGAGAGTCACGCCCTTCTACTTCTTGTCCATGGGTGCTCAACTTGCAAAAAATTTGAATGAGAGTGAATGGAGCGGGTCAAGCTAAATTCTGATTACGTTTGACAAGTGTTTTGAAATTCACATATGATAGCAAGAAATATTTGATGTGACATAGGCAGACCACCCGTTTTTGATGAGAAGCAAACGTGACGTTAGGTTTTATGTGGGCTTAGTAAGAGACTACAATGTATGTGACGTCACACTCGGCTCAGCTGTGGTGTGGAGTCTGGGGTGATGTCATATGCGCACCAGATGTGTAGTCCAAATTGTTAACAGGTTTTACTTGCAAATGAATCAGCCATTGGTTAACAGAAGCAGTTGAAACATGTCAATAATCATCAGATATTTATTATGAGGTATAACATGTATGTGATTCAGGGCACAAGACAAACCAGATACCATTTTAGCATTTTATTTCCCATTGAATATCATTCATTAATTTTCCAATCTTAGGCCCCATGAGCCTCCCAGAAGGGGCGGACACTTAAGCTCCCCATACTGGCTTATACTGCCGCCAAACGCACCCTGGAAATAAACAACAACAAGGTGTGTGTAGGCGTCTCTGCTGCTAGTACTACTCTGGTGTCCACCATGATGCTTACTGTTGCACGCAGCTACATAAAAGGTAATACATGCCATTTCCTGTTTATTATTGTTTGAAGAAATTAGTAATTGTAGCTGCTGTGGTTAATTGATCTGAAAGGGGTTTAACTGTGTAAGGTGTATTTTAATGATAAATTTCATGTTCAAACATGATTTTTAATGTTTGTAGCCAGAAATATAAGCTATTGCTAAGCTACTGACTTTTTTAAGTCGGAATTATAACTTTCCTATCTCGTAATGTGTATTATTATTATTATTATTATTATTATTATTATTATTATTATTATTATTATTATTATTATTATTATTATTATTATTATTATTATTATTATTATATAATTTGGAACAACTAACAATTAAAATATGACCTATTACTTTTAACCAAGGCTTCAGGGTGGGATGTTAGTATAACTTATACAATGTGTACATCTTTTGTCTCTCACCCATATAGGCCAGCATGTATTTTCCAGAGAGGACTGTGATCCCCAGATTGTCAACATCTACCACTTCAACCCAGCCTCCTCCATAAGTACTGGCTGACTGACTGACTGACTAACTGACTGACTGACTGACTGACTGACTGACAAAGACCGTACGGACAGGAAAGGTTCTTGAATAGAGTGAACCAAGTCCAAGCTGGTGGGCTTGCCAGGATTTTTTGCATTTCAGGTTCCAAATGTCAGTTTGCTGTTGTCAGTGTAGTTTTCATTTTCACGAATACTCTGGGTTTTTACATACTATATAGTCGGGCATTAACGACGTCAGTTTTTTTCAAGTCGACTTATCTGTCAATAAAGTCGAGTTTCGTCGACGGGGTCGCGATGACGTCATCACATTGTCAGCGGAGACAGACACACAGCTAAAAAAACCAAAACAAAAAACGCGGACACACGTCTGTCCAGTAATGAGCAACTTGTATTAAAGTTCACTGCAATGTACCAATGTCCACTGACACAAACAGCCTTTTAACAGTAAGAAAACAAAGGCTAATGTTAGCAAAGAGTTTTCTGTTAAATGTAACTGAACATCAGCAGGTAAACATATGTCTGCATTTGGTCTGGACCCACGGTTCTAAAACTGGACTGTCCACACGTCTGTCACACATCCTCACTTTTCATATTATGTGTAAAAAGTTTAAGGCCAATAAGATGAACACAACACTGTCCATATCATGTGTTTGGGGGAAAAAAGAGCGTGTTGTCTTAATGTATGTACTGCTAGCTAGCTAATGCTGCTCTTATGACTCACATTAGCTGATACCTCTTCAGATGCCGTGTCGTTTTTTTCATCTAAAGTGAAGTATTTCCACACATGCGACGTCTGTCACTCTTGTTTTGTCAGCCCACCACAACTGTCTTACCTGAAGGTGTCTTGTTTACGTCTGGAGAGAGAGAAAGAGAGAGAGAGAGAGAGAGAGAGAGAGAGTGAGAGAGAGGCAGGGAGAGAAAGAATAAAATGGGACTTGTTGACTCCTCCAAATTTAAGTCGACTTGTGCTACAGAAGTTGAAGTGTCGACCGGTCGACATTTTCATTAATGTCCTACTATATAGTTAGCATTGTTGTTGTTATTTTTTAAAGACTTTTTATTTTATTGAAATGGGCTGAATGTTGTAATTATGTTGCCCTCAAGTGGTTTGCTCATGGTATAGACATTCACTATCATCCAGTTCTAACAGACTGGCAAATTGATCAGCAAAATTTATTGTATCAATTACCTGTTTGCATTCAAATTACTACATGCTGTAAAATTACTAAAGGCTACTGCTGTACGTATTTTACTGCTGGCTACTTAAGGGTTCAGGTTAATGATTACTATAAGATTATGGTCCAAAACAATGTCAAATGCAGTTTTTTCATCAGGGTACATTAAACTTGTGTTGCTGGCTGGCTTCCCACACTGCGTATGAAGTCTGTCACTGACTGCGGGGCCAGCCCCACCCCCCCAGTTTGCCCCCGTGTAGTGATTATTACATTACATTGCATTTGGCAGACGCTTTTATCCGAAGCGACTTACAATAGAGGACATAATATGTAGCCTGTAGCACCAGCAGTTACAAGGTAGACAGGAAATATATAGAACAATAGGTGCAAATGCTCTCTGGGGTTAGTATTTTTTTTTCTCTGAATACTTTGATGCAGCATGCCTACATCACAGAATGATGAAAAGCCGAGTGATGAGGTGGAACTTTTATTATGCATTATTATGTCCAGCTCATGTCGCACGGCACAGTTGTCATCATTCCACATAAACAGGAAGCCACTCACAATGTTTTATACATGTTTTATAGAAACTATAATTTCTTTCAGCCTAGTGTCGTGGTTCAATAACCTGCTCCTAAAAAATAAAAACTTACTTAGTCAGATTGTGTGGTGGGCCAATAAAATAATTAGAGAGAAACAGCTGAAGAAGCTGTTGAATCCCTCTACAAAAGACAATTAGAGAGACTAGCGGGGTCCATCTTTAATGAAGCATCACATCCACTATTCAGTGAATTTCAGCTTCTCGCAGGTTCAAAATGCCTGTGTGCAGAACCAAAAGATACTAATGCAGTCCATGATAAGAACACTCAAGCTAAGCTAGTCTTCAGGGGCAGCGCTATATGTTAATTTATTCTTATTATTACAATTTTTTTAAATATATATATATCCTGTCTGGACACTTGTCTGCAGTTGTTATTTGCCTGTGTTTTTGACCTGTCTTGTGTCACTGTTAAGTATCTTGTTGTTTTGTGCTTCCTTTTATGTCACTTTTACCTGCAACCAAATCTACCCTCGGGTACAAATAAAGTTACCTTATCTTATCTCATATGAAATGGTGACACTTCCACGAAACAGCACGCCTCCTTCTGAAGGTCTCCCTAGAAAAAAGAAACACAAACTGTCCAGAAGAGATCCGTACATTTGTCCAAAATCCATTGAGCTTCAAGGCAATACAAAAAAAGAACAATTGCAGGATTAATTTCCATTCAAGTCCATGAACTTCTACAAGAAAATGCATTGAAGAAAACAGGGCTAGGGGAATGTATGAGAAGAGAACATCAGATCAGTCCATTTGTTATAAATCTGAATAAAGTAATCTACTGTAAGAGGGGAAGGTGGTCTACATTAGCCCATTAAAACATCATGATTAATTTGATAAAAATATTATATATTATATATATATATATATATATATATATATATATATATATATATATATATATATATATATATATATATATATATATATAGTGATGTGAAGTGTATGTTGAAAATACTACTTATGTCATGTGTAAAGTAAGGCTGTATTTTGGTGTCATATGAACTTTAAAAACTGAAGGACTGTGTGCCATCAACAGATTGAAGAAGAGCGTATTCTATCTAAAGCCTTTTCCCAGATGTCCTCAGAGAATTCTAGTCCAACTCATCTTCCCATTGTTTTTTTTAATAATGTCAAAGGTTCCACATTGTGTGTAGAGGAAAGGTCTTAAGCCCGAGCCCAACCCTACCCAAAATGTGGGCTGGGTCGGGCCTAAAATGTCAATCATTACATTCGGGTCGGGCTGGGGTTCTTTCTCACTGACTTTTTAAAAAAAAAGTGTTTATAAAAATGTATACTAAAATGATGTGTGGATACTAAACTAAGGAATGCTTTTTATAAAGTAAATAATTTGGATAAAATAGAGAAGGCGCTGTAAGGTAATTGCTATTTAACTACTAAACGGGAGTCGCAGAGCCAGAGCATGTTCTGCGCACCTGAACGCCCGCCCTCTTAGTTATCTTCCTCTCCACAAGTTCGCAATCCACATCTATATTGACCTGGTCCCGATACCAATATGGAGGAGCAAGAAGATAAGGATAAACTAAAGACAGGGGAACTGAAAAGGCAGTGAGGTGTGGAAAAGCTTCAAATTGATTGTTGAAAATGCTACAGAAACTTGCAATGGCTTCACTGAATGGAGTCATTGGGGTGCTTTGCTTTTATACGAGAGCAAAAAGATTGGCACCTCGATGCTGAGCAGGTGTTTAAACAGCTGTATTTGTAGTTGTTGTACATTATCTAGCTTTCTTATTTATATATTATGTTAAATTACTCTAGATTTCATTACAAAAGATAGGCTTTAATTTGCTATCATAAATCACCCCTCCTCCTCCCTAGTCCTCACAAATGTGGTCAATGTGCAATATATAAGGGTGCAATAATCTATATAACGGTGCAATAACCTAAGTATATTTTTTGACACTTTTTTACTTACCATGTCATTTCTGTACTTTGTAATTTTTTAAATCTAGTGTTTATTTTTTCTTCTGCACTGCTACTGGAAATGTGAATTTCTTGGAGGGAGAAATTCCAAAAGGATCAATAAAGTGTAGTCTAAGTCTATGTCTAAAATATGGAATTTCAGGTTTGCTTCAGGTTCGGCCTGCAAATCAAGTTAATTGGTCGGGCTCGGGCTGGGTCGAGCTTTAATACCCGCAGGCCTGGGTCGGGTCAGGCTGAATTTTTTTTAGGCCCGATCTTACCTCTAATTGTGTGTATTTAACAGGGAGAAAACTTTCAGTGATATCAAGGGATTGGAGTGGTGGCGTTGGGAACTCATTATTGTTGTTATAGCTTATTACACTAGAAAAAAAAATCAAAATCTTATCAAATATATTTTTCTCATTTCTAGTCCAAGTATCTCACACAGCATTAGCTGAAGAGTAAGGTTTCAGTGAGATATAAAGGACTGATTTTTAGACAATAGATCTGGGAAATCTGATTTCAAAGAATCTTACCAAGGTAATTTTAATTTGTTCCTTTGACAGATTTTATTTTATTTTATTTTACTTTTTGTGCTTAATTGAAGTAAAAATAGAATTTATTATTATTATTATTATTATTATTATTATTATTATTACTTGTTTTTAGTGGGGCATTTTTTGCAGTGTATCTGTCCTCCCTTCTTCAGTTGTTGTACAGTAAACATCACTTACCATCTGCAGTGGTTTATCGAGGGTATTTAATGAAAGTGGTGCAGCCTAACTTTTTCCAAAGTTTTCAACATGTGTAGTGGTAGAAATATGCTCTCTTTGCTTCCTGTATTTATTTATGGACACAACAGACTTAATCAATAACACCTGGTTGGATTTGTATTTTATATACAACAAGCAGATCCAAACAAATTGCCCCAAGTGGGATTAATAAAGTTGTTTCAATCTTATTGTGTTGGTCCCAAAAAAATTGCATAATGGTATATGATAAAATGCAGAACAACATCGACTGCATGAGTAACACTTGATTATATACAGTACATCAAATTTTGTCTATCCAATAAAGCCAATATCATATCTGCTGCAGAATGCACTAGTCAGCTCACAAATAATACTATCAATTTTGACTGCCAGGGAAAGAGAATACATCCATTTTAGCTTTAGAATATAATTTGATTTTCATGTGCAAAAGTTAAAAATAAATTAAAACAGGTACCTTGGAATTCTTATTGTGTTTCCCCAAGGTACATGTGTGACTGTTAATTACAGTCTAATAACAACAAGCAATTGATTTACAGGTAAACATGTCAGTGCAGATCAGGTATTAAGAACAGACGAGTTACAGTAATGATATGACCTGACTGATACAGTGAAAATGTGATTCCAACTGGATATGCAAGGGACTGTCCCAGAATTCAGGAATCACAGCATTGTTTATTGTGTCATCTCAGGAGAAGGGGGTCACTGGAGGCCTAATGCAGCTTCAATGGGCAAAGGCGGGGTACACCCTGTATGAGTCTCCAGTTCATCTCAGGACTGAACATATATAGACAAATAATCACTCTCACATTCACACCTATGGGCAATTTAGCTTAACCAATTAACCTATCAGTGCATGTGTTTGGATGGTGGGAGGACACCATAGTAAATCAGGAGTGTCAAACTCATTTTAGTTCAGGGGCCACATTACGCTCAATAAGATCTGAAAAGGGCCAGACCAGTAAAATAACGGTGAAAATAGTAAAATTACAATCTGATCATTTTTACATCTTTCCCTAAAAATATGAATAACATCAACAACTTGACATGTTTTCAGAAAAACAAGTGCAATTTTATTGATTTTCTGCCTCAGTCTATCGGTTTGTCATTTGCACATGTGCAGAACAACTTACATTTTAATTACAAATACACTAAACATTTAGTAACAGGCAGAATAATTGTTAATGTAAACATTTTCATGTAATTTGGCTTTTTATATTAAAATCTGCAAATTTTCATTTTTGTAGGTAATTATAATCATATTTTACTGGTCTGATCCAACTGCATGTAAAACCTGAATTAAAATCATTTTTACACCCTAACCCTCACTCTTTTGTGGGCCGGATTTGGTCCCTGGGCCTTATGTTTTACATCTGTGCAGTGAAGTCTCGGGGCACTTTCACACCACTAGTTCGATTATTTGGTCCACACTAGCCAGTGAAATTGTTACTATGTTTATAAAGATTCCTATGTGGTCCACTTTCACACCAGCAAACGAACCAAATTTGGTTCAATTGACATTTCATTTATCTTCTGGTAGAAATAAGCGCCAAATTTGACCCAAAATGGAGCGACACATTCACACATTGGTACTTGCTCTGATAGTTGCTTATTATATTCTCTGTATTGGACATTTCTGGCAAAATATCCAATTTGCGAATGAATCAAGGCTGCATCTGGAGAACAACGTGCTTATACATTGGAGTCGCCGAAGACGCATAGCGCGTCATTTCAGGCTGAGGAGACTCGCTATTTACAGGAATGCGGTCATACAGACTATGCGATGAAGAACAGGTAGTTTTGACCACAAGTCTATGGTTTGGACCCGAGTTCGCGTTCACACCAAAGGGACCACACCAAATGCCAATGCCTTGATTTAGTGCGCACCCGAGTGCGATTGATGCTTTCACACCAATGAAAACAAACCGAACCAAGAGCTTTTGGTTCGAATGGGTCATTTAGTGCGCACCAACTCATGTTGGTGTGAAAGCACCCTCAGCCTCATCATAACAACACAAAGTGAACCAGTTACAGTTTTTTTTTTTAACAAATGCGCTTGTTTCTATATTTAAAATGCATTGTGCCTTTTTTGATAGATAACTGGATCTACAAATGTTCTTATTTGTTAGTTTATGTCTTGGTTAACACTATTTGTCAGAGTATTTTTAAATCATTTATACTTTAGGGCAAAATGACAAAAAGTGCTCCGGTAGTTGAGTCGTGCTGAGAGGTTTTTTCACAACCTTTCATTATCATTTCAGTACATCATTAGGCATAAATTTCTGAATGAATTTAAACTGTCAACACTCCATTGGCTCAAATGATAGATGGTAGAAATTATTAAAGGCTTTGCAGTGTTATGAGTTGAAGTGTGCCTTGAGAATTTATTTTGCCCTTTAGTTTTCCTTGGGCACACATACTTTAAAAACCACTGCTTTACATCCACCATTACTCACAGAATGAGGATGATGTGATTTGTTGGAGCACAGTGGTAGTAAAGTTTTTCAACATCAGTGGGCAAAATAATTCCCATAATTCCAGTTCTGTAGTCAAAGTAATTTTTAGCTTTGTGGGGGCCCTATGCAAGATGGTGTTCCAGAGCCCTCTTTTGCTAAACTGTAAGTGAACGATACCCTAGATCAGGGATGTCAAGCTCCAGTCCTCGAGGGCCAGGGTTAGGGTTAGAATTAAAGAAAAAAAATTATAAAAATACTGAATGTAGAAAAATAAACAAAAAAGAGTAACAAAATGAACAAAACCTAATACATATTTATAAAATTATAATTAACATGGAACATTTTGCAAAACAATTAATAAAAAAGACAACTAGTATTGAAATTTGGTCCCAGCAGTTCTAATTTTGCCTTTTTCTATATCAGAAATCAGTTGCCTTTTGACACCTATTCCATGAACAAAACTCAGTAAAAGCACAATAAAAAAAGAATCAAATAATCCATAAAATGAACTATATATATATATATATATATATATATATATATATGTATATCCAAACCCTACTTTTAACTAACCTGACCATAGGGTTTCTCAAACAGGAATGTTTTCAACGTAATTGTAAATGTATCAGCCTCTTTAATATTAAATGGAAGCTGATTCCATAAGACAGTAACCATGGTAACTAAAAGGTCTAACTCCTACTGTACTTTTAGAAACCCTTGGAACATTTAATAGACCTGCATTCTGAGAACAAAGGGTTCTATTGGACTGGTACGGAAATTTAAATTTAATTCTAAACTGAACTGGAAGCCAGTGAAGGGTTTGGAGCACAGGGGTGATGTGCTATCGTTTACTTTGAGTCCTAAGGGAGGAGTGGTCACTGCTGGATGGACACTGGGAGTGTTCCATGCCCTGAAAGAGACATCTACCCTGTGTCACCTTCGGTCATCATTCTGGAGGCTGGAGGAACCTGGGTCTGGTGCTGGAACTGGAGACTGGATTCCCAGAACAACCACTACACAACAGGCTTGCTACACACTACACTATTCATATCCACAAAAGCAGTTACATCTACACACTACATTACACTGACTCACCTTTTCTATTAATAGCAAAGGTGAGTTATTCTCACTCCCATGACAGAGGTACAGTAGTACAGACATAGACACTCAATCCGTGTGTCATTCGACAACGAAAAAACGTCTTGTTTCTTCATTATTTGTTTCCAAAACCAAAATGAAAAAACAGATAATGATCCGTTTTTTCATTTTGCGCTTTTGTGTTTAAATCGATAATGGAAAAATGGATAACGGTCGTTTCCCATTTTATCCAATTTGGACCTGAAGCAAGTTTAGTAAATCAGAAATTAATCTTAACAACCGAAAGAAACATGTTCCACCGGACTTGAAGATCATTATGGTATGATTAAACAGCTGTTTGAAGATGGCAAAACATATGCTGAGATTTCTAACACAGTTATGTATTCAGAGATCCTTGGAAATGTTGGTGAGAAGATTCTGTGCTCATCACCAACGCAGGTGTAAAAGAAATATGTCAGATGCAGAACTGGAAACTGTTATTCTGTCATCAATACATATGGTAAGTCCAAGCTGTACACATATTCAATTCAATTCAATTCAATTTTATTTATAAAGCCCTAAATCACAACAACGTCGTCTCAGAGGGCTTTACAAAAACATAATCAACTACAGAAATACATGAAAAGTCCCAGGCATCCCCTGTCCTTAGACCCTCCTTCTCGGCAAGAAAAAACTTCCAAACCCAGTGGGAAAAAGAAGAAATCTTGAGGAGAACCACAATGAAGGAGAGATCCACTCCCATGGACGGACAGGCTATAGATGAACGTCCATGTATAAATGCAGGAAGGGGGGCTGGTCCAGACAGGCAGGAGCGGTGGTCCGGGGTCACAGGTCAGCACAGGCGAGATACTCCAGATCCTGTCGTCCATGGCTCCCGTGCAGGCACTGTCAGGAGAGCCACCACTCCCCCCAGGGGGGGAGGGGGGAAAGGGGACACCAGGTGACTAGTCATGAACAGACTTGGTATGAAAGATATGTTATAAAAATTACAGAAACAGATGTGAGGGAGAGAAAGAGAAGAAAGAACTCAGTGTCTGTACTTCCCCCAGCATTCTAACTCCTAGGGCAGCCTAGACTGAACTGTGACTCATACATCATGTATACATGATATATGAGTCACATAATTTTTAACTAACCTGACCATAGTCTTTCTCAAACAGGAATGTTTTAAGCCTAATTTTAAATGTAGAGACTGTTTCGGCGTTTTTAATATTAAAGGGAAGCTGATTCCATAAGACAGGGGCCTGATAACTAAAGGCTCTAGCTCCTACTGTACTTTTAGAAACCCTAGGAACTTTCAGTAAACCTGCATTCTGAGAACGAAGGGTTCTATTGGGTTGGTACGGAACCAGATCATCTTTAAGATAAGAGGGGCCCATACCATTAATGGTTTTATATGTAAGGAGGAGGATTTTAAATTTAATTCTAGACTCAACTGGTAGCCAGTGAAGGGTTTGGAGCACAGGCGTGATGTGTTCTCTTCTATTTGATCCTGTTAATAATCTTGCTGCTGCATTTTGAACCAGTTGCAAGCTTTTTAGGGAATATTTAGGACATGCTACAAGTAAGGAGTTACAATAATCTAATCGTGATGTAACAAATGCATGAATTAATTTTTCTGCAGTCGTTTTAGACAGAATATTCCTAATTTTGGCTATGTTGCGCAGGTGAAAGAAGGCTGTTCTGCAAGTTTGTTTGATATGCATTTTGAATGAAAGATCTGGATCAAATAAAACTCCTAAATTTTTAACTGTGGCACTGGGTGTTACACTTAAGTTGTCCAGAGTAACTATCTGGTTAGTTAGGGAGTCTCTCGCATCTTTAGGACCAATTATAACGACTTCAGTTTTTTCAGGGTTCAGTAAAAGATAATTGGCACTCATCCAAGTCTTTATGTCTTGTACACAAGTACTTAGTTTATCTATTTGCCTGGTCTGGTCAGGTTTAATCGATAAATATAGCTGTGTGTCATCCGCGTAACAATGAAAATTAATGCCATGATTTGTAATGATGTTACCTAAAGGGAGCATATATAGTGTAAACAAAATAGGCCCAAGGACTGACCCTTGAGGAACGCCATAATTAACTCTGGAGGACTGCGATGATTGTTTGTTGATGTGAACAAATTGGTAGCGATTAGATAAATATGATTTAAACCAGCAGAGGGCTGCTCCTCTAATACCTATATCATATTCTAATCTGTGCACTAAGATACTGTGGTCGATGGTGTCAAAGGCTGCACTAAGGTCTAATAACACCAGGACCGATATTAGTCCGATGTCAGCGGCTAATAATAAGTCATTAGTAACTTTAACTAACGCCGTTTCAGTGCTATGATGGGCACGAAAGCCAGATTGAAACTGTTCAAATAAACTATTATCTTGCAGGAATTGGCACAGCTGTTTAACTATTACTCGTTCTAAAACCTTTGACAGGAAGGGCAAATTGGATATAGGCCTATAATTGGCTAAAATGTCAGGATCTAGGGTAGGCTTTTTCAGAATTGGTTTAATAACAGCATATTTAAATGACTGTGGCACATATCCAGTAATTAATGAAGTGTTAATTATATTTAGGACAGTGCCAATAATTAGGGGCAGAATCTCTTTAAAGAGTTTTGTTGGGATTGGATCTAAGAGGCAGGTGGCTGATTTGGAAGACATGATAATAGATATGACATCAGTTTGGTCTACAGTGGTGAAATTATTTAGTGTTACAGAGGGATTTTTAAAAAGGCCTAGGTTTGAAAGCGCTACTTTTTCTGATCTAATATTTGGGAGAAATGTGTCTATTTTGTCTCTAATAGTTGATATTTTATTGTTAAAGAACTGCAGGAAATCATCAGGATGGAGCGTGGATGGAATAACTGGTTCCACGGAGGTGTGGCTGTTTGTCAGTTTGGCTACAGTACTGAAGAGGAATCTAGGATTATTCTTGTTTTCTTCTATTATGGATGAGTAATATCTAGTTTTGGCTGTACGCAAAGCTTGCTTATATTTTATTAAGCTATTTTTCCAGGCATTGAGAGAATCTTCTAAGTTGGATCGCCTCCATTGCCTCTCTAATTTACGTGTTGCTTGTTTAATGGAGCGAGTGTCAGCGTTGTACCATGGGGAGGTTAATCTAATCTTAGTAGTTTTTAACTTAAGGGGGGCAACTATATCTAGCGTAGTTTGTAGTGTGAGCATGGTACTATCGACTAACTCATCACTTATACTGGGACTAAATGTGTCCTTTACATAATCACATGACACAGGCACAAATAGTGACTGAATTAACTCTTTATACTTTGAGACAGCATGGTCACATAGTATCCTTTTCATTTGCGTTTTAATCACTGAGGTAGAAATATCCTCAAACAAAACCTGGAAGGTCATTAAAAAGTGATCTGAGAGTATGGGATTATGGGGAAAAACGACGAGGTCATTAATTTCAACACCAAGTGTTAAGATCAGATCGAGAGTATGTCTGTGAATGTGGGTTGGTTTATTAACATTTTGGATAAAGCCTAATCCGTCTAGTAGGTCACTAAATGCATTACTAAGAGAGTCAGCGTTGTTATCGACATGTATGTTAAAATCACCAACTATTATAATCCTATCCCAGTTCAACACTACACTGGATAGAAAGTCAGAGACTTCTAATAAAAACTGTGAATAAGGGCCAGGAGGGCGGTAGACTATGACAAAAAGGACTGGTTTTTGGTTTCTGCAGTTGGGGAAAGTAATGGATGAAACTAGACTTTCAAAGGAATGGTAAGTGGGATTAGTTTTATGATTAATTTTAGGGCTAAGACCTAAACTGGAGTGGGATATTATTGCCACTCCTCCACCACGGCCACTGGTTCTGGCTGTGTGATAGTTCACATGAGTTGGTGGCGTGGATTCATTTAATGCGACATATTCATCCTGCTGCAGCCAGGTTTCAGTCAGAGCTAAAATATCAATTTTGTAATCACTAATTAGATCGTTTATTAACAGAGATTTGGAAGAAATAGACCTAATATTGATCAGTCCACATTGGATAAAATTGTTAGGTGTTCTTTTAATCTGATTGTTCCTTAAAACTATTTTTATTAAATTATTTGATCTCACTCCTATAGGTTTTTTAATATTAGGCTTATTTTTAACTATACGGGGTTTATTATTAACTACACAAGGAATAGACGCAGTCTTTCTGTTATTTACTACATGGTGGGTTTGTGACAGCTCAGAGTAAAGTGGATGCACAGAGAAGTGTTTTACACTACGACTCTGCGCCTGGGCCCGCACTCTGGATTGTCATTTTGACAGGCTAAATTTGGAAGCCACATTTTGTGCTAAGAGAGAAGCACCTTCCCAAGTGGGATGTATGCTATCTCTGCGAATGAGCCCAGGCTTTCCCCAGAATGCACGCCAATTATCTATAAAAACAACATCGTTTTCTGAGCACCACCTAGACAACCAGCGGTTAAATGATGAGAACCTAGAGTACATCTCATCACTGGCCAAATTGGGCAGGGGTCCAGAGAATGCTACGGTGTTACACATCGACTTAGCAAGTTTACACACCGATGCTACGTTCAGTTTAAGAACCTCTGATTGTTTCCGTCGGACATCGTTACCACCAGCGTGGATCACGATGCGGCGGAAGCTAGCCCTGCTCTGCTGTAAAAGCCTAAGGTTTCCTTCGATGTCACCGACTCTGGCCCCTGGATAACACCTGACAGACACCGCTGGGTGCTTCACGTCTCTAAGAATAGAACTTCCAATGAGGAGAGTGTCTGGTTTGGCCAGTGTTCTGCCATGGGGTCTGCTACAGACGTGAAGCTCTTGGTGCACTACGTTTGTGCGTTTAGCACCACGCTTCCTCCGTACTGTCACAAATCCGTCTCTCGACTCTCCCGGCTGCACGGGACTTGCTGAGGGGCTAGCCACGCTCCTGTTGCTGTTAGCACGGCCTGCGGTCCCTGCAGCTATCTCGCTATAGCTAGGCCTAGCATTAGCCTCCAAGCTGCAGAGCCGTGCTTCTAACTCAGAAACCCTGGCCTCCAACCCTGACACTAAGCTACACTTCCAACAGCTACTGCTATCCTCGGTAAAGGAGGCAGGGGACTCACTATACATACAGCACACTGAGCAGAAAATACGAGAAGAAGAAGAACTAGCCATGCTAAGGGAAGCTAGGCTAGCGAAGATTAAAGAGGAAAACAATACACTCACCAGACGCGACGCCGCGGCGTCTCAGCTGCTGCAACTCTCACGATGCGTTCAGGGACAGCTCCGAAAATCCAGCTGTCAATGAATAGACATATGCAAGATATACATATATACTTGGCATATAAATATTTATTTGTGTGTTATTATAAAAAGAACATACCTGGAATATGACACTCATTTTCTCCATGGTCATATCTTCAGGTCTTAGGGTGACCCTCTTAGTTTCCTGAAATAGGACATCGTTGTCACTGCAGGTCACGATCATTTCTGGTTTAATCAACTGGCTTCAGGTCAAAATTGGATGAAACGGGAAACGGCCATTATCCATTTTTTCCATTATTCATTTCAACACAAAAATGAAAAAATGGATCGTTATCCGTTTTTTTCATTTTAGAAACAACTTAAATTAAAGTATCGATCATAGTGATGTGCACCAGTATTTTAAACAAGGCCATACATTTATGGTCTTTACTTATTTATGTTGTTATTTATGTTATGTATCTATTTATTTTGATTTATTATGTATATATGTATATTTTGCTTGTTTGTTTTTGTTTTTTTTTGTATACACAATCAGATAGAAAGTTTTAATGGTAATATCAGAGGGTTGTTGAAATCAGCTACTGATACACTCAAACATGAAAAGCCTGACTGATCTATGATTGAAGACTACTGAGCTACGATACAAATAGAACTGAGATAAAAACCTACAAGGAAAAGGAAAGGAAAAGGCCTAAACCCCAAATGACAATCTGTAGAAATTTCATTTGGATTTGATTTTCATTTTGATACTATAAACATAGTTTAAAACAACCCCTAATTGGTGCAATAATATCCACACTGACTGCCTTGGTTATAGTTTATTTCTTTGATGTTATATATCTAATCATCTTGATTTAATAAGTTCTTATGAAATGCCTAGAGGTTTGGGAATTGACTTCGTGGAATGTGAAGTTTGAGAAATAGATACACATCTACTGCTAATGCTAACACATTCAAATATAACATGTGCACACACGTACAATTGTGTTGTGGGTATATTATGTACCTTCACACAATTTTCTTGTTTTATTTGGATTAAACAAGAAAATGATAACACATCAGTCATATGAAAAGACATAACCATATGAAAAACACTTGGTCTTTGGAGCTTCCAATCAACAAACAAGGAAATCCTAACTACATCCAACTACAGTGGGCAGAGGCGGGGTACACCCTGAATTCATCACAGGGCTGAACAATAGGGATGTTAAAATGAGGCTTCATGTTTGTTTGTTGCATTAGTTGTTTGGTTTTAGTCCTCTAGATGGAGTTCTCTGTTCAAGAAAGTGTTGAAGATTTCAACAATTTCAACTCTTTGTTGAACAGAGAGCTCTATCTAGAGGACTAAAAAGAAAAAGCTAATGCTTCATGAAGTCTCATTTTAACATCACTACTGAACGGACAGTATATAGACAATCCCTCTCACATTCACACCTGTGGTTGGATGGTGGAAGGAAACTGGAGTACCTGGAGAAAACCCGTAGAGGACATGCAAACTCCACACAGTGGGGGAAATGAACCAGGGTCCTTCTAGCTGCGAGGCATGAGTGCTAACCACTGCACCACCATACCCTAATGTATCACAGGTGTCAATTTTAAGGCCCTGGGGGCCAAATCCAGCATGCCACATGGTCCAATCTGGCCCATAGCCATAACATTGAAGGCAACAGTGTAAAAATTATTTTAATACAGGTTTTATATACAGAATAATTAGATCTCAACTGGGTCAGAATGGTAAAATATGATCATAATTACCTATAAATAATGAAGACTGCAGATTTTAATGAAAAAAGTCAAATTACATGAAAATCTTTATATTAGCAAACCATCCTTTTACAAAAACCTGAACAAATATGAACCAGCTGAAATATCTGAAGAGAAGTGTAATTTTACAACTAGTGTGCCTGTTACTGTAATTGTAATTGAAATGACTGAAAGACTGAAGCAGAAAATTGTAAAAATTGCACTTGTTTTTCTTAAGACATGTCAAGTTGTTGACGTTACTCACATTTTGAGAGAAACATAGATGGAAACATTATCGTAATGTAATTTGACTCTTTCCACTGTTATTTTCCTGGTCTGGTCCTTTTGTGATCATATTAGGCTGAATGTGGAGCTGAACTAAAATGAGTTTGACACCCCTGTTACATTAACACTGGTAATTTTACTGTGTAGTGTATGGAAGCAGACTGAGTGCATCCAGTGTTTTTAGTATCAGTCATGTACATCCATGTAGCAGTCACTTTGTGCATCTCCCTCTAATCCATTACACTCTCTGAAGTTGCATGTCCTGGAAGATGGGGTGGGGTAGGGGGTGGGTGACGTGCTCCAAGCCCCTAGTCATTAACCCCATCTCCATCTGCTGACACAACAAAGTGAACAAGCGCATAATCAGATGACAAGTGATGGAGAGAAATTAAGCAAAGAGGAATGGGTGGGCATATGGGGAAGATGTCTTAAGCTTTTCCTTAAAAGGTTCCACACAGCAGGCAGCTCATCAGGAAATTGGGGTGTCAGCTAGCTGTCAGGGTGCATTGACCTGACCGGGATAGTTTACCGGGCAGCTGCCGTTGACATGTCAATCTTTTTCACAGCCAATCAATCTTTGGCACAAAGAGGAGCAGCTCTCTGTAAGGCCAAAGGGAAAAAAATATCTGTCACATTAGCATCACATAGTACATTCTGAATTTTATTAATGTCAAAAATGGGATTTATTTACATTCTATTTTAAAGCACAAAAGAGATTCTGAACAGCGGGATATCAGTGAAGTGTAAATAAAAGACTTCATGTGTCTTTTTTTTTTTTTTTTTTTTTTACAGTTGTCAACTTTTAACAGTTCCACTTTCTACTTCTTAGAATTTATGACAAGTTGATTACATTATGTTAACCCTCTATGGGACTACATAATATATAAATAACACTTACAAAACAACCTTAAAAAATAACACAAGTCTCTCTCCAATCATATTGTACCATAAATTTGTCACCTAAAATCCTGTCTAGCCAATAAAATAGAAAAAATATTTAAAATTGTATTATCATGTGGTGTATTCAATTCCATTGTATTTAGAGAGCCGTAAATCACAACAATGTCATCTCACAGGGCTTTGCAGGGTTGATTGAAGGGAACAATCAATCACAGAAATAGATGGATGTCCCAAGCATCCCCTGTCCTTCGACCCCGTGGGAAAGAAGAAGTCTTGGAAAGACCCACAGTGAAGGAGACATGGATGGGCATTTGTAGATGAAAGGAAGGGGGGGGTCCATCCATCAGACAGGTGAGGGTCTGGGGTCACAGGACACAGGTGAGTCACGGTAAATCCTGTTGTCTATGGCTCCTTATGCGGATACTACTGAGAGAGTTTCCACTACCCCCAGATGGGGGAGTGGGGAAAGCGGAATCCGGGTGAATCGTCATGAACAGACTTGGTATGCAAAATAGGTTTAAGAAATTACAAATACAGATGAGACAGAAAAAGAGAGAGAGGTGATAGGACTGTACTTCCCCCAGCATTATAGCTCCTAGGGCAGCCTATGGCTTCAGTATGCAACAAAGACGTATATGAACAACAAGGAAGTACATGACATAAGAACACACATAAAACACCAATACAAATACTTTACTAAATCGCCTAAAGAGTTTAACTATTTTCATCATTTTATATGAAAATAATTCTACAAATCCTTATTTAAAACAGTTAGAAAAGTTAAAAAACAAATCCTACTTCACTACTAATTGTCGCCTCTTGAACCACATTTCATTTGTAGTCGTCCATTCAAGCTTATTCAATTAGATGAAATTAAATTTTATTTATAGAGCCCTAAATCACAACAATGTCATCATCAATCAACAACAGAGATATATGAAAAGTCTCAAGCATCCCCTGTCCTTAGACCCTCCTGCTTGGCAAGAAAAATCTCCAAAACCCTGTGGTAAAGAAGACATCTTGAGGAAAACCACACTGAAGGAGATATCCACTCCCATGGACGGACAGGCTATAGATGAACATCCATTTGTAGATGAAGGAGGGGAGGGCGGTTCCATCCATCAGACAGGTGAGGTTGGGGGATGAGATCTGGGGACAAAGGTCAGCAGAGTACACAGGTGAATCACTGTAGATCCTGTTGTCTATGGCTCCTTATGCGGATACTGCTGAGAGAGTTTGAAATATACATCTCGTATCCCTTCTCTTGTTTACTCTTGGGTTTGATGCTTCCTATCCAAATGAGTCAGTGGACATCTATAATGGACAATTTTGGGAGGTCCTGCAGACATCTTGAGTAAAATGTTGTCATCTTTCAACAACTGTCAAATGCTTTTGCTGCAAAATACTTTTTACAAAATGCATTATTTGGCACAATACACTAAATATACTCGTTTTAAAAAAAGTGTCAAAATGTTAGACTTTTATGGACATCTGTCTGATGGACCTATTATCCTTTACCAAGCATGAGAGGCAGACTACAGGAACACAGCCTTTTCCCAGCTCCACGCCAAAACCCACTTTCTGTCAGTCTTTCATGCTGGTCCGTTCCACAGGTTTTCGTCATGCCATCAGTAGCCTCACTTAATTTGCAGCTTTGCTCCTAGCTCACTCCATGACCATGTGTTCTGGAGCTCCAGTAGCCTCATGTTGCACCCCTCCTGTTTCTCTTGTTGTCCTGCAGTCAGGCTCTGTTGCACCCTGCTCGCGACTCTCGCTCTTCTGTCCCGTTCAGACAATCCTTCACCCACGCCGTCCACACCATTCCATCAATTAGCAATCACCTGTCTCACTCAATACAAGGGTTAGTCCTTTGGCTCCCAAAGTCAGTTGGTTACTTGCAATCATAGACCCAGCTGTTACAGTTTAGTGACAGGCAGCACTTGGTAGGCTGCAGTTTCAAACCATACTGATGGAGACAACAGAATACCTCTTGTAGATGATGCAAGTGGCTGTTGAAGTCAGGAGAAAAAGAAATACTACATCATCAAGGCAGGTATCAATTACAAGGTTGCCGAGGCAATGCTGCATTAGGCTTTGAAAAGTGGCAGGGGCATTACACTAGCCGAACTTTTGTTAACAGTCTTTTGTTGGGATAATAACATTATCTGACATCCCGATGTTCCGACATCCCATTGTTTCAACACTCCCTCCTAGGGCTACACCTGTCTGAGGTTTGCTTTGCCATTAATGGGTACACCACCGCCCCCTGGGCGGGAGTCACTGCCATGGCTGGGGCCATCGCAGGCAGGCTGTCTTCAGGCAGCACCCCTTCAGGCGGTGCGCCTTCAACCCCCAGTGCAGATGATTTGGCTCTTGGACGGAGTCTGTTTCCCCTTCTTTTTCAGCGTCCAGGCAGTTTGCTTTATTTTTGGAACAATGGGATATCGAACATTAGGATGTCGGAATATTTGTCGGAATTTGTTAACACAACTCATTCAAAGTTCTGACAGTCAAAAATTAAAGCAGTGTGTCATAATTATTTATATGATTTTTTTCAGATTTTTAATAAAATATTTTAGTCTTGATTAGGGGGGGTCATCTTATCGTCAGGGTCATCCTCTATTCAGGCCAATACAGTATTCCAGTTGACACCAAACTGACATGTGTGAGTAAATTACACTTTTGTCACTGAAATAACATCCACATTTGTCAAAATAGAAGTGCTCCTTTAACCCTCTATGGGACTTATTCAGGAAATTTAAAAAAAAATTAATTACCTTTGATTTTAAGTGTATGCCTCTTAAGTGCCTAAAGTTCACTAAAGCTCACTAATTAAACTTCAAAAATCTACCTTTGAGGGGCCACCTGTAATTCAAATTGGGTCACCTGAAATTTTAATAATTGATAAAAAAAAAAATTATGTGAGTTGAGACAAAAATGTCAATCCATAGAAGACACAACAAACTGAAACTCAAGCACTGTGGTACTGTTTTTAAATGTTCAGATGCTGCAGCTCTTTCATAATTCATAGTTTCTGTTATTGATTCTTCAGTATTAATTGTAAATAAAAGCAGGACTGACTGCACATATCCTGACCAAGGAAAATAACATTCTCCCCTGGCTTTTCTGCCTCTATCTAAAGCACTTGTCAAATTCCAGTCTTTGAGGGTCAGTGTCCTGCATATTTTAGATATTTCCCTCTTCCATGACCACACGATTCAGTTTAACCCTTTAACTCCTGAGACTTTAACAGTTCCACAGTAAGAAAAAAAAACAAACAAACAATAAAATCAGTAACAAAATGAACAGAAATGGCCAAAGTCATCAATGAAATGAACACAAATGAACCAACAAAATGATTAGTAACATGAACAAAGTAAGACACAAATGGATCACCAACCACCTGATTAGGAACACCTGGGCTGTGTTCCTGCCCCTTTAAAACGGAATCCGAACTTCACTTGGGGACAGCACCTTTTCTGTTTTGCTTGGTTGTGTTATGCTTTTTTTCTTTAAATAAATGTTACATTTTCTCAAGCACTGTGTGTTTGCCCTTATTTTGTGTCATGACCCAGAGCCAGGTTGCGACATGGGTGAGTGGAAGCATCACATTTCGGGGATATATTCAGGGATTTAGCAGTCAGAGCCGACTGCATAGGTCTAGTTGTCCATTCTATTTTGACAATTTTCCAAACCACTTTATACATTAAACACAATCTTACATTTGTCCGTATAATCCAAATATTACGTTGTCACCTTTGTTACAGAAGAATGAAAATGCATGCCTGATCTAGAATTTTTACAGCACAAGGATAGTGGAGAGGAGAGATTTGCTGCTACTGGTATCGGTGCCATTAAAGTTCTTTTAGATACACTATGTACCACACATTATCATTTTGGTTGTGATGGTCTATTTTATGTTGTTTGTCTCTGGATTATACTGTTGGAGGAAGTCACAGATCTTAAATCGGGTGGTTCCCACAGTAATTAAATTAACAAAGATACTCCTACTATCATTAGGGTACCAAGTTGCCATTCTACTTAAATTCATTATTTACCGAGTCTCAAGAAACAATACAACAGAATGAGTAAAAATAGTTACAATTAATCCATGTATCATTTATTCATTTGTTTTTCAAAATTAAACCAAAAATAAGACAACAAAAAACAACTTGTTTCTTCATTGTTTGTTTCCAAAACCAAAATGAACAGATAACGATCCATTTTTCATTTTTGTGTTTAAATGAATAATGAAAAAAACGGATAACGGCCGTTTCCTGTTTTATCTAATTTTCAACTGAAGCAAGTTTAGTAAACCAGAAATTAATCTTAACAACTAAAAGAAACATGTCCACCGGACTTGAAGATCATTATGGTATGATTTAACAGCTGTTTGACAATGGAAAAACAGATGCTGAGATTTCTAACAGTTATGTATTCAGAGATCATTGGAAATGTCAGTGAGAAGATTCTGTGCTCAACACCAACGAAAGACATATGTCAGATGCAGAACTGGGAACTGTTATCCTGTCATCAATACATAAGATAAGTACAAGCTGTACACATATGAAAGATGTACATATACACTTGTCATATAAATATTTGTGTGTGTTATTATAAAAAGAACATACCTGGAATATGACACTCATTTTCTCCATGGTCATATCTTCAGGTCTTAGGGTGACTCTCTTAGTTTCCCGAAATAGTACATAGATTTCTATCTTTGTCACTGTGGGTCACAATCATTTCTGGTTTACTCAACTTGCTTCAGGTCAAAATTGGATAAAACAGGAAACGGCCATTGTCCATTTTTTCCATTTTTCATTTCAACACAAAAATGAAAAATGGATCATTATCCATTTTTTTAATTTTGGTTTGGGAAACAAATAATGAAGAAACGAGTTGTTTTTTCATTGTCTTATTTTTGGTTTCATTTTTGAAAAACGAATGAACGAATGATACACGGATTATTATTATTTTTATTTTTTTTTTACTTTTACTGCACTAAAGGAGTTGAATCAGTACTTCTACTTTTACCAGAGTATTTCTTTTACACCCGTAGCTGTACTTGTAATTAAGTATGCAATGGGAGTATTTTGACAACCTCTGCTCCAAAACAGTGATGGAAACATGTTGTCTTGCAAAGTGTGCCTGAAATCCATTTAACAGTATCTGAAATCACAACCACTGTTTTTCCACACATGATAAATGTACTAAGAGGATAACAGTATAAAATATGCAGAACAGGGAAAAATGGACAGTAAAGTAAGACCCTACTAGGTATAAAAGTTGTCATGTCAGCTGTTTCTCACTTGTAAGGATGGATCCTCCAGACATTCATTACACAAACCTTCATCATCAGGATTTAATGGAGGACCATTCCTGTGCCCAGGATCCTCTAAGGACTGAGTGCTTCTATTGAAGACATTTCAAAGATGCATCTGTAGATCATTTGTGTCCTTAGCGCCATTTAACTATCTATTGTCCTCTGCACCAGTCTCTTAAAAAGCTATTTGGACGTTCAGAGGCTCAGTAGTGAACATGAAAACACGGTCAACTTTAATCTGAGCTGTTACATGATCAGTAAATAAAAATAAGGGTCATAAATGGTTGTCACTTAAAACTAAAAGATAATATAATGAATGGTGGTAAAGTCAAGAGGTTAGAGATTAAAAAAAATAATAATTGGAAAGTGCCATAAAAGTAGCACTGGTTATTTCAGCTCATGTTTTAATATATATGATGGTGTGTTACTCCACATATATGCTGGTTTATGTAGATGTATACAATGGGTTTGTAATTATTCCACTAGAAAGAACCTGTAAAGTGAATGAATCATAATATGTAGACAGTGTTTTGAAGTAAATCTGAGACCAATATTCTGTAGCATGATTTACGACCAACGAAGCTGACCAAATTTACAAAGACCCTTTTTTCATAACAGACTCTACAGTACATCAACATTCTTTGATTCTCTGGATTCCATCAAACGGTCAGTTTTTATGAAGGTAAAATGACTTCCCGCTCTTATGTGAACAATCAAGATGTTCTGAGTATTCAAACTGCAGTGCTCTCTGTCTTCCTGTGGTGGTGCCTGTCTTCCTGTGATGGTGCCTGTCTCACTGCAGTGCACCCTGTCTTCCTGTGGTGGTGTCTGTCTCACTGCAGTGCACCCTGTCTCCCTGCAGGGGTGCCTGTCTTCCTGTTGTGCTGTTTGTCTCTCTGCGATGGTGCCTGTCTCTGTGGTGCTACCTGTCTCCCTGCAGTGCTCCCTGTCTCCCTGCAGTAGTTCCTTTCTCCCTGTGGTGTTGCCTGTCTCTCTGCTCCCCTCAGCCTGGCCATGTCATCTTTCTGGGCCACAGTGGCCAGGCTCCCTGGGGAGAGAAGACAAAGAAAGGGGGGGCATAAATAAAATAACAGCAGTGTTTCACCTTGGAGAGGAAGCTAGGCTGTTGTTTTTCCTTCTATACAGAATTAAATCCAGATTTTTTTCCCCCTGTAAATCTCCCAGGGGACAGTGACACCCCCCTAAAGGTTTCCAAGTCACAGGTTCGTCATTGAAAGAGAATGAGTGACACATTCTCACCACACTGCACTCAACTATAATACATATGAGGAGCAGAACAGCTGGATGGAAACAGCTGCTCATGCATTGTGTTCATGGAAAGCAGCAGTCTAGCAGCAGATTACTATTGTGATTATTATTTTTGGAGTTTGACCTATTTTTATGGACTGTATATTGATTACCTGATTAGCCAAGTCATGTAAAACTGTGGGAGCAAAATATAAGCTCTGTTTTTTCTTAGTATTTTCATATAAAAAGCTACAATGAAATAGTCATGCATTTGTTTTCTATTTTTGTTGAATAACAGAATAGAATACAATACAATACAATACAATACAATACAATACAATTCAATAGAAGTCCTTTATTGACCCTACAACTGGAAAATGTCCATATATACTGGAGTGTCCTTGTAAATCAAGAATTTCTTCTTTTTTTCTGCACACCCTTAAAATTTTGCAGCTTCCAATATTATCATGAAATTTTTGCAGAATTATATTTTATTTTTTCAAAAGATGTGGACAAAGAGATGCAATTTTTTTTTGTTTGGTTTCTTTTCTAGTGTTCGTTTATTGTTTCTAAGAAGAAAAAAACTAGATGAAAAGTGTTCATTCATGAGTTATAGCATGATATTTCTCTGCAGACACACACACACACACACACAGAGATACACAGACTGATTACAATAATCTCTCCCTACCAATGTTGGACAAGATTAAAAATGCTAGGCTGAACACCATTCTAATTTATTTTTTTCGGACAAATTTGACAACTAAAGCAATCAATGATAAAAATGTGAAGCACGTGATCTGTACCGTAGCCTTCAAAATTGTTATTTTTTAAGTATTAGGGAAGAGTGTCAAAATTATGAGATAATATGTCACAATTGAGAAAAGAAGTCATAACTATGAGATAAAAAGTCATAATTATGGGATAAAAAGTTAACGTTAATGAGATAACAAATGCATAAGTGTGAGCTAAAAGTCATAATTCTAGTCTATAACGTCGCAGCTTCTCTTCACTAAATTTCCCTCTGAAGTGACTTATTTGACAGCACAGTATTTTTTTGTACTGTCACATCTTTTTAGTTTGAAAAAGTAATGAATCTATTCTGAGAAGTTAAGGAGTATAAAGTACAGATATTTATATAAATGTAAGGAGCACAAGGTACAGATATTTTTGAATAAATATAGGGAGGAAAATTAATACTCCGGTAAAGTACAGATAGGAGAAAATACATAATTTTCTTTATATTGTGTAAGTCGATTACAGTGCTATGTTGTAGTAGGTAATTGAAATTACAAACATTTGTCAAATTTTTATCACTTGATGTCTAAACCTGCTTTAACCCTCTGGGATTACATCATTTATAAATGACACTTAAAAAAAAGCTTTAAAAAATAAGACAAACCTATAAGCAATCATATTTTACCATACATCTATCACCTAAAATCCTGTCTAACCAATAAAAGATTATTTAGAATCCTGATGTCATGTGCTGCAACAAGGACGTGCAGGAGACAAGAGTACATGTTGGGTCACATGCATGAGTAGTGTCATGGTAAGTCCATTTTTAACATATTACTAAATAGCCTAAACTATATTTTAACTATTTTAGTTATTTCATATGAAAATTTTTTTTTTTTTAAATCCTACTTCACTCAGAAAATGACACTTGATTGTCGCCTCTTGTACAACATTTCATTTGTAATCTTCCAATCAACCTTATGTTCATAAACTTTTCAGAATTTTTTAATGTATTTTTCATGATTTTAGAATCCTTCTGAAATTAAAAGTGTTTTTCAATCAAATATGTTCATGGAAATTTTTTAGCATTTGTTTTTTATATTAAGAATTCGTGAAAAATTATAAAAAAAAATTTACCATAACGGGACAAAGTCATTTATGAATGACAGTACCCCAAAATAAAGATCAAAGGTCAATTTTGTAAAGTGAACATATGATAATTATTTTAGGCCTTAATACACTTAAAATCAAAGTTTCCTTAATATGTGCCAATATATATATATATATATATATATTAATATCACATATGTAGGAAGTTCGCTTTCAAATCGCCCATAATCCACATCTGATGCAAAACCTAGTTATTTTCTTACTTACCATTTCAAACACAAGACTCTTCCTCATTTATGTACTGAGTGGTATGGTGCTCAGTATTCACAATATTGTCAGACCTTTTTTTTCCTTATTATTCAGATTGATGCTGTGGACCAATAGGTGATACGTCACATGGTTTCTTGGTATAGATTGTGAGTAGTTAAGATTCTTTGCGTGTATCAGAAGTCTGACAAAGACACTTGTCCTTGAAACGTTATATTAGCATAGTGGACGGCAAATGGCTAACTCCAGTCCAAATACAGACTCAAAAACATGTTTTTTTTATATATATATATATATTTTTTTTTATGAAAGATTATGTAAGTTTGTGTAGAGACTTTGAGATATTTATATTTATTAAATAAAGGCAGAAGATAAGGCTGACTCCAAAAGACTCGAGTCCAAGTCAAGACCGAGTCCAGGACAGAAAAAAACTAGTTGTATGCATGACACGATAGAGTTAAGCAATATTATTTGTTGATCTAAAACCAAAAACAGTGTCATAACACACAGGATTTCTAAGTAGAACCATTATCCTGGATATTACATCATCTAATCTAAAGAAAACAGAATGGTCCCATTTTATACCTTATAGGACTCAATAATTACAACGTGATAAGAACGAAATGTGAACTAAATAAGAGCGCAGTTCAATAAATGCCAGAATAACCGCGTTCACAACTTCCTGTTCATTTGGCAAAAGTGAACGAGTCATTCACGTTCGTTAAAAATATGATATAGTTCGTGAACGATCGTTCAATGAACGCGTTCAGGTACAACACTGCCAATGATATACGTGGCAGCAACAGCAGCAGCAGCAGCTGAGTGGCTGGAAGCTGTCTTTAGTGTACTAGGAACGGGCCACAGACAGGTTTCTCCTCATGTGCCATACATACCAAAAAGCCACAACACAGTAAAGCTGCAACTGTAGTGACCATATTTTCCGAACCACCTATTTTTCAATGGTAAATGCTAGATTGGAATGGACGGACAGATGGGGGGCGGGTCTAAGGTCTGCAGCTGCAGATTTCGTTGCTATGGCCTGAAATATGACACTCAGGATAAATGGCAGTCAAAAGCTGACTCAGGTGCATTTCATTGGACATATTTCTTCGTGTTTTGGCAAACTAAGCACCACAAGGATGGAATATAATTTTATTTATTTATTTATTATATTCATCTGAACCTGATTAGAGTACTGACTCATTCAAGACTTTTGTTTTTCACTCCGTTTCTGTACACCACCAAAACTAGACAGAGAGGAAGTCCATGGTGATGCAAAGCCATGCCATGGTTGGGGGTGTGGTCATGCGATTGGGGACGGGGCTTAGACCAAAATGCCCTATATTACTCTATTACTTTGGTTGTTAAAGAACCTGTGTTTTGCTTCAAACCTCATTGTCCATAAGGACACTAGAGGCCCAAAATTTAGGATCAGCTGGGGATAGTGTTCTAAGAAATGATGCTTTGGGATAAAGTTTGAATTTGGAAACTGCTGTAGATATGTTACTCTGTGCTCGACTATTTTAAACTCCAAATAAGATACAGATTCCTCAGTTTGAAATGGTGAAACTGCAATGTCTACTAGTCAGTTAGAATTATATCGTGAAATTGTTAATTGAGGGGTAGGATTTTTATAAGTCCTCTGAACTTCAACCTACTCCTTTTGAGTGGTGACTCCTTATTTTGTCCTTTGTTTATTTTGTTCTGTTTTTTTTTTGGGGGGGGGGGTTTCAGATGAACTGCTCAAATAAAAATAACTGAATTGAACAGAACAGAATCAGCCAAACTGGTTCATCAGTTGGAACTCTGTGACCTATCAGGAATGGCAAAACCTGAGTAAAGTCAAATTTTTGTGGTTTTTGTCCCCAAATTGTTCTCTTACTTGCATATGTGTCTGGCACAGTAAGGGGGCAGTTAGTTTTGTCAGCCCATTTATAATCAAACTTCAAAATAGCTGCATTTAAATCCAATAGAGTAAAATATTTTTTGGAAATGAGCACCTTCAGGCAAAGAGCAATCTCTACAGGAACAACTCCTTCAAATATGTCATGAACAATATCTGGTGGGAAGCCAGTGATCACTCTGAAGTGAGAAAGATTTTGTGACAGAATGCAAGTTGTTTTAACACCAAAGTAACTCCCTAGTTGAGTTTCAAGAGTTTTCAGGTGACCTGAATGAACTTCCTCAGTTGGGATAGAAATTTCACCTGTTGAAACTGCCCTTTCCTGGAACTGAAGCTTTTGTCCAGCACAATATCTGCATATATTTCTTCAACAAACCTGCAATACTATGCGCTGCAAGATTGTCTGCAACCACACACTGTACAGTTCCCTTTAAGGTTTTACCTAACTCTGCAATGAAAACTCCATGTTGTTCTAAGACACACATATCATTAATTAATGGCTCTAGCACTTTTTCAAACCCATAACTTTTAACATCATTACTGTTAATCAAGGAAGCCAAATATATTGATGATAAAGAGGACTGACAACCCTAACAACCAATAAACAGCACAAACCTTACTGTATGTTTCTTTCTTGACATGCCAATAGTTTTGCAAATCTAAAAATCATCAAAATACAGAATCAAAGATTTAGTGCAGTTATTTGAGAGAACGGAATTATCTTTGAAATAAAGTCCATCAAAAATTGATTGGTTTTCCCCAGTTTCTTTTAGTTGATGTTCAACACTCAAATGAATTGTTTTCTCGAGTAGTATCTGACAATTTAGACTTTGTTGCAGGGATTTCAGAACAGGAACATACTGAAGACACCTTCTGTTTTTAGTGTCTATGACATATTCTATTGGTTTGACTACATTGAAGTGCTGTTTATAGTATGGTCTCCTTTTCCATGCAGTGGACAATGGACTATTACTTCCTAGGGCAGCTTGAATAGGATTGGATGTGCAGACAGCAGCAGCTATTTCTTGGATAACAGACTGATTTATTTCACAGTTGTGATTCTGTAACAACTGTGTTAAAGTATTTTGAACTGCAGGCACACATTCATTGCCAGCTCACCAATTAATTCATTAACAGCTGCACTTGATACCAGAAAAACATTTTCTAGTATACAGAAGCAATTTTATGCTCAATATCTATAGAGATGTCCCTTGGATATTGGCTTGTGTCAGATGCAGTCTTCATCAATTTGTTCAACAGTACAGTCATTCACCTCTGTGTGGCCAACCTGATTTATGACTATTTCAGGCTTGAAATTTCTCACAGTTCCTGATTTATGTTTTCTCAATTTAAGGGTTTTAAAACTTCTATAAAAATTGGTTTTGTAACATCCCACGTAAGCACATGTGACCATCTCAAAATTATTTAAATGTTGTACAATATGATAGAAAGTCTGCTTCTAAGGACTGAAGATTATCTTCATAGATCTTGCATTTAAACAAAACCTTTTCTTGAATATTTGATGGCACAGAAGGGTGGTTTCTGGACAAGTGACTCAGCAGGGGATTCCAGGTTTTGAATGTGCATGGGCAGTTAAGGTAGGGGCATGGGTAGGAATGGCCATGTCCAAAATGCCTGTGATCAAGTCTAAAGTGACATAGAAGATGTAAAAATGTCTGACCACAGTCTTTGCAGGTCCACATGCATCACTAGGGGCACAAACAATATGTATATCAGTTGTTTATTTTATAGATACTTTTATTGAAGGAAATATCTTAAATAAATAAAGCCAAATATCTGGGATCTATATTATGACTTAATATGCCACTGCCCATAACTCTATGTGTAATAAAGGACAAACTTACCATAGGATGCAGCCTTCAAAGTTGATACCTAAGGGAGGAAATTTAAAAGATGCAAAAGATGCATTTTTAGATGTTTTTCTCACAATGGATGGTTAAAATAAATCAGAATTAGGCTATTACTATGTATGCTTCGCAGGTAGAAACAACGATGTGAGTCATAGGACGCAAAAGCTTCAAAATACATAGGGGAGTTTCACTTCAAACTAAGTATTGCTGTTGTGAAGACATAAACAGGGAGTCAACTGGGTCTAGATAAGCTGCTGCCTTTATTCACAGTCTCTCTGCAGTTCATGCTGTATATTCGCTAATAACGGTCAATCCTGATGTATGTGTCTATCTGCTCTTTGGCAGTGGCGCACACGCTTCTCTCTATCTTTTGCATGACCACACTGCTGACACAGAAAAAGGCTCTAAACACAGTGCAACACGAAGCTGATTAGCGAATGAATGCTTTTGACTGACCGTGGAAACCCCTCATTGGTCAAAAAATATGTCAATCAGTCTTGCTGTCATTTTTATACTGGAATATGGCTAATGCTAACTTAAATGGTAAATGGTCTGCACTTATATAGCGCTTTTCCACCTTCATGGTGCTCAAAGCGCTTTACATTAGCTTCACATTCACCTATTCACACACACACACTCATACACCAGTAGGTTTCTAAGGTCAGTCCTACTAGGGGCCTGCTAGTACAGAGGAGAATGTTAAGTTGTAAATCTCGCACTTGTCATTTGACTGGATAGTGCACACACAGTGTGGTTTGGAGTGGGGGTGAGTCAAGGACAATGCCCTGGATTTTACTATGGAACCAGGGACATTTTTATTTCAATAGTCAATATCGTTAAAATGAGCTAAGATATTATCTTAGCTTAAGAAAAAAAAAACCTGTGACTAGCATATACTAGCTGAGAGTTGGGTGTGCTAGCCAGTGTTGTGGTGAGCATTGACTACATGTCACCGCTTTCATGATTACAATCAAATAGTTTCTCTGCTTAGCATATGTGTGCCGTCATATTTTGGTGGCAGTGTGATTGACAGAGTTAGCAAGATAGCTACACAAGTAGGCTTGAATTAACTAATTGTGTCCCTCATATGCCCCTGCAGAAGTAAGAACAAGGATGACAATAGAGTGTTTGCCTAATAATCTAAGGCTCACATTAAAATTTTAGCAAAGATGCCTTCATGTTAGATGAGCCATTCCAAAGTTGCAGTTTTTACTCAAATATCTAAATGAGACCGGGCCACCAAGGGCCTCCTTACATGAGTAGCGACAACGCCACCTAGGGCATGATACCCTAGGAAAATAAGTTTTTAGAAATACCCTTTTAGTTTACAAGCACACAGGTAAGTATGTAAAGATGAGGAGACGTATGTACAAGTTCAAAAATAGGCAATGATTTTATTGATAAAAGAAAGGTAAGAAAGAAACTGGAAGCTGTTGTAGAAAAAAAAAAGAAGGTTAACAATTTATTGTGAGTTGATTAAAATATTAAAAAGGGCCAATATAAGAATTAAAAGACCGAGCTGAGCTTGCTAAAAAGACACACCTAGGGGGAAGGGAGGAGAGTAGGCTCTGACAGGGAGGTCAGGATAAGATGGCCAAAGGTCACACATGTATTTGTCTGCACTGCACACTAAAAGGGGGGCAGTTATTAGTATATATTCATGCAGTTAAACTCCACAAAAGGGCCCATCAAGTCCTCACTCCCGCCAGGACTACCCCTCACCATTAGGAGGTTGCCAGTTGGTTGCTCAGGGTCAATGGTCAGAAACAATAACCAAAACAAAGAAAACAACTCAAACAACCTACTACAAAACTAATAGTTAAGAAAACAAGGCCAAAAAAAAAAACATTTAAGGAAAACTAAAGTAACACAGTAGGCAAAACTAAAATGAAAACCACTTAAGGAAAACTAAAGGCAAAAACAGTAGCTAAGGCAAAAACAGTAGGGGCCAAACCCTACAATAAAGACAAATAACCAAATTAGTTAAAATCCAAATCATTAAATTAAACTTAACTGCAGAAATCAAGAGAAATACCTTCAGCAAAAGAACCACCTGGTACTGGGAGTGACCTGGGGCTTCAAGGCTTTAGAATAGAAAAGACAACTATTAGGCCTCAATAATACAAAATATACAAAAACCAAAATGAAATTAACAAAAGTTACCAGGAAGCTGCAGCCTGATCAGTCAAGGAGAGAGAGTGAGATCAACTGACCTACCAGCCTATATATGCTCTGGCAGCCCCACACACCTGCTGTGAATGTTCAATTAACCTGAGCTGCAACCAGAGGGGTGTGTCCCACAGGCAGGAGCCTGCAGGACTTCTCTACCTGTTACATAAATGCAATTCCCTTTGCAGAAAATAATTTGAAATGCTTCAAAGTTCACGCCAAGCAAAAAGTTATCAATTGTAGAATAAGCAGTCACTTTAATGAACAAGTAACAAAGTTCTGTCAAATGTTCCTAAAATGTTTACATTTTTTGTATCACATAGTCACCAAGCCAAAAATAACCAGGAGATTCTTAATATGAGACAGGCTAATTGTGATGGTTTTTTTCCAGTTCTTAATCCCTAATGTTTGGATATCACTCATTCTTTTAGCGGAAAATAGTTTGAAATAATGTGTGAATATTGGAGTCACCACACTGAAATATGCTGTTGTGGTCTTCTCCAGTCATTTATTCTGAGATGAATGCAATGGAAGTCCTTGAACACATAGCAAGCTTATCTAAAACCATAAAGCAACTAGCTTTTTCTGAAACTCTGTTGCATACAAAAAATAATGGTGTTGTTCAACAGCATTTTGCATGTGGAAGGAAAGATTCAAAACATACTATTGAAATTGAAAATTGCACAGTGTTTTTGAGGGTTTTTTCTTTATAGTATGAACAGTAAGTTGATAATTTAGTAAGTAAATTTGATTAAATGGATTAAAAATATTGCCTTAAGATTAAAAAGAAAGTAATAATGAATAAAAAATAACAATTTGACAGAGCAAGCAGGTCAAGTTGGATTTAAAATTATTTTATTAGTAGCTTCAGTTCACTCAACTAAATAAAAATATGTTGAATGGTGTTTAAAAAAATAACTAATGCATTTAATGGTGAAGAAGAATTTTTTAAGCTGTTTCAACGTTTCACTTTTTTCAGTGTGTGTGTGAGTGTGTGCATGTTGCATACAGTTCTTTTCAATGCTGTACAGTTCTTACTTAGTGATCACTAATTTGTGTTAACTGTAAAGTTTATGTAATACTTGTATAAAAATCTAATTTGGAAAAGTTATGAAAGGGTTAATTATTCTACATTTGATGTATTTGAATGACAAATATAGAGAAAAATGTGAATATCTATATGATACAGCCAATTTGGTGCATTTAATATCAGTATTTACCAGTTGCGGCCGGTCTGCTTGGGCGCAGGGGGGCCGTCCTATGGCAGACGTGGAAATAAAAACAAAACAAAAAAAACATAATTTGATCTCAAAACATTTAAATAAACAGGCTAACATATTTGATATATTTATTAAAGTATTAATTTAACATAGTTCTGATATTTGTCATTTAATCCAGTGCAATGATATCTTTCATATTCACTAAACCAGTTACGCTTTGCTTATGTTAGGTTGTTACATTGAACGGGGTGCCGTCCCTTCTCTCCATTAACTTAACACAGAGTCACACTACCAGGAGTCTACACGTAACATAATGCATTTGATAGGAGGCCATCGGGGCGCATGCGTCCGGGAGCCTGGCTGTAGTTTATTGGCTGGCAAATATGGAACGTCATCATGCTCAAATATGTGTAAAGCGGCGTGAATGTATGACCCATTTCTGCTTTACTTCCTGATTATGCTGTTCACTTCCTTTCTGGCACCCTCCGGTTGACTTTACATGTTAACACCGAGTGATTTAGTGAGAAAAATTATGGACAACGACAAGCGGAAAAGTGGTTCAGAAACTACATGTGCTATTGTTGGATGTAGAAGCTCAAGAAAACAGCTAAACGAGTGGTTAGATAGACAGTGTTTTTAACCACAAACCTGCCACAAAGAGATTGCGGTCAAGTGAGCCGTCATTCGCTGTTAAGGCAGCCGCCACTTCAATCTGATGGTAAGTTCAGTAACTTTAGCTATGAAATGAAAGCTTTAGCTATGAAACCATCAATACTGTTAATTGTGAAGTTGTCATACACTAATGTTGCCACCGGTGTTTTGCTAAAACAGCTGATTAGCATATAAGCTAATGTTCATAGACAGTAGAGCTGTATGTGTACATTGGATTGACAGGTCGCCTACAGTGCTCTGTGTGTAGGGTTGTCAAACGTCCCTTAAATATGGAATCGTCCCATATTGAAAACAAACTTATGTCTAAGGTCAAAGGTCTGTGTATCTGATGGGATTTGCCATAGTGTACCATATTTTCCCCTAACGGAGTTGGCAGCCCTATCTGTGTGTGTGTGTGTGTGTGTGTGTGTGTGTGAGAGAGAGAGAGAGAGAGAGAGAGTACAATTTATTATTATATATTAGTGCTTTATATGCAGATACTGATACGCCTCGGAGGCTGTCAGATTGTCCATAGCTTTCCTGTCTATTGCAATGGAATCCATGAAATACACACAAATCTTGCCATACGTTACGTTGGGCCACGTCGTGATATTATCCTCCAGGTCTGCACCACATTCGGCTGGGGGGATAATAACGGCAACTCCAGCTCGCATAGTGGAACAGATTTTGTTGTCTTTCAGGTCCTCTGGGCTAAATCCAAAATAAATTAATGAATTGTGATCTCTACAAGTGTGTGTTTTATGCGGTATTAATGAATCCCAATGATATTCTGGTACAATAGCGGTAACGGTGCACACTTTACCATTGTTGTTGTTTTGAGCTTGGCGCATGTGCTTTGATACTGAATGAAGTGGTAACGTCACAGAAATGTGGAGAAGAGCTGCGTAAACAGCATCTTTGAATCTTTCCACTATGTGGATCTGTTTTTTAACTTATATTTTTCAGAGCCCCATAACGCTGCCTTGATAAGATACATTTGACCAATTATTGCCAATTAAAGTGCACCCACACAAGATAAAAGTTCAGCGGCTGCCGCTGGTATTTGCACTACTATTGTTTTTTTCTTCCATTATTTGGTCACTGAAGGGTTAATATATTAAGTTTCCCAAGGGATATCACCAGTCACCATCTTAAATCTTAAAGAGCTACCTGAAAACTATGCAAAAAAAAAAACAATAACCTTTTTTCCGGGTCCAACCCCATGGCTCCTGGACTATCTACACTTGTTTTGTGGAACAGTTCTGTTTAATGTCTATTATAGCGTTTTATATATATATATATATATATATATATATATATATATATATATATATATATATATTTTTTTTTTTTTTTTTTTTTTTTTTTTTTTTTTTACACAATTCTGAAATTATTTTCTGCTGTATTGTTTATTTTATTTTATTGTATTTTATTGTTAGCAGTGAGTGGAGTGTGTTTGGTTCTATTAGATTCTTTTTATTTATCGCTGCTCCTACTGGGGTGAATGTATCTTCCACTCTGTTGTCTTATGTTAGTACAATATATATGACACATCAGCCTGTAGAACAGGTGTCAATTCTACAAGTCACATCATCTGAACCAATGTAACACCATTCTGTCACTTACAGTAGAAGTGGAGAGAACTTTCAAATGCTGCCAAAGGTGTTG
The DNA here is from genome assembly GCA_020466265.1 of Siphamia tubifer. Lineage (NCBI taxonomy): Eukaryota > Metazoa > Chordata > Actinopteri > Kurtiformes > Apogonidae > Siphamia > Siphamia tubifer. Next base: position 40,949,667 of record CM035799.1, on the reverse strand, counting down.
AATCAGGTCTATAGCTGGTTTCTTTGAAGTGTATTGAAAAAGTTCAAAAAAAGTCCAAGAAAAACTACTTCCAACAGGTGTTGCAAGGATGGAAAAAAAAGATTCTAAGAATTTTCACAGGTACAGGCAAAGGTAAAATGAAACAAAATGTGGGCAGGCATGTACAGTTGAGAAATGTTGTAAAAAGTGTACCCATACTCTAAAACATCTAACTTGAAAATGCCTCAAAAGTGTGTATTTTAGGTCATGACAAACTCTAAAGAGTTAGAGAATAACACCTGGGGTCTCCAATGCATATCGGAAGGGGTTCCATCTCAACCACATCCATGTGCTGCACCTGTCACTGGCATCTCTCGGTCATTTAAACGTAAACCATTGGTGAAAAAGAAAAAAGGAAGGAGGTGGGCGCCCTATTGTTACCTGTGGTTATTGTACAGTATGAGTGCAGTGTTGCCAGATTGGGTGGTTTTTCACCCAATTGGGTTACTTTTGATTACATCTGGTGGGGAAAAGATGCATTGGGGAGGTATATAAAATTTGGGCAGCAAAACAAACTGTTATTTTATGGTTTAAAAACAGTACAAATACATTATTTAGTATATTTCACTCGCTCCTATTATGGTCATTCAATCTTAAAAAATATTTAATTGCAGTGAGTTACTCAGTTGTTATAACAACGTGACGTTTCCACCTTATTTTTATTCTTGTGAGATAGTGGTTTCAACACTCAAACCTGAGAATGATTGGGCCTGTAGTCAGTGTTTTTCACATTTCCCCTGACACTGTCTGTAATAAAATACAATTTTCCATTTGGGGTTGTACATTTAATAACCTACTGTATTTGCATTTAAATGCACATTTATTCAATTATTAAATGTTTTCATGTGAAAAATGCTGTTGGGTGGGTTTATCCTTAAGTGGGTGGGTTTTGGAATGTGATTGGGATGAAATCGCTCAACCAAATCTGGCAATACAGTTTGAGTGTTGTGAGTAAGTTGTGTATGCTGCCATTAGCACTGCTAAGCTCTGTTTTGTCCCCTCTCCTCCCATTAGTGTGGCTATGGCCTACTGTCAAACTGAAGCTTGTTTATTGCAATTACCGGTATACTGCGTACATGCGTCCCTGTTGGAGCTTAGTGTTATTTTGGAGGTTTGTCTTCCTCTTTAGAGCCACTCTGTTGAGTGTGTGAATGTGACATGCCTTGTTCCGGTCAGTTGTCATGTCAACAATATATTCAATGCAGTCATACTGAATAAATGGTGCTTTCATCGCGCTTTTCCACCTTCGTGATGCTCAAAGCTCCTCACATTCACGCACACAGTCATACACCAGTAGGTTTCTAAGGTTCTGTCAAGCCTACAGGGTTCAGTGTCTTGCCCAAGGACACTTCGACACGTCAGCCAGAGCTGGACGTGAACCGCCAACCTCTCCATCACTGGGCGACCCACTCTACACTGTAGAATATACAACTTTTCCATCGCCGAGTCTTGGTGGCAGAGAATAAAGAAAAACATTTTCACATACACACATTTAAAGTTACATCCTTTATTGGTGTTTAGTAAAAGATTTTATGTTTTTATACTGAATTTGCATACGTTTCTTCTTTTAACAGGTTACAGATTCAGAAGACAAGGCAACAAAAGGGATCCAGATGGGAGTGCTCACTGTTTGTGGATGATGGTTCACCACCTTGTGTCAAACTGTTAACAGCATCACTGTAGTGTCGGAGGAGGCTATTATGCTGGACAACTGCAAAGACCTTCCCACTGCATTTGCATATGTTTTCGGCAGACTTTATACATTGAATTTAGAGTTCCCAAGACATCTCAGATATAGAATTGAAACAGTGCAGCACATCTTCATGGAACTTACACACTCCTGTTCATAATGTGTGTGGATCCTGAAAATGAAGCTCTTGTTGAAGCCTGACAACAACAAGCTTTCACTCACAATCCCATCATTAATCTCACATTATATTTTAGTGATATCGGCTTCTAGCATTAAATGGTAAATATTAATTTTAAGATGCTCAATACCTGGAGTCAATGAATCAGGGCACCACGTCGCTTTTAATGATTTCCAGGCAGCAAGGTTCCTGGGAGTTAAATAAATCAGTGTAAATCAGTCTCATCGTTTTATCATCTGAAGGGTGCTGCATTTAATGTAACTTTTAGTGCTTTTCTGGAAGTTACAGAGGTCTCAACCAATAGTTACATGAGATAAATCAAAGGAATCAGCTTTCTACACACACTACTTTATTAACTAAACACACAGAGAAACATGTACACAGAAAGAGAGAGAGGGAAGGAGAGATGTGCACTAATGAGAAAAACATCTATTTTCAGAAAAAACATTTAAATTTAAAATATGTTCTTTTTATTTCTGAACAAATTGCAGAAGCTGTTTACGGAGGACACACACAGACTTGTTTACTTTACCCTAAAGTGAACGTTAACGTAAACATTAACGTTAACGTAAACACGGGCGGCTGTGGCTCAGTTGATAGAGTGGGTCGCCCAATGACCAAGAGGTTCGCGGAGCGGATCGCGTCCCGGCTCTGGCTGTCCACATGTCGAAGTGTCCTTGGGCAAGACACTGAACCCTGGCTTAGGCCCCCAGTAGGACTGACCTTAGACCTTAGAAACCTACTGGTGTATGAGTGTGTGTGTAAATGGGTGAATGTGAGGCTAATGTAAAGCGCTTTGAGCACCATGAAGGTGGAAAAGCGCTATATAAGTGCAGTCCATTTTACTTTTTTTTGTTTTTTACATTTGTAGCTGCTACCTTTTGTAACACAGGTACAGTAATCACAAAAACAGAAGTTGTTTACGGAGGACACAAGCACATGTTTAATTGAACGTTACAAATGTAATTCTCTACAACTAATCGTAGTTAACTTACTAGTTAACTTGATAGTTAACTTACCCAGATGAATGATGCTTTTTTCCTGAAATATTGTAACAAAATAAAGATGCTTGGACTCTGTCGAAACTGAGAACCATATTTGGCAAGACCAGTGGCCGAGACTGCGACAAGTCCAAGTCTCATGTCTGTATTTGTAATTACTAGTCACCCGGTGTCCCCTTTCCTTTCAACTCTCTCAGCAGTATCCACATAAGGAGCCATAGACAACAGGATCTGCAGTGACTCACTTGTATCCTCTGCTGACCTGTGACCCCAGACCTCCTCCCTCACCTTCACCTGTCTGATGGATGGACCTGCCCCCCCTCCTTCATCTACAAATGGACGTTCATCTATAGCCTGTCCATCCATGGGAGTGGATCTGTCCTTCAGTGTGGTTCTCCCCAACATTTCTTCTTTTTCCCCATATTGACAGGGGATGCTTGGGACTTTTATCTATTTCTGTAGTTGATTGTGTTTTTTGTTTTTTTTTGTAAAGCACTGTGAGACGACATTGTTGTGGTATGGGGCTGTAAATAAAATTTGATTGAATATGTGTAACAACACACTATCATATATATTAAAAATATGACCTAACTAGCACAAAAGTCATTTGATTTACCTGATTAAATATGTATGACTTAGCACATTTAATGTCTTAAGTATATACTTTGTAAAAAAAAAAAAAAAAAAGAAAAAAGAAAGAATAATAATAAATTGTAGAGCAGTGTAATCAGTCACACTAAAATAATAGAGTTTAAGGGTTGTGTTTTGAAATCAAGTCATTGTAATTGTTTTTTTGTTGTAGAACTTGCAATAACTTTGTTTTTCAGTTTTTGAGTGTGCTGTAAAATGTCAGGAGGGAGTTTTTGGGGACTTTGCAGTTTCATACTATATTTAAAGATTTCCTTGAAAAGTGATCAAAAACAATTCCCACATCTGTGCTCTATCCCAACTTACATGCTCCATATTAAAACTATTCACCAAAAGATTATTTATGACCTCTCAGTTTTATGTCTCTACATCCTGATCCTGTGCTCATTTAATTTGGATTTGAGCTCAGTGGCGCCACCGGCCAAAATCCTGTATGCGCTGTGTACAGTTTTTTTTGAAGGTGTGAAAAAAATAAATATTTTAAATGTTTTTTTTATTTGCTTTTGGGGAGAGGGGGATAAAGACACTTGTTTTTAATAGGTTAAACATGTCCACTTATTTTTAAGCAAATTAATTGAAGCCTAAGATAAAGGCCAAGGATTGTCATTTACGTCATCTGTCACTCTGATAATGAATTCTGGCGCTATATTCCTCCTAACACTGCACAGCCTACCAGCTTGATTGTGGTTTGGTCCGGCAATAAAATGTCGAAAAGACAGTTGAGCCTTTTCCAGGCATTTCACAGAAAAAAAACAAAGGCTGCTACTATTGCAAACTCACAGAGCAGATAGAATGAAGGCAGCTGCAGTCAAGCAGGACGGGAAGACGAGCTAGCTAGCTATGCTGCTTGCTCTTCTGCCTCTTTGGTGGTCTCTCAATAGGACTGACAGAACCTTTAAACCTACTGGTGTATGAGTGTGTTTGTGAATGCGAGACTAATGTAAAGTGCTTTGAGCATCATGAAGGTGGAAAAGCACGATATAGAATAGAATAGAATGCCTTTATTGCCATCATACATATGTACAACAAATTTAAGAGACAAGTTTCTTGTGGTTCATAGTGCAGATAGGTTAAAAAATTTTAAATAAATAAATAAAAAGTGTAAGTAAGTGCAGTTAAAAAGAGCAGCAAGTTATCTCACCAGGAACCAGTAGAAATAGATAAATATATTGCACTTGACACTGAGGAATGTATGACATATATGTCCTTGCATGAGGTATTGTTCACGTTTGAGATATTGTCAGAGTCCAAGGTCCATGTCTTCACAGACATGTCAATGTAGACTGTTTAGTGCCATATTGCACTGGGGTAGAACGTGCAGCTGAATCTGGAGGTGCGGGCCTGGATAGATCTGAACCTCTTCCCTGAGGGCAGCAGTGAGAACAGGCCGTGTCCGGGGTGTGACCCATCCGAGGTGATGCTTCTGGCCTTGCGCAGACACCTGGTGTTGCAGAGAGGACAGCTGGATTCCTATGATGCTCTGGGCTTTCCAGAACCTTCTTGTCAGCCTGAGAGCTGCTTCTGTACCACACTAGGATGTTGTGGGTAAGAATGCTCTCTACAGAGCATCTATAGAAGGACAGCAGTAGTTCCTGGGACAGGTTAACCTTTCTCACTGACCTTAAAAAGTACAGCCGCTGCTGTGCCTTTTTCACCAGGGCGTTGGTGTTGGTGCCCCATGTGAGGTCCCGAGAAATGTATGTGCCCAGGAATCTGAAGTCACTGACCCTCTCTATGGTGTCCTCTTAGATGAGAAGAGCGGGGGGGGGGCTCCCTCTTCCTCCTGAGATCCAGCACCATCTCCTTTGTTTTCGAGGAGTTGAGTGTCAGGTTGTTGAGCGAACACCAGTTAGTGAGGTTCAGGACCTCCTCTCTGTAGACTGTCTCATCAGTGTTGTGGATCAGCACCACCACAGTAGTGTCATCGGCAAATTTAACAAGAATGTTGCTGTTGTGGATTGGTGCGCAGTCATGAGTGTACAAGGTGTACAGCATGGGGCTGAGCACACAGCCCTGGGGAGCCCCAGTACTCACTGTCAGGACAGAAGAGTGATGAGGCCCCAGCCGGACCAATTGCCGACGGTTGGTGAGAAAGTCTCTGATCCATTTGCAGGTGTGCCCCCCCATGAAGTACATTTAACTATATACAGCATGCATAGACATTCACACCAGTGATCCACTATGCAAAAGAAGTATATAGAGCATACTCACACAGACACTCATACACCAGTAGGTTTCTAAGGTTCTTTCAGTCCTACTGGAGGCCTAAGTCAGGGTTCAGTGTCTTGCCCAAGGACACTTCGACATGTGGACAGCCAGAGCTGGGATGCGAACTGCCAACTTCTCGGTCATTTGGCAACCCACTCCACCAACTGAGCCACAGCCATTATGTAAAAGAACTACTATATATACAGCATGCAATAGAACTATATACAGTATCTATACACTCACACCAGTGATCCACTATGTAAAACTACAGTATACAATATATCAAGCATACAAAATATCATATGCAGCATGCACACATACACACACACACAAGAACAGCAAAAGATACTGATTTCCAATTAACCATATTGGCTGTACAGTATTCACGCTTACTATGGGGCTGCTGTTATGTGAAGGCGACTCCTATCACTGCTGACGAGTGTTTGTGGTGTTAACGTTTTTATTGTATGTTTTAGTGAGATTTTACTTATTTTGTGCATTTTTATACAATGTGGAAGACAGCAGTGCTTCATTTGGCCCTCATGTGGCCCACATTCTTGGGTCTCAAACTGACTTTGTTTGGAACCGGGGCATCCACCTATGCCAGGCAGGCTCACCTATACCCGCAAATACCTGGTGGACCTGGGCGGCCTCTCCTCGAACCAACTGGAGCCATTTCTCAGAGGAGGGATTCACCAACGGCTGAGGAGGAGAGGATGCCGGTTTCCTTTACCTGCCATCACACTGACCAACACCCGTTCGCTACGGAACAAAACGGAGGAACTCTGCACGCTGATCAAGTCTGACCCGGGCTACCAACGGACCCGTCTCTTTTGTTTCACCGAAACGTGGCTTTCTGGAGATGTGGATTTTCAGTTGGATGGATTTAATATTATCCACTTTGACAGAGATACAACACAGAGAGCTACAACAGAGCTGTAGCTCAAACAGGAGAGCAACCAGTGTTTTTATTGGGTGATTTTGATAGATGTAATATTACCACTCAACTTCCTAGCTTTGAACAATATGTCACAACTCTCACAAGAGAACAGAACATACTGGACATGTGCTTTCGCAATATACCTGGGGAATACACATCAAAACCACACCCACTTGCTAGGCCTCTCAGATCATAATGTCATCCTGCTGCTAGCAAAATGCAGGTCACAATTGAAGATGGAGGGGACATTAACAAAAGACATTAAGATCTGGAATGAGGAGGCTGTGGGGATGATTTTAGCAGACTCTCTGATGTACTCACATCATACTTTTTTTTTTTTGTGAAGATATTGTCACCTAAACCAAACATATAACCATCTACCCAAACAATAAAAATGGGTCACTGTTTCATAGGAAAGAAAAATGCCCTTCTACGGGGCGACAAAGTTAAATGAGGGAACTGCAGAAGGAGTTTAGTAGGAAGGCCAGGCTGGCTAAAATCTGGTATAAAGATGAGGTGGAAAAGAAATTAACATATGGAAATGCAAGAGAGGCATGGCGGGGTTTGAACACGATGATGCAGTTGACTGCCCAGACTCTGCCTCTCTCGCAGAACAATTCAAAAGCTTGTTCACCCATTTTTACAGTAACGTCCCACCGATCACCTGGACCCCCACAACCACCACACAACCCCTCACCATCAATAAACACCCGGTAACCTCCATCCTATGCAGAGTCAACCCCAACAAAGTACTCAAAGACTGTTCCATCCAGCTAGGAGGAGTGTTTACCAGGTTGTTCCAGAACCTGTTGGACTCAGGCATCGTACCTCACCAATGGAAAGAGTCAGCCATCATACCCATCCCCAAAAAAACTAAACCGAAAGACCTGAAGGACTACAAACCAGTTTCTCTGACATCCATCCTCTGCAAGTGCATGGAGAGGGTGGTCTGTCATCAGTTGTTGGGGGAACTGGAAGGCAAACTGGATCCATTCCAGTTTGCCTACAGGGCAAAGAGAGGAGCTGATGATGCCAGTCTCATGCTTTTAGATACAGTCACCAAACAAATGGACTCCACACATCCACACATAAGGATTTTATTCATGGACTTCTCATCAGATTTTAATACTGTAAACAATGACACCCTCTTTCACTGCCTTTCACAACTTCAGGTTCAGCCCACACTGATTTTATGGATGAAGGACTTTTTACCAGACAGGCCACAGTATGTGCTTTTAAATGGTTTTAAGTCCAGCACAATGGTTTTAAAAACGGGGCTTCCCTCGGGCTATGTTTTATCACCACTACTGTTCTTTGCATACACAAACAATATCACCAGCAGCAGAGAAGGGCTGAAAGTTTTTAAATACGCAGATGACATTGCCTTGGTGGTACACATCACAGATAGGCAAGCCCTGAGCCAGTACCAGCAGGAGGTCCACACCCTGGTCCAAAAATTTATGAAGAGCACACTGCAGCTCAACATAACAAAAACAAAAGAACTATGCTGTGGATCTTCTGGGAAAACCTCAGACCTGTTTGAAACCCTTCAGATCCATGGTTTGGGTGTGGAGCAGGTGCTTTCTTTTAAATATGTCGGGGTTGAGATTGACATCACTTTGTCCTTTGGGACACATGTGGACTCAATTAATAAAAAAGCCCAGCAGCACTTCCACCTGCTCAGAAAGGTCAGGTCTTTTAACGTCAATAAGGACATTTTAACACTTGTTTATAAGTCACTCAGTGAACCCATCCTTACCTACAATATCTCCACCTGGTATAACTTCCTCACAATCAAACATAAAACAAAACTCTCCCAAATAATAAATCAGGCCAATAAAATCACCCAAACAACCCAATCTCCTCTGTCTGAACTGTACAGTTGCTCAGTGATGAGGAAAGCCACCCTCATCACTGAGGACCCCTCCATCACTCCTTCATGCTGCTGCCATCAGGCAGACGCTACAGAACCCCCCCAGAATTTCTGTTTTTTTATGTGGAACAGACAATAAAGCTATCTATCTATCTATCTATCTATCTATCTATCTATCTATCTATCTATCTATCTATCTATCTATCTATCTATCTATCTATCTATCTATCTATCTATCTATCTATCTATCTATCTATCTTTACTTTCATTCAAATTAGTTAAACGTTTAATTGACCCTTTCATACATTTGCATTGCATTTTAAGGAATGACACTTTAATCTTGCATTAACAACCAAAGTAAAAGGGCTTTTTGGTCTAAGCCCCGCCAACAATTGCATGACCACACCCCCAACCATGGCTGGAACCCCACCACCAGGCCTTAAACTCATCCTATTATACAAAAATAAGTATGATATATAGACTTTGGTGAGCATAAAGTGAAGAATGTCAAAATGTCAGAATTTGGGCTATGACTGCAGCACATCCAACAATAAAGGGTCAATATCCGGAATTGCCCAAGGGATATCACTAGGCACCGTCTCTTATCTTAAGCAGTAGACTTTGGACAACAACAAACACAAAAAAAAAAACTTTAATTCAGGAAAATACATGATTTTAACTGGAAAAAAAACATTTTATGGTATCATAAATGGTGATACATCATTCAAGAAAATAGAGGGGAAAAAAAATATTTTTCGAAGTGTTTGAAAATAGCACTGGATCTTGATGGGTTAAAACAGTTTCTAACATTAAAAGTTACCTCACCAACACTGTTAAAAGCACAATATTTTCTTCTAAATAATTTTCTAAACTACTTTTGTCAGATAGCATCTATTTGTTTGACATTAATTCATTTTTCTTTTATCAATAAACATTCATATTCAGTGTAGATAAAGTGTGGTTGTAGGTAGTTTTGGATGTGCTACAGAGAAAGGTGTCAATTGTCCATTAATTAGGTTAAATATAGATGAATAAAACATAGCAATTGATTTTACAGATACATGTTTTCAAGTGGTTTTAACAAAGACCAGACTTTGTGTTTTTATAAATTAAAGTGGGAATACGTTGCTGGGTCACAAAACAGATTTGAACATACACTGTCTAAACCAAGCCATACAAGTTTAATGCTGTGTGTTGCCCACGGCTGCCATGTATAATTAAGGTCTTTCTGTGGGTTCTTCCCCACTTCAACATCTACTCCACAGACAGGGAATTAGGTGGGAAGAGTGTGTTTGAATCACTCACACGGGTGAAAAATTGTGCTGATATGAAAGGAGGTGTGATTTAAAATTGTATCCCAGATGAGATGGGTGATTTTCTGAATTTGGTGCACTTTGTGTACCACAGGTTTAACCTCAAAGATTTTCATAGAAAATAAACCACAAAAGACATTCTGAAACACGAAATGAAAATGTCCATGTGACTTTGTATTATAACACACAAACTTATTTTAAATATTTCATTTTCGGAGGTGTAGATTTCAGCTAAATGAGCATGCACCTATTGAGCAAAGTTGCTTTTTAGTGAATATGAAACTAATAAAAATAGCCAGTAACCACAGTTTTTTTTTGCTAATATAATCATGTATCTGTCTACTTTAACCTTAATATGACAAATATGTAAAAAACAACAACAAAAAAAACAATGTTAAATTATTTATTAAATAGCACTATTGAATCTTCTCCCCGAGTTTGTTTCAATCCCGTAACAGGTTATCAATCGTGCCTTTTTAAAAATAATAATAATAATAATGGTCTAGTCCAGGGGTCTGCAACCCTGGTCCTATCCTGCATGTTTTAGGTGTTTCCCTCTTCCAGCACACCTGACAGACATGATCAGTCTTCCGCACAGCTTGATGATAGGCTGATCATCTGAATCATATGTATATATATATATATATATATATATATATATATATATATATATATATATATATATATATATATATATATATATATATATATATATATATATATAAAGGTTCCTCTCGCCCCACGTGGGCGGTGTCTCCTTCAGGCTCGGGTCCTCTACCAGAGGCCTGGGAGCCTGAGGGTTCTGCGCAGGATCTTAGCTGTTCCTAGCAATGCGCTCTTTTGTACAGAGATCTCTGATGTTGTTCCTGGTATCTGCTGGAGCCATTCTCCCAGCTTGGGGGTCACTGCCCCTAGTGCTCCGATCATTACTGGTACCACTGTTGCCTTCACACTCCACATTTTCTCTAACTCCTCTTTCAGCCCTTGGTATTTCTCAAGCTTCTCATGTTCTTTCTTTCTGATGTTGCTATCACTGGGGACCGCTACATCTATCACCACCATTGTCTTCTCATGTTTATCCACCACCACTATGTCAGGCTGATTGGCCATCACCATCTTGTCAGTCTGGATCTGGAAGTCCCACAGGATCTTGGCCTGTTTGTTCTCTGTCACCTTTGGGGGGTTCTCCCATCTTGACCCTGGGACCTCCAGTCCATACTCTTTACAGATGTTCCTGTACAGTATGCCCGCTACCTGGTTATGCCTCTCCATGTATGCCTTGCCTGCCAGCATCTTACACCCTGCTGTGATGTGCTGGACTGTTTCAGGGGCTTCTCTACACAGCCTACACCTGGGGTCCTGTCTGATGTGGTAGACCCCGGCCTCTATTGTTGCAGGTAATTTGAGAGTTGTGGGTCATTTGACAGTTGCTGTTAATGTGTCAGTTGCAGGTTATTTGGCAGTTCTTGATGACTACTCATGGCTGTTCTTGTGCAGCCATGAGTAGCGCCTCTGTGCTGTCCTTTAGTCCAGCCTTTTCCAGCCACTGGTATGTCTTTTCCATATCAGCCACTTCCTCAATTTGTCGATGGTACACGCCATGCAAGGGTTTGTCCCTCCATGATAGCCCCTCTGGTTCGTCGACCTTACTGGGCTTTTGTTGCCTGAGGCACTTAGCAGTTGGTCATTGGGGGCCATTTTCTTGATGTATTCCTGGAGGTTCGCCGTTTCCTCCTGGACAGTAGTTCTGACACTTACTAGTCCTCGGCCCCCTTCCTTTCGTACAGCCTCAGGACACTGGACTTGGGGTGGAACCCTCCATGCATGGTAAGGAGTTTCCTTGTCTTGATATCAGTGGCTTGTATCTCTTCCAGTGGCCAGGATATTATCCCAGCTGGGTATCTGATTACTGGCAGGGCATAGGTGTTAATGGCCTGGATCTTATTTTTGCCGTTCAGCTGACTTTTCAGGACCTGCCTTACCCTCTGTAGGTATTTGGCTGTGGCTGACTTCCGAGCTGCCTCCTCATGATTACCATTTGTCTGTGGGATCCCTAGGTATTTGTAACTTTCCTGCACATCTGTGATATTCCTTTCAGTTTTGATCACCTTTCCTCTTCTAGATATCATCCGCCCACATTTATCTAGTCCGAATGATATCCCAATGTCTTTGCTGTAGATCCGGGTGAGGTGAATTAGGGAATCAATGTCACGCTCATTCTTGGCATACAGCTTGATGTCATCCATGTAGAGGAGGTGGTTGATGGATGTTCCACTTCGGAACTGGTATCCGAAGCCACTCTTTGAGATGATCTGGCTGAGGGGGTTTAGGCCTATGCAGAACAGCAGGGGGGACAGAGCATCTCCTTGGTAAATGCCACATCTGATGCTCACTTGTGCAATTGGCTTTGAGTTGGCCTCCAGAGTTGTCTTCCACAGCCTCATTGAGTTCTGGATGAACTCTCTTAGTGTCCTGTTGATGTTATACAGTTTTAAGCATTCCAGTATCCATGTATGTGGCATTGAGTCATAGGCTTTCTTGTAGTCAATCCAGGCAGTGCACAGGTTGGTGTTCCTCGTCTTGCAATCTCGGGCAATTGCCCTGTCAACCAGTAGCTGGTGTTTGGCTCCCCTGGTGTTGTTGCCTATTCCTTTCTGTGCTCTGCTCATGTATTGCTCCATGTGCCTACTCATCTTAGTCGCTATCATGCCTGATAGAAGCTTCCATGTGGTGCTGAGGCAGGTTATAGGCCGGTAGTTATATGGTGTTGTTCCCTTCTGGGGGTCCTTCATTATGAGGACTGTCCGGGCCTGGGTTAGCCACTCTGGGTGGTTTCCCGATATCAGCAGCTGGTTCATCTGTGCTGCTAGGTGTTCATGGAGTGCTGTCAGTTTCTTAAGCCTTTTCCTCCATGGGGCAACCTTCTGGCTGCTCTGGCTGTTCATCTTGTAGCCAAGCATCTCTAGGATTACGGTTGCTGCTGCGTACATCAGCTGATTGGTCTCAGTGATGGTAGTGGTAGGGACAGTTTGCAGTGCAGTGTTCAGGTCCTCCAGTAGAGACTGGTCTGGTACTTTGTTCTTTAGCCTTGGCAAGCAGGTAGTTGTGTTCCCCCAGGATTTCATGATTCTCTTTCTCAGGCGTTTGTGTTTAGTTTTTCTGGGGCTTGGTACCCAATCTCGATATTGGGTATCGATATTGGGTAAGCTGACCTGTCGTCCTGGCTCCCCCTTGCCGTAGCATCTTTGTACCGTGGATGAGGTACAACGCTGTACCTCATCGATCTCTAGCTGTGATAGCAACCTCTTATTGCGGATATTCGAACACTGAGCTAGGAGCTGTTTCTTAGTCAGTGAGGATGTGGGGTTTTGAAGCAACCATTTCTCCAACATCCTCTGCATGTACCCTCTCTCACTGGGGTTACTCCCGTAGTAACACTCCATCAGTACCATGTTCTCTGCCCTGCTCCATGAATGTCTTGTTCCAGTAGCCAATTTAACATCAGGGTGTCCTGGTTCCTCAACCCCTAACGCAGACCTTGTTGTCCCGGGCGCCGTCCGAGCCAGTATGACTCTATTTATTGTATTGCTCATCGTGAGGTATAGGCCCTCTCCTACGGGCACACCTGGGATTCGAACCGGCAACCTTCCGCACCAAAGTCAGTGGTGTAAGTAAGTAAGCTATCCAGTCGTACATATATATATATATATATATATATATATATATATATATATATATATATATATATATATATATATATATATATATATATATATATAAAATTTAAAAAATATATATATATATATATATATATATATATATATATATATATATATATATATATATATATATATATATATTATTATTTTTTTTTAATTTAATTTTTTTTTTTTTTATGGTGATGCGTGGATCGATGATGTATAACCGACCTGCAACCGACTGCTTTTTTAACTAACCCGCCCACAGCTCGGACCGCGATAAATATATTTGAAAAGACTGGTCTCGGCCCGCATTTTAAAATTGTAAAGCACACTGGATTATATGGCTCACTGTCTTTTGTTTTTTTTTTTATAAAACTAAATCCTTTTAAGTGCACCTTGTAGTCCAGAAAAATATGGTATTCATTTAACCAGGAATAATAATAATCCAATAATAAAGCCTTGAAAAGTGACTTACTGTGTAGAAACTGTAAAGTATGAGAAAAAAAAGAGTTAAAATTGTGGGACAAAAAGTCACAATTAAGAAATAAAAGTCATGAATAGGACAAAAGTCATAGACATGAGATAAGAAATGCATTATTGTGAGCTAAAAGTCCTAATTCTAATATACAAAGTCCCAGGTTCTCTATGTGGTTTACTACAGAACATAAAAAGTTTAGTTCCGCCTCAAAATGCAAAAAACTTATTGCAGCCACTTACCTAGAAACAGACCTTTTTTTTTTTTTTTTACAGTGCATGCAGGACTGTGGTACTCTTCCACTAATTTTCCCTCTGAAGCGACTTATTTTTCATACTGTCACATCTGTTTAGTTTGAAGAAGTAATGAGTCTATTCTGAGAATGTAAGGAGTATAAAGTTAAGATATGTATGTAAATGTAAGGAGGGAAAGGTCAAAGGTTTCCAGAAATATAAATACTCCAGTAACTTACAGATACTTAAATAATCTACTTAAGTACAGTAATGAAATACTTATACTTACTTAGTTACTTCCCACCTGTGATTACAGTACAGTAAGTGTGTCAGTTTGTAATGACCTTGATGATTCTGCCTCTCTGCAAACTCCAGTGATGAGGTCATTCAAGCACATCAATTATGAGAAGTGTTTGTTGAGGTAATGTGCAGCACGCAAGGCAGTGGGCGGGGGGGGGGGGGGGGGGGGGGGGGGGGGGGCAGACCTGCTGCACTATTCATGTCACCATCTGCTCCCTTTCATACAGGACTGTGAGATGTGGAACCAGGCCGTGGGGTTGGCTCCCTGGTCCAGATCCAGGACAGGCAGGCAGATGCTTGGAGCTCCAAACACTAGGGGGCTCCCTAGAGCTGCCAAAATGTTCAACAACTACAATGGGCAATTTACAATGATATGACATACAATGATATGACAGGGCAGTAGTAACACCCCCCCCCACCCCCTTATGGAGCCCCCCCACCCCCTGCCTTCAGCCCGCTTTATTTATTCATTTGTTTGTTTTTTATTGAAAGAAAATAGCTCAAAAAATATAATTAATTAAAATTACAATGATGACAGGGGGTAGTAAATGTGAAGAATTTGACGTGGATCGAGGTGAAGAATTAAGATTGGGTCAAGTGGAGTAATATGGTTTATGTCAAAATAAAAGAATCAGTGACTCAATATAGATTCTGTGTAGTCAAATATTGTTGATGTGTGAAACATCTTTTCTTTTTGTTTGTTTGAGCAAGGCTACAGCTTTTCCAGTGCACTGGGGGAACTTAACTCATCTGTTTTTTCATTTTTCATCTCAAATGTCTGTGAAATTGTGCATTTTTGTGTGTGTGCCATGCACAGGTTGAGTGGGGGGCCCCTGAGACCATAGCAACGGCCCTGTCCAGTTCCTTCAGCAGTGCTTGGAGCGCACTGCTCAATCGTTTGATTTAGACGCCAACATTGTGGCCCTCAGCTGCTTCCAGTCTCATTTCTACTACAGTGTGCAGTACAAACAACCCAGCGGAACACAATTGGAGTCAACTGAACAAAGAAGTGGTGGGTGGGGGGGGTAAACATAGGCAGCGGGAGACTTCCACAGCAATAACAGGGATCAATAAAAGCACACAAGGCTGACAGCTGAAAGGCGTCATCATATAAGATCCAAAAGCCAATGTCAGACGGCCAACACATGAAATATTAAGCTGTCGAAATAAACAGGAGTTCAGGGGGGGGGGGGGGGGCTTGCTTTGTGTTTTTAATCTTTTTCATTAGAGTTAAAAAGCACCGGTTGCATCCCTTCAAGAGGCATCTGAGTAACACTTTATAATAAGGATACACTGGCCCTGTTTACATGACAGTTTTTATTCCTGTTTAATTCCAAATAAAGGTTCATTCCATTTTCAGATGAACCATGTAAACACCTAATTCCAGTTATAAATGATAATTTCGAATTCATCTTAATTCAGAATAAAGTCATTGGTTTATTCTGATCTTAATTCTGAATTCGATAATTCCTCTGACATGTAAATGGTTAATTCCAATTTAACATTATTCCTGTCATTCTGCACATGCTCCTGGTCTGGTCGCAATTAGTATGTTGATTGGATTGAGTGGCTGCTTCGTAATTATTACAAAAATAAGTGTAAAAATTATATATAGCATCTGGTCTAACATGTTAATAGTTGAAACGAAAGCAAAACAGAAACTGGACACGATTGTTTCCTTTTGGTCCAATCAGAACCCTCTGTACCTCCAGCTCTGAAAGTGTTTTATGATATAATCATATATGTAATATTTGTATGTCATATAATATTAAAAAAGTAAAAACATTTTCAAACCTTTGAAAAATACATGTTTCACTTTACACCCATTTCTCTCATGCTTTATGGAGACTTCTGTAAAAAACTAAACTACTGTAAGTCACCTTTTTTCATAGTTTGGCCAGAGCTGTGACTTATACTCCAGAGCATCTTATATGTGAAATTATTAACACATTATTATATAATTTTGTATGTTATTTTCACACTGACAACCACAAGAGGGTGCTGTTGAGCATGAGTATATTGTTTTTGGTGTACACTGATCAGAGAAAATAAGTCGAACTAAAGCGGCTACCATGACTGGGCAGCAGACATTAAGCATAGAAAATTTGCAGGTAGTAGCGGATGTGTAAGTGTCCAGAGAAAACTTGTCAACAACTAGTGCTGTGTCTGGATCTGGGAGAATATGTGCTGTCACCAGCACATCGGCTGTGGCTCAGTTGGTAGAGTGGGTCACCTAATGACCGACTGGTGGTTCAAGTGTCCTTGGGCAAGACACTGAACCCTGATTTAGGCCCCCGTTGTTCTGACAGAAACTTAGACACCTACTGGTGTATTTGTGTTTGTGTGAATGTGAAGCTAACCACCTACATGGTGCTTTGAGCACCATGAAGGTGGAAAACCATGCAGTCCATTTACCATTTATCAGATGCTACAACAACCGCAGGAGACAGAAAATATGGAAGAAGTGGGTCCTATTTTAGAGGACTGTCCATGTTGTTTAGCTACGGTCTTCACCACTTCCCTGGTCGTGGAGGGTGTTCATTCTGGTTTAAAATATCAACAGAAAGGACTTGAGCCCAAATAAATAAATAATGAATAAATATTTCTCAGTTAATGTAATTAGCCTAGTTAATTATTGTGAGCCAGTGCTTACAGTGTGGACAAAGTTTAGGCTATGTTAACATATGCAAAGGTCCATGTAAGCTAGGCTAATGCTGTCTAGCATAACTGTAGCTACAGTATGCTAGGCTAATGTTGTCTAGCATAACTCCAGCTATGGTGATTGTGTGAAAATTGAGCCGATGCTCACGTTGTTGAATTCATGAGGATTGCGAGTATTTCAGTAAGAGCGGCTGCTGCTTTTGAAAGTAGTGCAGAACATATATTTGGCCAGGAGTGCTGTGCGTTTAAAAAGGCGATATCAGGCAGGCCTGCTCAGTAATGGCATGATGTACACAAGATGTACACGTGCACATGTCGCTGCTTGGATCGGTATATACATTAACATACCAGGCACATTCTCAGTTTGTTGTTTATGCATCATGTAATGTTAGCTGAATGTGTTACATTAGCATACATTAGCATACCGTACACCTATTCACCCTATTGTTCTCGATTCTATTTTTATTTTAAATTACCTTGCAAGATGAAATGTCTGTTCTTAGTGTTGGATTTAATCAAATAACCCCCCCCCCCCCTAAAAAATGCGACTTCTACTCTAGTGCGGTTTATGTGTGTTTTCCTTCTTATTTCCATACTTCTTACATGTTTATATTTTACTAGTGGGGACCTATATTTATTCTAATGCTCGTGGGGACCTGAATTTTGGTCTCCATGGTGACAGAGGCCCACATAGCGTGACTGTGTCCCCATAAAGATAGGAATACAAACACACACACAAACACAAACAGGAATAATAAAAGACAACAGAAACAGGTTGAACATGAGGGACCACTGACCAGAGAGAGGAGGCTCTATCACTGGGAGCCACCCTCACCATGGGGCAGTGGCATCCCCAACACCGCCTACACAGAGCTGTGCCCCCTAACCAGTAAAAGAGGTCTGGAACACCACTGCATTGCATGTAGCAATGACCACCCCACCCCACCAGGGAAGTGCAGACCCTAAGGTGCCAGAGTTGATAAGTCTAATCTAATGTCTAATACATTTTTCTGTAAATGCTAGTGTCTCTGGTTCCTTCCTGTCTGTTCCATGGATATCATTGTAGGGACACCTCGACAAATCCTTTGAGGGTTCCAGGATGGTTCCAGTGGACCCAGAGGATGGTTCAAACCCACTCATTAGAAAAGAGGCTGTTTTTTCATATTCATTGAGTATTTATTTTTCTGGCAACTTTTTACTTCTACTCCCTACATTTTTGTATAAATATCTTCTTAACTAACAGACAGAGAGACAGACAAACAGGCAGACAAAAGAAACTGGCAAAAACATAACCTCCTTGGCGGAGGTAACTAGACAAATGCGACAGTATAAAAAATAAGTCAGAAATCAGTAAATCACAAATTGTGACTTACTATATCATAATTATGACTTTTTATCTCAAAATTCAGATTTTTTTCTCATAATTTTAACTTTTTATCTCACGATTTAGATTTTCTTTAATCTCATAATTATGTTTTTTTAATCCCCTATTTATGACTTGAATTTCCATCTATATCATGACCCCATAAACACATCATCTTTACTGTAACTCACTTTTAAAGGCTTTTTCTGTTTTTTCCTGCTATAATAAGTATTATTTCATCCATAGCAAAAATAAATAAATACAGTTTCACTTTTTACTTTATTACAATTGAGAAGTTGTACTTTTTTCCTTCAGTAAAGGAGTTCAATCACTACTTGTACTTTTACCAGAGTATTTTTTTCATGCAAGGTGCTGTTCGTCTACTTAAGTACAGAATGAGAGTACTTTGACAGTCAGTGAGCCTTTTTCGAACACCCCCCCCCCCATTATTTTTAGAGCCCTTTAGATATGTTTTACAGTAAAAAGGACCTATTTTCCATGCTGCCTTCCCTTTAAACACCTCTTCTCCTCTATTGACAGCATGACTCAGGAAGCTGTTGACCTCCTGCCCAATTTGTCTTTGAGGTGATTAAGACCTGGCAATGGCCTAATTGAAAGCCTGAGTTTGCACTTCCTAGAGTGTGTTTGTAAAGTAAATCCGTGCTCTGATTAAATGTAATATCCACTGTGAATATCTAGGTGAGGGCGCTGTGTAATGTGATGGAGGCTTCTTATCAGTATGCAAATTGAACAGCTCACTTTGCTCATTATATTAAATGAGCCGCGACGGAATGAGTTTGTCTCAATTATTTCCAAGTTGTGCTGTGCACCCATTTCACATTGTGGTATTTTAGCCTCATATTATTGTCGAAGTGTAAGATTCGGGGCTAAAAGCAGGGCTTGTTACACTCTATGTTTAAGATGCATGCAGGTATAAAGCACATGCACATTCACGAACACATACCTTAGATTAAATATTGGCCACCCTGTGGGGCGTCAGCTATAAAAGATGACTAAGCCAGGCAACGATATCATTAAAGACTAAAGCAGAGAAATGTATGAGGACACAAAAGGCCAACCTTTACATTGCTCTGTGTGCTGGTGTATAATCTGTCTGCAGGGGGTATGAATAAGCTCACTGCAAGGACAGCAAAGGTTTTGGAAAAGGGTAACAGTGACACACACCACTACTAATGTATCAACAGCCTTTCATTCTAACATTCTATTTAATAAAATAGGATATTTTACTTTGATTAACTTTAACTATTAACCTTCCCATTCTGTTCAACCCACCGCCCTTACTTTGGTGTCCCTGCTCAGATTTGACCCGTCTACTTCAACTGCTCTGACTTTAAAAGGAAAAAAAAGAGTCATAATCACATTTTATATAAACAAAGATGTCCAACTAGATTTAAACATGAATAACTGCAACAAACATGTAAACAAGTAACATTAAAATATATAATAATGTGTAAAATAATAAGGCAGATCAGCATCGCTCTTGAAAGATACACCACACTCCAGGGTATAAATTGCACCCCCGGCCAAACTATGAAAAAAAACTGTGACTTATACTCTGAAAAATACAGTATCCATAATTTCACTCCTAAACATAAGTAAATGTTAAATTAATTGGAGGTAATTAACTATAGGACATACAATAGATATATTATTTGATATGTTGCATGTTTGCAACAATAGGCATTAAGGGGTTAATTCTCCATTTGCTACCACATTATAAGTAGATTTGTAAAAAACATGTCATTATTATATGTCAAACAGTCTTAGTTCAAGTTTAAAACAAGTGCCGGCTCCGTGGGGCCGGCATGGCTCGGGCCCCTCTGCCTGGGGGTGGTTGTTCCCGGTGTCTCTCCCTTTGAGCCCTGGACCTGCTGGGTCTGTGCGCTCTCCCGGGGTCTTGGGGGTGTTGGCTGCTGATCGCCTCTGGGGCGCCCTGGCTGGCCCTGGGGCTTGGGGTGGGTCGGCCCTTCGGTCTCCCCCCTGTCCCTTCCTGCTCTGCTTCCCTCCTCCTCCCTCCTCTCCTGCCTGGCCGCTCGTCCTCGTCCCTCTCCCTCCCCTGGGGGGGCTGGGGGCCCTCCGCTGCCTGGGGGGCTGGGGTGGGGGCCGGGTGGTTTCTCTGGGGGGGTGGCTCTGGCTAGTCCAGGCACAGGCCTCGGCACTTGCCTGTGGGCCGCCACTGGAGATTAGCTTCTGCTGGCTGGGGGCTTCTGTCAGGGTCTAGGGGCGGTCCAGGGGAGTGGTGGGGTGGTAGTGGGGGGGTGTTCGGGGGTGCTGCGGGGTGAGCGCCCTGTGTCCCAGACGTGCTGGCTCTGGGGTGGGCGTGGGGGCTCGTGGCCCTCGCTTCCGGGTGGTGCGGCCTGCCCCTCCCTCCGGGGCAGGGTGCTACATACGGCTGGCCCATGGTGGGACTGCGGTGTCTGCTGGGGCACTGGGCTAGCGCTGCGACTCCTGGGAGTTTTAGTGCTGGGTGGGCCAGTCGGGTTCAGGTGGGCCCACCTTGGCCTCTGGCCTCGGGGCTCTGGGGGCCCTCTGCATCAGTACTGGTGGTCTCACTACCTGTCTCCCCCGCTGCTCTGTCCTAATGGGCCGGACCCACACCAGACTGCCTCTTACTGCGCACTTCACACACTTCACACCTCACTGTATATAGCTACCTTTAGGCACATATAGGGACACAACAGTTAGGGCCTCGAGGGCGGGTGGGGGCATGTCGGGTGGGGGGTTGGGGGGTTTGGTGGGGGCTGGGGTGGGGGGGGGTGGGGTTGGGGGTGGCGGGTGGGTCTTCGTGCCCCGGGCCATCTGGGTCGGCCTTGGTGTGCTGGGGGGGTTTGTAGCTGCTCCCTCTTGCTCCTCGGGTTTGCGTCGTTCACGGTGGCCCCGGCGGCTCTCTGGGGGCGGCACCCTGTGGCTCCTACGACCCGGGATGGGGGGGTGCCCTGTTAGCTTGGCCCTGCCTTGCCGTGATTGCTGTTCTGGGCTTCGGGGTCCTTCGCACTTGCATGTTTGATCGGGTCTTGCCAGCTACTGCTGAGTTCCATTTCAGTGAATGATGGGACCCGCCAGAATGTGCTGAGAATCTCTCCAGGATTTCTACCCTAAACTCATTCTCTTCTTGCATTGGTGTCCCCCTCTGGCTTGTTCTGTTGTATTCTATTGCATTCTATTTTACACTATCAAGTCATCCACAACTATGATGCTCAGTACCGTTTTTGTTTAATTATTTATTTATTGACTCTCTTTTTCTTTTGTGCTGTTTTGGTTTTCTTCTCTTTTTTTCGATTTATTTATTTTTATTGATGGACAGTTAAAAGTTGGGAATAACACACCACCTTTCAATCTTTTAACTGCAATAGCACCGCCTATTAACTTCTTTCCCTGTTCGTCCTGTCTGTCCTGTCCAGTCTTTGTTTCCCCCACACATCACTGAGGTGTAGCACTGCCCTCCCTGGCTTATAATAGAGAGTTCTAATAAAGATGTCTGCTCAGGTTTCAGGGAGGACCGGTGATGGTCACACACATGCACTAAATATTAAAATATTTGGCTGCAAGACTAAAAAATGCATGGATCTCAAACAATGTTGACACCATCTCTGTGGTGTTAAACAATGAGAAAAAATGCAGACAAAAAAAATAAATAAATAAAAAAAATAAAAAATAAAACAAGTGTAAATTGCAGCATTTACTACAGAGCATTGTGTTTTAATTGTGATTAATGAAAAATTAATTCATAGCAACCCTGTGATTAATCTAATTAAAATTTTTAAACATTTGTAAATATATATTACTTGCAAGATATCATTTCTAAAATACGTAAATGATAAATTAAGTGGAGGTAATTCATTTTACTATAGCATATACAATAGATAGATTTTTTTGGTATGTTGCAAATTTGCAACAGTAGATATTAAGGGGTTAGTCAACCCCATTATCTGTAGATATTAACCATAATGTGTGTTATGCCATTATTATGTAAGACAGTCTTAGTTCAAGTTGAAAACAAATGTAAATTGCAGCATCCAGTAAAGCAGACATTTTCCTACCTTCTTACTCACTTTACTTGTGCATTATGTATTTGAACCACCTGTCAAAGCACTTAAAGATGACCTAGTTGTCCACGTTGCCATGGCAAATGTGCCAATACGCACACATGTGGAGTCTTGGATATAGAATGAGGAGAATCAAGGATGAGGAGGGGATTGTGACAGGTCTGTGAACCGATCGGAAAATGGATAAAGAATACATCAAGACACTGAGATCAATAACACTCTACTCAACAAATGACAGTGAGTTCTTCAGCAGAATGAATGGTAGTCGAAGCTCACTAATACCATACTAACAAATACTGATGCAGGCTCAGGCATTGATGCGTCGATCCCCTGACACGCATGCACTCTTACAAGTTTAGAGAGTATCATAATAATATACTAGGGCCAGTGGCGGAGGGAACAGGGAGGGGTGGGGTTGGGGGGGGGGGTCACCTTGGGCCCACATGTACCAGCCCTTTGGGGGAGGGCCCTCTTAAGGAACAACTATCTGATTTTTTTTTTCTTTTAATTAAATTATTATATTTGCAAATGCTTATTTACTGATTGCATATGAAAATAAAACAACTGAAATGTGCCCCGGTTTGTTGAAAGTGATGAGTTCATGTATAGACCCTTATAATGTCAGCCAGTTCATTTGTTTGACATGTCAGTGCCTTTAAAGAGTTCCCCAAGGACTTTTACTGATGGGGGAATATACTATTACATGCTGATTTGCGGTTGTCATTTAAACACATCTAAAGCATATTTCCACTTAATATTTTGACCTGACAATGAAAGGACCATGTGGACCCTTGTCAGCCAGCTTGTTTGTTTGACATGTCAGTGTCTTTAGATAGTTCGCCAAGGACTTTTACTGATGAGAGAATCAGCCGATTCATTCATTCTGATGCTATCAGCGTGATGGCTAATCTGAAGCTCCAAAGGTGACAGCAGTCCTTCACATTGTCCAAAAAAAAAGATATCTCCAGCCTCCCAATTTCATAATTTTCTTATGATATTTTCTTAGCAGTATTCAGATACATTGATGGCTAAGACATCATTACTTTTCACTTAGACATCATCTCGGACTTATCTTCTTTTCACATCAGAAAATTCAATAACAGTACGCCAACTACGACTAATAAAACAAGCTGAAACACATGTCCTTAATCATAGTTACACCTATGACATAACACACGTGGAAATCTGTTTTCAGTTTTAGTGGAGTATTGTGAATAAAATGTGTGGACAGTGTGTTTGTTCTGTCAAATATATTGCACTGATTGGAACATATCACCACTCCAATATGGTGGCTCCATGGCTCATCATCGCCTATGGGTGGTTACCCAGTTCATTGCTGGGTCTAGCTATACTATATTAATCAGTGGCATGTTTAAAAAAAGCACAAAAAAAAAGCCACAGTTCATAGATAGATTATAATATACAGCAGTTAAACTTAACCCCTACATTCAAATACAGAACAATATCGCTCCCAGATCCCCCTCATCTCCGTTCCATGCTTCACCTGGTGATCTACTTTCATCTCACCATATCCACCAGTATCATATGTCAACCACAACTCCAGCAGACCACATCCTGAAGCGGATTCCTAACGGGACTGGACTGGACTAATTGACTGACTGCTTAACTGACAGATGACATAAGTGAGTAAACTACATTTTACAGAAACATAAAAACACAAGACATAAAAGGCATAAAACTACATAAAATGTCTCTGCCTCAAGGAAGATCAATATGAGGAGGACAAATTAAAACCATGGTGTTGGAATGAACACTGCCTATACTGCCTACTGTATGTAAAAGGCTCACTACAGGTCGCGATTAATCCGATTTAAAAATTAACGAAATTCAATGAAGAAGTGAAGAGAAAAATAATATGAAACATGCTAAAATCCACAAAAATTCACAAAAAACTAGCACAAAAAAATTATGAAAAATCCCACATATTTAAAATCTATTCTAAACTACAGAGAAAATAAGTATCATTTGTGTTAATTTCGACAGTTTAAAAAAAACAATAAGAAAAATCCACCAAAATTCACAAATAGAGAAAAAAATGCCATAATATATGCACAAATATGAATATATATGCAATTAACATGTTCATTCAACACCAACAGTTTCAACAAAACAACTGTAAACAACTGTTTAACTATTTAATTGTGTTAATATTTTTACCAGATTAATTATGATGATGGATTAACCCATTTTAATGTTGACAACACTACTTTTTAAAATATACCTATATTTATATTCAGGTGTTAAGGGGCTAATACAATGCTTATGTTAATGATAGGTCTGTCAAAATTAATGCATCAATGCAGATTAATCCATCATGATGATTAACTTAATAAAAAAAATTAAATGTAATACAATGGAACAGTTTTTTTTGGTTTAGTTAGTTTTTATTGCATATATATATGTTTTGGATATTTTGGATATTATGTGTGTGTGAGTGTGTGTGTGTTTATTTTTCAATTAATTTTACCATGTTTTGTTTTATTCACTTCATTCTTGACTGTGTCATGTAAAAATGAAACATCCAAATACATTAATTATTCATTTTTAATGAATAATTATTACTGATTAATAGAAAATTAATCAGATTAATTACAGGGTTGCTGTGGATTAAACACCTTAATCATTTGACAGGTCTATTACATGGTTCAACATGTAAATGTGTTTGGAATCAAACTCTAGTGATGAAACTCAAGCCTTAAATTCTGTTTGGCTCCAGTTTCCAAGATAAGCCTGGGCTAAAAATGTGAAATTTTACTCTTCATTTTACTGAACTATTTGTACATTTTATTGATTATTTTGTTCCTTTTGGTAATTTTACTTAACAATTTGGTCATTTTTGTTTATTTTATTGAATATTTTGGTCATTTTTGTTAATTTTCTTGATTATTTTGTTGATTTCTGGTAATCACAAAAACACCATCCAGTAACACTGGTCTACAAGTAAAATACTTCTGGAATAAAACTAATGATATGTGCCCACATGTGTGTTAAAGAAAAGATAAAGTAAGTCTTAAATGTTGGATAAGATAAGTCTGGGCTAAACATGTGAAATTGTTAGAATGAACAAGAGAATAGGTTTTAGTCCAAAGGAATATTGGTGTCAGATCTACCAGATCTATTTCAAAACACTGTCTGCACATTATGACCCATTCTCTTTACAGGTTCTTTCTAGTGGAATATTTATAAATCCAATGTATACATGTACATAAACTAACATATAAATTAAAAACATGAGCTAACCAACACTGAAGTAATTTGTTTTCTGATTCATCTGATTAAAATATGTAAGTTTTTGTACATTTAATATCTGAAGAAGATACTTTCTAAACAACTGTAGAACAGTGCCAAAATATTTTTTTATTATCATTGACAATATGCTGTTTAATTCTGAGAGCAGAATCTGAAGTAAACATCAATCATGAATTCTTTTAGTATCTAAAATAATTCTGCATTAAATTTCAAACAGGGATGAAATAAATGTCATAGGGAGCAAAGTGTCTCATGGACCTTCTCATAGCTTTCACTGCTTATGCCACTTAGTATTTGCTTCAATACTGCCCCCATGTGGCAATAAGATGCAATTTCAAAAGGTACCAAACTGCTCAGAGGATTCTTCATGGAACAGCTGCAATAACCTTCAGCAAACACAATCCACCACCCAGACGCAAAATAACCAGAGGTGGAAGTAACTAGGTAGAAGCTACCTACTAAGTAGTAGGTATCTGTACTTTACTTGAGCATTTATTTTTCTGCCAAATTTTTACTTTTACTCTCTACATTTGTGTGTGTGTGTGTGTGTATATATATATATATATATATATATATATATATATATATATATATATATATATATATACTTTACATTCTCAGAATAGAGTCATTACGTTTTCAAACTAGACAAATGCGACAGTATGAAAAATAAATAATACTATATCATAATTTTGACTTTTTATCTCATAATTATCCATTTTTTAATCTCATAATTATGACTTTTTTTCCTCATAATTTGGAATTTAATCTCACACTTTTGACTTTTTTATCTCAAGATTTAGATATTTTTAATCTCATATTTATGCATTTTTTTAATCACCTATTCATGATTTTTGAATTAGTTTCCTAAATGTCCTGTCCATAGCTACTAAGCTGAGTACCATCATCTGCACAGTAACTCACTTTTAAAAGCATTATTTTTGTGTGTGTGTGTGTGTGTGTATATATATATATATATATATATATATATATATATATATATATATATATATATATATATATATATATATTTACACACACACAAACACACACACACACACCATATATATACACTTTTTTAAAAAACTTAAAAAAAATGTCCTGCTTAAATAAGTATTATTTCATCCTTAGCAAAAAAAAAATGCAGCTTTATATTTCATTTTATTACAATTGGGAATTTTTTTTCACACAATTAGGTGTAAAACTTAATTACAGAATGTAAATACTTTGTAAGTTTTAAATAAGTGTCCTCCAGCGCTATTATTGTTATTCATAATGGCAACAATTGACTCTTACAATATGCCGTCTGGTTACAGTTACAATCATATCCTGGAAATGCGCTTAAGCACTTCCAGTCGAAAACTCCTGTGTTTTGATAGCACTCTAGCATTTGACAGGTGTTCAAAGATTACAACTGGATATGTCTGCAGGACCTCCCGAAATTGTCTATTACAGATGTCCACAGACTTGTTCGGATTGGGAAGCATCAGACCCAAGAGCAAGAGGGAGAATGGATATAAGATTTATATTTCCACCTACATCCACAAGTATGAAGGTAAGTTTAAATGTGGTATACTCTCAATGGTGGCATAACACTACAGTAGCTGCTAGCTCTAGAGCTTAGATAGTTACTTCCTTTGATTATTCACCAGCCTTGATAAAGTAATACTCCGGAATTTTGGACATCTGACCTATTTTCCAAGTGAGCCAGTGTGTAGGAAATGTGTAGAGAATTGTTTTGTTTTTTTAGTTTCATGCAGTCTTTGTAAAGTCAGGGGTGACCATTGCTAGGCTCGTGAAGATGGGTGCTTTGGGGTTTGGATATTGCTCGTTTCATGGCCAGGACATTCAAAGCAAATCAGTTATCATGTCACGCTGTAGATGTAAATGTTTCTGGTGATAGAGCGATTTAGGAGTTAAACCAACCTTGCATTTACTTGATAACTAACATCAATCCACAGCATCCAAGCGAATTGCTATTTTTCCCGGCTCTACTCTAATAGTTTGTTTACGTGCAACTGTCATAGCTACGGAACTTGGTCAAAGTATGGCAATGTTTTGTGAACCCCATTGTTTTGGTGTTCAGGAGCAATTGCATTTTTCCAAGGAACCATACCTGCACAAGCCAGTGCATACAGATGAAGAATTGAGAGAAATTGATTTACAAAGGGTAGAAAGAAAGAGCATATCTTTAGAAGGCAGCCACTGCAGAAAGCCAGGGCATAAGAATGTTGGTACACCTGGGAAGGCGGATGGCACTGCAGGCGTTTTCAGGGTAGTTTTTTTGTCGCTGACTTTAGGAAGTCATTTGGCATGAAATGATGACTACAGATCACCCAGTTACGTAGCGTCTCCATCTGTGTGTCCATGTCCAATCCTGTAGTTTGGAGCCAGAATTTCCTTATTTCTGGATCTTTCAGTGGAAAATAGTGAAAACCTTTCTGTACCCATCTATGGTTTTTATTAATGCAACTGATATATGTCCGCTGTCACACCATGTCACCACATCGTTGGTTTTTAATCCGCTATTCCAAAGGTAGCATTAGGTGCCTAAGCTATGTTAGCTATGTGTGACTTTTGATGCATCACAACTGATGAGAGCAAAGAAAAATTCCATTGCTGCTGAGAAATTAGTCTCTGAAAAACTTGTGTGATGCAAGGTCAGTTTAATTTCAAACATGTTTCCATCACCACAGCCTGGCATAATAACTGATTTGCTTTGAGTGCTTTGAGGATTTGGTATGGCTGTTTTAGTGGCTGGCTAACATAAAGGACATTTACTTTCACTAGCCTAGCAACAACCACCTCTGATTTTACAAAAACTGCATGAAATTTAAAAAAAAAAATCTCTACACATTTCCTACACTCTGGCTCACTTGGAAAATAAGTCTGATATAAAAAATCACTTTAACATCGAGAATTTCATTCGTTGCTCGGCTGTTTAACTTACTTTAGGAAGTGTTTGTTGCTATACAAATGTTTCACAGAAGTAAGTGTTATTTTATACTAATTGATAATCTCATATCTAACATTAAACTGCTGAGCAATGAGTGAAATGCTCCATGTTAATCAAGGTTGTAACTATCTAAGCACTTTTAGCTCTGTAGCTAGCTAGCAGCTAGAGTAGTGTTCTGTCACCAGTGAGAGTATGCCACAGTTCAACTTACTTCGTACTTGTTGATTTAGTTCAAAATATAGCTACATCTTATATCCTTCTCCCGCTTGCTCTTGGTTTTGATGCTTCCCATCCAAACGAATCGGTGGACATCCATGATATACAATTTCGGGAGGTCCTGCAGACATCTTGAGTAAAAGGTTGTCATCTTTGAACATCTGCCAAACCTCGAATACCATAGACATAGCATACACTAGACCCAGCATTGAACGTAACCACGCACAGGCGATACGATACACGATAACACTATCTAAACTCTCTACCAACTCTTTTCACGGGTATAGAGTAAAACCAAATCGTCTAACCCAACAACATATCTGAATACTGCTATGAAACTATCTGAATAATCCTAAGAAAGTATCATTACAAAATGATGGAATCCGGAGGTTGGGGGTATCTCATTATTTTATTTTTTTTAGCTTAGCTGTTTATTTGATTGCACAACAATCCTTATTTCCAGAGGTGGTCAAAGTGCTCCCATTTTGTACTTCAGTAGAAGTACAGCTACTGGTGTGGAAGAAATACTCTGGTAGACGTAGAAATACTGATTCAACTCCCTTGCTGAAGTAAAAGTAAGAGAAAAAAAAGGACAACTTCTCAATTGTAATGAAATAAAAAATAAAACTTCATTTTTTCCTATGGATGAAATAATATGAATTTAAGCAGGAAAAAACAGCAAATTTTCAAAAATATCCACAAATAAAAAGAATAATAAGATTGGCAGAATCCCTTTCAATGGGATTGAAAACTATTTATTAACCAAAAACCAAATTTGGCACACAAGTGGCTTATGCCAAACTGAATCAAAAAGTCAATGAGGACACACCCCTATTTACATCCCTGTTGCCACGACAACACAAAATTAGTCAGACTGCCATTCCTCACCCTTTCATCATCATCTCCTAGAGTTTACATCCATATTCACATCAAACTGTGTGAATACTACATATACATATGTGGGATCAAAAGTTATCAGTTACATTTTTGATCAAAGAATGGGCGTGGCTGTGATGAATTTGTAACAAAACAGTAATTTTCAGACGTAGTAATACAGTACAGTAGTTCACAGAATGTTGGGTCCAATGGATGACACGATGTCGTCTCACTGTCAGGTGGTCTCGGCGGTCACATGTGAAGACAGTTGCAAGGGGAAGTGAGGGACTGTAATAACGCTCGCTGTTTTGCCTAGCTTCTTCCTTGTGACAAGTGAGCTTGGCAATGTGGTGGAGTCTTATCTTATGAAACAGACACAACGAATGATAGTAAGTCATAATGGTGGTTGTCTATTCCAAACTGTGTTTCTTTAATAACACATCTTCAGTTCCTATTTCCTCTTGGACAATGTGAAGGACTGCTGCCACCTTCGCAGCTTGAGATTGGCAGATCACCCTTTCTACAACTCTCAGAACCTAACAACAATAACAACAACAAATTATACTTGTACTTGAACCAATGCTTGCACTTGGACACTGTAAAAAAAAAAAAACCTCAAAGAATAACCTATGATAAAAAAAAAGAAAACTTCACTGTTCCTAATGATGGAATTACTAATCCACCTTTGTTCTTGTTGTTGTTCTTGTTTGGGGCGGCTGTAGCTCAGTTGGTAGAGTGGGTCGCTCAATGGCTGAGAGGTTGGCAGTTTGCATCCCGGCTCTGGCTGTCCACATGTGGAAGTGTCCTTGGGCAAGACACTGATCCCTGACTTAGGCCCCTAGTAGGACTGACAGAACCTCTGAAACCTACTGGTGTATGAGTGTGTGTGTGAATAGGTGAATGTGAAGCTAATGTAAAGTGCTTTGAGCACCATGAAGGTGGAAAAGCGGCACAGCATCTCTGACCAAGCTCCAATGGCAAACATTAGAGGACAGCTTTCGAAGAATCTGCTCGATGACAAATCCTGCTATATACACCAAAGCATTTTCCACCAGTCCACCAAACCGAGTGGGGAGGTAACTGCGGTCTGACACAATAGCTGAAATGTTGGCTAATGGAGATGGGTGCTCTTCCACGGTTTCAACAGAGGGCATCTCCAAAGCAGACATGGACACAATGTCCCCGTTCGTCCTGTCCAGTCTTTGTTTCCTCCGCACATCACTGAGGTGTAGCACTGCCCTCACTGGCTTGTAAGGGAGAGTTATAATGGGGGATGTCTACTCAGCTTCCGGGGAGGACCGATGATGGTCACACACATGCACTAAATAGTATAGTATATGGCTGCCAGACTGGAATATGCAGTGATCTCAAGCAATGCTGACTCCCCCTCTGCGGGGTTAAAAGATAAATAAATAAATAAATAAATAAATAAATAAATAAATACAGGAATAAGTCAATGAATAGAAAATTAAAATAAAATGAAAAAATAAGGGAAAAAAAGGAAGAAAAATGAAAGGGAAAAGAAGAAGAAGGAAGGGAAGAAAAAAAAAGAAAGCAAACAACCTACTTTCCTATCTGCTCATTTGTTTTTTTGTTGTTTTTTTATATATGTATATGTTTAGTACTTCAGTTATTTATTATTGGTATTGTTATTATTGTTATTGTTATTATTTTTTATTATTATCATAATTTTTGTACTATGCACTATATTGCTATAAGATGAATTCAGGTTATTAGGGAAGTGAAGAAGGGGTAGGATTAAATAAGCTTATGCTTCATCCTACTCCTTTTCGGACATGTCATTGTTATTATTATTATTGTTGTATTGATTATTGTTGCACTTTGCACATTGTAAAGCTAGACTGATCATCTTGTCTCATTAGCTAACATATTAGCCTGTCAACACAGTCCTGACTAAAAAAATGAACCCTGTTGACTTTTAGAATCATTATTGTTTAACACTTATTTCAACCTTTCTATTCAGGTATGGCATGTTTTAATTTTGTGTTAATGTTTTGTGTTGTGTCATAATTTTGTGTTAGCCTTGTGCTAGCTGGCTAGCTGGCTCTTTGCTCCTTAACTAGTAATATAACTAAGTAATATTAAAACTTACTTGTGAAAAGCAATCCCACCATTTCAATTTTCAATGGTTCGACTGTTCAAACAAGAATACGCTGCACACCAGGCTCACATTATATCTTTTGTAAATCTTCACATTTCGGTTTGCAAGCGTCCTTCCTCTGATTAAAGTTTGTCAGTCTGAATCACCACTCCAAGGTGGCAGCCGCAATTCTCACATCCCGGCAGGTAATGCTGAATCTAGTGTATACTGTCTAAGTAGAATGCTATCAAAACAAGGAAGTATTCGACTGGAAGTGCTCAAGCGCATATCCGGTAAATGACGGTAACCAGACACTATTGTACAAAGAGTCAATTATGAAGGCTTCAGTCAGAATTAAAACTAATGCACTACAGGGGTCTCAGAAATATGGCCCCGGGGCCAGATGCGTCCCACCAGTGGTTCCAATGTAGCCCCTGGGATGAAGAATATAATAACCTATTAAATGACCCCATATTTTCTAGTCAGTTTTTTTTTGCCTATACATGATGACAATATTAAATTATGAAAATATTTACATTTAGAAAGATTATTCACATTCAATAAAATGTGAATAACCTGAATAAATGTGAACAAAGTGAAATGTCTAAAGAAAATTAGACACAAATTGGACCATTTTCTGCTTCTGTTACTAAGAGTTTAGAGTCTTTGTAAAACTGATTCATAATAAAATAATGATCAATTGAGGCAGAATATTGTTCAAATTTACATATAAAAATCTGTACTCTTGTAATTTTATTTCTTATTTTTGAAATTTTATAATGTATGTGTAATCAGTTCATCTTGTACTTTTGTAATTCTATAATTTTGTACAATCAAATTTTAATGTATTTCTTATTTCACCCTGTCTTAAAATTGTATTTTTAATTTTCAATCAATATGAAGCAGTGTTTGTATGAAAGGTGCTATACAAATTAAGTTTATTATTAAAGTTTATTATTATTATGCCAATAATGACAACTTCAAATTTGTATCTTTGTTTTAGTTTTTAAAAATATAACATGAAAATATGGACATTCACAAACTAGAATGTAACAATAAAATGTGAAAAACCTGAACAAGTGTGAACAACATGAAATGTCTCAAGAAAATTCATAAAAATTTTAACAATTCTTTTTATTCTTCGTGTAAAAATGATATGCTGAAGCAAAACATTGTTAAAATTCCATTTATTTTTCCGAGGAATTTTATTTCTGTTTTTTGGTTTGTATAGTTTGTAAAAGAAAATATTTTCAGAATTTAATGGGGGCATTTTGCACTAAAATTAAAAACAAAAGTTTTCAGTTATTATTTACATACTATTCTATTATTTTACTGGAAATCAAATCAGGCTGAATGTGGCCCCTGAAAGAAAATGAGTTTGAGACCTCTGGGCTAAAACATCTCACATCCTGAAAGGTGTTTTTTAGTGTCTTAAACAGCAGGGAGGAGATGCCCATAGATGTAAAAAAAGTCAGTTGCTTAGCTTTAAGTTGATGACTGTCTTTCTCCTTGGGTGATGTGACAGGCAGGTCTGGTGCACCATATGAAATATGAAACAGGACGGGGACACTGTTGACAGCTGTGTCACAAAGCATCAGTGAGGCTGACAGGACCAAAGACCCCGCTCTGCTTTTCTGACATCTCTGTGGCTAATCGGAAGCTACAGGCCCTCACAGCTGCCGGACTGAAAGATGGAGAGGGGTCAATAATTTAGCAGTCGCAATATGTTGAAGCTAGTCCAACGTTAAGGTCTCCTTCACTCCTCCTGCAGCCTCTTACTCTGACCTGAGCTGTTTCTCACACTAGATAAAATTGCATTCTGTCTAGTACTTAAAATTAAAGAAGAATTCACAAAGTGCTAGACTGCTTAAAAAATAAAATCATGGTTTGGACATTTATACTTTTAGACATTCAGAATAAGAGTATGACAAAAGGAGGATTTGAACACATGTCAAATATATTAATATCTAAAATAGCTGACATCCTGCACATTAAAAACTTAAGGAATTACTTTTATATTCTATAAATTGGGATTGTACGCTTTAATATATATATATATATATATATATATATATATATATATATATATATATATATATATATATATATATATATATATATGTATATATACACATGCACTATATAGAGCCCTGAATTGGTAAAACTAACTATGGCAGTGAACTTTTTTTAGGTACTGATAGAGGAAAAGTTAAAGCGGGTAGTGGACACAGAAGTGACAAAATAAAAGCATATTCATGGATGAAACCACAGATCCGTGATTGACCTACACAGCAGAATCCTTTTATTTTGAAGGGAGGTTTATATCCACCCACAGATTTCCAAAATACAGGACAACTGATGTGGTGTGTGTTTAAACTGAAAATAAAGCTAAACAGTGATCTTCTGGGTAGAGAATGTTTAATCATAGGGTGGGTTACAGGTCTAATGTACGAGAGTTTGGGTTTGTAAAGTGGACCCGTGTGGGACTCAGTCCCGTCAGTCCACCTTCAGTCACATGACTCCGTCAGTCTATCTGTACTGGATCCCCAGTGAGTCTCCCACTGCTGTCATGTCTTTAAAAATACTTCCATCAACCAGACACCAGTGCAGAATCAGAAAGAGGTTTTATCAAATTAGTGGATATAGTTTTAGTCAGTGACATTACTGTTCTTAGACAAGATTTTCCTCAAAAAGACTAAAAAACTGTATTTTATGTCGAATCTCTGGTTATGCTCAGTGTATTCTCACATTTGCAGGAACAATTAAACTTTATGTAATTTTTTTTCTTTTATTTTGTGTTTCTTGAGGGAAAACAACTTTGGTATTTTAACCCTTTAACTCCTGAGACGTTAACAGTTCCAGTCAAAAAATAATAAAATAAGCAACAAAATAGACAATAACAGACAAAAATGTATAATAAACCAACAAAATAAGAAATAACATGAACAAAGAAGACTGTTAATTACAGTCTAATAACAAATAATTGATTTACAGGTAAACATGTACCTTAAACAGGTATTAAGAACAGACTAGTTACAGTAATGATATGAACTGAACTGATATGGAACTAAAACAACAAAACCCATGAATATACAAGAGAACAACTGTAGAAGAACTGTCCACTGGAGTGACCAGTATGCCACAAAGGGTTAAGAATCAGTGTAAATGGTTCCATTCTCCAAAACCACCTGCTCCTTTCTGCACATGCTCCACCTCTGGATGTTTGAATAAAGCCCTTTGAAATGCATTCAATGTCATGATATGAAGAAACTGTAAAGAATTCAGCTTTGGTATGTTTGTTTTCTAATCAATAAACTAAAGAAGGACAAACTTGGTTTAGTCTGACTGATACAAGCACAACAACAACACAATCTGTAAATATTTCATGATATTTGTGATTTTGTCTGAATAAATGTTTCCACTACTCACTCATTCTATCTGTCCATCCATCACACACACACACACACACACACACAGTTAATGTTGCTAATATATATAGATGTACACATTGTTAATACTGTTGGAAATGAAATATTGTGTCTATATATTGTGTCATATGTTCTGTGTATTTTATTCTACTTTTAGTTTGATTCTTATTTTACATTTATACTATTTTGTAATTTCATATTTACTCTATTCTTATTTTCTGATGTATTAGGTTCTTTATCATTATTATTATTATTATTATTATTATTATTATTATTATTATTATTATTATTATTATTATTATTATTATACGGCCCTCTAGAACGTTGCAGCAGCTCCCTTTCTCTTCATCAGCGGGTGGTTAGTTTTTTTGCTAACCGCCCACTGCGCCGTTAACGCCTGCTGCGCCGTTAACGCCTGCTGCCCATGGCAACGGGTTTTGTCACTTCAGATTCACTGTAGCACATCACTCCGCAGGTGGTTTGGCCACTTTTAAAGTAAACATTCGCTTTGTTGTAACGGCTAGTTTATCCAATGTTAACCTATCCTATCCTGATTTCCTGACCGTAGTCTGGGAATCAGGGGAAATTGCCGTCCTCTTCTCGTACAAAATCTCCAGGGCCAAAGTAAGTATTTTACCCCGGGGTTAATTCCTCTATGCTGGTTTTTAGAAAACAAGGAGCGGTTTCAGTGAGCTTTGTTTTCAGTATTTATTTGCAAGAATGGGACAACACCTGCTCTGGTCGCTGACCTGACTGTACATCCGTCTCTCTCTTTTCTCTGCCTAAAAGTCTCTGCACCCCCTGTCTGTCTATCCCACCTAACCTGCATCTTATTGGCTATTTCACAACACTAGTCTGTTAGAGTAGTGACAGTAATAAACTGTAATAACCCGTAGAATAAGCAGGATAATGCATGGCCCACGAGTTACTATCGAAAAATATTCCCCTTCGGGGCTGAACAGCATGCATTATCCCTTGCTTATTATTATTCATATTGTTTCACTGACTGAGTCGCATTCCTAATTTCATTATACACACAATGACAGTTAAGCCTATTCTATTTCATTCTATTCTATTCTATTCTCTCACAGCTGAACTATCAAGTGAAATGTTGGTGTTAAGATATGAGGAGTGTCCATGCAAAACTACTTTTTTTTCCTTTTAAATGCACACTTCAACAATAAACAAATTCCTTGTTTCTGTATATATTGTCATGCAGAATTTGTGTTTGACTATTTTTAAATGAATAGATGTCTTAATTTTCAACAAAATTGGCAAAAATGTATTTTTAAAAAATCCCAACTTAAGACTTGAAGAACCTGGATGAAGATACATGTGTGGTTGAGATGTGGCGTTAGTGGTACTGACAGACATGCATAAACACAGACGTAAGGGCAGTATTCTCACAGGAAAGGATTCAGAAAGTGAAGAAAAACTGTTTTGATGTTACTGTCCAGACTGATTATACTGTTTGGTTCCTTAGAGGAAAAGGTAGAAACTATTCAGCATGTTTTCAGTCCAACATGACAAGTTGTAGTTTGGTTTGGTGGCACAGATGTATTCAGAGAAAAAACACATCCAGAGCTTTAAACCTACATGTTTCCTGTATTAGAGGAAGTTCAACAGTAGTCACATTTACAGTGTCAGTGTTGGAGAAGCTAAACATTTCTTTTTGGTTTCCCTTTAACAAACAACTGCCTCTTGATGTAGCAGAATTACCATGTTTTGTATATTTTGCTCTCCACATGGTCTTTTATAATGTATTTTGGTGTATTTTATGGGAAATCTTAATACAGTGGTACTTCAACTTACAAATAAACCAAGTAATGAACAATTTTTATGTCAATTTTTCGTCTCTGAATAGGAAAGAAAATTACATTTGCAAAACAAAACCCCCGAGATGTAAATACAGTATTGTATTTGTATTGTATTATATATATACATAAAGATGAACTGTACATATCATCCCATTGGCTATGAGGGAGGTACCCATGATGCTTTTCATTAGCCGTTGACCCTCATTCATCACAGAGTACTAACACGAGTAAAGGACAGAGTTGCTGCTGTTTTGTGAGTTTTTCTGAATGTGCTCATTGAAACTTTGTTACAGTACATATTCATTATTCATCATGAGCCCAAAGAAAGTGATTCTTTCAAGTTTTAACCCATCACTAAAAATGTTTAGTTTAAAACTTTTTCATGCAATGTATTTTTGGCCTATTTCTACACAGCCACTTTTTATTTGGCAATGTTAAATAAAATTGTGGTAACAATTTATAATACCGACACACAATTGACTGTGACCATTTATTACCCATTTATAAATGGGTTGTTCACTATGTATTAACCACTTGTTACCTATTTGTTAATGTCTTGTAAAGGTTCATACTAGTGTCTTCCAAAGATAAATGTAAAATTAGATTATTTTTATCCAACAGGTGCAGTGTTTGTATATCTGAAACAAAGAAAGAACAAAGAAACAGTTGTAACATCTGTTGGTTAAAAAGAATCTAATTTTACATTTACACTAGTATGAACCTTTACAAGACATTAACAAATAGGTAACAAATGGTTAATACATAATGAACAACCCATTTATAAATGAGTAATAAATGGATAATACATAGACAATTGTGTGTAGGTATTATAAAGTGTTACCAAAATTGTTAATTTAAATCCTTTGCATTTTGTATTTATTAAATGTTTTCAAGAACACAAATGTCTATTTTGATTAGAGATAGGATTTTGAATTTGATTAACGTCAACATTAATTAAACCACTTTTTTAATTAATCAGATTGCAATTGAAACATTTCAAGTATAATTAACTTGTCTTTTCTAGTCTCAGTCATTTCTACTTAATAATTTAAGTCCAATATATTTAGCATTAAAGTTTAACCTATTTAAGCCAATTAATTAGTTAATCATTAGTCAAATAATTTAAGTGCAATCACTTGCTTCAATTACAGAGTTTATTAAAAAAACAAAACAAACAAAAAAAAACAATCACAGAAATAGATAATCATTTGATGGCCCTCGTTATAATTCCTATCATTTGAAGAACCCTTTAGTTGTTTCCTACTTACATTTTACAGGTTTCACTTTGACCACACTCTTTTTACTAAGTCAATAATACTGTCTTTCTCTGCTGTGTCTCATGCCTTCTTCCAAGGATTTCATCTGTTCACGTGTTAGGTTGCTATGGTAACCGTGATGAGCCGCACGTTCTGGCAGGTATCACCTTTGCTGCCTCACCTCACTCCAGTGTCACCAGTCCACTGCCACTGACAGCAGCTCAGCGGGTGGCCTGGGAAGGGTTGCAGACAGTGAGAAGGTAAGGCAGATAGGACAGGAAGGTGGCAGGATGGTGGGAGGAAGGGGGGGTGGAGGGCAGACCCATTGGACCTCTGGACCCCGTGCTGCCTTAATGACGGATGCCAGCTCTGCACTCAGGTGAAACTGAAGTGGCTGCAGTGTGATGGCGAGGAGGTGTCCCAGTGGAGAGGAATGCACAATGCACCAAGAACATTTGCAGGACACTCTGTGAATGTGTAGTTGTCCAAGAAAACACCTCTGTTAAAGCTCCAGCAGGAAATTCAACCTTCTATTTCTGCTAAAAAATAAAACAAACAAAAAATATTAATCATTTGATGCATGCATTATGGAATATTAGTCACATTTTTTTCCCTAACTGTTTTTATTCCTCTTTAGGTTGAAAAAAAAATATTTTATTGAAATGTTTTTAATGAACATATTTTTTCATGGAGTTAAAAAATGGCCACTCAGCTGGAAAATGTGTTTAAGCTTTGAAGCAAAAACAATGTTTATTTAAAACACTATCAGAACACTATGAAATAAAACATTTTAATCCAGTTTTTGTTTAAGAAGAGACTGTTAATTACAGTCTAATAACGACAAGTAATTGATTTACAGGTAAACATGTTAGTGCAGATCAGGTATTAAGAACAGACCAGTTACAGTAATGATAACAACTGAACTCATATGGAACTAAATCAACAAAACCCATGAATATACAAGAGAACAACTGGAGAAGAACTGTCCACTGGAGTGACAAGTATGCATCAAAGGGTTAAGAATGAGTGTAAATGGTTCCATTCTCCAAAAACACCTGCTCCTTTCTGCATATGTTCAGTTACATCCACATATGGATGTTTGAATAAAGCCCTTGAATAATCTGCAAAGAATTCAGCTTTGGTATGTTTGTCTTGTAATCAATAAACTAAAGAAAAAGGACAAACTTGGTTTAGTCTGACTGATGCACCCATAACAACAACAGAATCTGTAAGTATTTCATATTTGTGATTTTGTGAGATTTTCCGAACAGCTGTACTGGTCCACTGGAGTGACCAGTATGCAGCAAAGGGTTAAGAAGTGGTTCCAGGCTCAACAAACCATGCCCCTCACAAACATTTTCTCTCTTAATGGTCGTCTCCTTTTCCAAACATGAGACTATGGATTTAACCTTTCAGAGACGCTCAAGGTCAAAGGTCATGTTGCCAATTTGGAGTCTATATGTAGTTTCCCATCAGTCAACAATAGTCACTGAGTACTTGGCACCACTCTGTTTGGAGTTACAACCATTTAAAAGCATGTGACCTTGATTTTAACCTTCCAAGGCCACTCGAGGTCATGACACCATTTTGACGCCCATTCCAGGTTTCCTATCTGTCAATAATAGACAGATAATAATAGTCTACTTCCACTCATTTTCTATTATAGTCCATTTTACTTTGTTAGGTGTTGACCCAGACCTCTTGGTTCGACAATAAGTCAAAAATATATACACACAAGATGCAGAATTGATAGAGTGGTGCTCATTGGAAATCTCAAAGATGAAAAGTTAAAAAATTATATTGAAAATTCCATTTTGACCTTTATTGGGACCTTGACCTTTGACCTAGAGTCTTCATTTTTTTTCTTTCATGGTTCTGATGTCAATCCACACCAACAGTGAGTGAAAAGAAGCGTTATGCTAAACTGAGTATACAGGAATGTAAAATAAATTCCTGATTTGGCCCATTTTTGATCATTGTAAAAACACATTTTGGTGATCTTGACCTTTGAAAAACTGAAAAAAAATGAATATAAAAAGAGGAGAGAAAAAAACAAAACAAACGAGAGAAAAAAGAAAAAGGAAAAACAAAAAAACAGAAGGTGGGTGTTTGGTCATGTTTATTAGTTTAACTGTTACAAAAATCCATATCAGTCAATCACTAGTAAAAGTGTAGTTGATAAAAAATGTTATGAGCGCTGCAAAACAACACGATTCCAAAATTGTCTGAATCGTCTGAAATCGCAATTTTTGGTCCAAAATGAAAGATTGTTCAGTCCTACAATATTTGGTCATAAATCACTTCAGAAAATTTAAGTATACAGAAAAAATTATTTACAAACTACCACAAAAGAAAAACCAAGGGTTTGTTAAGATTTTCATGTGTGTTCGTGCTCCCAAGACTAATTGGGGTTCAGTCAAAAATGAAGTCTAGCCAAAGCTGAGTTCTGGATTCAGTCAGTCTCAAGTTAACAATTCATTCAGGTCACATGGAAAATACAACAATCAGCTGATTCCATTGAACATGAGCTCCCGCATGAAGTCAGGTTCAACTCCCCCAAATCTGCCCAAATCCCTTGACAGTATCTTCTGAGTGTCTCCACCCCGCACACATGGATTGGACTTTGCAACGTCATTGGATCCAGGCTTCTGATTGGACCAATACCTGGTGAGGGTACCAACCTCAGCCCCACTCAGTTTACCTCCTGTATGGAAAACTTAAACGTTTATGTGTGTGACTGTGTGCTTTGTGTCAGTTCCCAAAACATTTTAGACTCCACCTGGGTACATCGTCAAAATATGGTTAACAATAAATTCCTTTCCCAGGACAGACATGAACATGCTCGGAAAGTGCTGCTGTGTACAATAATACAATGGGGTCTAGTTACCTGGTGCAGCACAGGGTGGCCCAGACTGGCGGATCCCTTGCACTGCTAGTTTCGTGCAGGACAGCGCAATCAGTTTGGTAGTTTGGCAAACAACGGTGTGCCAAGATGGGTGTGGCGGCACACTCGTGGGAGGTGCCCACTGATTCAGCTAGGTGCAGTTTCGCTGACTGCACCAAAAGCTCACCAGCTGAAGCCAGGTCTACTTCTGGCACACGGCAAATGCAGCCGGTCGAGTGGCAGTTTGACTGACCAGCACGCAGAGCACACACATCACCACAACCTCACAGGCATGTTTCCAGACTGTCAGACACATTTCAATGCAATAAATAACACCACTAATCACTATTCAATGTAATGATTTGAACCATCACATTAATATATATCTACATTGACTGTTCCAGCATATCTGATGATAGATCAAATGCATTTGGCACGTGTAATGGAAACTCAACCTGATTTAATTACCAGCTGAAACGAACAAGCCGCCATCTCTCTCAACCAACCACAAACAGCCTCAGCATCAGACACTGAGAATATTCAGTGAGAGACAGAGAGACAGACAGAGAGAGAGAAAGACAGACAGAGAGACAGAGACAGACACAGAGAGAGAGAAAGACAGACAGAGAGACAGAGAGAGAGAGACAGACACACAGAGAGAGAGAGAGAGAGAGAGAGAGAGAGAGAGAGACCCTGCTAATGAATATTAAGTTATGTTTGGTGTCTTAAGGATGTGCTTCATGTGATTGCACATACAATTGTTGTAACGTTTGCTTAACGTGATCTACAGAGATGGAGTATATTATTGCAAAGAGGACGCACACAGAGAGGGTGTATCGTCAATGGTCATCTTATTTGGGAATGTCAGAAATGGAATGCAGGTGGGCCCCAGAAGTAGTGACTGGAATACTGCCATGCAATGCAATTGTCAGTTTTTGTCATTACACAGGAACAAATTACATCTAACCCCCAAGGTGGTCCACATGGTGACGCGTATTTTGTCCCCTGATGCGCTCCCTCGTGGCATTTGTGCTCCCCCGGTTGCTGTGAAGCTGACAGTGGCTCTGACCTTCTTTGCCACCAGGTCTTTCCAGCACACCATAGCCTCGGTGGCAGGGATCAGTCAGAGAGCTGTCAGTTCGGCTACACATGCAGTGACGTCCAGTTTAGTCTGACATGCACATAATTTCCCCATCAACACCCGAAAGGCAGCTGAAAATGAAGCGAGGTTTCTTGTTGAAATGTGGATTCCCTGGGATACATTGACTGTACACATGTACAGTTGTGTGCCCCAGATAGAGAAGCCATCACTTATGTGAACCATAAGGGAGTCCACTCCAGGTGATTTGTGACGAATTGCCTGGTGACACGTGTATGCAAATTTCCCTGGGTCTGCACATGATTCTTTCATCCCTACAGTCTCTCACGGGGACCCCACCCCCCGTATGATGAGTGACAATGACTGACTATCTACTGAAAATGTGGTTGATGACACCATACATTACACCCTCAACAAGAAGGCAACATGGTTTTAACGGTGTTTTCAGTAGCACTAGGTCAGTCATCAAACGTACTTTTGGATTACTCAGATGTCTGTACCACTCGGGTGGTACATTAACATACAACCACCAGAGGGTGCCAATCTCAAGTTTCTATGACAACCAGTGGCGGACTGGCACCAAAAAGAGGCCCTGGCAATTTTGATAGAGAGAGGCCACATTTGTAAATGGTAAATGGACTGCATTTATATAGCGCTTTTCCACCTTCATGGTGCTCAAAGCGCTTTACATTAGCCTCTCATTCACCCATTCACACACACACACTCATACTACACCAGTAGGTTTTTCTAAGGTCTAAGGTCAGTCCTACTGGGGGCCTAAGTCAGGGTTCAGTGTCTTGCCCAAGGACACTTCGACATGTGGACAGCCAGAGCCGGGACGCGAACCGCCAAGCTCTCGGTCATTGGGCTACCCACTCTACCAACTGAACCACAGCCGCCCTTCTTCTTCTTCGTCATCTGCAACCAACAGAAACATAAACCTTACACTGCCACATCACATATATACCTTATGTAACCAGAACATGAAAAAATAAATGTTTTACCTTTATGTAGTTACAGTAGCAGGTTTTGCAATAATTTGCTTTTCTCTGCCACTCTATCAATAACATCATCCGAGTCCAGTCTCATGAGGATCTCCTTCTCCGTTGCCATTAACATGAA
The DNA here is from genome assembly GCA_020466265.1 of Siphamia tubifer. NCBI lineage: Eukaryota > Metazoa > Chordata > Actinopteri > Kurtiformes > Apogonidae > Siphamia > Siphamia tubifer. The sequence goes on along the minus strand of CM035799.1, from coordinate 40,905,952 downwards.
GGCTTCCAAATTTTCCTCTCACATTCTGCTCCTGAGACGACTCTTAATGAACTTAAGTGTCGAGAAACTTCTTTCACATGCGACTTGTGTGCAGGACAAGGTCAACAAATATTTGTAGGCCAACTGTATTTTGTGGTACGCATGTGAGAAGAACTTCACCTGCTGGAGGAGGAAGTAACAACACACAGCACAGTTCCTGCAGGCTGTGCATCTTTTGCTAACAAGATCAATTTCCTCCATGTCCTCCTGATTGTCCTCTTCTTCCTCAGAGGTAAGAGACTGTGACTCTCTGGTTGTATACTCACTGAGAGGGGACTTTTTAATAGTGTCCCAGTGGAGGGCCAGGCTGTACAACTCAGATTGTAAATTTTCAACTGTTGCATTTTCATCAAAAGGAATGAGGCATTTACTGATGTCCTCAAGTGCATTATGGGGAAGCCCATTTGAATTTATCTCTGGAAAATGTAGCGGATCTAGTAATGATAAGTCAGCATAGAGTTTCCCATGCTGCAGGAAGCGGCGGTGCATACACTCAGAGACTGTATCAAGAATGATGTTGTGAACATTGATCCTGTAGTCTGTCAATGAGTCTGCGGTTGTGTTTTCTTCATCAGCAGACTCTCCTGGCATTGTTTTTCTTTTTTCATGCGTTTTGGTGGCAGTGCAGCCTGCACTTCCATTTCAGAGTCCACATTTTGGAATCCACCTTTGGCCCATTTCCCAAAATTGTCTGCTGCGTCTTTCACTGTGTCAAAGTCTCTGACAAAGTCTTTTATTTTGTTGTGTGTTTCTGTCACCATGCGATGGGCAGTCAAGAGATCCATGGCATTGGTTTGGAGATACTTTGACAAAGGCGATGTGAGTGAGAAAACATGCAGGAACAACTGTGCAGTGAGAACTGTCTCATATTTAATGAGTGACTCAATGAAGGTATGCGCTTTTACACGTACAGCTGGCTTAAACTATAAGTTGTCCTGAATTTTGGACAATGTTTCAACTAAGTCCACATACAAAGCATTCTTTGGCTGGGCAAAGGATCCAAAGATCTTCTTTAATGCAGCATCCTTTGAAGACCATCTTGTTTCCCCAATCAGTGAAATTCTTCTGTGGTGGGGGTCCTGACTCACACCTTCCCAAAACTTCATTCTCTGATATGAGTCACGAAGAAACACTGCAATCTCATTTATCAACCCAAATAATGATGCTGCTGTTATCACAACACTTGTGGTTTCAGACATAACCAGGTTTAAAACATGGGCATAACACCATACATGCATTTGGGTTAGGACTTCTTTTGAGAGCCAGGCAGAAAACCCACTGTATTGCCCCTGCATATTTGCAGCCCCATCTGTTGAGTTTCCAATGCAGTTCTTCACATCAAGTTTGCAAGTGACCAACGTCTCCTTGAGCAGTTTAAGAAAGTCCTCCCCTGTTGATGACTTGCATTCAACAACTGCAAGTAGCTTCTCCTGAATGCTGCTCTCTGTTACGTAGCGGACTACAACACTACACTGATCTTTTGATGTTATATCTTGGGTTGTGTCTATCTGTACAGTGTACATTCCAGCCTGGATTACTTCAGTTGCAATTGTTTCCTTGATGAGTTGCCGCATAGCCTCCAAAACAGAACATACTGTAGTCTTGGACATTAATGTCACTAGTGACCCTCTTCCTTTGCCAGTGCTTGCTTTTTTGGATGCAGTCTTGAACATGCTGCTGTAAACAGCTGTCATATTTGCTGAGAAGCAGAAGAATTTCAAGAAAGTTCCCATGATCCACAGACATGTCTGCTAATGAGTGAGCTGCCTCATTTTTACTTCCACGATAACCGAGTGCGCATTTGCCAATCAATTTTGTAACATCAATGACACGCTGTAGGACTTGTCGCCTCTTGCGCACCTGTTCTCTGCGAGCTGACATCATATTTGAATCCAGCAGGTTAGGGATGTCTGCATTACTTATCCATGAAAAATAAGCATTCACACATTCCAGATGAATATGTGTGTTTTCATGACTGTTGAGCCTCTGATAAATGTGTCTCCAATCCTTACATCCTTGAATGAAGGCATTTGTGTCTGTCTTTTTAGAAAATGCTATGCAAACTGCACAAAATAATGAGTGGTTCTCAGCATCATAACTCACCCATTTTCTTTGTGATCCATCTTTATGTTTGTATGATTTCTTGACACATTATTGTGCATCAGAAGGCTGATTTGGGTGAAACTTGAAAAATAATTCAAGTGTGTTGGATTTTGGACGTTTGAAATAATTATATTCATCCTGGATCACCTCTGTCATTAGAGCAGCTGTTTCTCTACTTGTGGCTGCAATAGCAGGTGCAGGTGTGACGGCAGCGTCCATTTCTTGGCCTCCAGTCGGTGTTGCTGACGCTTCCTCCGCTAATTCCTCCTCTCTGTTTTCCTCTTCAGACCTGCTCCCACTCTTGTCTGCCATCATGATAAAGATAAAGGTGACCTTTATCACTCATGCTAGCCGCAGGAGCGCCGCCGGGCACATCGTCGGGCACAGGCTTTTTAGAGAATAACTCCACAATATTTGCGCTTTTCCCAGATTCAGACAATAAAGCCTTAAGCTTCTTCTCTCTTTCTTTTCTGCTCCACCCTTTTCTACTCGCTGTTTTCTCCCCCCTCGATCCATTTTATTTCATTCCGTATTGTTGACCTGCTCGCATTACCCATCATTCAATTGTCATTTGATCCGTCATCTCACCAGGTCAACAATCGCGAGAAAATCCACTGATGACTGAAAAACATCCAAAAAACCTTATAACAGATTAGACATTAGATAAATTCAGGCTATTTGTCCTTTATAGGAAAAAAAAATTTCATTATTATTTAGTTTAGTAGGCCTATTATTTGTCAGGGTTAACTGGCTGTTTTGTTTGTTTGCTTTTCCCCCCTCTTTTTTGTGGCCGCCTTCAGCTCCGCTTTATTTTTTTTATTATTATTTTTATTTATTCATTTATTGATTTGCGGCCCCCTATCGACGCAGCCGGTCTGCTTTATTTATTCATTCAGCCTAATCATTTGCGGCCGCCTATTGATGCGGCCGCTCCGCTCCGCTTTATATTTTCATTTATTTATTTGTTTGTGATGCTGCCTGTTGTGGCCACTTGGTGATGCGGCCGAAAGCCGCGAGCGGCCGCATCACCCAGCGGCCACAGTGGCATTTGCCCACATTGCCCAATGGCCAGTCCGTCCCTGATGACAACCCATTCTTGTAATGTGATTTTGACTTTTCTGCTAAATGTGACCTCAACTTTTCACCTTTTGCAATATTGATAATTTTGTTATATGTATATATGCATCAGTGCATGTAATATTATGATTATATATCCAGTATTGATTAAGTTATATTGTGATATGTTTATGCTTGACACACAATAGTGTTACAGAAGTTAATTTTGTGACGTCACCTTTGACCTCCAGAGCTCTCACAAACTATTGGTCATAGGTGATAACACTAATTATGAAAATTGTAGAAATCTTCATGCCACATTGTTTGGTACCAATCTGAAAGTTCTGTGACCCTCTGTTCTTGAGTTATAAACAATAATGTGATTTTGATTAGTTAATTGCGACCTTGACCTTTGGCCTTTACTCAAATGGATCATTGCATCTGCTGCGCATTAGCTATATATATATATATATATATATATATGCCCATGTAATTTCATGGTGAAAGCTCAAGTATTCATTGAGTTATAGCCTGTCTCTGCGGACACACACACACACAAACAGTGATTTCAATAATCTCTCCCAAACAATGTTTTGCGAGACTAACTATGTGTTGCTGCCATTCTTTGAGAGGTCTCCCTTGAAAAAGAGACAATTGATCTCAATGGGACAAACCTGGTTAAAGAAAGGTTCAATTTAAAAAAGTATGCTATCTTTATGATTGAAAATGCTGGCATGATGGGTTCTGTGGGTGGGATGAGACCTCAATTGTCATTTTGTAAAGAAGAAGTGACAAGTTGTGGGGCTGAAAACTAAATCTGAAACTCAAATGCAAAAACCTGCAGTTCCTTGAGCAGTCAGTCTGTCCCTGTAGCCTCCCATTTTAATATTCACAACTTTAAGGCAGAAGATAAACATGTTTACTGCGAGGCACACAACACAGTATTGGCCTGCAGCTATTTTCTCCACTGTGCAAGGGTTGAATTTTTATAAACTTCACCCATTGAAATCATATTAAGACTAAATATAATGGAATGCATTAATGTTTTCTCTGTTTGCCAGATCGACAATTAGGTTCCTGCTGCGTCAGGCTTTAAGACTTAGTTTTTATTTACACTCTTTTTACTTCTTCACTGCGTTTATTGTTCCACTAACCAGACCATCAGTGGATTTTGTTGCACAAATGCATCAGGAAGCGTATCTGTTATCAAGCATATTAGTGTAGCTACTGTTAAGTTAGTGCAGAAATACAGTTTATTAACTACAGTCTGTTTGTGTTTAGAGCACAGCTGACAGTAAAATTCTAAACGTTCATTTTCACTTTATTAATCCATAGTAGGGCTGACTTAAAACTAAAAGCAAAATTTTTTATGGGATTGTTTATATGGGGTTTTTTTTTATTCCTGTTTAATTCAGAATTAAGGTTAATTCCTCCTCCAAGATGACCATGAAACACCTAATTGCAGTTGAAAATTATTATTTTGAATTACAATTTCCATATTTAATGCACTATACAGTGTGCTGGATTATAAAGTGCACAGTCAATAAATGTTTTTTTTTTTTTTTTTTTTAGGTTTTTTCATATAATATAATGTGCACTGGTGTACAGTATAAGGCACAGTAAGCGAAATGAAACAGTCACAATAACTCCCAACCTTGTTGAGTTTGTAATAAAGAACAAAACACACTCTTATTCTGCTAAATCAAACTTTAAGAAGTCAAAATTCTGAGTGAAAACTCAAACTCATGAGATATCAAAATTATGTGATAAAGAGTCGAAATTATGAGATTAAAAGTCAAGATTATGCAATAAAAAGCCAGAATTAAGTATTTTAAGTGTGCCTTATAGTCTGGAAAATATGAAAATTCCAAATAGTCAGGAGTTTATTAAATTATTTATTAAATTTCAAATTCAATAATGATCACAAATAAATGAACAATTTGACACAGTCTAAGTTGTAAAAGCTAGGTTTATTCATGAGTAGTTCATGTTTTTACAGCTTAGACTCAGCATGAATAGCAACAAAAGGGTCCTCATCTCTGTTGCTGATATGGAAGTGGGCATGGCCATCACCACCTACGTGGATCTGTTTTCCTGTGCATCGGTTTCCTTCTTTCTGACCAGAGATGACATCGCAGTAGGTGCCACCGGGCATGCCAGTGTTCAGGGTCACATTCAGCTCCCTGAGGGAAACAAGTTACAAACACCTTCAGAAACAGTCTTTTTAAGATGGTGTTGAACTTGTATATACAGCTTTAAAAGAGGACTGTCAAATGATTAAACATTTTATTGCAGAATCTCTGTATCTTTATGTATGTTTTACGTTAATGTGGGCTTTAACGTTGAAGTGCTTCTGTGAAAAGAAAACTCCATCTTGCAGAGTGCAAAACATTTTATGTCGATCAACTACTCTGTTTTTTCTCACAAAATACACAAAAATACTCTAGCACAAAAATGCAGAGGACAAAAAGAAAAAAAAACCAAAGCATGCTAAAATCCACAAAAATTCCCCAAAAATAAACGTAACAAAAAAATGATGAAAATAAAGACTCTTCTAAAATACAGAAAAATATCCAAAACATATGGAAAATACAAATGTGTATATATGAAATTAATACCTTCAATAGTTTCAACAAAACAACTTTTTCATTGAATTGCATTAAAATGTTTAATTAGATTAATCCTGATGGTCCAGGTGGTCAAAGTACTCACATTCTGTACTTAAATAAAAGTACAGCTACTTCTGTGGACAAAATACTCTGGTAAAATTAGAAGTAGTGATTCAACTCCTTTACTGAAGTAAAAGTAAAACTTTTTTCTGTTTGTTTTTTTTTTTTTTTGCTATGGATGAAATAAAGCTTATTTAAGGAGGATTAAACAGAAATATTTAAAAAAATATCCAAAAGTAAAGTCTTTAAAAGTGAGTTATCGTGTATATGATATGTTGTATTGGGTCATGGTACTCAGTTTTGTGGGTATGGACACGACATTTAGGAAAAATTCAAAAGTCAGAAATAGGACATTTTTAAAAAACCCATTGAGATTAAAAAAATATAAATTGTATGAGAAAAAGTCAAAATTATGAGATATGGAAGGGATAATTATGAGATAAATAGTAAAAGTTATGAGTTCCAATCTCTGATTTACAGATTTCAGGCTTATTTTTCAACTGTCACATTTGACTAGTTTGAAAAATTAATGAGTCCATTCTGAGAATGTGAAGAGTATAAAGTACAGATATTTATATAAATGTAAGGAGTATAAAGTACAGATATTTATATAAATGTAAGGAGTATAAAGTACAGATATTATCATGGAGGGGTGGAAAAGGACTCAGTTGCAAGACAAAAGAAGGATGGAACTAAAATGCTTTGATACTTCTTGATACAGACCCCCTAAAAGAAACCCAAATCCAACTGAAAATCACACTGGAAAAACAGCCAAAATGCATTTACTTAGATTAAACAGAACCAAAACACTCAGATCTCCTCAGAGATAATCAGGCTTCACAATCATATTTTCCTTTTGCTTGCTTTGAATGAACTGACGAGGGCCAGCGAGTTCATGTTGACTATTTAACAATCTAACAAGACTGAGTGGGTTTATAAGGCTGGCTAATGGAGAAACAAGAGCAGGGGTGTAGCAAACGAAACTAGGGTAAAGGGCAAGGCCTGAACTGGAAATGGATTCAGAAGAAAACATAAAGACAGAACTGTGACAGATATTTATACAAAAATGTAAAAATATAAAAGTAAAATGTTGCCAGAAAAATAAATACTCAAGTAAAATACAGATACCTAAAAACTGTATTTAAGTACAGTAAAAGAAGTACTTCTTAGTTAGTTCCACCTCTGGAGTTAAAATACTGAACATAAGGTCCGTACCAGTCATCATTGTTGAAAACGATGAACCCACGGTTGCCACGTCCAAAGGCAACCTGGTTGCTCTGGTTGTCCCACCAGTTGGAGTGAGGCTGTCCATTGACCACATTACGGAAAATAACCATATTCCTGCAAAGGAGATGCAAGACAGGGCAATCACACTGTGTTTTAGGATTATTTAATAGCACAGTGAAACAAATATGGGTAACACTTTATAATACCTACACACAGTTCACTATTTATTAACCCTTTATTACCCATTTATAAATGGTTTGTTCATTATGTATTAACCATTTCTTACCTACTTGTTAATGTCTTGTAAAGGTTCATACTACTGTCTTCCAAAGATAAATGTAAAATAAGATTATATTTAACCAACAGGTGTAGTGTTTGTATATGTGCTTTACAGGTAAACAGAGATACAGTTGTAAACAGTGCACCTGTTGGTTAAAAATAATCTTATTATATATATATATATATATATATATATATATATATATATATATATATATATATATATATATTTGGGTAACACTGCTTTAAACAAACTGTGTGGAATAACATGGTTTTAGATTCCACCTGGAAGTGAGATGGAGCCACTTTGTTCCAAAGGAAAGACTACACCAGCACTGACTGTATTTTAATATATATATGTTTTTTTTAATGATTTATCACCAGCTGTTAGAATCCTATACACTCTGTTTTGCATTTTTCCAGTGAAAACCATGTGTTTTCCTATACTTTATTTGTTTTTAATAACACTGTAAAACATATTTTGTACATTTCATGTGAGACATGAGTCTGTGTGTTTGATGAGGATTTCAAAAGTGTTTAGTCCTATATACAGGTAGATTTGGAGAAAATTTGGAATTTGTGTTTGTGTATTTTATGTAAAGTTTGCTGCAATATGTCTTTAAAAGTTAATTTCTTTGACTCTCATTTAGTTTTATTCATGCATTTGGCATCTACCAAATGCATACATTTTCAAAGTGACTTACAGGGGAAAAATGAGCAACAAGGTTATCTGATCAACAAAATACACATAATCAATTAAACTCACACAACAACAAAAAAACTACAGTGCAATTATAAAAGCGAGAAAAACACAGCACAGTAGACAAAAACAACAATTTCCCCCCGCTGAAAATATGCCTGATGTGTGGGATAAACATGGTTTTAGATTCAACCAGGATAGAAGTGAGATGGGGGCACTTTGTTCTAAAGGAAATACTTTATTTTATTTTATTTTAGGACAACATCAGTGTTACTGTTGAACTAATGCTAATGCTTGGGTCTAATTCATAGACTTCATAGAGTTGTTAGCGCAGGTCGTTCAATGAGTAAAGGGTTGGTGGTTCACGTCCTGGCTCTGGCTGTCCACATGTCGAAGTGTCCTTGGGCAAGACACTGAACCCTGACTTAGTCTCCCAGTAGGACTGACAGAACCTTAGAAACCTACTGGTGTATGAGTGTGTGTGTGTGTGTGTGTGTGAGTGTGAGTGTGAGTGTGAATGGGTGAATGTTAGGCATGGGGAATAGTTGCTGCTGAAGCAGTAACTAATGGGGATCTGAATTAAATAAATAAATAAATGTAAAGCGCTTTGAGCACCATGAAGGTGGAAAAGAACTATATAAGTCCAGAACATTTACCATAGAAGATCCAGCAAAATGAAAGACTTGCCAGCTAATATTGGATTAGTTGCTATTGTATACTAGACTGTATTTCAGTAGATATGTAATGTATTATATAATTTTGAAAACTAAACAGATTTTTACAAAAAGTCTACATGTTGAATCTTAAAAGTGATATCATATTTGAATTCTACATACAACCACACCAAAACCCATGTATAAAAAAAGTATTTCAGAAAATGTTGTTGTAAAGTGTCATTGGTGCATGATGTACCTAAACACTTAGGATTTGAATATCTCTGGAATCTTAAAATCATAATAATCAGTTTTTATATGCAGAAAAATCTGTCAGCCTCTGTAAATAAATGAAGTTTATTTTCCAGTTTCTACTCTCCTATCTCTTTGTTTTATTGTGACAATCAGCTGAGAGATTTGCCTGGTACTTCCACAATGACTCACTTGATCTGACGCCATCTGTGCTCACAAACCCATCCGTCGCCACAAGTCTGGTCGGGGTTGATAGGAACAGATTTGGTGGATCCGTCACCATGGCTAGGGGGTCCCATCCAGTCATTTTGATCCTTGGAGTAAAAACAAGATGAATTCACTTCACTCCACTCTGAGAAAACTGTTGGTGTACTAATAATTATTAGATTAACTGTCCTAATTTTTTACATTTTGTAACAATAAATATCAGTGAGAACTGGAATTATTCAAGTAAAAGTAAATATAGAAATTCTGTAATGAATAAACTGGGTGGGAAGAATAAATTATATTGTATTTTGACTAACAAACAAAATAACCCCCCCCCCAAAAAAAAAAACCATGTACATGAAAAGGGGTTAATCCTACCCCTTCTCCACAAAACAGTCTATGGTTTAACTTCCTGTCAACATAATATATGAAAAACATCCAAGTCCTTTGGATCAGGTTTATCATCTTCCCATGCACGTACACATTCATACAAACCTAACAAACCAAGAAAGTAATAAAAAAAAAATATTCATACAGACAGACATCCTTGAAGGGAACACAAGATGAATACACAACAGAGTAAACAATGTGAAAAAAGCAAACAAACAAAAAACAGACAAATCCACACCTATATACCAAAACGAATCAATAAATAAAAATATATAATAACAGTAATACACACAATAGTAATAATGAGTAAAATAAACAGTTTTTTATAATATAATATATATTTTTATAAGTATTTTCATGTGATATTCACAGTTTCATAGTCATTGCATATAAACCTACAAATACAGTGTAATGTACCATCAGGGATTTATGGTCAATACCAAACACCTTGAACTTGTGGTATTTACCACTGGGGAAGTTGTAGAAAATCTTGATACATGACTTGCCGAAATGAGATGACTTTTAACTTTTTCAATATTGTGGCAATGGTACTCTTGAATGGTAATACGCTACTAAATTGTTTTTTACTCGTAAAAGTGACTAGTGTTTTTGGTCTCTATGAAATGTTCCGTCATTAAGAGGTGCAATATAATACATTAGAAACCTATGTCCTTTAAAAATATGTAGTTATGGTTTGTTTTTATCTATCCAGAGTAGAAATTTAAATAATTTTAAATCAATTAAATTTGTAAAATCTTTAAAATTCTAAAGAATTTTAGAGACTCCGCCGGGGGCGTTTCAACTCCGTCTGTGTGCCTTTCGACTCTGCCGGTGGACTTTTTGACTCCACCTATGTGCCACACGAACAGTTTGTGCCAATTCATATGACTCACATAATATACGGTGTCACTGAGTCATGTGACGGTGCACTACTTTACCCATTGTAAATATTGGTTAAAAGCTCTGTTCCGTTTAGTTTAGTAACTGCTGTTGTGCCTGTATGTGAGACTATGTGAGTAAGGTGGGTGGAAGGCATCAACGTTAGAGCCATTTTATTTTGACATAAGATGTCAAAGCCATCCTATAATTTTTGGGCAGATTTTTAAAATTATTTATATATTTCTTTCTTAATTTTTTTCCAAAAACAAAGGCAGTAAAGCACTGAACATGTGCCATCAAGAACACAAGTTAATGTGAACACAAGTCTCTGCTTATTTATTGTTTAATGCAATTATAAATATTGTTATAATTTCTATTCCCCATTGTCTCTGTGTCAAGTGTCACATCACATGGTACACGGGCATTTGCAGCTGGACCAGTGCAGCGCATCCTTTGAAGCTCCATATGGAGTTAAGGAGTTGGATTTGCAGAGTTATGATTTCATTGGCAGATACACACAGTAAGAGTACTCAACCATAGTCCTAAATCCTTGCTGTCCAGTTAGCTTTGAGAAAAGAACACTACTTTTTAAAAATGTGTCCAAATTTCTAGTTAATACACTAGAACAGTGTCTTTTCTAGAACAAATAACTTCTCTTTTAGTCTTTTTTACTTAATACATTTCACATTAAAGTTGAACCTACTTAAACCAAGTAATGACTTGACCATTACTCGAATAATTTAAGTGCAATCACTTGCCTCAATTTAAAAAAAAAAAAAGAATCTCTACTTATCCAGGGTTACAGTGCAGACAACATATTTGTGTTGTAAAGACATTAAAAAGTGAATTTTGCATACACCCCCTTAAAGTAAACTCCGCTCCATATTTTTTTCAGTGCAAATATGTTCAGGTGTACTGTGTGCTAAATAATGCCTGTGACTGAGGGCGTACCTTTCCGTTCACAAAGTGGCGGTCCCAGCGGAAGCTCGACATCACTCTGGCGGTACCATAAGGGTGGGCCAGCATGTAGCCCACAGCCATTTTATGAAGCCTGGAGTCCCAGAAGGTAACGATGGCAGCTCCGCCGGCGCCGTGGCCTCTCTGGTTGTCGTGGTTGTCAACGAAGACCAGAGCGTTGCCATTGGACATGAAACCCCAGCCTTCTCCCCAGTTCCTGAGCACCAACATAGTTTCATTAATAAGGCCTGTCATATGGAAATGCCCTGTAGACACCGGCTTATTTCAACTGGGATTGTAATTATTTAATGTCGTAACTTTTTTTAACATCCAACATTTTTTTAGAGCTCTTAACCTTGTTGAAGTTTTGCTTAGAGTTAAGTATGAAGTGATTTTTGAAACAAAATTAAACATATACACAAGAACGTAATGCCTGCATATTTGGGATATGCATGAATCGCTGTTTGTAGTTGAGTATGAAGTAAATATTTGCAAACTCTAAAATGAGTTCATTTGTACTTATGTTTGATATTTGTCAGAATACAAATAAAAAATTTACGACATCAAAAATGACATTTGCGGAATGAAAAGTAACAAGTACACGAGTGCGATTTTCTCAGATGGAAGAAAGTGGTAAAAAATATGTCATCAGCAGCTTTAGCCCCTTGTGTCATTTTCCCTCTGCTTTCATTCATAAAGTAAATCCAGTTTTTCCCATGGATAGAGCCGGATTGTGAGAAAAGTCAATGATTTTGTTGAACTTCTAGCAGTGAAGTTGTCACTGAGAGATGATGGTTTGAATTCCATCTGTTTTCTGTGTTCAGTGGATAATGTCTTTGATATGATGTAAGTGATGACATATTTTTACCAATGTCTTTCATCTCAGAAATTCATATTCATAATGAACACGGTGTACTCATAACTTTTCATTCCGCAAATATAATTTTCGATGTCTTAACTTTTCAATTCGTATTCTGACAAATATCAAACACACAACTCATTCAAAGTACAAATAAATTAATTTTAGTGTTTGTTTTAGTTTGTTTAGCTAATTCTTTAGATGTTTGGGAGTACATACATACAGTTGATATCAAAATCACACCATTTGAATGCACACTGAGAAATTTTGATTTCGCCATTTGAGCCAAACTGTGTTAGCATGGAAGTAATTTGAGCATTTCGTAGCATTCTTTTTTAAAAATTACAATTTGTTAGTAGGCTAAGCTTTGCTATTGCATACGTCTTCATTTCAATTTATAATGAAATACTGGACTACGTTTTTTTTTTTTTTTAAAGAATGCAACAAAGTTGTGAATTTCCAGAGTGTGTAACTGCACGTTAAGGTGGTGGTCCTAGGAGAGGATATTTTTTGTTTGTTTGTTTTGTGTGTGTGTGTTTTAAGGGGCATTGACAATGAAGGGAGAATTTAACTGTTTGTCTCAACTAGATAGATAGATAGATAGATGAGAAGTGCCCCTCACTTCACAATCACATAGGTGTGATTCTTTTTTTTCTTTCTTTCTGTTTTACCAGAGCTGCTGCTTGGCGAGTGCTTCCTGAGTCCTGAGTAGAATCGTTGCGATATTGAGGGGACAGAAATGTCCTGGGTCACAGGCGCGCAATTTGTTCCTATTGTCAAGAGAAGTCTATGCAGAAGAGCCGCCTTTGAACTGGCCCCATAATGTGAAGGGGATGACGGGATCATTGTCGTAACTCCGTCTATACTCGAATGGTGTGCACATCGGTGCGCTGTGCCTCCCGCGCACAGTCTTGTCAGCCAGACAAGCAAATGAAGAAGAGGAGAAAGTATGAAAAATGAGGGTTTTATCTCTAGCGCCTGTCAATAAATTTTGCCCCAACTCACCAGCACAAAAGCACTAGATTTTTCGCCATGCGCTTTTCACAAATTTGGACACTAGGGGGGTCTGAAAAAGAGTTAAATATAGCGACAAATGCGCCAAGTTGGCAACAGTGCCACAGCCACCCATTCGACTCCTATATTTCAGGATGGGTCGGGTGGGTTGCTGACATCGCAGCTGACCCCTAGCCCCTGTTGTACATGGACCGGTCCCCGCTCTGACAATGTGAAGCGGTTGGTCACTGGGGGAGATGAGGCCTCGGGGGCCATGGAAGTGGTGAAGTCTGGGGGGCGAGGGTGCTATAAAACTTGCCACTGGACCCGCAAGCCACCTTTGCCCTCCGACCCAAAGGCGGTTGCGGCTGTGTGGAGGCAATGTGCCCGGTGGGAGCACTATCCAGACCCTGAGGGAGGAACCACGAGGGGATCTTCCCAGCAGGCAGAATGTGCTGACCCCATCCATTTACCTCTCAACCATTTCACGCCGTCTTGAACCCTCTCTTTTCAACTTTCCCTTCAGGTACTGAGGTAATCCTGGTTAATTTCTTTTCCTCCGCTTAGTGATGTGGTTACAATTATAATGAGGGTCTTAACATCCAATGTTTTTTTGGTGAGAACACCCCCCCTCCCCTTCTCTGTTTTTTTGATGAATTGCACCCTGAATATAGGTACTCATATATGTTAATATATATTTAGTAATACATGGATACACTCACATACGCACGCACATTTTGTGAATTCTCGTCTCGTCATCTTCCGCTTTATCCGGGTTCAGGTCACGGGGGCAGGAGCCTGAGCAAAGCAGCCCAAACTTCCCTCACCCCAGCTACCTTAGCCAGCTCCTCCTGGGTCAGCCCTGAGGTCTCCTGCCGGATGGACATGCCTGGAAACATGTCCCTCAGGAGGCGTCCAGGAGGCATCCTCACAAGGTGCCCGAGACACCTCAGCTGGCTCCCCTCGACATGGAGGAGCAGCGGCTCTACTCCGAGTCCCTCCCAGATGTCTGAGCTTCTCACCCTATCTTTAAGGCTGAGCCCGGCCATCCTGCGAAGGAAACTCATTTCGGCTGCCTGTACCCATGATGTAATTCTTTCGTTCATGACCCAAAGCTCATGACCATAGGTGAAGCTCTGAACATAGATCAATCAGTAAATCGAGATCTTCGCCTTCTGACTTAGCTTCTTCTTCACCACAGCAGATCGGTTTAGCACCCACAATACAGCGGATGCCACCGCAATCCACCTGTCAACCTCCCGCTCCATCCTTCCATCACTCATGAACAAGATACTGAGGTACTTTAACTCCCCCACCTGAGGCAGAACCTTCCCCCCGACCCAGAGGAGGGGGGAAGGTCTGAGGACAATGGTCTCAGACTTGGAGGTGCTGATCTCATACCAGCTGCTTCACACTCTGTTGCGAACTGCTCCAATGAGAGCTGGAGGTCACTGCCTGATGATGCTAGAAGGACCACATCATCCTCAAAAAGCACAGACGAGATCCTCCCACCACCAAACTTGACCCCTCCCCCTCCTGGCTGCACCTAGAAATACAATCCATAAAGGTTATTGGACAGAACCGGTGACAAAGGGTAGCCCTTGCAGAGTCCAACCCTCACCGGAAAATGGTCCAACTTATTACTAGCTATGCGGACCATTTTGTGAAGTGTATTACTACATATATGTAATTATATTTTTAGTACACTTGAGTTTCTGTAAAAATATAGGGCAGCTTTTTTCTTCAGTGCAATATATGTTTTGTATTTGTCAGTATATAATGAAATCATAATTTGCAGTATATTGGACAATATATGCACTACTTCTCCATATATGGGAATATATTTACTTCCACCAAGGAGGTTATGTTTTTGCCGGCATTTATCTGTTTGTCTGTGTTCAAGATAACTCGAAAACTTATGACGGATTTTGATGAAATCTTCAGGATATGTTGGAAATGTGAACAGGAAGAACTGATTTCATTTTGGAGGTCATCGGCGTGGTGTGGGGGGGTCTACCTTGGCGGAGGTCTGCGCTCTCAGAGTGCTGGGGGGCCGGACAATATACCTGGGCGGGTACTCAGGGATTGTGCAGAACAGCTGAAGGATGTCCACACAGACATTTTTAACACATCCCTGCATCAGGCCGTTGTACCCAGATGCCTCAAATCTGCTACCATCATTCCAGTCCCAAAGAAATGCCCTGTGTCCTGCCTAAATGACTATCGCCCCATAGCACTGACACCCATCATTATGAAGTGCCTGGAGAGGCTGGTCATGGAGCATATTAAAAGTGCCTTGCCCCCCAACATGGACCCTCATCAGTATGCCTATCGAGCCAATAGGTCCACTGATGATGCTGTGTCCACTGCCCTGCATTTGGCCCTAACCCACCTGGACAAGAGAAATACATATGTCAGAATGCTGTTCATCGACTTCAGCTCCGCCTTTAATTCCATCAGCTGATAGAGAAGCTGAGCACTCTGGGTCTCAACACCCCTCTCTGCAACTGGGTCCTGGATTTCCTCACGTGCAGGCCACAGACAGTCAGGATCGGAGGACAGAAATCCAACTTCATCTCACTGAGCACCGGCGCCCCTCAAGGCTGCGTGCTCAGCCTGCTGACGCATGACTGCTCTGCCAAGTCCAGCTCGAACCACATCATCAAGTTCGCTGATGACACGACAGTGGTGGGTCTAATCACGAACGGTGAGGAGGGACAGTACAGAGAGGAGGTGGAGGAACTGGCCATGTACTCGAACAATTACAACCTGTTCCTAAACGTGGATAAAACCAGAGAGATGGTCATCAAAGGACCCAGTGCGCTCACCCCACTCACCATCAATGGAGCTGCTGTGGAGAGAGTACAGAACATCAAGTTCCTGGGGGTGCACATTGCTGATGACCTTAAGTGGACCACCAACACCTCAGCTGTCACCAAGAAAGCCCAGAAACGCCTGTACTTTTTGCGGAGGCTGAAAAAAGTGAACTCCCCCCCCTCCATCATGACATCGTTCTACAGAGGAACCATCAAGAGCGTTCTGACGTACTGTATTACTGCCTGGTATGGGAACTGTACAAATGCCGACCGCAAATCCTTACAGAGGATAATCAGAGCAGCAGAGAAAATCATCGGTGTTGACCTCCCCCCGTTGTCTGAGATATACACAGACCGGTGTGTTAGGAAGGCCATGCGTATAATGACTGACCCCTCCCACCCTTCCCACCATCTATTTGAACTCCTTCCATCAGGTAGGAGGATCAAGAGCTTGGGAGGAAGAACCACCAGGTCATCAAACAGCTTCTTCCCCAACACCATCAGAACTCTGAATGCCCGGCATATACTGCCCCCTAGACCGACATCCTGAGATGTCGCACATTGCACTTTGTATGCATCAGCACTTTCTTTTACCGAGTTGTCTGCTGCCCTTTTCTCTTTTGTTTTGTTTTAAATGTTTTTAAACAAGGCTCTGCCTCTTTTTAATGTGTCTTTTGTTTTTTTAACTGTGTAGCATCATGAGTTTGTGGAGAACGGTATCTTGCTTCCCTGTGTGCTTAGTGTATATTGTGAAGTGACAATAAACTGATTCTGATTCTGATTCTGCTTTTCTAGTTTTTTAATATAATGCTTTATATTTTCCAATATATTGCCATATATTTTTGTTTCACAAGATTGTTTCATAACATTTTTGTGAATATAGGTCAAAGGTCAGAGTCACCAAAAATGTGTTTGCACAATAATAAGAGATAGGGAAAATCAGGTGAAATGTGTGTGACGGGAGGTTGGGGTTTATTGTGCCTGGCACCACTTGCTTAAATTGAAACAGAGTGTTATTTTTTTCAGTGTAATTTAGTCTGTCGCCAAAATAAAAATGAAACAAAACACCAACCCAACTTAAAACTGGATTATTATGGACCAGGCTGTTAAATCATACATTTCCTTCCATGTATATAACCAAGGGTACACCTACTTGGTGTAACAAAGCTTCTCTCCCTTCCATTTTCTGAATACGGTTCCCAGTTTAGCACCATATTTGAACTCTGTCACTCTTCCCAGATGGAAATACTCTTTTGATGCGATGGGCTCACCTCCAAGATCAATAACCTAGAGGAAAAACAATACTGTCATTCATATCATCCATAATGTCTGCAGCATAAATGGTTTAGATTAACTGAAACAAATCAACATTGTGTATTTGCAAAAAAACAAAAAAAACCCAAGCAAATATGTTTTTTTTTTATTCTGCTGTAACGCAAAGCAGGTTTTCCTCTCATAAAGGCTCCTGTCTTTATACTGAAGACAAAGCACACGTTTGGGATCACTGACTGTTTTTGAAGCTATGATTTTTTCAATTAAGGATCTTCACCTTTAACTTTCATATTCAGCATTGCATGTTATTGTGGTTACTTAAAAACACTGACTTCTGTGATGTTAACATCTGTTTTCATTAATTCCCATCTTTATTTTCCCACGGCTCGGTTGAGAGCTGCTCTACACTATTAGACATAAATTCACATCTCAACTGTTGAATGTTATGTTAAGTTAATATTCATGTATACATCACAGACAGATTGAATAGATTTACACAATAGTAAGACATTTTATCAATTGTGTTCCCTGACTGCATGTTTTAAAAATAAGATTAAATTAAAATGTTAAATTAAAACCAATGGGGCAGTGCTTGACTGTCTTTCATCTTTTTAAATTGAATTATACATTATTATATTAAAATTTGTATTGAAATACTATTTATTTATTTTTACTTCATTTTAGCTATTTAGCTATTTATAATTTTGTAAATAGCAATGAGTTCTTGATGATAATAAAGTATTCTATTCTCTGTTTTCTTACAGGTTCAAATTACAGCTTTTAGGCCTGATGCCGATATTGGAATTCAAAAAGAGATGATATCCAATATATCAGCTGACATCCGAAATTTGCCAATAACTGACATATTAGCCAATTTATGACATTTATCTACACAGGGTAGATAATTGTGGACATGTGGATTAACAGCTGCATACATTTTTTGTTTATCTCACAAAGATAATTGACATAACTTTTCTGATATCTGATATGTATTGTGTGGCAAAAAAGACTAAAGGTGGTGCAATGAAATATTGCAGGTGCGTCTGTTTTGTTGGCCAGGCAGTGTATATACGTGGAAAAACAACATTCATTCATTCATTCATTCAAGGTAGAGCAATAATTACCAATTACGAGGTTAGATCATGCACCATTAGCATGCTTTAAACACCCTCCTATACAGGATGATTCATAGCACTGACTATAAATTGACTTATTTGTCATGAATTTAATAAGTCTGTCTACCTCCTGGAAAATGAAGGGTCTGGAGCCACTGGAGAACCACTCGGTGTTGAGGTTGTGCAAACGACCGTAGATAGCTTGCAGGTCACCAGGCCACATGTGCTTGCAGGCATCCACTCTGAATCCAGCAACACCCATGTCAATCAGCTTGTTCATAAAGTCTGCCACCTTACCCCTAACATAATCTTTTTCCAGGGCAAGGTCCAGAAGGCTAACCAGACGGCAGTCACGCACCTGGAGCAGAAATGGGTACCGAAAGTCGGTATAGGTATACAACTGCTGCAAACATTAATGGTAGTAACCAGACCACAATCTAACATGAATTTCAATACCTTATTTCAGTATAGGGCTTCAACTAGTGAATATTTTGTAATCAATTATTGTAAATTTTTTTCATCAATTAATCGAGTAAGAGAGCAAATACATAATGTAAGCCAGTAGTTCTCAATCTTTTTGTCTTGGGGCCCCCCTTTGCGATATATAAAATCATTTACCTGATTGGCATCACCATAGTTCTCAATATTTCCACTTCCAGTCTTGCATTTGTGGTCATTAAAGTCCCAGTGGCTAAAGGGGACACTGGGGAAGTCCTTCTTGTTGGCGTTGAACCAGCTTCCACATGAGGAGTGTGTTCCTTCTCCACCACTGGCTCCGCACATGTGGTTGATCACAGCATCTACGTAGATGTTAACCTGTGGACAGAGATGGTCAAAGTACTCACATTTTGTACTTAAGCAAAGGTACAACTACTTGTGTGGGGAAAAAGGGAAAGAACTGATTCAACTCCTTTACTGAAGTAAATGTAAAGTACAACTTCTCAATTGTAATAAAGTAAAAAGTAAAAGTTTTTTTCTATGGATGAAATAATTCTTATTTAATCCCCCCCCCCCAAAAAACAGCAAAATGTCAAACATATCTAAAAATAAAGGCTTTAAAAGTGAGTTACTGTGTAGATGTACAGGACTTTTAGGAAACATTCAAAAGTCAGAAATTGACAATATGGACAATATGGCATCTGGTTACTGACTGTAGTATTCCGGATATGCGCTTGAGCACTTCTGGTCAAATACTTCTGTGTTTTGATAGCACTCTAGTTTTGAAAGATGTTCAAAGATGACAACATTTTACTTGAGATGTCTGCAGGACCTCCCGAAATTGTCTGTTATGGATGTCCACTGACTCATTCCGATGGAAAGCATTACATCGGCGAGCAGGTGGGAGAAGGATATACGATGTATATTTCAAACTACATCGACAAGTATGAAGCCAAGTTGACCTGTGGTATACTCTCAATATACCACAGTTCAACTTACCTTAGTACTTTTTGATGTAGTTCGAAATATACATCTTATGTCCTTCTCCCATTTGCTCTTTGGTTAGCCAGAGGGATGCTTCCCATCTGAATAAGTTGGTGGACATCCATAGGTGACGATTTCGGGAGGTCCTCCAGTCATCTCAAATAAAAAGTTGTCATCTTTGAATAGCCGTCACATGCTAGAGTGCGATCAAAACACAGAAGTATTCAACTGGAAGTGTTTAAGTGCATATCTGGGATACGACTGTAACCAGATGTCAATAGGATATTTAAAAAGAAACATATTTATGAGATAACAAAAAAACCTTAATCATGAGATAAGTCAAAATTATGAGATTATTATAAGAACTCATCATCCCAACCCCTTGTCTCCTCTTCAAACACCTGGCATTCTTACCAATGTCCCATCTCGGATAACTCCTTATACTCCAAACAAACTAGTTAATCCTGTACCCTATACAACAGCCACGATTCATGAGTCACATGTTCAGTGAACCCTTCAAAAGCGTGTGCGTAGACATTTTTAAGAAGATGGCAAGCCGACAACTGCTGCTTTGAAGACCAATATGCAGCATCAAAAGAGGGACATCGCACACACACACACACACACACACACACACACACATGTATACACACAGACATTATTGAGTTTTTACCTCTGCCAAGGAGGTATTAAATTCGGGTCTGTTTGTTTGTCTGTCTGTCTGTCAGCAGGATTACGCAAAAAGTTCTGAACGGATTTTGATGAAACTTTCAGGAATGATAGATAATAGGTCAAGGAAGAACCCATTAGATTTTGAGGTCAAAGATAAACATCACACTAAAAGTCAAGAGCTAAAACACATCAGTGGTAATATCTCAGGATTCAGACCAGTTGGAATCTCGCTGGGTTTTTTTTCATTCACATCATCTCACCTTCGGACATCAGATGGGTCAACACCTATGGCTCAATAACATTACATTTTGACATCATATGATGCCTTATCAAGCCTTGGCGGAGGTCTGCTGTCTCTGACTGTTGAAATTTTGTTTAAAAAAAGTTCACTTCTTTGAAAATGTTGTTTTACATGCCCTTTTTAAAAAAAAATGGAGCCCCTGCCCCACCAAAGGTCTCTGTGCTTAAGTACAGTAAAGGAAGGACTTCTACGTAGTTATTTCCACTTCTGCCTGTGGGTACACACACACACACACAAACACACATATGTTAAGGTCAATAAGAGGCCATGCTCCCATGTGTTATAGTGATGGTTGGTCCAGGAGCCTGAGCTGGAACAAACTCATAGTCATTGAGTTTAGAAGGCTGGGGGCTGTGGGTTGATTAGATTTTAAAATAAGATTTATGAAAGTTTTGCATCCACTGGACACAGCTATGGGCGAAAAGAATGCAGTTTGATGCTGAAATCAAAGCGTTTCCTCTACATTGTCTTTGGAATATATATTATGGGATGTTATTTTCTTTTCTAAGTGGCTATTTGTTGGTTCATGGTTCAGACGGAATTGTGACAGTTCTGTTCACTTCTAAAGAAATCTTTAGTTCAGCTATAGACAACACAAACAAGTCAATATTTAAAATACACATAAATATTATACTTTATATTTCTTAAACGGGTGTTGATTATGCAAACCTGACTGTTGTGAGGTGACTAAAAATGTGTATGTGAATGCTTTCTGTTGCTGTTAAATTATATAGAAAAACACGTTTTCAAGCAAAAGAAGTGGAATTCATTTAATTATAAGTTTGTAAAAAGGCAGTGGAAGTCTGTAAATTACACTTCTTCTTGAGTGCTGACAATTTAGTTTGATAATGTTGTACACTCTTAACCCAGAAGTTGTTAAAAAGCACATTTTCTAAGTAAGAATTAATTAAAAAAATAAGTTTTGTTGGATTACTCAAACTATTTCAGTGAAGTTTACTTATACATTGTGATGATAGACTATATTCAAAGTTCTGAGTAATGAAAACTTATATCAAGTTTTAACCCTCCACTAAAAATGATTGGTTTAAAACGTTTTTCATCCAGCTACTTTTTATTTGCCAATGTTAAATAAAATTGTTCATTTAAATCCTTGCATTTTCTGTTTATTAAATGTTTTTATGAACACAAATTGTTATTTTGATTAGAGATAAGCTTTTGAGTTTGATTAACTTACAAAAGTTGTTTAATCAATGTTGAATTATTCTGATTGCAATTGAAAACGTATTTTACCTTTAAAGCTGTTGTAAAATCAACCCCAATATCTCAACATTCAACTGCGAATTTCTAGTTCAAATAACTTGTCTAGTGTATGTACTGCCCTTTTGTCTTTTGTACTTAATAATTGAAGTCCAAAACATTTAGCATTTAAGTTGAACTTACTTAAAAAAATTATTTGATTATTCCTCAAATCATTTAGGTGTAATCACTTGCTTCAATTTTTTAAAAAGCAATCTCTACTTACATAGGCTTACAGTGTATGGTTCTTTGTCATCTTTATGTGTTCAAGACAAAATTAAATTCACTAACTAAATCAATTAATCAATCAATCAAACTTAATTTATATAGCACTTTTCATACATAGTGCATGTAGAACAAAGTGCTTTACATCAGACCCCCCCATTTTCCCACAATTGTAGGAAAAAGTTAAAATATTTACAGAGATAAAAAGAATAGAATAAATACAAACTAAATAATAGTAATAAAATAAAAGTAAATACATAAAATAGCAGAATAAAATAATATTAAGTTTAAAATGTAACTAAACGCTAAGTTAAAAAGGTAGGTTTACCCATGAAAACATGAACACTCACAGCGGACCTCAGATCCTCAGGTCGACTGTTCCATAGTTTGGGGCCATAAAAACTGAATGAGGCCTCACCATGCGTTTCAGTGGTAACTCTGGGGACAATTAAAAGCTTACTACCTGAGGGTCCAAAAGGGCTCATATGTTAAAAGTTAAATGATATTACCATACCCCTGTCAGACTACATAGCACTCATGTACTGAATTACATTGGACATGTAAACCTGAAATAGAGATATTTTTTTTACACTGCTTTTGGGAATGTTCCCATATTGAACTAAAGTAGCAGGTGTTTGAGTGACACTTCTGCTTCATGTAAACTGTGTTTACTGGAAGAACGGTCCCAAATACCTAATGTTTCCAAGTTAATTTTTAACATTTTCATAATTGGGGTGGTGACAGCATCCAGGATTATACATCCAGGATGTTCATCTATAGCCTGTCCATCCATGGGAGTGGATCTGTCCTTCACTGTAGTGAACCCTAACCCTAAGGACAGGAGATACTTGGGACATTATTACCTCCACCAAGGAGGTGTTTGTTGGTTTGTGTACAACATAATTCGAAAACTTATGGATGGATTTCGACATTTTCAGGGTATGGTGGTAATGGGGAGATCAACGAATGATTAGATTTTGATGGTGATCCAGACCCCCCAGACCAAGGGGTCTGCCTTGGTGGAGGTCTGCACTCTCAGAGTGCTTTTCTAGTTTATTTCTGTGAGGTTATGTTTTTGCCAGCATTCATCTGTCTGTTTGTTTGCCTGTGTACAACATAACTCGAAAACGTAAGGATGGATTTTGATGACATTTTCAGAGTATGGTGGTAATAGGAAGATCAACAAATAATTAGATTTTGGTGGTGGTGGGGTCTGCCTTGATGGAGGTCTGTGCTCTCTGAGTGCTTTTCTAGTTGTTAGCTGTTGTTATCATTATGACAGTAATTATCACTCCCCTCCTCCCCTTTTCCCTTTCACCACTAAGCAATCCATATTGTTTAGTTGCTCTTTATATTTAGTATCTTTCAATTTTACCATAATATTGTCAGTTTTGTTGTGAAAGGGTGGGATTTAATAAGTTGTACTTCCTTCCACTCTCTTTCGAATGTGTTGTGGAATTGTATGACAAATTTGACTGCTGTGTCATTTATTTGTTTATTTCTCTGTTTGTTCTTTTGTTTTTTTACTCTGTGACACAATCAAAACTAACAAACTAACCAAGTAATTATCCTGAAACACTGGGAAACTACAACACACCCTGAATTGAAAGACTGGATCAATGCAATTAGGCTTCATCACATGATGGCCATCTTGAAGGCTCGTGTAAACACAGAATATTGGTGCTGAGGAGGTAGTGAAGGCCTCAGAAGAGACAACTGGGTTCCCACTGCCTCCTGTTAGGGGCCTGGCACAACAATGCTGCCTGACCACAGCCATTGCAGATCTCCAAAGACCCTGCCCACCACATTTCTGAGCTTTTTCAGCTCCTGCCTTTGAAGTTTTGTCCCAATGGATTGTTAAATAAACACTTTAAATAGACAATGTGTAATGAATGGACAGGGACATTTGTACTTCTATTTATGTTACCTACCTGGTATTAAAGTAGTTTTAGGTCACGTGATGCACTTTTAATCATGTTTTTAATCATGTTAACTGTACTTTGATATTTTGTTTCTGCAGTGCATCTATGATGTTTGGTGTGAAATGACAATGAATTATATAAATCAAAATTATATCTATTACCCCATTGGCCTATTACATTTTAAAAAGGACAAATTTGTTACATTATCAGCTGTTATTACATTATTGCCATCTATAGTGCCAACTCAAAACAATGCAAAATCACAAAAGAATTGTTGGACAGCAAGACTGTAATTAAAACTAATTGGATTCCCTCCACTGGTTTGCAGGAAACTCTGTTAAATCCTATGGAATATATTTGTTCTTGTAATATTTAGCAGTACTAGAGGCTGAGGGTGGGGTGCACGATTCAATTATTTTTTTTCTCCTTTTCTTTCTTTTTTTTCTACAATCAATAAAAAATTCAATAACAACAAAAAGATAAACAAATAAGATTAATATTTTGTTGGAATAATGCGCTAGTGATGCATTCAGCAGTGCATCTTGTGTAACGTTTCTGGTATGAGTTTGCTGTGTAGAGGAAATTTATGAGCTGATGTTAAGCACAGACGAGCCTTGTTCCTAAATGACTAATTCACTAAATCACTGTTGTAACATAGTCATACCCCGACGTTGTTGCATCTGCTGATCATGTCTCTCAGCTCACTCTCACTGCCAGATCTGGAGCACAGGTTGTAGCTGATTGGCTGGTATCTTTGCCACCAGGGTCTCCAGGGACTGTTCAGCACAATGTGTTCATTTGGAGGGGAGATCTGATCAACACAAAGAGAGAGAAAAGACACATTACAGTAATTTTTACTTTTACATTATGTGCAGACAAAGTGACTGTTGTGTCAACAGCAGGGCAGACAGAGAGGGTTAGGAGGGATTAGAGTATGGAATGTATATGTGCAGTGTAGAGCATTTAAAAGAGCAGGATTCAAAGAGAAACATCCTGTCTGTTACAGACCTACCCGGCTTAAAAAACAAACTACAAAGCACATGTGCATCTTCAACTCCTTTAAGTAATGAACATACGTCTCTAATAACATTAACATTAACTCCAGGAACTGGGGCAGAATTTCTGGGCTGATGTAAGAGTTAGAGAAAGTGATAAAACTAGAAGATATGAATCATTTCCTTCATCTATGATAACAGGTTTGCAGATGTTGCCTGAGTTATAGCATAAAGATACAAACAGGTTAAACCAGGGCCTGCCAACCTTTAACACTGAAAGTGCCATTCGAACCTGGTTTCCACAGAAAAGTAAACAATGGGAGGTGCAAATACTTTTTGACATTGAAAAAAAAAAGAAAAACGCATTGAGGTAAAAAAACAAGTTCCTTTTAATGCTTGGGGGGGGGGGCACCTCAGTCAGACACTTATTAGTGCTTTGACCATTTTGAAGATGTTCTGATCTAAAATGAAGAGAACACTATATATATTGCTTCTTCTTATCTTTACGCTGATCCAGTGTAAAGCAAAGACTACCCAGGCCTGGTTAACCTTTGACCCTGTGGGACCTCTGCCAAGGAGGTATTAAATTTGAGCACATTTGTTTGTCTGCCTTTCAACAGGATTACGCAAAAATTTCTGAACGGATTTTGATTAGATTCTCACAAGGAACAAATGATTAAAATTTGTTGATGATCTGGAAGAGATCCTGGATTCTGGATCACTTTGAAATGTATTCTCCATTTACCACAATGTAAAATTTGAAAGTGATCCAAAATTGAATCATGTGTTCCTCGTTTTATCAAAATCCATTTAGAACCTTTTGCGTAATCCTGACAAAACGGACTCTCTTCATTTAAAGGGGGGAGGTCTGCCTTGGCTGTCAAAGTGCTTTTCTAGTTGTAGTTGTATTTCTTTTTCCACACTGAGCCTGTGCATGGTGTGTTTGGGTCCAGGTCCGTCACCAGGTCTTCAGATATTTTTCTTTTCTTACATTTCTCCATACTCTTGCTCGGGTTGAAAGTTCTGACAAATGGACGGTGTTTTGGCAGGTATACAGTATACCGGCTTCCATGACTATGACGTTTATTTTGAGCCATGAAAAATAATAAAATATATTTATTTTATTAATATTTTAATATTGCAAGATAAAGGTAAAGGTAATTTATATTCCCAAGCCACTTGAAGTCGCAGGACAAGGTTGCCCACCCCTGGGTTAGACTATAACAACAAACCGGTAACACTAGGGTTGGGTACCAAAAGTCGGTATAGGTATGGAACCTGGGCAAACATTAATGATAATAACCAGACTGAAATCTAATATGAATTTCGGTACCTTATTTTGGTACCACACATATATGCAGCTGTTGTTTAATTACGACCTCTATCCACTGTTAACAGAAGCAGGGCACACAGCAGTGCAGACATCAACAAAGGTGGAATGTGCGGTTACAGTTCATAAGAAGTTCCAGATTCTTCAATATGCTACAGGTGTTAAAGACATTTATATCTAAAGGCTGGAATACACCTAATTTTATTGAAACACTTGGTGACACACAGTGTTTACTAAAGTCTCTAAAGAGCTAAGTAGCCTAGCACTGTGCTAATAGCACATTAGAAATGGAAATACCCAGTGTGTTAATGACAGACCCAAGAGATAAATCTTCAGACCAACTACTGTAGAGATACTGGACCATGACAGTGTCAGAGTGAGTCATTTTAATAACTGCACCACCATGACGCCATGTTAAATCTATATGTTTAAAATGTTAAATTAACATGTTACACTTCAAAAAGAAGTCTTGTGGCATGTGAGGAATGTCAGTCTTTATGTTGCACAGGTGTTTTGACATCAGTAACTCACATGATAAGGGATAGCTTTATTTTGAATATCAAACATGAATGTATAATATAAAACCAACTTAATACCAGTGTAGTACCCCGACATCAGCAGCTCCAGCTCATCCATTTTGTTAACAGCAGATCTAGTGTTCGCTTGGTAGCGCTGGTCTAAAAGGCCACATGCTTCCTCGGCCTATCTCCATTTCCTGCGCCATGTGCGCCGCCCCCCCCCCCCCGATCCGACAAGAATCCAGGTGGAGCATGGCGGTGTCACTATCTCTGGTGGTATGTTATGAAACTGAAGGTCCGTTGTGATATCGGTTTGACACACTAAACCAATGCTCTGTAACTGTATGAGTTAGAGAGCATTGCAAAAAGCATATGAGTCCTAAGCCACTCACACAGAACAAACAAAAGTACAGGTGTAGGGAGCTTTGAGCCTCTGCCTTTTATCTGCTTAGAGTTTGGACCTTAGTTTTAGCCTTTTGTGGACATACCTGAACTCCAGCAAAGCCATTAGGACCCAGGAAGCGTTCACACTCTGCAGCAATGTCAGCCCAGCGCCACTCAAACAGGTGGACTATGGCCGTCCTGTCGTGTTTGAAGTTGGGGTTGTGCTGGGCCAAGCTGAGCCCAAACACTGCCATGAGGATCAACAGCTTCATTGCTTTCCGTATTTAAAGCTAGAAATCCACAATAAGTCACTGCTCACCTTTGTTATTTATACACCTTAGTGAACTCTCACGAACCAATGACAAACATGGAAAATATCAGTAAAAGAGATGAAACAGCTGCTTTACTCTCACAGCTTGTTTCTAAAAACATAACAGTGAAGCATGTGACATACAGGTTGGAAAGTGAAAAAGGTGATGTGTGTTTGTGTCTTTTACAAACATGGCTTTCATTGTATGGAGGACTGAACCTGCCATAATTACAAATGTAAACAGAATTTTTTTTTTTTTTTTTTAAAAAAAGCTTATTAGAACTATTTAAGTACCAGTTATTTCCTTCTTTCATTTTTATTCCTGCATTTATTTCTGCATTGCTTTACATTCATATTTTCTTTAGGATTCCCTCTTTTATATTTTTTCCTCTATTTATTTATGCATCCCATCCCTGTCACTGATGTATTTGTGTCACATATTTATTTCTATCATGTATTTATTTCTGTCACATGTTTATTTGTGTCACCTATTTAGTTCTACCATATTTATTCCTGTCACGTACTTATTTCTGTCACATATTTGTTTATTTATATATATTTATTCATGACAGAAATAAATAGCTGACACAAATTCAATTTAGTATTATTCATATAGCCTCAACTCACAACAACGTCATCTCACAGGTCTTTACAGGGTTGATTGGAGACAACAATCAACAAAACAAAAAATAGGTAACAGAAATAAATACATGACAGAAATAAATACATGACACAAATACATCAGTGACACAAATAAATATGTGATACATAAATAAATACTTGTACAGTATAGCACTTTTCCACCTTCATTACTGTACTTAAGTAGATTTTTTTAGGCATCTGTTTTTACTGGAGTATATTTTCTGTAAATATTTCACTTTTCCTTCCTTACATTTATATAAATATCTGTAAAAGAGCAAAACTAACGAAAATGTAAATGTAAAACAATCCAGAAATAAATGCAGGGATAAAATTGAAATAGGGGGAAAAAAACTAAATGGCACCTACATGGTTTTAGCAAGCATGTTTTTATATTTGTATTTATATTTTTAATTTTGGCAGGTTCAGTCCTCCATACAGGAGGTGGGAAGTAACTAAGGAAACGTACTTCATTACTGTACTTAAGTAGATTTTTTTTAGGCATCTGTATTTTTTTCTGTAAATATTTCACTTTTCCTCCTTACATTTATATAAATATCTGTACTTTATACTCTTTAGATTCTCAGAATAGACTTATTACTTTTTCAAACTAAACAGATGTGACGGTAGAAAAATAAGTCACTTCAGAGGGAAAATCAGTGGAGAGAAACTGTGATTTTTTTTTTAATATTATCATTAGGACTTTAATCTCATAATTATGCATTTTTAATCTAATTTTTATTTATTTTTTTTTTTTTTTTAAAGTGTGGCTCAGTTGGTAGAGTGGGTCCAAACTGAGAGATTTGGAGATTCGCATCCCGATTCTGGCTGTCCACATGTTGAAGTGTCCTTGGGCAAGACCATATTGCCATTCAATCTTAATTGTGACCCCCCCCTCCACACACAAACACACCCCTGTTTTTCCTAAATTTCCTGTCCATACCTGCTAAACGGAGTAACTGTGACCCAATTAATCATTGTTTCTCATCTCATCGTCTGAACCCGCTTTATCCTCACTAGTGTCACGGGGGTCTGTGGGGTCCTAATCCAGCTACAATGTGTGAAGACGTCACCCTGTATGAGGCGTCAGTTCAATGCAGGGCTAAACATATACAGTGGTACGTCTACTTACGAAGGACCCAGCTAATAAATCATCCAAGTAACGAAAAACCATTACCTCAATTTTTAGTCTATTTACAAAAGGAAACTGAAACCCCCGAAACATGAATACTATGCACATTACTGTACGTACTGTATGTACTACGTAATGTATGTAAACACATCATGTATACGTACTTTACGTAACATCCCAATGGCTATGAGGGAGCTACCCTAAACTTTTTGTAAAGTACAGAATTCCACACTCAAAGCTGTGGAATTCATTTTAGTTCAGGTTCCACATGCACACCAATATGATCTACAGAAAAATAATGCCTCCAGATTGTCTTCTGTTTGATGTAAAAAAACTATTAAAATTAAAAAATACATTATTATATCCATTTACTATATAAATAATGGCAACTTCCATTTTATGTATTTGTTTCAGTGCAAAAATAGTGCATTTTTGGGAATAGTGTTATCTTTTTTGTTTGGATAGTTTATAGAAGTAAGTAATTTCAAAACTTTTGTGCACTAAAACAAAGATAGAAAATAGGATTATTATTTATACATTATTATGATTTTATTTTACTGGTCCGGCCCACTGGAAATTAAAATGGGCTGAATGTGAAAGTCTCCCCTGCTTTAGAATGTGACTGTAGCTCTGTTGCCAATAACACTTATGGAAAATCTTGAGTCCTTGAATAACTGTGATCTGCTTTTACATCAGGAAAACCAATACAGATAGAGACGCTTTTAAATAAAAAGGTTAAAAGGTCACACATGTTATGTAAAATATGTTTACTAAAGCAGTCCTGATAAAACACCAGAGTTTTCCCATGAGAGCCTGAAATCTGACCTTTCACTCAGTTAGATGAGAAAAGGGTCAGTAGAGCTGCATCTGAGTCAACCCTGGGGTATAAACATTAGATAAGGGGAAAAAAATTAACAGAAACTAAGAAACAAAGACTAAATCTATACTATGATTAACCCATAAAGACTCTAACATCCACTGGTGTCGTAAAAAAATATACTGATTCAAAGTGTTTAGCGCTTTAACACTTGATGTATCAGTGCGGATGCAGATGATTTAAATATTCAGGAAAAAAAAATTAACAGTGTTTTCACTGAGTTTTGAGTGGGTGTATGGGTTTGTAAAGTAGACTGTATAGGACTCCATAACAAATGGGAATAATTTATTACAAAAAAAATTATGATAAAAATAATCACAATTATGAAAGTAAGTCACAATCATGAGATAAACGTCATAATTGAAAGAGGACACAAACCTTTTGTGACCTATTGTGATGAGGCGGCTTTAAGTGCTCTGTAATCTGCCCAGTGTGTCTCCAGAGTCTTTCTAATTGAACCTGAGCACTCTCCATTGCTGCCCATAGATGGGTTTCCAAACATTCAAAGATGAACATGCAGCCAGTTGGTAAGAGATGCTAAGTGGCTAGCATTACAAGTCCTACTGGAGCTCCGTGTAGTGTATGAATATAACCGTTTTCCTTGTTGGCTGACTGCTGTAACCTTTTTGTGGGGTTTGTGTCCTTTTGCTGACACTCATTAGCAGTGTTGTACCTGAACGCGTTCATTGAACGATCGTTCACGAACTATATCATATTTTTGATGAATGCGCACGACTCATTCACTTTTGTCAAATGAACGGGAAGTTGTGAACACGGTTATTCTGGCATTTATTGAACTGTGCTCTTATGTAGTTCACATTTCGTTCTTATCACGTAATTATTGAGTCCTATAAGGCATAAAATGGGATCAAAACACAGCATTATCATCTATGTAATTTTTTTATTATTCTGAACAAAATGTTGGCAACATAATGTTGTGGAATAGCCAATGAGAAGCGTTTTGGGCGGGGCAGAGAGAGAGCGCGCGAGAGAGAGAGAGGGGTGCAGAGAGTTTTTGGGAGCGGAGAAAAAGAGTTAAATGTACAGAGTGTGACCGGCGACCGGAGCAGGTGTTGTCCTGTTCTTGGAAATAAACATTGAAAACGAAGCTCACTGAAACAGCTCCTTGTGTTCTAAGAACCTGCAGAGGGAAGTTAACCCCGGGGTAAGGTACTTACTTCCACCCTGGAGGGATGGCATTTTCCCCTGATTTCCTGACTACGGTCAGGATAACATCAAAAACGGTTAATAATAAGTTTACAATAATAACACAAAAAAAGGACGAAAAAGTTCATTTTGGGATCCATGAACTTCTAGTTCATAATTTGGAAGAATGAACGATGAACTGAACTAATTCATATTGAGTAACTTGAACTGAACTTTGAACTAGTTCCTAATCAAGGTGAACTTTCCCAACACTGCCCATTAGTATAAAATATCATGTGGTGTTTAAATCCTAATTCTCTCTTAATAACATAATATGTCGCTGCAAGCATACAGTGGCCGACAGCAGCAAAGGCACCGCATCGACAAAACGCTGCAAACACAAGAAAGATGCACAACCAAAAACACAAACACAGAAGTGAAGCTGCAAGAAAAAAGTGCTGCAATAATAAAAACCAAGTAAATGTAAAAACGTACAAACTCCCAAAACAAATGTGAAAGAAAAATGCTGCACTTGCAAAACAACTGCAAGAAAGAAACACTGCAAATTCACTCCACAACAAAACGGAAAATCACCAAAATAAAAGACGAAGTTCATTAATTGAAGAGGTTAGCATGAATTTTTTAAACACTTGGCCATAATCTGCTACGATAGAAGAACAGCATTGGTACGTTACTAAAATTAGCGACGTACCTATGCTGCTCTACACCTTTTCATGCTAATCTCTTAAATTAATGAACTTTAACTTCATCTCTAGGGCAGCACGGTGGTGCAGCGGTACCTCACAGCAAGAAGGACCCTGGTTTGATTCACACACCAGACCTTTCTGTGTGGAGTTTGCATGTTCTCCCCTCCATCTTCCAAACACATGCACAGATAGGTTAATTGGTAAATCTAAATGGTCCATAGGTGTGAATGTGAGAGTGATTGTTCTGTTTAATGCATTACTGCTGTAATTTTATGTTGTGAAATTCAGGATTTATTACCACTGCTGCCACCTACTGGCAGATTTGGGTAATTTTCTCAACAGCAAATTTACAGCTGGCTGATGTCATAATTGTGAGACTTGTTTTATTTGAATAGAATATTTGCGAGATGTTTGACACTTGTTTACTATGCTAAAATGGTTCGGTACAACTAACTCTCTTTCCAAGTATCAAGATTGCTTTGAAGGCACCGTCGGTGAGTTAAACAATTAAGAAGTCTGTGATGTTTAGATGAAACATTTATTCAATGAGCTGCTATATGATATATGCCATATAATACTATGGTAATGTCATGCTATGTTCAGTTTATTAAACTAGTTGCTATTAGTACTCTGTTGTAATACACTCTGAATGTATGTATTTCATATTTTCATAGTTTTAACCTACTTCAATGGGCCATAAAGACTGCAAAGGAAACGTTTTGTCTGTGTGGTTTGTTGGAGAGAAGTTATCTTGCTTCTGTTGGGGCAGAACAGTACAGTGATTGTTTGTCTATATATGTTCAGCCCTGAGATGCACTGGCGACTCATACAGGATGTACCCCGCCTTCACCCATTGTACCTGGATCAGGCCGCCAGTGACCCCCATGACCCTAGTGAGGATAAAGCGGGTTCAGATGACGAGATGAACTTCGTCTCTAACCACCATTTTAATTTGGTGAAGTTCCATTTTGTTGTGGAGTAAATTTGCAGTGTTTTTCTCTTGCAGTTGTTTTGGGAGTTGCGTTTTGTTGATGCGTTGTGTTTAAACAAGTAGGCTCGCCAAAAGTTACATTTCGGGTAAAATAGCACCAACACCTTGTTT
Source organism: Siphamia tubifer (assembly GCA_020466265.1). Lineage (NCBI taxonomy): Eukaryota > Metazoa > Chordata > Actinopteri > Kurtiformes > Apogonidae > Siphamia > Siphamia tubifer. Next base: position 40,872,547 of record CM035799.1, on the reverse strand, counting down.
CACCGTTACTGTTGTTTACACACCCAGAATAAATTATGTTGACATGTTATATAGACAAACAATCACTTTCACACTTATATAGGTAATGTTTTCTATTAACCAATCATAGCATGTCTTTCGATGGTGGGAGGAAACCATAGTACCTGGAGAAAACCCACACACGGGGAGAACATCCAGAAAGATCTGGAGCTGGGTTTGAACAAGGGTCCCTCCTGGTGTGAAGCACGAGTGCTAACCACTGCACCACCGTGCTGCTTCACCATTGATATCAAAGTTTAATAAATGTTTTTCAAAAAAACATCCAACCAATGCTAGCAAGCAGTCGGTCAGTTCATGAACAGGATTCAAATGTGTGGACAGATATGTTTCAAATGAATGGGCTCTCTGAATAGTAAAGTAGTGTTTTTTTTAGCTTCTTTGTCATCTTATTAACATTGAACAAAAGCTTAAGGTGACATTGGCTACCCAAAATATATAGTCACCACTTATGGTGAGACACTCTCCTAGACTTTTTAATGACTGTAGAGACTTACAGACGTTTTAATGACTAGGACACATACACTGACCAGACATGAAGTGACCACCACAGATGCTCTACTTAACCCTCTGGGCGCCCAAGTCGCAAATTTGCGACAAGCGGCGGTGCTCTGTTTAATCCACTCTCTCATCTAACTGCGATTTGAATGCAGTTCATACTCCATACTATTAGGTGGCAGACATGCAAATCTGTCTCCCGAGCACAAATTTAGGCCCTGCCCCCATGAAAAGTTTTCCAGGAAATGCCTTGGTAAATAACCGCACCTCGAAGCGCTCGCTCGAGGTGCTCCGGAGTATTACGGAGGCGGCTGCTCTCGCATTGCTGACTAAAGTTATACATCAAACACACGAAATGGCAAAAAAGAGGTTCACGGTTCATGAGGCATTGTGTCAGGTCTTAGCTGACTCGGATTCTGAACCTGAAGATCCAACATTTGATGATTTTGACCGAAGTAGTAGCAGTGATAGTGAGGAATCTGACCAGGGAAACTATTGCGTACAGTGTCATTTGGACAGATAGAATAGAACTGATTTCTCAGTGACCCCCTGAGGCATGTGTATGGATGAATATTTGGCATGTTTGTGTAGTTCTTAGGCCTACATGTTTCATTGTTTTGAATAATATTTTGAATCAGTTCTTTGCCATGTAAATAATATTTTGAATTGTATTTTGAATCAGTTCTTTGAAATATAAAATCAGTTCCTGAAATATAAATATCCTCAATCAGTTCGTTGAGCTTATCAAATTTGCTCAAAAGCTAAAAAGGATTCTTAGCTAGAGTTATTGATACTCAAATATGATATTTCAACCCTCTTGATAATATATGAAGTATTTTCTCTTTTTTCCATGCATATTGTCTAAAATTACCTTATTTTATGGCCAGACACACAAGAGAAATTTCAACAGAATTCCGAGCAGTCAACATATGTCATCAATGTTTTCTTGGATGCTCACTACGGATGCATCTAAAGTAAATAACAGTATTTTAAGCAACAACAAGGTCACAGACACTCAGTAGATGACAAAACATTAAATTTTTAAGCAAAACATCCCAATTTGATTGATCCAGAGTCTCTCCCACTATTTATTGTTGTAATAATTCTGAAGTAGCAGCTTGACTGAATCAACATACTATGGGCAATTTCGATTAACCACTTAACCTATCAGTGCATGTGTTTGGATGATGGGAGGAAAACAGAACTTGAAGAAAACACATGCAGTAACAGGGAGAACATGTAAACTCCACACAGAAATAATAATAGTAATAATTATTATTTATTACTATTATATTATAAGAACAATTGTTTTATATAACAACATTTCCCAAAGAAAACTTGGTACACTGAGTAAAATATAAAGATGCAAAACATATAAAGTTGTCTAAAATGGAAGAACTTCATATTAACAATGATGAGAGATAAGTAGGTTTTCTCAGATGTAAGACACAGCTGTAAAAATATACTTTACTTTCATTAGTGTCAATCCATTATACAGGAAAGTGATATTTTAATATTTGGAGTAAAATCTGCTTTATTATTGATGAGGCTGGCCTGTTTAACACTAAGAATTATGAGAATGTTTGTCAAGATTTTGTTCCTAAGTGTTTTTATTCTTCTTTAGGCTGGAAAAAAACTATGTGATTGAAATCTTTTTAATAAACCTATTTTTTATGGAGTTACAAAAATGTCTACTCAGTTGGAAAACATGAAAGCAAAATGCAGTATTTGTTTAAAAAGATTGTTTATTTATTTTATTTATTTACAATCATATATATATATCTATATATATATATATATCTATATATATCTATATCTATATATATATATATATATATATATATATATATATATATATATATATATATATATATATATATATATATATATATATATATATACATATACAGTATATATATATATATATATATATATTATATTTTAATTTATTTGTAATTAATTAGGTAATACATTTATTATTATTTATTTAGTTATAAATACATTTTATTTATTCATTTTAATTCAATAATTAATTGAATAAAATGTTTTGTATTGATTTACAGGTAAACATGTTAGTGCAGATCACATATTAAGAACAGACAAGTTACAATAATAATATTGACTGAATGATATGAAAGTATAAAAGAGGACAGCTGTAGAATAACTGTCTATTGTAGTGACCGGTATGCATCAAAGGCTTACTACAGTGTGGGTGGTGTGCATACAGATACAATCAAATGCCTTATTAACAGTGCAGTGGAAGCTTTTATGAATACAGTTTTAATATCCTTTGTCCCACCTGCTTCCTATGTAATGACCTTCCTTCTGGCCCTGTCGCCCGCCCCTGTGGAGAATGTGTCAAATGGACATCTGACTCACTTTACTTGGTTTCGTTCTGGGTCATTCCTCCCAGCAAGTCCTTGGGTCACAGCCGTGTAAAATTGAAGAGGCCCAGACATGTTTGTGGTGGAAACACTCAATAATGACTCATCTTTGTGCAGACTGTGGGTGCTGACATATAAGGACTAAAGGGGTGAGGATGTAATTTTACAGCAGAGTGGAGAGTTGTCAGGTTAATACAGCCTGTTCACAGGACTGTCAACAGGTCCCAGCTGAGCCTGTAGACATAAAGAAACAGGACAAAAGAAAATGCATTCATATGCCTTGACCTTTACAGCAATGTGGACATGTCTGATTCATTACCCTGCCCCCTGAAGGGGTAATGAATGTTTATAATTTTTATAGAAATAATGTTTTTATCTTGTTCATTTGTTTGTCTGTTTGTTTGTCTGTTTGTCAGCACCTTTATGCAAAAAGTACCAGACCAATTTTCAAGGACATTTTCAGGAAAAGTGCAGAATGACCAGGTGTCAGGAACAGTGTTGGACACGTTAATTTGAAAAAATTATTTATTATAGATACTTCTCCCAAAAAGTAACTGAACTACTAACTGAGTTACTCTACTACAAAAGTAACTACTACGTTACCCACCCCCCTCCTCATTTGACGTGTACATTTTTACCTTTGACCTCAATGAGGTTAAAGTAATGTGGGTACTTGCATGTGGCAAAGGCTGTCTTCTCCCTGGAGTCCTCCTCACTTGCCATATCTCGCTCTGTGCTGTAAATATCTAAATACCCCCCACTTTCCATGTGGTCTAAACACCCGTCCAACTAATTTCTCTGATTGGCTGATCTTACTAAACCTTCGCCAATCATCATTGCTCAGGTGGTTATCATAGTGCAACACTCTCACCACATCATCTAGTGACTTTCTGTGATTTTTGACAACACTGTTCATACACACACACACACACATACAGGTGCAAGTCCTGCGTCTGTATGCACAAAGGCGGTGACAACGTTTTTTAAATTGGGCAGCCTCAGTAACATGCAGTAACAGGGTGTTGGAAGTGGAAACACCGTTATACTGACAGTAACAGTAATTAGTTAGATTACAGAAAATAGTAACAGCATTTATTTAAATGCCATTATTTAAACGCCATTATTCCCATCACTGGTCAGGAAATAAACTGACCTAAATGCAGGACTCAGAGACATAGCTAAATTTTTAAAATATTTATTTGAGGCCACAGTAGAAATAAATTCAGAAAATGATTCTATCCCGTTGTACGTCAGGGAACATTAGTCACCATTAGACGCCGCTAAGGGACAGGTCAGAGCATCAGTCAAAAAAACAGGTAAGGGTCATACACAAAAAACTATTACTGAGGTGCAGATGGGATTCAGGCCAAAGAGCCAATGGTAATTGAAGTGCCTTTAGGGGTTTGGTGATCTCATGGTCAGTGTCAAACAAAAAGTCAGACAACAAAAAGACAACGTAACACAACAATGCAGATAGGGAACAGACAACAGACAAAATCCAAACGGAGTCATAAATTGGGTATTCAAAGACTGGAGATATAATGCTCATTTGATGCAGACAAACTCACACTGACATAGAGGACACACAAGGTTTAAATAGGGGACACAACAGGTGTAACACATGAGGACAAATCAATAGGATGGAGAAAACACCAGTGACAGAAAACAGGAAGCAATACAAAAAATAGACAAAACATGACAACAAGAGTCCCAGATCATGACAGAATAGATCCAGTTTGTGAACCATATCATAGCCTTAGGGTGGGGTCCCTACGAATGATACTTGCCATGCACAATATATCAAACACAGTTAAACCTACTGTACAGTAGTCGGTGTTGCCTCCCACCAAACTCTTGGCGCTGGGGCCCATAATCGAGCCCTGTATCTACTATATAGTCTAGTAGAGTCTAGTATATAGTATGTCTAGTAGATATAACTAATTTTTTAGAAAATAAATCTGGAAGATCTTATTTCAAGAGATCTTACATAGATAATTTTTTTCACTATATATTATAATATTTATTATAATATTTTATTAAAATATTTTTGTATGTTTTTTGTTTGTTTGCTTTAACTTGCTTTCCCAGTTTTTTTTTTTACGTTTACAGCATAAAATACATTAATTCCATTTAGGGTCATTTTTTATCCTACTTATGTCAAAGTGTAGGTCCTGGCAGGTCAAGCGTCTAAAGGTTAAAGTGAGGAGATCGTCTGAATTCACTGGACCTACATTCAGCGCAGGTACATGATGGAGGTTTTATTTAGGTTTCTCCATTAATAATAGGAATAAGGAAACAGCTGGGCAGCACTGTTTCAACTCTGAGCTTAATGAGCGAGTCTGTGCAGTCAATGTCAGTGAGGGCACAGTCAAGCATCACTTTTCTGACCCAGTTATGGATCAGATTGGCCTTTGTGGATCATTTTTTGTAAACCCATGTGTTGATATATTTTGTGTAAAATTACCTTTGCTTGAGGAAAAGGTGATAAATTTTGCTTCAAGTTTTTGGATAAAAGATAAAAACATGTGTCCACTTAAACCTTGTAGTCTGCACCCAGACTGTATCCGGTAACAGTTAATCTGTATTCATTGTGAGACTGACACAGCTGGAGCGCACAGCGTGGACTTGGCTACACTGTTTACAGACCATAATCATACAGCAGTGTGGATGCTCACAATGTTATCATTAGACTTATCATTGTAATTGAAGTGGACAGCGTTCTACAATAACATGCATCTGGGAATGTGCATTTACCATATTTTCTGAAATAAAAACCGAGAGTCAGTTAAAAGCCAGTTCTGTAAAAACAGCCAGTGTGAAGACTGACATGAGCAAATTAAAACCAGTCTTCAAACAAAAGTCTAGAAAATTACATGGATAAAGTTCTGGTGTGTCTCACAGAACCTACAGTATATAGATCTGTAAGTGCTTTCATTTAATTGTATTTATTTGTCTCAGATTTACAGAGCCCTTCTGATGACATGGCAAAAAAAATCTAAATTGTGGTCATGTATAAGTACAAAATACTAATTATATCTTGTACCTCATGGCCACAAAATAGGAATTTTGTGTGCACAAAGTACTAATTTGTGGCCACAAATGAAGTACACTGTTAACTGTTTTCTAATTAAGGTTTAATTAAAAAAATATGTTTTGCTGGTTTACTCAAACTATTTAGGTAAAGTTTACTTAAAAAAATGTAATGATAGAGTGTACTCAAAGTTCTGAGTAATGAAAACTTATAAACATAAAAGGTATGAACATAACCAGTGACAAAGGGCAGCTCTGGTGGAGTCCAACTTATTACCGGCTATGCAGACCAGGCTCTCACTCCTTCGGTACAGGGACTGAATGGCTCCTAGTAGGAGACCATCCACCCCATAGTTCTGGAGTACCCTCCACAGGATTCTCCTGGGGACACCGTCATAAGCCTTTTCCAAATCCACAAAACACATGTAGACTGGTTGGGCAAACTCCCATGTCCCTTCCAGCACTCCAGCGAGGGTAAAGAGCTAGTTCACTGTTCCACGTCCAGGACAAAAACCACATTGCTCCTCCTCGATCCGAGGTTCAACAAACAATCGTACCCTCCTTTCTAGTACCCTGGAGTAGACCTTACCAGGGAGGCTGGGAACTGTGATCCCACGATAGTTGGAGCACATCGTCTGGTCCACCTTCTTAAAGATGGGAACCACCACCCCGTTCTGCCACTCCAGCGGCCCCGATGACCATGCAATGTTGCAGAGACGTGTCAGCCAAGACACGTCCAGAGCTTTGAGATACCCAGGATGGATTTAATTGATCACCGGGGCTCCACCACTGTGGAGTGACTTCACTACCTTGGCAACTTCTGCCCCAGAGTTCGGTCACCCGTCCCCCAGTCTCTCGGTTTTACTTCCAACCTGGAATGCATGTTGGTGGGATTGAGGAGATCCTCAAAGTATTCCTTCCACCGTCCAACTATATCCTCAGTTAAGGTCAACAGCTCCCCACCCCCACTGTAAACACTGTGGGCAAGGTGCTGCCTTCTCCCACTGAGGTGCTGGATGGTTTGCCAGAACCTCTTTGGTAGTCTTCCTCCATGGTATCACCGAACTCCGCCCACACCCCAGTTTTTGCCTTGGAAGCCGCTGCAGCCCACTTGGCACCAGTCAGCTTCCAGAGACCCACAGGACATCCATGCCCGTAGGCCTCCTTCTTCAGCCTGACGGCTTCCCTCACTTCTGGAGTCCACCAGCAGGTTCGGAGGTTACCGCCAGCTACCATACAGCTACCATACAGCTACAGCTTGCTACGACCACTTCAGCAATGGCGGAGCAGAACAGAGCCCATTCAGACTCAATGCCCCCGTCGACCCATGGGACATAATTGAAGCTCTGCCAGAGGTGTGAGTTGCAGATCTGGGAAATATTAATTCAGATACACCAAATATCTGCAAAAAATTATTTAGTTACTAAATTGGAATTAATTCATATTCCTAAATATCTGGATGATACTGATTTATACATTGTTGAGTTTACTGATAAAATATAATTAATTTCTACTCAGTATCTTTCAGCTGATATTATTAAAAAATTAGTAAAATGCAATTGATAAAAAATAAAAAATGTCATTAACTCAACATAACAATATACCAAACTGCACAGTCTTTTTTCATGTAGAGTTTAATAGAATTTATTTTGTTAATATTACTTAAGCCCACTCACACTTTTTAGAGTGTACTAAAATGTGACTAGGGATTTTAACTGATTAAAATTTCAATCAGATTAATCACAGGGTTACTTTGGATTCATTTCGATTAATCATGATCAAAACACTTTATGTCTATTGACTGTTCTGTCTCAGCATTTTATTTGTACTCAAATTTCCCACAAAATACACAAAAATAAACACAGAAACTGCTATTAAAAAGACATACAAAAAATAAATCCACAAAAAATGCACAAAAATATCGAAAATAAAACATATTTAAAAACTCTTCAAATACAGCTGATATTATTCAAACAAAAATAAGTAAAACCAAATTGATAAATAATTCAAATATAATTTACTCAACATAACAATATATAAAACTGCACAAAGTCTTCTTTTTTTTTATGTAGAGCACAAGTGTCAAACATGCGGCCCGATGGATCCAGTCTCCACCCTGAATTTGTGAAATGCAAAAATATTCATTAAGATATTAACACAATCTCTAACAGTATAGAGACGGAGTAATTATACAACAGCTGCATATGTGGTACTGATATTCATGTTACATTTCGGTCTGGTTACTACAATTAATGTTTGCCCTGGTTCCATACCTATACCAACTTTCAATACCCAACCCGCTCGCTTTCTGTGTGTTAGTGAAAATGACAGAATCGAGTTGGGAGGGGGGGGCCTATTTGTGACGCTCATTCTGAGGAGCTGCGCCATAAATTACTGTATGTATGGGAAGAAACATTGGACCTTGTGAAAGTCCATAACAGGGGGGCGGGACTTATGGCAATGGTCAGAGCGGCAAAGTTAGAAAGAGCAATGATATTAGTTTAATATCTTTGTTGTTGTATGTCGTAATGGTGTGAAACTTTGCACTGCAATCTGCCATAGTACTGGAAAGTCATCCTCCAAATTTTGGATCATTTGTTGGAGTTGTGCAGGTGTTAGGTGTTCCACAGACAAACAGGACACAGTATAGACAGATTTGTTGAATTATAGATAGATTTATTTGCTTTTCTTTTGTGTGTATATTTAAATGTTTTTTAAGGGTGACCCTTATTACATTTTATTTTGTTTTTCTCTCTTGCTCTTTGTGTGTGTGTGTGTGTGTGTGTGTGTGTGTGTGTGTGTGTGGGTGGGTTGCTCTTTTTGTGATGTGTTGCAGTAAGGTATTTACTCTGTAATGCTGATAAAAACCAATAAAAATATATTACAGGAAAAAAAGATATTTATCATTTTAGTTCAGGTTCCAGATTCAGTCCAATTAAATCTGAAGTGGAACAGACTGGTAAAATACTATCAGAATAATCTATAAATACTCACAACTACACGTTTTTCTCTTCCTAAATGCTAATATTTTCACATATTTGGACTAAAACTATAATTTTGTCAAAAAAATTATATAATTTGAATAAATATGAATAAGCTTTTTAAGAGAAGTCAGTGCAATATTAACAATATTCTGCCTCATATTAAATGTTTTGTGTATTTGTTGACTCATTGAGATCTGTGAGTTATAATGAAAATGTAGAAATGATCATCAAAAGCATAATATTGTTAGAATTCTGCTTATTCTTTCACCTTGTTCATGTTATTCACATTGTTTGAAAGGATTGTTTGTCGATATAAACCTTTTCATTGTCAGTTTGACACCCCTGATGTAGAGTTTAAGAGAATTTGTTTTGTTAATATTAATTAAATTAAGTCAAACTTTGAGAGTGCAGTAGTAGTTCATTTCTTTTACTTCTGATCTGATTGATTCAGTACTTGATGTTCCTATCCTTTATTTTCTCTGTGGAACAAGACATATACTGAGGTTAAAAGCAGTAGAGTTTATTTGAAATGATTAGTGTGTGGTTTCATCCTCATGACGCAGCATGCTCCGTGGGAGGAGATGTCAGAAAGCAAAGTAAAGGCCTAAACTCACTCACATTTTCCCATGGGCCCCAAAAATTCCAGTCAGACCAAAGTCCTTTCCTGTACGGACAACACAGGACATACCTCCAGAGGCGATGAAGGCTTTGGGGGGACAAAGCTTTCTTTCACAGCCTGCACTCTGAGCGCAGGTGAAGGGAGGGAAGCCAGGTCACTCAATTCCCACCCCAGGTTTTGTCATGGGAAAGTGGAAGAGTCACAGAAGGGGAGGAGGAATAGGAGTGTGTGTGTGTGTGTGTGTGGGGGGGGGGATAAAATAGGACAAATGGAGTACATGTTGAACTGAGACACAGGGTAAGTAAGAGTGAAGAGAACATGGAAGAAAAAAATTATTAAATTCACTATCAAAAAAACGAACTAAATAGTTCTGATCAGTCAGTAGCCTGTTGATCTTGTCATTCAGTGGCTGCTGTCACAACATGAACATTTCTGTAAATGTGTTAGTATTAGCATAAAAAAGCTATTTTTCAATGGTTGTCACTGGGCAAGATATAATATGCCAGCATCCATAAAATTAAAAACATTTTAAAATATAAGTCTTTACCTGCTCACATTCATGTTGTGCGGTAGGTGGAGATAATTTTGGAATCAATGTTAGATTTTTTTTTTTCAATAAAAACTGTAGTTTACTGGCAACATATAGACTACTTCTGAACTACATTGTTTGAATAAGACAATAGGCATAGAGGTTCAGTTCTGAAAATTGGGGGAAAATCTTTCATACAAATGACACGCGGGCAGATAGAGGTTTTAAAATGCGGTGGCAGATGAAAATATACATCATCCACACATCTCTAATTTAGACATAAATAAAGGGAGCTTACACAGGAATGAAAATGAGTTGAGGAAACCTGGTGTACTTTCTTCATTCTTCCTGGAGTATTTGGAATGGCCTAGCATGGACACAGAGGTGGAAACCAAGCATATTTATTATTCTCCACTTAATAGTCTGATGTAAGACATTTGTTGCTTCACTGGGTACTGCAAAATTTTACTGCCCTTTACTTTGCATGATCCCAGTACTACCATCAGATTCACTAACAAGTGTCACAAGTCTTTCACCACTTTCTCCCTTTAGGTGTTTAAACCTTTGATGCATACTGGTCACTATAATGGACAATTATTCTGCAGCTGTTCTCTTGTATATTCATGGGTTTTGTTGTTTTAGTTCCATATCAGTCAGTTCATACCATTACTGTAACTAGTCTGTTCTTAATGGGATAGTTCACTGTTTTTCACATGAATTTGTATGGGATCACTGTCTTTACTCTCTTGCACCCACAGTCTCTTGTGAGTCCAGTCCTGGTCCGGTTTTGGTCAAAGCGAAAGTGGTCCCGGCAGGTTTCCTGGAGTGAACACAATGAAACGTGTTTCTTCTCAAAACAATATGTGTTTGAATGAGTGATTTATTTGCATCACAAAACCATCACGGAACAAAAACTCACACATCGTAATTGCTTGGAGCTACTTTCTCTCAATAGCGATCAATGCATGTTGTCACTGCTAACAGTTATGCACCTGCACGTAGCAGTTGCAAACACTGCCGAACCACTGATGAAAGTAGTTTGCTAAGGCGCACAGCTGTTAGCAGTGACAACACGCATGAATCACTTTTGAGAGAAAGCAAGCAATCACGAGGTGTGAGTTTTTGTTCCGTGACAGTTTTGTTATGCAAATAAGTCACTCATTCAAACACACATTTTATTTTGTTGACCCCAGGAAATCTGCCAGGACTACTTTCACTTTGACAAAAACCGGACCAGTACTCGACTCACAGGACACTTTTGGGGGTAAGTCACTGTGGGTGCACCAGAGTAAAGACGGAAATGAATGTGAAAAATAGTGAACTATCCCTTTAATACCTGATCTGCATGAACATGTTTACCTGTAAATCAGTTGCTTGTTGTAAATAAGGTATTGTAATTAACAGTCTTCTTAAACAAAAATGGTCTATTTCATAATGTTCTGACATTGCATTTTAAATATATGTTTCTTTGCTTCAAAGCTTAAAGGCAAATTGAACTCACTTTTTTGCACAAACAGAATAATGGATTAATTCCTTATTACCTGTTCTATTTTTCAACAAACAAAAGAAATGTGATGGCCATGTGATGGCCAAGCTATGAGCCCATTAACTTTGGCCTATGGCTGGCCGCGCCGGACAAACCGGCAGTAGTGCCAACAACGCTGCGTAATGTCACGAGTGTGAGCCTTCGCAAAGACAATGGCAGATGATAGCAACAGTAGTTCCAGCGATCAAGAAAACCAGAATTTTGAGAATGAAGAGACATTCAGGATCCGTGACGAGACAGATAAGAATGCAGGAGAGTCAGGTGAACATGAAGAGAGCGACAGAGACATCAAACCATACAGATTCAAACCAGAATTGTCGGATTCCGGCACCAACTCATCAGACCAGCAGTGATGGGGAGGCGAGCCGCTTATTGAATATAGAATGGTGGCCTTAAGGGTTCTCAACATTTGTTAACTGTCACTCCTGTTAGATGATAATCATCATATTCCACCATATCAGTCATATTAGTCCTTTTTTCACTACATTTCATCACATTTACTGGGATTTTGAAAAAAATAAAATACAACTAATGAGTCTTGTGTGTCTGACATGTAGCGCTAGCAAGGTGGGTTCTAATTTCAACTAAAGTCAAATAACAATGAAACAGAACTTAACAATTAATATTGAGGCACCATCTACAGGAGTTGTACTACAGGTGGGCTCACAGTACCGGACATGTGACAGAAGTAATGTACGGTACACTTTACTCACCCGTACCTGCATACACTAAACCCATAAACACGGGTCGGGTTATGGCAGAAAAATCCAAGAACTTTTAAGGGCTTTATATTTGGCTAAAACACACACCATCAACTCTGGTCAGTGACATCTGCCGGACATAAAGGTCCTTAAAAATAAAACCAATTGGCGGTTTCACCCATGAATTTGTTTGAAGTTATAAATAGTGTCTTTAGTACCACTAGTTTTAATGTGCATTTAATTTCTTTAAAATAAATAAAACAGTGACTCTTTTAGCCAGGGGCAAGTACTGGGGGAAACCCTGTTATAACATTATTTATATCTAGAAAGTCAATATTGCTGTTGATAAATCAACTTTTCCTCCCCCTTTCTTTTATTTCATCCCTATGACAGCTTTCCTTGGCTACTGGACAGAAATTCCCAGCTGTTGGAAGTGCTTTTTTAGTCAACTGTCAGCTCAAAATGCACCAAAAACAACCAGTATCGACATGCTCACAATGGTAAACATGGAGTAGATAGCCTTTATTGTTATTATACACAAAAAAGTACAATGATATTTTAAAACTCTCCTCAGTTCAGTACATATAGAAAAGAGAGAAAAAAAACCAGACAATTCAATATAAAAAATCAGCGATAAATAAATAAGTTATATGTACACAATAAAAAAACATTAGAAATAATAAAAGATTGCACATTGTCCTGGGCCATAGAAAAGAAATACTGCTGTGTATATGGAGGGATCAGGGAGGGTTGGGCCGGGAATTCAGAGGCACAATGGCTTTTGGAAAGAAGCTATTTTTGAGTCTATTTTTTTTTTTGCTCTGATGCATCTAGTTGCCCCCCTCAGGGCAGCAGGCCAAACAGGTAGGCTCCAGGGTGGTACATGTACTGGGTACAACTTGTGACGTAACGCGGAACTCCGGCTGCACTCACCAAGAATCGGCAGGATTTCCTGGTGGGAAATATAAAATCTCGATTTATTCCAAGTATTATTGAGGGGGGGGGGGCAATGTTATCTTTATAAGTGTATGTACCCAGTGCTGTTCAGGGTTGTTCCCTTCAGTTCAGTTCACCTTTAAACACATGTTTTCCAGCCAAGTGGACATTTTTTTAACTCCATAAAATATAGGTTCATTAAAAAGATTTCAATCACATTGTTTTTTTTCAGCCAAAAGACAAATAAAAACACTTGGGAAAAAATATTGACAAAGGTTCTCATAATTCATGCATCAAAGGGTTAATAGTCTGACGTAAGACATTTGTTGCTTCACTGGGTACTGCAAAATTTTACTGCCCCTTACTTTGCATGTTTTTGTAATGATCCCAGTAATACTATCAGATTCACTAACAAGTGTCACAAATGTTTCACCACTTTCTCCCTTTAGGTTTTTAATACAACTCTTTTTTTGGAGCTTAAATAACTTTAACTAAACTCGGCATACCATGGAGGGAAAATTCTATAAAGTTAAATCCACAGGCTCTTCCAATGGAAAGTTTCAGCCCAGTATCCTCCTTTTCTTTTTCTTTTTTTTGCCATGATGATATGTTGTGCAGATGTTTGGAAAAGCTTTCCATCTCACTGCAAAGAATAACAGCAGCAGCGGAAGTCCCCCAGGAGATGTTAAGGCTCTGAAACCTAATAAGTGTGCACACAACTCACACAATCGGGCGGCTGTGGCTCAGTTGGTAGAGCAGGTCGTCGAATGACTGAAGGGTTGGCGGTTTGCATCCCATCTCTGGCTGTCCACATGTCTAAGTGTCCTTGGACAAGACACTGAACCCTGACTTAGTCTCCCAGTAGGACTGACAGAAACTTAGAAACCTACTGGTGTATGAGTGTGTGTGTGAATAGGTGAATGTGAGGCTAATGTAAAGGGCTTTGAGCACCATGAAGGTGGAAAAGAACTATATAAGTGCAGAACATTTACTCAAAAGAACGCACAATGTGAGCGTCGAGACACTTTATCTTTTCCGCGGCAGAGCTAGCCATTTTGGGGCCCTAGGCAAAATATAGACATGCGGCCCCCCCATTCTGTAAACATACTAACATACTCACATCCACCAAATAATGGTGAGAGATTGAGAGAGAGAAATTAAGTTTCCAGTTGTTAAATCATCAATCTTCAAATGTCCATGTTCCATTAGTCCAATGTCAAACAACAGATGAAGGTTATGTGTGTGATGGGACAAATATTATTTAGACATTAATTCAGGTATTCTGCAGCTATTTGGTGCTTTTTTCATAGAAAAATGTTTTATTACTTTATACCAGAAAAAAATTTAAATGATTTTTTTTGTTTGTTTAACGTGGCTGGTCAGATTGGCGGCCCCTATGGAGGACAGATTTCATGGGGGCCCTAGATTTGCCGAATCCATAGTCCACCACTGACATTTTCAGAGCAGTTGTTGAGTCAGATCTTGTTTCCCACATGCGCTCCATCCATTTCTGAGTAGACACTTTTTTTCCACAGATTCTTGTACAGACACATGCTTCTCACATTGAGACATTAAAGAAACATATGTAGACAGTAATCCTGAACATATACATTACATGACTGCCTTAAATAATTCATCGGTGTAGCACTTTAAGGAGGACACCACTATTGTACCATAAAATAATTAAATGTAACTGGAAATATTCACTAATAATTCATCACATTTTGCCCACATCTGTTTCCACTGACTGTTCTTTTAGCTTCTGGATTTTTGTGAATAACACCAGATACACAAAAGCCCAAAATGTTTTCAGATTGTAACAAATTGGTGCCAAGCAAAACAAACCCCCCATTCATATTTCGACAATTAGAAGTAAATGGGATTTTTTTTTATCATAAAAAATGTTAATTAACCTTTCCTAAAATGACATCACACCAAAAATCATGGAGACGCCTCATTCAGTTTTTATGGCCCCAAACTGTGGAAGAGTTATACAAGAGGATCTGAGGTACACTGCACCCAGAAAGGTTTGACCATTGTCTACTAAAATATATTGTGACGATTAAAATAATTGAAAAGATATTAACTATTTTAACTTTGATTAAAAAGTATTGATTTCATTAAGTAAATTTAAACATAATAATTAAATCCAAAATAATGAAATTATTAGTTGAATTATTTTGGATTTACTTCAGATTTAGCACATGTTGAGTAATTCCAAATTAATTTTACGAAGAAAGCAGTCCAATATTTACTAGTTATCTGGAAAATAAAAATTGTAGATATACGTTGTTGACTTTACTGTTAAATATAATTAATTTCTACTAGTAATTTTTAGCTGATATTATTCAAACAAAAATGAGTAAAATGCAATTGATAAATAATTCAAATGTCATTAACTCAATATAACAATATAGAAAACTGCAGTCTTTTTTTCATGTGGAGTTTAATAAAATGTATTTTGTTAATATTAATTAAACATAGCCAGAATTTTTTAGAATGTGCGAGTGTTCAGAACCTCCCTTTGTAGCTCAGCTTTTAACTAAATTCTTACTTTTAAAAATAATTTTGTTCTGCAGTTTTTATTCATTTATTTATTTATTTTATTCATCTTTTTATCTGTACCTGCAACTATTGTAAAGCGTGTTGTGCTACATGCACCATTTATGAAAAGTGCAATCTTAATAAAGTTTGATTGATTGAGTTCGGTCTATTCTGGGTCACGAGTCACATCATTTACTTCAAATTAGACTGATATAAAAGTCACTTGGTTGGTAATGGACATGCTGCTCGTGTAAACACTGAACATAAGTGTTATGAAGTCAACACCAGCAGGTCGTCCATTAACCAAAAGGTTGGCGGTTCAATTCCCGCTCTGTCCTAGTCAGTCTGTTGTGTCCTTGGGCAAAACACTTCACCCTCCTTGCCTCCAGTGTCACTCACACTGGTGTATGAATGAGTATGAATGTTTGGTGATGGTCAGCGGGGCCGTAGGCGCGAAATGGCAGCCACACTTCTGTTAGTTTGCCCCAGGGCAACTGTGACTACATGTGTAGTTTACCACCACCAGAGGGAGCATATGAGAGTGAATGAATAATGGAACACTAATGTGAAGCGCTTTGGGTGCCTTGAAAAGTACTATTTAAACCTAATCTTGTCTCGTCATCTGAACCTGCTTTATCCTCACTAGGGTCACAGGGGTCACTGGGGGCCTAATCCAGCTAGAATGGGCGAAGGCGGGGTACACCCTGTATGAGACGCCAGTTCATCGCAGGGCTGAACATATATAGACAAGCACTCACTCTCACATTCACACCTATGGGCAATTTAGATTAACCAATTAACCGATCAGTGCATGTCTTTGGATGGTGGGAGGAGTACCTGGCAAAAACCCACATGGACACGGGGAGAACATGCGAACTCCACACAGAAAGGTCTGGTGTGGGATTCAAACCAGGGTCCTTCTTGTTGTGAGGCACGAGTGCTAACCACTGCACCACCGTGCCGCCCCCTCTCTTCCATTATCATTATTATAATTACATGAAATATAAGTGTTTTATATTCCTTCTCATAACATGGTTTTCATGGGGGATCTACAATATTTGAAAAAAAAAATCATGTTTAGAATATATTACATAATCATGTTTGGTTTAAATATGAATCTCCGCTCACTGCAAACAGTTGAGAAGCACCAAACACTAACCCTAAACCTAACTCTAAATCTAACTCCTAACCCAGAGTCTGATCAAACAGACAGTTGAAACACATAACACTCTTGTGCACACCTGTACTTTTAGCAACTATTTCTCCTGGGGTTTTGTTCCATAATTTAACAGTAAAATGTTCAATATTGTACATGACCATATTTTGTGTTAGAACTCCTGTTCTTAAATAACATACGCTGCAGCTTTGGCAAATATGTTTGCATTTTGAAATGAGACACTGGCAAACCCCTTACATTCTGTTTAAAATATGAATTATATATTTATATAATATATAATAAATGGTCTGAACTTATATTGCGCTTTTCCACCATCATAGTGCTCAAAGCGCTTTACATTAGCTTCACATTCACACACACACTCATACACCAGTAGGTTTATAAGGTCAGTCCTACTGAGGCCCTAAGTCAGGGTTCAGTGTCTTTCCCAAGGACACTTAGACATGTGGACAGTCAGAGCTGGGACGTGAACTGCAAACCTCTCTGTCATTGGGCGACTCACTCTACCAACTGAGCCACAGTTATAACATCCGCCAAGGAGGTTATGTTTTTGCCAGCGTTTATCTGTTTGTCTGTCGGTGTTCAAGATAACTCGAAAACTTATGGACAGATTTTGCTGAAATTTTCAGGATATTTTGGAAATGTGAACAGGAAGAACTGATTTCATTTTGGGGGTGGGGGGGTCTACCTTGGTGAAGGTCTGCACTCTGAGTGCTTTTCTAGTAAAATGTATAATATATATATATATATATATATATATATATATATATATATATATATATATATATATACAACTGCCTGAAAACTGTTATAAAGCCCAAAAACATACTATGAAATGTTTGCCCTCAAGTCGATTTTAATAGGACTTATTAGAAGGAATGCCTTTTTGCTGCTGGTGACTGGAAAGTTCACCATAAAATTACAGATGGAGTCAATTTTATGATCCTCTTTCACAGTAGTCAGCGGGAAATGAGAGCTTTGCTTTCATGACCATAAGCTGAGCTACACTTTTACTGGGAGGAAAATTCCCCAGTTCACTGGTACGAGCGGCTTCTGAATGTGTGCAGCTTCTCCTCTGCAGACATTTGTTACCTTTTAAATACAATAACAGGGAATTAAAAGGACTTGGATTTCATGTTATAGTCTGTGGGGGAAAGAAGAATTCACCTTTGCCTTGTTTTCTTTGATTTTCTTCAGCCATAACATGATGTGATTTAGTAAGTTAAAGTAAAAACAACCAAATCTGTGAACATAAGCACTTTAAAAGAACAGTTGATGGATTAGATTTGTTTGTACTGTACATTTACATAGATTAATCAATCATCATGATTAATCTGATAATAAAATGTAACATAATTGAGTGGAACAGTTGTTTTGTTGAAATTGTTGAAGCTGTTGAATAAACATGTTTATTGTATATATTTTCAAATTTTTGCATAAGTTTTAGATATTTTATCACAGTTTTTGGTGGGTTTTCTGTATTTTAAAATAAGGTTTGAAAATTTGTTGGAGCTTTCAGTGCTTTTTAATTTTTAAAAAATTTTTGGGGGAAAGTTTAGTAGATTTTTTGCCAGATTTGTATATACATATATTTAGATACACAAATCTAACCCCCACATGGCGACGCACATCATGGCCTCTGATGCGCTCCCCTATGACACTTGTCTACTCCTGGTTGTGTCTCTTCTGCTCTGTTCAGTTTTTGTTTGGCCCTTCTATGGACATCATTGAACCATTTTTTTACACTGGCCAATGGTTCTCAGTGTATCAGGGCAAACTTCAATAATGATATTTGTGACCAGGATATTTTTGCTTCATCAGTCTCTGGAGGTCTGCTCGCAGTTCCATTTATTCGGGCACTGTAGGTTTGGACCACCAGGACCAAAACAGGAAAGGAAGTACTTCTATTTAGTTTGCTGAAATGGTAAATGGACTGTACTTTTATAGCACATTGTATACACAAATGGGTGCCCAAAGCGCTTCACAATTCCTCACATTCACACACTCATACACAAGTAGATGGCTTCTGCCGATACACCGGCGCTTCCTGACCTTACTGGGAGCAAATTACGGTTCAGTGCCTTGCCCAAGGACACTTTGACAACCCCTAAATCATTGGACAACCCCCTCTACCAACTGAGGCACAGCTGCACACACAGTTGAGGAAGAATACAACCACTTACGAAACACATTTTGACTAAGTTTCTCATAATTCCTGCACCAAAGGCTTAATTTCATGAAGTGTTCATATAAAACATAGGACAGAATTCAGTGTGAATGTGTTTGACTCTCCTGCACCTGACTAACTGCCAGTCCTTTCCATCATATCACTGCTGGCTTTGACATAAAGACAGTTTCCTTTGTTTTCCAGGGCTTTGCTCCTGCAGCGTGAGGAGGAGGAGGGAGGAAGATGAGAGCAGGCTTAGTGAAAGGCTCCAGTGGACAGAAATCTTCCACAGAACACGGTATCAGCCTGGCTTTTCTCAAACACATGCTGGAGTCCTGCCTCAGATCACCAGTGGACCAAACACTCTTCAGTCTCACTCTGTGGGTTATCCCTCTGAATATTTCACAGCAGTGTCATAAACACAGAGTGACTGTGAAGGGCCACTGCTGCCATTGGTCTAGACTGTTCTGTCTTACCCTAGGGATCAGGTGTCAAAAATAAGGCCTGGGGAGCCAAACTTGGCCGTCTAATGGGTCCGATCTGGCCCTTGGGATGAATTTGTGAAATGCAAAAATTATATAGAATATAGTAATAATTAAGGAAGTTAAAATTATTTTACATCAATTCAATCTAAAATGGTAAATGTTCTGCACTTATATAGTTCTTTTCCACCTTCATGGTGCTCAAAGCGCTTTACATTAGCCTCACATTCACCCATTCACACACACACTCATACACCAGTAGGTTTCGAAGGTTCTGTCAGTCCCATTGGGAGACTAAGTCAGGGTTCAGTGTCTTGCCCAAGGACACTTTGACATGTGGACAGCCAAAGACAGGGTGCAAACCGCCAATCCTTCAGTCATTGGACAACATGCTCTACCAACTCAGCCACAGCCGCACCTCAAAAAATTGATATAATAAAGAAGAAATTATAAAAAACACAAATTGTATTCTTTGTTTTAGTGTAAAATAAGGGAATAAATAAATTCATAAATGAATTATATATATATATATATATATATATATATATATATATGTTGTCTGTATTTAGAAATCCAATGTTATTTTTAAGTTGTAATGCACATGTAAAAATGATAAATTAAAGTGCAACACTGTTAATTAGGCCTTCGCCATGGACCATGTCAGCACAAGGCCTATTGATATTTTACTTATTTTTCTTAACAATTTTCAGGTTGTTCATGATATGTTCAAATACAGTTCATCATGGAATTTTACTATTTTTGGTCAAAAAAAGCGAAAACTTTGGAGTCAACATTATTTATACGTTTTTAATCCTATTCTTTCTTTTATTTTAATGGTCTGACCCACTTCATACCATATTAAGCTGAATATGGCCCCTGAACTAAAATGAGTTTGACACCCCTGCCCTTGGGGTTTACCAGGATATAACATATAAGTGCTGTAGTTTCACAGATCTGGTGCAAGTGCGGCAGAGACCAGCTGCGCCACGCCAATAGGGTGTGTCCAGACTAGTTTTGCCCACCTGAATAGTGATTGGTGGGAGGATGTATTGCATTGAAATGTGTCTGACACTCTGGAAACCTACCTGTGAAGTTATGGTGACATGTGCACTCTCCGCACCGGTCAGCCAAACTACCACTAGACGGGCTGTGTTCCCCTTCCGCCAGAAGTAGACTTGGTTTCAGCTGGCAGGCTTTTGGGGCACTGTTGGTGCTGTCGAAGTCAACAAAACTGTCACTCCACCAACCTGAATCAGTGGTTACCTCCCATGAATGTACCACCCAATCCATCTTGGCACACCACGGTCTGCCAAACTAACAAACTGATTGTAAACGGTCTGCACTTCTATAGTTCTTTTCCACCTTCATGGTGCTCAAAGCACTTTATATTAGCCTCACATTCACCCATTCACACACACACTCATACACCAGTAGGTTTCTAAGGTTTTTGTCAGTCCTACTGGGGGCCTAAGTCTAGCACTGTTTGGGGTATGCCAGCCTGCACCAAGCTGGGAAACTAGAGCCCTAGGGGTGTGCTCCAAACAACAAACAAAAAGCATGTTCCAAAACAAAAACTCTTATTTCCTAAACTAATGGTCAAAAGCAAAATGCAATAGGAACTTAAACTCCCTGAAGCAAAAACAGGAGAAAAAATGGAAAACAAAAAGAGCTACTCACTTCTATCACAATACTACAATATCTTTTAAAAATACTAATTTGCAAATATTTACAATCTAACAAATACTATTAAAAAACACACAAATCCAAAACTGGCGACCTAAAAACAGCTAGAAAAGACCTCCACCACTGATCACCACCAGTTTTGTCACTTGTTCCTTGTGTCAGTATCAACATTTCCTGACATTTTCATCCAAATCCATCCATAATGTTTTGAGTTATCTTGCTAACAAACAAACAAAAGGCTGCTGAAAACATAACTCTACCAACTTTCTGGCAGAGTAACAAAGCTTGGGAGTTGGCAGAGCAGAGAGAGACCTTGTTGTGGTCCAGGGACATTTTGATTTGCCAACTCATCTGAGTTCCAGCAGTCACCAGCAGCTTCCTGCTTCCTTAAATCAAGCACAGATACATGACACAGTGCCCCTACAGGGCTGGGGAAGAAATACACACAAATACATGTAAGACAGAAATGATGACATGAGGTCAGTGGTTCTTAACCTTGATGGAGGGACTGAGCCCCAACAATTTCATGTGCACATTCATCCAACCCTTCTTTATTGAAAAATAAAGTAAGATTTTTTTTTCCAAATTCGAGACACAGACACTGGTGCACAGAATGAACCCTTTGATGCACATACTGGTTACTACAGTGGACAGTTAATCCACAGCTGTTCTTTCATGGGTTTTGTGGGTTAATGCATCATCCAGTACACTGTAATTCATATCATTACTGTAACTTTGCTGTTCTTGATGGACAAAATAATAATTTTTTTAATTTATTTTTGCATGAATTAAGTAATAACTAAAATAATAACTAGTATTAGATTTTGTTAAAATGTTACAAACCATCAGTTTAACGGAATGATTTTTTCACTTTGTGGTGTTGGGTTTCAAATTCATGTTTCTTTGTAATTCCAGGAAAAATAGGTTAATAAAAAGAAAAAGAAAAAAATCAAATGACTCAG
The DNA here is from genome assembly GCA_020466265.1 of Siphamia tubifer. Lineage (NCBI taxonomy): Eukaryota > Metazoa > Chordata > Actinopteri > Kurtiformes > Apogonidae > Siphamia > Siphamia tubifer. Next base: position 40,850,269 of record CM035799.1, on the reverse strand, counting down.
GAAAGAAATCTTGATGAAGGTCTTCGTAATTCATGCACCAAAGGGTTAACATCACTGTATTCAAAGAACAAAACGAATACAATGCATGAACTGCATGAATTATATAACTTATTTATAATTTATTATATTTATCATTCATTTCCTGAACCCACTTTATTTTCACTAGGGTCACAAAAATAAAGTATGATTTTTTTTTTCAAATTGCAGACATAGGTATATGTCTTACTGGTACACAAGTGTTCCTTTAGTTTTGCTGATGCTGGATTAGAACTTGGTGTTGCAGATCATGCAGATAGAACATTGACTCCCATCACATTTCGTTATATATGTCAATCCATATTGTACATAGTCATCTGACCACTTTCATTTTTTACTCAACATAGTAATTTAGTTATTATTGATTTAAATATTTAAAAAATCACATGACATAACATCACGACAGTTATAAGTAGACTACTGAGGTCACCAAATTCCCTGCACAGATTGACCAAGAAATGTAAAGTGATCACCTGTAGCTAATGATGGTCAAGTGGGGCGTGTCCTCATGAATCATTTGGGTCAGGTGTGTCTTGACCTCTGCAAAATCCCTGAGACTGACTAACCCAACCCCTAGGGTTCCATCGGACCCAGGTTAAGAACCACTGTCCTAGGGTCATAACAACATCTACTGCTCAATTCGAAGAATATTTAACTCATAAAGACCCACTTTTGTGGGGGCTGAATTTTTCTCTTTATTTTAACCTTTGTTAAAATAAAGGTTACCTACCAGGACCTACACTTTAACATGACTAGGCTCAAAACTGACCTGAAATAGAATGAATGAGTTTTATGATGTAAACTGTTAAAAAAAAATTTCAGTTCACTGGAAAAAAATCTGTCTAATTTGCGTAAATTAAGAAAAAATAAAACCTCTGCCAATGGAACAAGTGAAAATTATCTTATTATCTATTGTCTAAAAATAAGTTTTTATATACTACAGTATATACTAGATATACTAGACTGTATCAGACTATATAGTAGAAATGAGAAAAGTTCTCTTGGTAAGATTTAGATGTTTTCCAGTTCATACAAACCCAAATGTCATCATGGCAATGAACCTATTTGAGGAAAACATGGAATATAAAATTATAACAATTTGGAATTAGAAAGGCAACGGCATTTTTGATAAGAGAAAGCCCTTTTTCCCAGTTCTGTGCAAATGAAACAAACAGCCCAAACTGATCCTTTGAATGCAATGAGTAGGAATCAACAGTTCTCCTTGTGATTAAATCACAGATATAGGAGGGCAGCTTTTCTGAATAAAAATGTACCAATGTCCTTGCCTCTTTGTGGACAGAGATGCACTCAGAAAACTTTGACCATTGTCTCCTTAAATAAATTACTTTGATTAAAAACTATTGATTTTATTAGTAAATGGTAAATTAGTAAATGTAAACATAATTAAATCCAAAATAATGAAATGATTAGATGAATCATTTTGGATTTGGATTTACAATACAAAAGTAAATTAGTAAAAAGTAATAGAAAAGTTAGTTAGAAAAGTAAACAGTTTTTATTTTTATAAATACTACTACTACTACTACTACTACTACTACTACTACTACTACTACTACTACTACTACTACTAATAATAATAATAATAATAATAATAATAATAATAATAATAATAATAATAATAATAATAATAATAATAATAATAATAATAATAATAATAATAATAACAATAATAATGGATTAGATTTATATAGTGCTTTTTTGGCCACTCAAAGTGCTTCACATTAGTGACCCATTATTCATTCACTCTCACATGCACATTCTGCTGGTGGTAAACCACATATGTAGCCACAGCTGCCCTGGGGTAGACTGACAGAAGCGGGGCAGCCATGTTGCACCACCACCAATCATTCATACAAATACTGGAGTAGATACCTAAAAAATGTACTTCAGTAAAATAATGAAATACTTCTACTTAGTTACTTCCCAGTTGTGGTGTATAGTTAGTGCCAATGTCTGACAGGGAGGTAATGCTTGGCTACTGTTGTGGCAGTGAGTGTGGGGCAGCAGCCAGCTGAAGACAGGAACTTGGACAGGTCTGGTAAATGTGGGAGTGGGACAAACAGTTTATGGCTAAAAACAAATAAAGTCTGTGGAGCGCAAATGACGGCTGCTCTGTGAGTTTATACAAAAGCTCATTAGGGTGAGATCAGGTGGAGCTTTACAGCCAGCTTCTTCCCTCTCTGTGCCAACATTCAGCCTATGATTATTCCTCTTTAAGTAGAAGCCTCAGACCTACAGCGCTGCGTCTCTGCCTTTAAAGACTTGTTGCTATTTTTTCTTGAGGGAGAGGAGTGTTTTAAGAGATTATTTCAGCAGCGTAATACTACCTCTTGTGCCACAGACATCTGTCCCACACATGGCTACAGTTTAGTGAGGATGCATCTCATCTGGGGAGCTTTTTGAGGAGCTGCCCGGCTGCTAATTAACCCCTGAACATCCAATCATCCCCCATTTATTATAACCCTTTAACCCCTTAATGCCACAATTTAAATATGAGAAGAAAATAAAAGGAAATGTAAAATTAAGTGTAGATAATTGAGTATAGCACAAACAATAGATGTGGGGTTTTTTTTTTTGTATGTTGCATATTTGCGACATTCGGAAAAAATTACTCTTTTCTTGTTATGTCTTTGTGATGTTTTTTTTTGTCAAATAGGTTATTTGGCATGAAGACATTTGGATTTATATGAACTGAAAAAAAATCTACATTTAAAACTTACCAAGTGGATTTTTTCATTTCTAGTATATAGTCTAGTAGTCTAGTATATGTAGTACGTAGTATATCTAGTGTATAGTATGACTAATATATCTAGTATATAGTATGTCTAATATATCTAGTATATAGTATGACTAGTATATCTAGTGTATATAGTATATGTAGTATATAGAATGTCTAGTATATAGTATGGCTAGTAGGCTACAGTATATCCAGTATATCTAGTATATTGTATGTCTAGTACATCTAGTATATAGTATGACTAGTATATCTAGTATATAGTATGTCTTTTATATCTAGTATATAGTATGACTAGTATATCTAGTATATAGTATGTCTTTTATATCTAGTATATAGTATGACTAGTATATCTAGTATATAGTATGTCTTTTATATCTAGCATATAGTATGACTAGTATATGTAATATATAGTATGTCTTTTATATCTAGTATATAGTATGACTAGTATATCTAGTATATAGAATGTCTAGTATGGCTAGTAGGCTATAGTATATCCAGTATATCTAGTATATGGGCAGAAAAATTGGGGGGGGGATAAAGTCAAAATTATGTGATAAAAGTAATAATGATATCTAAAATCCCAGCTTCTCTCCTCCACTGATTTTTCCTCTAAAGTTATGTATTTTTCATACTGTCACATCTGTTTCATTTGAAAAAGTAACGAGTCTATTCTGATGTACAGATATTTATATAAATGTAAGGAGTATAAAGTGCATATATGACCAAATGTAAGGGAGGGAAAGTCAATAGTTTCCAGAAAAATAAAGACTCCAGTAAAATACAGATATCAAAAAAATCGACTTAATTACAGTAATGAAGTACTTCTATGTAATATTTCGGGATCTTTTTTGGGATTTTATTTTGTATCTCAATATCCTGGGTTAAATTGAACTCGGAACAGGAAGTGACGTCGTGTCGTAGTCGGGACTGCATGTGCAGCATTCTGGGTATTTGTGTTTTTTCCGGTTGTTAAACTCTTCGTGAAATGTGACGAAGAATCCAAACGGGACCAGGAGTAATACATATGAAGACACGTTGTAAGTTCACCAATTTAGTTAAAATATATTACTATACGTAATTTACATAGTGAATTTAGCAGAAGATGATGTACAAGAGGTTACCAAGTAAGAGATGGATGTAAATGCACCTGCAGATTTGCCGCCTGATTTGTTAGCCTAGCATACCGTGGCTCAACATGGTGCCTCTTTACAAGGATATAGCATTAAAAATGTTAGCCTACGTGAGTGTGTGTGTGTAAATATTGGCTGTTATCTACTTTAGTCACAACATTGTGTGTTTACATGTGTCACACGGAGATGATTACTGAAATCTGTAATTTATACTGTAACCCAAACCAGGGAGACTCGGTGTCCTGTGAAAATCCGTAAACACGCGCTGGTGTGGCATTGTGGGCGTTGTGTAAGTGAACATCTTTTTTTGTTTATCTTAGCATATTTGGATTGTAAACTTTAGGTTTGTGGTGTACTAATGTTGTTATATGCCTTTTTTCCTCCCTAGTATCACCACTACCGTTTTTGTTTTCACTAAATTTGGGTAAACTCTGTGTTCTATCAGATTTTGTGACTTTTATTTCTTAGTACTCAAGGGTTTTTTCCCCAGACTATCTCTTTGGGGTTTGGAGAAAATTGTACTGTAACATAAAAATGTGTATCTTACTCAGACAGAGAGACACCGTGTAAACTTTATTTCTTTTACATTAATGTATCTTTACATTCATCGATCGCTCTTGTGATTATTTCCAGTCATAAGTGGGTGACCATTTACTTTTTTGATCATTTCTCCTGCATAAATAAATGCACATTTGCTCTCTATCAGATAAAACCTGTGAACTGCATTTGTTGTTCCGTGTGTATTATATCCCGGCAACATCTACTTAGGCTACTGTATTTTCTGGAATATAAGGCACACTCAAAAGCCTTTGATTTTCTCCAACAATGATAGTGTGACTTATAATCCACAATTTTGGTTGTGCTTGAGTTGGAAGCCATTTTGTGTTTTACACAGCGTGGAGTAATATACTGTATACCAGCGTTCCCCAATAGGCGGCCCGTGGGCCGGAGAGGACACAAACTGGCCCACACCAACTTGTGAGCAAAAAGATTATTTTTTGAAATAATGTAACGTTGCAACATCTCTGCTCTGCACGTGTTTTTCTTTTTTCTCGTCTTTTTTTGGAGTGTGTGAAGCGCAGCTCTCCTCCGACATATGTTTAAACTGGATATTGTCATCTGCACCTTGCCTGACTACTCAGTCATTACCCCATATGGTGGGCGTCTGGAGGTGCGCGCACACACACACACGCACACACCTGCTGCAGAACCGGTCCACTATCCTCATAATTCATAGGCTTCATTGAACACCATCAAACCATTGACTTCAGCAGTGGTCCCCAACCCCCGGGCCGGTCCGTGGATCACTTGGTACCGGGCCGCTGGCCGGCTAATAATTACTTAATTCATTCATTATTTCTCTTGTATTTATTATCCGAATCTCTGAACAATCTTTTATTTTGAAAAATGACCGGATGCTCTGAGTTACAACTCTGTCACTTGAATGTCAAAAATTTAACCCACATGTTAGCAAAGTAAGTAAAAAACAGATTTGTTTGGAAAGTTTCTTTTTGAAGAGGAAAAGGCGACTGAAGAGATGAAGAGCCTCCAACTTCCAAGAAAAGGAAAGGTTTAACAGACAATACCAGGAGTTGGACTGGAAATATGGATTTATGGTGACAGGTGATTCCCACAGATCAGACCCGCTCTGACCCATATAATCAATCTATGGAACCGACCCCGGTCCGTGGTAAAATTCTCAAACGTTGACTGGTCCGCAGTAATAAAAAGGTTGGGGACCACTGGACTACAGAACACACACATTCATTCATTGTTTTGGGTTTTTCTTATGTTTGTGTTTAAGTATGGAGGATAATTGGTGCCATTGTTTATATGAGTTAATATGATTTCAGTTTAAGTGCAAAGCACATTTAATATGTTATTAATTACCATGGCTAATGTGTTATTAATTGTACATTTTTATATATATCTACATATAAATATTGTAGATTGTGTGTTAATTAAATAATGTGGTCATTGTTATGTCCATGGGTGGAGCTTAGGGTTATATAAAGGGGAGCGTTTCCCAGTAGTGTGGGGGGTGTAGTTGGAGATAAATTCTGTAGATTTAGACAGATTTGAATTTGAAGTTGAAGTAAGAGTGTGGCTGAAATCTGTCTTTTTAGTGCTGAATGATAAAAGAGACCAACTGTATTTTATTGTGTTTTCAGATCTCTTGTAACTATTTTTTTCTTTTTCCTGTTTTTTTTTTTTTTTTTTTTTTTTTTTTTTTGTTTTGTTTGTAGTTTTGCACCTGTGCACTCCTCATCACTGCTGGTTTTGGACTTGGGTGAAAATAAATGAAAAACCACTGAAGTCAAATGAACCCTTCACACATATATACACATAGCAACGATATATTACAAACAATCACTCTCACTATTATGGGCAATTTTAGATCAAGCAATTAACCTATCAGTGCATGTCTTTGGATGGTGAGAGGAAAGTGGAGTACATTATATATATATATATATATATATATATATATATATTAGTATTTATTATTTATGTCCAAGTGGCTGCTGTATTACTGTTGATTTGTACCAGCAGACTAGCAAAGTATATTTTTTAAATTTTATTTAGAGTTAACTAGCTGCTGTTATAAATCTGTCAACTTTCCAAGCAGACTGTAATAACCAAATATTTATTTTGAGTAAATGGTTGGTTCTCAACTTTTGTTTCCAGAGTGAAATTTATCTTTGTGTGACCCTGACAAATATTCCTGAATCCCAGGAACAACTAATAATGTTATAATTCACTATAAGTTCAGATTCAACATTATTATCTGTATTGTCACTGGAGTGGGGCTGTTGTGGCGCCCCCTCCCTGCCGCCGTGTCCCCCACAGGTGCTGCTGCCCTCGGCTTGGTGCCCAGGTCAGGATTTGGCCCTGAATAAAATCTAATTGGGGAACCCTGCTGTATACTGTATGTGTATACTGTATACTGTTACCATACTGTATGTGCTGTTGTGTTGTTAAAAGCAGGTAAAGGGGCCCAGTAGTCGTCAGGTTACAGCAGTAAAGTGGTTTGTACATCCGCTGTTCCTGTTGCAGTTCACATCTAAGAAGAAACCGAATGGACAGGAAAACATACACCTGTAAGTATTTTATGTTCAGTTATTGTAAGAGTTACCAGCAAAAATGTCTATTTTTGCTTTTAATAAGGTAGGCAGGGTTATTTTGGCTCATAATTTCTTTTTTTGCATCCAGCAAAAACATTTATTATTGCTCTTTCTAAGAACATCCATGAGGCTTCTGGTGTGGGACATACACTTAACATGAGTGAGTCTTGCGAAACACTTGGTTTTCGAGCATACATTGGTCACTCAATGAGCGAACAACCAAGGAGCACGGACAAGAAGGAAGCAGCAGGTGTAAATTCAGTGAAGCTTCAGAAAGTACAGATGCTATGAAGCCACATTTCTAATTGGGCTCAATAATTCTGCTTGTCATAAATGGTCTGTACTTATATGGTTCTTTTCCACCTTCATGGTGCTCAAAGTGCTTTACATTAGCCTCACATTCACCCATTCATACACCAGTAGGTTTCTAAGGTTCTGTCAGTCCTACTGGGGGCCCAAGTCAGGGTTTAGTGTCTTGCCCAAGGACACTTCGACATGTGGACAGCCAGAGATGGGATGTGAACCGCCAACATTGGTCATTGGGCGACCCACTCTACCAACTGAGCCACAGCCACTCGAGTAGTTTGCCTTAGAACACCGAAACATCTAAGACCCATGGAAACTGTAAAATATAGTTTGTGCTTCAACAAGGGAAAAGCAAACAGTCACCATGGTAACCAATAATGGTTAGCCAGCCTGTTCAAGTTAGCCATTGGCTGTGTCCAAAACCACCCACTCACTCCCTACCCACCACTCCCTACATTGGTAAATAAATGCAGTGCGCTACATAGTGAAATTAGTTGAAAGGTTTTCGGACACTACACGTGATCGCCATCGAGCAATTAAACTGTAACAGTGTCGTCTCTCACAAAATTAAAAAGATTATAAAATTTGTATTACTATATGTAACTTTACAACTCTTAAAGTCTCACGCCTGTCATCCAACAGACAGACTTAACGTTACCGTTACTTAACATCTCTTGTAGCTCTGCCAGTGTGTCATCCAATCTCAATCTGTCCGTGTTTCTTTTACTCATAAATCTCCCTGTCCTTCGGCCAATTTTTGATTTGTGCAATGCACGATGGGATATTGTGATTTGCATAGTTTTGCGGTGCATTGTGGAATACATTGAGTGCACTATACAGTGTTTATAAATAGTTCACTAAGGTTTTGGACACCCCTACAAAATGGCGTGGTCCCTATATAGTGCACTATATAGGAGTTTGGGAGTGATTTTGGACACAGCCATTATATGTTGACCTAACAGACTTAGCTAGTAGTAGCAGCTATGTTAGCATACAGTAAGCCACTGTGTTAAAGATAGGTGGTACAACAGGCACATTTCATACAATTTCAGTTTCTTGTCACAGTATTATTTAATTTCGGTACTTGAACCGTAACCAATAACTTGCCTAACCAGCCTGTCTGACAAACACATAAACTGTGAGATGCATCTCTGCTACAACTTATTGACATATTATTTATAAGGTAACACCACATGTCATGTCACTAGTTAAAGAATTCACAAACACCAGTTACTTATTTGGATTTGGCATTAAAAGTACTCACACTGTCACTGTCATGGTCCAGTATCTCCACAGTAGATGGTCTGAAGCTTTACCACTTTGGTCTCTCATTCCCACACTGGGTATTTCCTTTGTTGATGCTATTAGCTCAGTGCTAGGCTAGTACTATTAGCACTGCACTAGGCTATATAGCTCTTCATGGAGGCTTTAGACCAGGGGTCCCCAAACTATTTCCAGTGAGGGCCACATAACTTTTCCCTTCTCAATTTGTAACAGAAAAAGTGTGACGAATGCAGGAGTGCATATTGTTTTCCAGAAAGCCACAACCCTTTCTGGATTCTTCACAGAACAAAAGTCAGAAAATTAATAATAATAATAATAATTGCTTATGAAATAAGTAAGCCTCTGTGGGTTCTTCACCGAAAAAAGGTCCATGGAACATAAACTTAGCTTAGTTGTCAGAGCAGAATTTCTGACTTAAATGACTCATATGAGCAGTCTCTCAAAATTATTGTGTCAAACTAGTTAATAACAGTTAATTGTTGGAAAGCCCACACAGTTTAATTGTTTATTTGATTGTTTGTTTATATTTGTTCAGGAATAACTCCTTTTCTGTAAGTTTTCAAATGTTCTACGCCGTTGAACGCACCACTGATGTTACGACGGTTATGAACGTAGTCTGTGTTTTATTAGCCACTGTGTTGTTGTAGGTAACCGTGCCAAGTTCGCCATCTCAGCTTCTTTTTCTCTTTTTTATTCATCTATTCCTGGTTTATTACTTAGTGTAGATGCCACAAGGTGAGAAAAATAACAGCACAGTTCGGGTAGATGTTAGCATGTTGTACTGTATAAGATAATGCTGTTTAGCGCCGGTGTGCTGTTGAAGCTAATACGATAATATGCTAGCTATCATCTGTGATTTCCGTGAGGTGATTTGTGTGTTCCATGACCCATGTAATACATCTGAGTGACTCATATAGTCGGTCTTAGTTAATTTATTATTGTGTGTATATATTGTTATACTGAGTGTTACTCTGTATTATTACAGACCACAGTGAATAAAACTTCAATGAGGACATCTGTATCCATGTTCTTTAATCAGAACCACAACCCACACCTTGGGTGAACCACAAATCCTGGAGACAACGCCACGCTCTCCACTTCATTAATTATGAAAATAGTTCATAACTACGGAACATTTTATTGCAAAAGTCCAACTTTTTTTATCAAATAATACACACATATATAAAAGTATAAATGGTCTCTGGTATTGTTCAGGGGGCAGGACCAAATGTGGAGGCGGGCCGTATCCGTAGTTTGGGGACCACTGCTTTAGACCATAGGTGTCAAACTCCAGTCCTCGAGGGCCGGTGTCCTGCATGTTTTAGAAATTTCCCTCTTCCATGTGATTCAGTTTAACCCTTTAACTCCTGAGAACTAACAAAATAATTGTAAAATGAGCAAAGACACAAATCAAAGAAAAATACTAAATTTAAAAAACCAAAATGTAGAAAAATAAACAAAATGAGCAACAAAAACTAATGCATATTTACAAAATGACAAATAATGTGGAAAATTACTTATTACTCAATAATCTTTGCTTCTGCCGGAAACTTTTTCAGTCAAATTCTGTATTGTTCTCTCTCTTTTTGCTGCTTTGAAGTGAATATATGACTGAAATAAATTAAACTGAAAAAAATAATAATAATATTGAAATTTGGTCCCAGCAATTTAATTTTGCCTTTAAAAATGTTTAAATAAAATATAAAAACTCTTGCTTTTTTGCACCTTTTCCATGCATAAAACTAAAAGGAAGATGGTTGAATTTTTCTGAATATTTAAACGTCATCCATTCAGAATGCATCATCCCTGGTGATGCATTAACAAGAGTTAATAATGTGTAATAATGTTAATGTGTGTTAACTCTTGTTAACATACATTAACAAGAGTTAATAATCAGCTCCTCATCAGACTGATAATGATGCAATGGCCTCCAGGTGTCATGGAAGAGGGAAACATCGAAATCATGCAGGACACCGGCCCTTGAAGACCGCAGTTTGACACCCCTGCTTTAGACTGTGCAGCTACTGCTTTAAGGTAAACACTGTGTGTCACCAAGTGCTTCATTAAGTTAGACGTATTCCAGCCTTTACATGTAAATGTCTTTAGACACATGTTGCATATGGAAGAATCTGGATCTTCTTGTGAACTTTAACCGCAAGTTTGACATTTTTGCTGTTGATGTGTTGACGTCTGCACTGCCGTGTGCTCACGTTGCCATTAACAATGGACGGAGGGCAAATATACTGTGATAAGGTACCAATAATCATCGTCGTCGTCTTCCGCTTATGTGGGTTCGGGGTTGCGGGGGCAGCAGCCCAGACTTCCCTCTCCCCAGCTACCTCTGCCAGCTCCTCCAGGGGAATTCCGAGGCATTCCCAGGCTAGCCTAGAGATATAATCCCTCCAGCGTGTCCTGGGTCGGCCCCAAGGTCTCCTCCCGGATGGACATGCCAGGAACACCTTCCCGGGGAGGTGTCCAGGAGGCATCCTCACAAGATGCCTGAGCCACCTCAACTGGAGGAGCAGTGGCTCTACTCCGAGCCCCTCCCGGATGTCTGAGCTTCTCACCCTATCTCTATCCAAAATTCATGTTATATTTCAGTCTGGTTACTATCGTTAATATTTGTCCCGGTTCCATATAACGACTTTGGGTACCCAACCCTAGTTGTTTGTGTGTGTGTATTGCAGCCACGGCACCATGCCTCTAAAATGCAAATGTGCTGAAGCAACAGTACAAAAGCAGTTGTACAATTATACAACTTAATATAAGTTTTTATCTGGCAAGGGAGCATGCACAACTGAATTAGGTAAGGGATAATGGCCAGTGGGTGTAAAGCAGAGTCCTCAACACTGTAACGAATAGTTATTAGTGTTTATTCACATTCTTCTTTCCTCTTTCCTAGCTACAACAAACTTATGTCAGGGTTTATACTACCATCTTCTTGGCAAATAATGTAACAGCACTGTAAAGTAGAATACAGGTCATAACCTAATGAATGAGCAACAAAAAGGCACAACACATATAATACAGTATTTTTGTTTACATTACACAGATGTTGAAACTCAAGAGGACACTTCAACAACACAAACCAAACTCCAGGAAGAGGTCAATGTGCTGAAGGAAGAACAACGTTCTTTGAGGTAACAGCTGAGGTCTACCTTGCTGCACCCCTTCACATGCTTCTCCTGGTAAGTGGAACATTAATATATTTCATATCCTGGGATTTAAAGAGGCACAGGGCAACATTTTCAAGTTAATTAATCAATGTCACAAGTTGCTTTAATCAGTCAGTAATAGATGACTCGCTTCTGCTGTCTATGGGCAGAAAACCCCAGTTGCAAAACATGGTCTGACATCCCAACAGGGAGGATTGCCTTACAAAAACAAATTTGTCCTAAGTAACTTTGCTGTTCTGTACCTTAGTAGATATGCTTACATTTGTATCTGACATTGTTTTGATAATCTAGGATGAAAAACATAATTAACCATGATGGGGAAGGGTAAACATTTACTTTCATGAATGGGTTGTTTTGGGAAACTACAAGGAGTCCAAGTTTCCTTGCACACCTGTAGATGCAATGGTTTTCACTTCATGTTGTCTAAATATCCTGTATTTACACCACTCTATTATTACTATACACTATATTATTGTGACGGACCCATTCCCTTTGCTCACTAGGGGCACTCTAGTTTGTGTCTCAGGTAAAAAACAGATCATGAGAGACACCTGTGGCAGGTGTTTACCGGGATTATTTAAGTGGCTCTTCCTCGGCAACCTGGAACTGAGGGCTTTCTGGATTCTGAATTGTGTTTTGCTGGTTCTGTGCTCCCATTCCTGATTTTCCTTGGTTTGGCCCGGTGTCTCTGGGCCATCTGATTCTGCTGGTCCTGTTCCATTAGCCAGGGTTTTTTTTTTTTTTTTTTGCACATTTGGCTGTTAATTATTTGTAAATATAGCAATATAGCAATATATAAGTCAGGTGATTTTTTTAAGCACTGAGTTCTAGTCAGGGCCTTTCACACAGTTTGTTACCTCTGTCCAGTCTCTTCCCTTTTGGAATTTGCTGGGGGGTGCTATCCTCTTAGGTGGTGTAGCAGTTTTCTCAGGAGCACGTCTGATGCTCTAGGAGAGGTAATTGTTTTACGGTTGTGTCACTGTGCATACAGGGTAGAGTGCATAAATACCCTCCACAAGTACACACCTGAAGACTAGGGGGTAGCTTAGATAAGATTCTGATAGGCAGGTAGAGGGACTGGCTGCAGTGGTTTTGGGATGTATTCTGGCTGATGACTCAGGTGTTTCAGTTTGTTGTCAAGTAAGTTAAAATAATGCCCTCGGTTGATGATTTCTTGCGTGCTCCATCTGAGGACTTCCTGGATACATGTTGTAGAGAGCAACTGATTAGAATTACTGAGTGTTTTGAATTGGATGTTGGTGACAGAAGACATAAGGGAGTTGTAGGACAAATTATTCAGGAGAATCTGCTGGAGCGCAGTGTTCTGCAGTCTAAGCCTCAGGTTGGTTTGGCTGTAGATTCTGGTGTTCCTTTGCAGGAAAGCACTACTGTAACTTTTGAGCAGCAGGAATGGTAGCTGTTGCTTCAGCTTAAACATCTGGCTGTGGAGGAATGTAGACTGAGCTTAAGTCAGGGTAGTGGACCCAGACCTTCTCATCCCTCTGATGTTCCATATTTTGATGTGGCCCCTAATTTACGTTTGGTTCCTCAGGTCTGTGAACAAGACCCAGACACGTTTATTACCCTGTTTGAGCATATAGCTGACAGTTGTGACTGGTCAGATGCAGAGCGCACACTGCTGCTCCAAGTGCATCCTAACAGGAAGGGCACAGGAGGCTTACTCTGCCCTTAGTTAGGCCAATGGTAAGGTGTATGGGTCTGTTAAGAGTACTGTGTTGAAAGCGTATGAAATACTGCCTGGGGCTTACTGTCACTTATGGGGCCGCTGTGTCTCAGCTGGTTCGAGCGGGTCATCCAATGAACTGAAGAGTCGGTTCTGGCTGTCCACATGTCGAAGTGTCCTTGGGCAAGACACTGAACCCTGACTTAGTCTCCCAGTAGGACTGACAGAACCTTAGAAACCTACTGGTGTATGAGTGTAAAGCGCTTTGAGCACCATGAAGGTAAAAAAGAGCTATATAAGTGCAGTCTATTTACCGTCAGCGTGTCCGCACATGGGAAAAATGTGTTACACAAACCCATATGGAATTTGCACGTGACCTGATTATGCACTTTAATCTGTGGTGTTTGTTGCTAGATGCGGACACTCATGAAGGGCTTTGTGAGTTAATTATTTTTCGAACTATTTAAAAACATTGTCCCACCTCACATTGCTATTTATATTGATGAGTGTAAAGTTGTTATCTTATACTGAATTACATATATCTCAGAAATGTGTAGTGGTAGTTGCTGTTTATTTTTATCCATTTAGCTGCAGGTCCAGACCCAGGAAGCTCCTTGTCTCCTTGAACCCATTCTTCTTCCTCCTCTTCTTCCTCCTCTGAATGAGGAAAAAGAGAAAGACGATGATTAAGAAGAAGAGGACCTATGCAAAACTTGGAAAAAGAAATTGTAAAAAATGGGTGACCATATTTACAACACTGTGGAGAGTCAAATTACTTTTAACAGTGTCAAAAGTCAGTGTAAAATTCTGCAGGTGGCCAGTGTTAATTTCAACTCTAAATCTGTTAATACTTACACAATATTGAGTGGGACCAAATGACATTTCAACTCTGTTATAGTAACACTAGTATTTTTATTGTGTAATGCAGTGTTTGTTTATTGTTGTTGAAGACTGTTGTACTTACCTTTGGTTTCTTTACAATGAAAACACCAGAAGATGTACTTCATAGACACAGGTGTCACAGGTGGGAACAAGTAGGTTTTTTGTCTGATCCTTTGCTTTTAAGTTTGATGTGCTTTTTATTTTGTATATACATTTCATATTATTGTCTATGATGTGTGTTGCTGCATGGTTGTTTGCTTTTTCTTTTGTTTTTTCTAATCCATTGCTGGGTCTGGTCAGATTATTGGATATACCTGTGACAGGATTGGGAGGAGCCCATGGCAGTGAACTGGACTGATAAGTACAGGTGTGTGGAACAGACAGGGCAGACAGACAAAGGAAAATGGTGTGAGAGGACACAGCAGGAGAAGGAGCTACAGGAGACGATGATACCAGAGGTGACAAAAGAACAACAGAATGAATGGAAAGCAGGGGCTGGAATCCATGCAACTTGAAAGTAAAGCTGGAACGGAAGACGGACACAGCACCTAAGACCACAATGGAGTCCATGGCCAGGATCCCCCTTCCTCATCCCACCTGAGGCCTGTTGAACTTAAGTAGCTCCACTCCTCCCCTTTTTTTAAAGACTGAACTGTTGTTTTTATCCATATTTTATCACCTGTTGTCTCTATTTTAACAAGACTTTGATAGTAAAAGAACACATTACTACTACTACTACTCCTTTGTTTTGTATTTTTTCTCAACGGGTGACACTGGCTGGTATAAAAGAATCATGTACTATTGTGTGACACAGGGACCTAATAAAAACATATGCAAAGACAAGAAGTCTGGGCAGCAGCTGACACAACGTGGACAGAAATACAATCGCCCTGAAAGCTGTAATAACTGAGGTCCTAATTGCTATGGGTAAGGAGAAAGACGGATTTCCCAAATTTACAGGGCAAACACTAAAGCAGTTGGCGAAAGAATGCAAAGCATTCTTCGATAACAAGCCAGAGCTCAGGGACAACAAAAAAAAGCTGAATTGTTGCAGATGACTTCCAAAACCTAAACTGACAGAGGTGTGAATGTTTAGCGATGTTTTTCCTCAAACATGTTAAAAAATGTATGTTTGACAATTAAAGAAAATATGTTCATTTATTTTTTTTTTTCAGAATTGAAGTATTATTATTACCACAAAACCTGTTAAACATGTGATTTTTTTTTTTTTTTTTCTCGCCCAGAACAAAATGATAAAGGTTGTGCTCAACATGTGTTTGTGTGTTGAATGTCAGTAGGACAAGATAGCGGACTTCAGATCAGAGATGGTAATAAAGTAATTGAGTGCAAATGTGCATTTAAGGCCCCGTTGCTGTGCTATTTCCTGGACATTGCCTCCTTCTTTTTCAGGTAATTATACAAAAATGACACTAAAAATGCCATAAGGCAAATTGATTGGTTTATCAACACAGCTAGGTAAGTAAGTAGGAAGAGGCAATAGTACATTTTACAGCTGTGATACCATGTAATGTCCATTAAATTACTTAACTTGTTCCAGTGTAGTTGCAGGCACATATCTTTTTTAATGTTACTACTGCATTGACTTGATTTGTCCCTAACTAACTTGCACGGAAATTATAATTTACAGCCACGATGCTGTGGATTTTCCTGGAAATAACCTTGTTTCTCAGGTATTTAAACAAAAATTATGAGTAAATCTTGGGCTAATCGTTTCAATAACTACAGATTAATTTCAGATAATTACCATTTTATTATAGTTGGAATGGAAACTGTTTATATCACTTATTACCTAGAAATTGCAGAGTAATTGCACTGGAAACTGAATGGAAATAGTTTCTAATAAGCAATAACAAAGGCATTATTACAGTTAAATTACCTCAAAGTTGCAAAATAATTACCAGATTATTAGTAATCTGTAATGTAAAGTGTTACCACCAAATACATTTCCTGCTCTGTTACTGGCTGCACAGAACGACACACGTCACTGCATTGCCTTCTAGCTTCAGAAGATGAAAGACTGAAATGGATTGAATGTATTTTTAATGGAAATGTACCAGCTATCGTCGCAAAGAAGACCCTGTTGGTGTGTGCTAACCACTTCTCAGTTAACTACAATGTTTGAGCATCACTTTTACCATTGGAACAGGATTAGTTTTAGAGGCTAGCCTTTGCTAACTAACACATAAACACCCAATAAACTAGCGGGAGTTACTAGCAGTAACTATGTTCAGCAACACCCTATAATCAGTGTAGCAACAAACTAAAAGGAAATATCAACGTAGTAGTAGTCAGCCATGACCACATTAAATATTATAAACAATATTGACATTTCACACAAAAAATACAATAAAAATGAATGACTGTGTTGAATAATGACTGAAAAGGCAGAAGCAGACTGCTAATAAAAGCTTATCTTATGTTTCAACTTTTTAGGCTAAAGAAAAGGAAAGAAACGAGATAATTAATTGCATTCATAAGCTTCAAAAAAGAATTACATGTTTTATGTTGGCATCATTCCAAAATTTAACTCCAATAATAGAGACGCATTTCCTTTTCATACAGTACCTGTTTTAGCTTAGCTTCTTGCACAATTTCTGCTGGAATGAACAAAAAACCCCCAAACCAATAGTTTATTTAGAAAAAAATTACTGCAATTTTTCAATGTCCAACTACCCAATCAGTTTGAGTGGAGATGTTATTGGACGGGGCTTTTCAGAGTCATTATCTTTTAACAGTGAAAGGTATATTACTCTTATTGTTGTTGAATTAACTCTGAGAGAATCAGTTTAGTGTAACACTGAATATATGACACTGAGTGTAAAACCTCTGTTAAATCCATTTACTTTCAGCAACCATGGGAGTTATCTTGTTAAATTTGACTCTGTCCATTGTTAGAATAACTATGAAAGAATTACAATACTTTGACACTGCATTTGCATTGACACTGGTTTACAGTGTAAGTTAGGGATGGGGGGAATGCTCATAACCGTTCTGTTACTAAGCCTCGTTACTACATTTCTAGTCTCACCTAATGCGATGAGTGTAACATTTTTTTCTTCTGCACGTTATCTAATGTCAGCTGTCAGTAATGATAATGGGACCTGAAGCTAGTTTTCAAAGTTTGAGTCAGTCAGTCTTGAGCGGAGTCTTTGCAGGAGTCAGTTTAGAAAAGAACTGCTAACAGCGGTATGTTGTCCCAAACGGAGATGCAAACTTCAAGGCATGTCTCCTCAGGATGAGAAAATCCTCAGCACAGACATACAGTACAGGTTTTAAAAGTCCAGCACAGAGAGATTGTTGTACTTGGCTCGTGGTTGTTTTGCCGCTCAATTGTTTCCATTTGGAGGTTGTCTGGCACGTAAAATGGTTGCACATTAAATGGTGTCTCAAACATGTCGAGTTCTTTTTGTATATTTTTCATATCATGAAACCTCTCATCAGATGTCTGGTTGACTTTTTCACACTCACTAGCCTATTCCCATCCTACAGGCTTTTGTTCCTGTAGGATGGGAAAGTGCACAGTGTTTCCCCCTTCCAGCTGTCCTTACCACAGCCTTAACTTCACTTCAAATAATTTCACATTTGAAAGCAGAGAGCTGATCAGCTGACTGGAACCTTGGAGCTTGATGTTTAGCTCTGACAGGTGCTTGCTGATGCCCACCGTGAACCCCAGATCACAGAAGAGCTTGCCATCACTGAGTTCCATGACAGGTTTCCCTTTCATCTCCATGAAGTAATTGACTTCTTCCAGCAGTGTGTAAAACCATGTGAGCACATTTACATGACAATCGCACTTCGCAGTGATAAACCAGATCATCGTACTCTGTCTCAAGCTCACTGAGTAGCTCCTTAAACTGGTGATTGTTGAGCCCTCTGCTTTTAATGAAGTTTGTGGTGGACACAACTGTTTTTATCACACTGGGAAGGTTCAGGGAATGTGCACATACACTCTTTTGATATGTCATACAGTGGCATACAACTAACACTACGTTCACACAGCAGGGCTTAATGCTCAATTTGGATTTTTTCGTGAAGACCGATTTTTTTGTGTACTCGTTCATATTACAAATCCGTGACCACACAGCATGCACTGTGTTTACGGAAGTAAATATGGAAGCGTCTCATATCAGCATGTGTGTGACACTGATACATTTTGTATACAACCTAAGTCAGCATAAATTCAATAAAATAATTCTAAGTAGGTTAAAAAAGAGTAGACTACTATGGCTTTTGTGGTGCAATGGCTGCCACCTTTCTACAATGAAATATTTGGATGCGGAGTCAGGAGTGCTGGGAAAGTGATGTTAGCACCTTCACTAATGCAGATTTCATTAATAATTTTTTGACTGACTACACAAACGTTTAAATATATCTATATGTGGCACCCTGGAAAATAGATAAGTTAGAAAGATTACATTTGTTCATAAAAGGGACACCCCCAACATTTTATTTTTAATACTTTTCTGTCTATACTCTGTTTATAACTTAATCTGTGAAATTGTTTGGTTCCAGTTGCATTACCGCATCACGCCAGTAGGTGTCAGTAATGGCACAGTGATCAGAGACTTGACTTCTTGACATGCGCAGAAGCAGCTCAAGCTCAGTTATAAGCTGCGTGTGATCATGCAGAGCCATTACTGAACAAAAACCTGTTTTTATCTGTTTTCACGGGTGGGTTAAGTGCACAAGCAGTAAGTTAGGGACAATATAAGATTTGTATTTAAATGTGTACAATGTTATATACGCAGTCAGATCGCATTTTAAAGTGTTTTTGTTGTTTAAATTTGTAACGTTAGCGGCGCTAGCTTAAATGCTAACATCCTTGTGCTTTTGTGTGGATGGCGTGGGTGAGGTTTTTGAATGTTGTTCTGGTTCATATATGTGTAGTAAAAATACAAATAACAGATAGGAAGTGAGAATACAGGTCCAGAGGTACAAATATATTTTTTCAAGTTGTAGAATATATTTAGTACAAGTTCAAGTTCGTTTTTCATGTAAATTTTATTTTCTAAAAGTGATGTAACAGAAAATGACATGTAACAGTATAAGCTATGTATTTACTAAGATATTAGACTGCATGGTATAATAGCAGAAGCAGCTCAAGCTGCGTGTGATCAAGCAGAGCCATTACTGAACTAAAACCTGTTTTTCTCTGTTTTCACAGAAAAAAAAGTCTCCTGTTGCACACGAGTGTGTTGTCTTGACGTGTGTTACATGTGACCGCCTCTCTGTAACACTTTAATGACAAGACACTTATCTCCAATGATCTATATCTGTTCACAACCATGTTGCAGTTGGGTTGTACTGGCTAGCAACAGGTGCTTGTTATTGTACATTAGCTAACTTTTTTTGGAATTGCCAAGTCCACTGTTTGCTCAGTAGTTCACGAGTCTGTCATACCTTTGCTGCCTGAGTATATAAAACTGCCCCGGGGAGATGAACTTTAAGAGGTCATTAATGGCTTCCAACAGAGATGGGCTTTCCCTTAGTGTGTGGGAGCAATTAATGGGAGTCATATTCCAATAATTGCTCCTGAAGATAACCATGCGGACTATTTTAAACGCAAAGGGTGGCATTCTGTGATCCTGCAAGGAGTCGTTGATCACCAGTTCTGGTAAGGTCACCAGTTCAGTTCCAATTACTGAATTTTAATTCAGTAATTAAATTACTGAATTTTTTCATGCCTGTTTATCAAATACAAATATGATTTTTAGACTCCATTTCATACTTAAGAATACTCATAAACCTTTTTAAATATTATTTTATAACGGTAAAGGTAAGGTAAAATACTTTAGTTGTCATTATACACTGTAGAACTAAATTCATCCTCTGCATTTGGTGCCTTTGGGGCACCTGTAAGGAGCAGTGGACAGCCATGGGCGGCACCCAGGGACCCATCTTCTGTAGATTCAACGGTCAGAATCACCTGGCTGGAGGATTTTACCCTTAATAAACATGTTTTTGGGTTATTATACTTTAGAAATTACTGATTGCTGTATATAATAACAAATTTTATATTGCAAAAGCTTCACCAACATTTTCACAAGTGTACACGACGTAAGGTTTCTCAGAAATTCCAACATTTACACACTGTCAGAGACTTTTTTTTAAACCAGCAAGTGTTTTTTCCTATTACATTTAATTCTGTTTTTTTTTTAAAGTAGATATTCAACTTCTTTATAACTTTTTTTTTATTTATTTCCTTTAGGGCACTGAAGAGATATGATGGTGGTTCAAGTACTCATCATGCTAATCCTACTTTTCCACTCAGGCGTTGGCTCTTAGAAGGTTACACTGACAGTTGAGGAAAGGTACTTCAGTGAGCACCATAACAGAGCCAGGATGACAGTGGAGGGTGCATTTGGTCGGCTAAAGGGATGGTGGAGGTACCTGGAGAAGCCGCTGGATGTGGACATCTCTACTGTCCCCACTATCATCAGTGTTTGCTGTACACTCCACAATTTATGTGAAAAGCATGGTGAGGCATACCAGGAACTGGGTGAAGTTGTTCGTAATCCGTGTATCATTCGTTCATTCGTTTTTCAAAGGAAACCAAAAATAAGACAACGAAAAAACAACTTTCTTCATTATTTGTTTCCAAAACCAAAATGAAAAAAAAGGATGACAATCTATTTTTAAATTTTAAATTTTTCTATTGAAATGACTAATGGAAAAAACAGATAACGGCTGTTTTCCATTTTATCCAATTTTGACCTGTATTTTCGTTGTCTTATTTTTGGTTTCATTTTGAAAAGCAAATGAAGGAATGATACACAGATTGTTCGTCATGAACAGAGACAGGGAGAAGGAGCAGCCATTGCAGATTTTCAATGGATCAAATGTTGTGTTATTTTGTTTTTGTTGACATGCTGTTTATCCCTGTGTAATTGACACAAAAAGAGATAAATTGGTCAAAATGTCAGTTTTGAAAAGTGTTTTAATTAACTTGTGCATTTTTTTTGATACGATCTCTAGAAAATTGCACAGCAATTACCAAAACAATAAATAGGACAGACACTGTCTTTATCCACAATACTTCAATCACAAGAACAGAACTTTCATAGAATTTTAACATAAAAATGAACTCTTGGTCCACATTGTGTACTGTCTTTTTGTAAAATTAAATAAGAAAAAATTATTTATAAACTAAATGAAGTTGTAATCAGTATCTGGAGGTTGGTAAGGTGACAGATGTACCTCCATGATTGTATGCTGATCTTGGGGTTTTGATGGTGAAACTATATGCATGTGGAGGAGTGTTGTTGGCAAGGAAAGGATCTGGGCTGAATGGAATGAAGTGAAGTTTGGTGAGCAGGTGGATGTCTTGGTGTGTAAAGCTGTGAAGAATGCACTGGTGCTTGGTACAAATGTGGCTGCACTGACTGTTGTGACCTCTCAATAAACTGTGTTAGCGTGGTGGGCATTTTTGCAATCATGTTCATGCTTGAGCTGCTTGCATCAGGTCAGACTCATCTGACTTCAGTAATCCTGTCTGAAGCGATTCTTCAAGTGTGGACATAGCACTCAAATGTCATCTAACCTTTCACTAAGTTAACATAAGCACTAGTTTTCCTCTCTATTCTTTTTATCTTCACACTTTGTCAGTTTTTTCCTCAAAAATGGAGATAATGGCTTTCAAAATACCAAACCACAACAGCTAACAGTATTTGTTTTATGTGTCCCCCTCCTGCCACATACCTCCACTGATCCCCACCAAAAAAAAAGGAACACCATTTCTGAAATTTTCATCCAAATCTGCCAAACACACACACACACACACACGCATATTTTACTTGATTTGTCCTGTCTCTTATCATTGCGAAAACACATTTTTGGTGAAAGTGACCTTGGCTTTTGACCTACATTTACCAAAATCTAATGGGATCTATTCTGGACCACCTCACACCTTTTTTTAAAAATCTCATGGAAATTCATCTGGTACTTTTTGTGTAAACCTGCTTACAAAAAACAACCAACAAACACACAAACCAAACCAAAAACCAACGAACCACCTCCCACGAACACATTTTACCTGATTTTCTGTCATTGTGAAAAAATTTTTTTACCCTGTGCCCCAGAAGGAGAGAGGGGTATTGTGTTTGAGTTTGATTGTTGGTCTGTCTGCCGGTCTGTTTGGACAAATTTCCATGACATTTTCATTAAAAGAGTGAGGTGGTCCAGAATATATCCCATTACATTTTGGTGAATGTAGGTCAAAGGTCACAGTCACCAAAAGTGTGTTTTCACATTGACAATAGATAGAGCAAATCAGGTAAATATGTGTACAAGAGGGACAGAGTTTGTCGTGCTGGGCACCATTTGGTGGTGACTGTGACCTTTGACCTACATTTACCAACATTTAATGGGATGTATTCTGGACCATCTCACACCTTTCCTGAACATTTTATGAAAGTTGATCAAATAGTTTTTGGGTAAAGATGCTGACAAACAAATACACACACTGACTCAAACACAATACCTCTCTCTGCTTTGGGGGGCTGGGTAATAATGATATTGGGGAGGGGGGCACAGCTGTTTTTGGGTTCTTTTAGGGGAGGCTCACTATAGCGCACTTTGAAAAGTCCTGTTCTAGCCCACAGAGCAGCACAGGAAGTCTACACACATGTAACTGCTAATGTTTTCATGGCCAATATGGAGGGAAATCATCAGCTATTAATCCTTCATACACTTTGCTTTCTCAGTCTCCAATGCTCCACACACATGCTGTGTTAATTAAGAAACAATGCCCTCTTTCTCACAGAGGCTTTGGAGAGGCGGAATGAAGCAGGGGAGTAGGGGCGGAGTCCCAAAATAATGCACATCTCTGCTCCATATTGGAAGACACTTAACCCAGTTTTTCACCATCACAGAAGGCAGGACTCCACAGACACTAAAAAAACTGCTTTCAAATGCAAATGCATCACTGAAGGATACACACTTTGACAGGTGGAAAAACTCTGCTGATTTGTAGTCCAACAGGGTGGGGGGGGGTAACAAAAAAAAAGTTTCTCTCCTGAATTTTTCACCTGTTTTTAAAGTAGAATCATCTGTTGTTAATGTTACAGGAAATGCTTGAAGCTGTAAAATGGCTGATTTTTATACCTGATTTAACGTCTCTACGTCTGTTAGACTGAGACACAAGCAGTTACACTGTAAAAAATTACTAGAATTCACAGCAAACACTTGTAAAACTACAGAAGAAAAAAAACTTTAAGTTAAAATGTTAAATCTACATGTTTAAAATGTTAAATCTAGATATTTAAAATGTTAAATATACATGTTTAAAATGTTAAATCTACATGTTTAAAATGTTAAATCTACATGTTTAAAATGTTAAATCTAGATGTTCAAAATGTTAAATATACATGTTTAAAATGTTTAATCTACATGTTTAAAATGTTAAAATCTGTATGTGTAATGCTGTAAACACAAGTACAGTTTGATGTGTTTTTACTACATTGTTCTGGCAACCACAGCTGCCAATGTATTTTTTTTTTCCCTTAAAAAACAACAGGTTTATGTTTTGTTTTTTTTTTTAATGTAGACGTGGGGGGAAAAAATCTATTTATTTTGCATTTACAGCTTTGTATGTATTACAGCAATGATGTATCTTTAATGTGTTCCAAATCATGGTGCCCCTCTTGTAGTTTGTTTTCCCAGTGTATATATTCTTAATAATAACATTTTGGCACACACATGCAGAAAAAAGTGCTGTTGGCCAAAACAGCATTTGGGTATGAGGATGACTGGAGACTCAGAGGCCCTGTAGAATATCCAGGAAGTTCATTTTGGAGCCCTTCCATGAGGCTTTCTGGAAAGATTGAGTCGGAGCCAAATCAAATTAGATCGTCCGTACTTGTAAGAGTTTGCAGCTGAATGAGTGTCACCCCCTCCGACCCTTTGCCTGAGCGTTTATTATTTGTTTGTTATCTGCTCATCCCCCAAAACACACCTGTAGTCGCAAAAGACCAGTGCTCATAATCGCCTCCTCATGCAGCAGAGGTGGTTAAAGTACTCCCATTCTGTACTTAAGTAGAAGTACAGCTACTAAAATACTCTGGTAAAAGAAGTACTGATTCAACTCCTTTACTGAAGTAAAAGTAAAAAAAAAAAACTTCTCAATTGTAATAAAGCAAAAAGTAAAACTAATTTTTTGTTGTATGGATGTATGTATGGATAGAGCAGGAAAACACAGATGTCTTTTATTGGGTCATGGCACTTAGTTTAGTGGGTATGGACAGGACATTTAGAAAACATTCAGAAGTCAAAAATAGGAGATTGGAAAAAAAAACAGTTATGAAAAAAAAAGACCAAAATCGTGAGATAAAAAGTCAAAATTCTAAGATAAAAAGTTAAAAATTGTGAGAAAAATGTCAGAATTATGAGATAAGGAATGGATAATCACGAAATAAAAAAAGTCTGAATTATGATATGGTAAATCACAATTACTGATTTACAATTTATTTTTCATGCTGTCACATTTGTCTAGTTTGAAAAAGTAATGAGTATTAAAATAAAAAAAGATAAAAAAGTCAAAATTGTGAGATAAAAAAGTCTGAATTATTAGAGAAAAAGTCCAAATTTTGAGGTGAAAAGTCACATTTCTGAGGTAAAAAGTCAAAATTACGTGGAAAAAGTCACAATTATTCAATAAAAGTGCAAATTATGAGATAAGAAATTGATAATTATGAACTTTTAAAGAAGTCTGAATTATGATATAGTGATTTCTGATTTACTGATTTACAACTTATTTTTCATACTGTCACATTTGTCTAGTTTGAAAAAGTAATTAGTCTATTGTGAGAATGTAGAGTATAAAGTACATATATTTATAAAAATGTAAGGAGTATAAAGTACATATATTTATACAAACACGTAGAGAGTAAAAGTCAAAAGTTGCCAGAAAAATAAATACTCAAGTAAAGTACAGATACCTTACAAACTGTACTTAAGTACAGTAAAAGAAACTTCTAGTTACTTCCACCTCTGTCATGGAGGTAGACTTTTTTTAGGGAGTGGGTGCAGTCATATGTGAGTGTAGTTCTATGTTTCCGGCAGTAGGCGTCTCTCTAAGGGTTTGCTGAATGAAAGCCAAATTACTCAGCAAACAAATGGACAATTACAAAAGCCTGTGTTCCAAATTGAAGTCACTTCAGAGGGAAATCATGTGTCTACACAGTCCATTAGTGCAGCCTGGAAGTGGGCATCGTGTTTATTGACTCTTTAAATTTACCACAGTGAGAACTCTCTCCTGAGGTTTCCCCATTTCTATCTTTCATTTTCAAGTTTAATGTAGGAATGAAATCTGTAATACGACTATGGTCCCAAAATATATATTCATTTAGTTTAATATGGTGAGTGAAAAGTGCACCTGAGTAAAGGGGCACCCATAAAATATGTGATAATTAATAACAGGCAATTCAGTAAAATGTGAACGTCTTAGGGAAAATACAGCCATTAAAATACAAATAAGCAAACTGATGAAAATATGAGAAGGTACACTATAAAAAATGCTGTTGTTTTGACAAAAAACCCCCACCCTAGTAGCCGTGGTTGCTGTAAAAAAAAAAACAAAAAAAACCCCAGATCAATGTAACATGTAGATTTAACATTTCAAACAGATAGACAGACAGACAGACAGACAGACAGACAGACAGACAGATAGATAGATAGATAGATAGATAGATAGATAGATAGATAGATAGATAGATAGATAGATAGATAGATAGATAGATAGATAGATAGATAGATAGATAGATAGATAGATAGATAGATAGATAGATAGATAGATAGATAGATAGATAGATAGATAGAATGACCACCACATACACAGACCCAATGCAAGCTTTTTCTGTGGGGGAACCCCCACCCCCCCTCTGTTTTTTTGATGAATCGCACCCTGGGTAGATGTACAGTCATACCTCAACTTACAAAAGACCCAGCTAACAAATAATCCAAGTCACAAAAATCTTTACGTAAATTTTTCTTCTCTGAATACGAAAGAAAATGTACTTTATGAAACAAATCCCCTGAGATATAAATGTGTACCTTACTGTACGTATTGTACATAAATATGTCACATAGGTACTGTATATAGCATTCCATTGGTTATGGGGGAGCTACCCATGATGCTTTTCGTCACCCTTTGACCCTCATTCATCACAGAGTTCCTGTTTCATGAGTTTTTCCCAGTGTGTTCATTGACACTTTATTACATTACGTATTTGTTGTTCATCATGAGCCCAAAGAAAGTGATTCCCAGTGTGAATGAAAAGAAGAAGCCGGCTGCATTATCAATAGAAGTGAAACAGGAGATAAAAAAAAAAAATGAAAGTGGCACACGGTTGAGTGATATCGCAAAGGTATATGACAGAAACCCTTCTACCATCGGGACAATATTGAAACAGAAGGATGCCGTAAAAGCAGCGACTCACATGAAAAGTCATCATGGCAATCATCTTTGGATCAATATTTCACCAAACATCCGTCAACAAACACCATTGAAGGAGAAAGTGACAATTAAAACAACCACAATGGTATGTAAATAATTTGCATGTCTTGTTCAATTTAATGGTTTAATGTTGTCATTCCATGGTTATTTCATTAATATTACGGTATTCTCCATTATTATTGAATAGATTGTGTGTTGGTCCTATTTTAAAAAAAATTCTTGCACTTACACTTCACTGTGAGTCATTGACATTGATCAAATAAATACATTGTATTTCATTCTAATTTCTATTTCATTATTTACTGTAGTTTTAAAATAAAATACTAATATATAAATAATGTGTGTTTAAAATAGTGACCTTAAATCCCATTCAGAGGGGTAGATGAACAGATAATATACATATAAATAAAATGTGACACTTGTGTTAGTTTTGCAGACCAGTCAGTTTTCATCAGTGTTGTGTGAGCGCTGAATGCTGCTATAAAAACAGCCTCTGTCAGTCCGTTTGTACTCACTTCTTTATGGAGTGTGATCAAACTAAAGCCAAATGTCTGGAGCCAGACCTAAGCCCAGAACATTATTAAGTATGTGGAGCACAAATCTGGAGCTTGTCTGACAAACCCACCCAGTATTGGGAAATGTGGGTAACAGTGGTTTGTGTAACATGGCTATAGCTATAAGGCATTGATGTTACACTGTGATGATGACTGGCTGACGGAGGCCACTTGTCACATTTGTCGAGGCTCTAAGTGTTTCCTGGAGAGCTCCGAATGGATTGTTGTTTTGTTTGTTTGTTTTTTGACTGACAAAAGAAAGTGGTTCCTTCAAGATTAAAAAGCCTATACACTGTTAACCTAGAGGATGTTAATAAGCACATTTTCTAAGTAAGGTTTAATTTTAAAATGTTGTTTTGTTGGATTACTCAAACTATCTAAGTGACTGATAGAGTGAACTCAGAGTTCTGAGAAATTAAAACTTATAATATCAATTTTTAACCCTTCACTAATTTTTTTTTTTTTCATGCAATGTCATGCAATGTGTCCACATAACTTCACTTTTATCCTCCTGAGACACTGAGTCCTCTTTTGGGGACAAGACTTTCACAGTTTTATTGAAGAAAAAAAAACTTGTCCACTGCAAAATGTTTAAAATACATATGAAAAAAACTGTTGCATTGTACTATTTCAAAAATATATAAAAAGCTATTATTTAATCTAAAAAGGTTTTTCCTGGGTCTCCAAAGGTTAAAATGGTAACAACTGCATCAACACCTTTCATAGTTTTAAAAAGAAATGACATCAACTTTATTAACTGCAATATCTGATTTAAACATTTTTTTATTATTTAAGTGAAGTCATATTTTCAAGGCAGCTGCACTGTTAACACAGAAGTTCTTAATAAGCACATTTTCTAAGTAGGGCTTAGTAAAAAATAAGAAGGTTTAGATAGATTAGTCAAACTATTTGAGTGAAGTTTACTTATAAAATGTGATGAGTGTACTCAAAGTTCTGAGTTAATGTAAACTTATAATATCAAGTCTTAACGCTTCACTTCATTTTTCATACAATGTCTTTTTGGCTAATTTTTTATTTAGCAATGCTAAATAAAATTATTCATTTAAATCCTTGCATTTTGTGTTTATTAAATGTTTTTATTAACACAAATGAATATTTTGTTCACAGATAAGATTTTGAGTTTGATTAACTTAAAAAAGTTGTTTAATCAATGTTGAATTAATCTGATTGCAATTGAAAAAATATTTTACCTTTATATCTGTTGTAAAATCAACCCTGATACCCAGAAATTCAACTGAAAATGTGTAATACAAATAAGTGTAATTAACTTTTAATATTTTCTACTTAATAATTTCATTCCAATACATTTAGCATTAAAGTTGAACCTACTTAAACCGGTTAATTTATTGATCATTACTCAAATAATTCAAGTGCAATCACTTTCCTCAAATGTTTTCAGTCATCTCTCCTTATCTGGGCTTACAGTATACATGGAATATAAAAGAAAGGAAATACTTTTGCACAAATGTCATCTCTACTTCTTTTAACGTTTGGACAAAAGACACTTATTTCTTGTCACTTTTAGAAATCTATGACCTTATTTTAAGCTTCTCTCCTCACTGAACTTTTGTAACTTTTCTTAGAAACTCAACAATATTCCCACATTTCTCACCCACTTACACCTAAACAGGATCTGTGAAAGTATACCCTTTAACTTTTTTGCGTGTGTGTGTGCGTCTCAATCGGTCAGCGTTAGCAGCACATGGGTGTGCGTTCGCTTCACAGTTTATGCATATATGTGATTTTCTATGTTATATTTGTTCCAAGGTATCAATTTGCTGAGTGGTGAGCAGGGCTTGACTTTGGTGGCCAGTAATAAACTTCTATTCCAGTTGTGCCTGTGCAGTGGCCTTCACCACAGTCAACTATGTGGCCGTCCGCCCGTGCCGCCACAAGCAAAGCCATACATTTAACTGCTATGAGTCACTGGACAGTTGGTGCAGCAGACTGAAAGCTGTATACCATTAAGTCCTTAGGCTTCAAAGTACCTTTGAGTTTCAAAAGAAATTATTTTGAGGTTTTAAAATCTAATTTTAACAATCCACTGGGATCGCAATTCACAAAGTCCACCATCTTGTGCCGCCATGTTTCCACAGCAACTCTGAAGGTCTTCCATTATTTTATTTATCAGGGTTTTTTATGTATGTATTTATTTGTGTTTATTTCATTGTTTTATTTGTAAAAATATTTTTTATTTTAGTTTTTAATTATTTTATTGTGTTTATTTATTTCATTTTATTTTATTATAGATTTTTTTATTTTCTTACATTTATTTTTTCTCATTTACTTTTTAGAGATTTTTCGTTTTGTACATAAACAAATAATGAGCAGTGAACAAAAAGTTATCATTAAAGGCGTCATTCTGCTGAAAACCACTTTTCCATGCTCCTTTTGGAATCTGATGGGTCACCCCGTGTTACCAACACACGCTGCCTTTGAAAGTGGTTTGTCGCCTCCACTGGCTGCATACTGCATTCACAGAAAACAACAAGAGGAACCAGGGATCTAGAAAAAGCCGTCAGTCAGAAGTCAGACTTTAGTGTCACCCACGTGGGGTTAAGCCCATCACCCATTGCAGCAAATCTGAAGTAGCATTAGCATTAGCATTTATAAGAGAAGACGGCGCCACAATCTCTGCTGCACAAACTTGAAAAAAATGGTGGATCAAACTGGTTCATATGCTCTCTGTGGAAATAAAGCCTTGTTTTTTTCAAAACAAGCAACAGCATGAAATCTAGCTGGATGCTACTCTGGTAAAGGTAAACACACACAGAGTGAAAGGGGAAGGGGTAGTGTTCCTTCACGCATTCTGAGCCAATCAGAGATGCCTTGTCACTGCGTCATGAACATGTATGCGGAAGTACTGGTAAACCATTGTCTTGCCACAAGTCATTTTTCTATCGTGGAAAAACAGCTGGACACAAAGCACTCCGGCGTGTTTTTTTTTTTTTTTTTAAATAGAACCAACACACAATTTATTCAATAACAATGGAGAACACAGAAATATTAATGAAATAACGATGGAATGAACTTTAGGCCCCATCCAGACATTACCATTTTGAAGTGTTTCTAAAATAATTTTTAATCTTTGGGGCGTCGAATCTACACATTAATGGCATCTGGGGTGCCCCGAACCTAAATTTTTTGAAAATGGGTTCCAGAGTGGAACAATGGGAGTTGATACAGAGTTGATTCATTCTTGTCATGACGGTTCAAGTGGAGTGAAGAGTGAAACACCTATTGTTGTTTGTGTTTGATTATTTTCTATATCTCGTCTCATCATCTGAACCCGCTTTATCCTCAATGGGTCACAGGGGTCACTGGGGGGCCTAATCCCGCTACAATGGGTGAAAGCGGGGTACACCCTGTTTGAGTCACCAGTTTATCGCAGGGCTGCACATATATAGTGGGAGGAAACTGAAGTACCTGGAGAAAACCCACACAGACACAGAAAGGTTGGGTGTTATTTTCTTTATTATTTATTTATTTGTAAGTTTTATTTATCTTTTTTGATTTTATTTGTATTTTCATTCATTTATTTAACTTTATTATTTATTCATGCTAGCACTAGGCTAATGCTAGAACTACACTAATGCTAACAATAGCCTAATGCTAGAACTAAGCTCATGCAAGAACTAAGCAAATGCAAGAACTAGGCTAATGCTAACACTAGGTTAATGCTAACACTAGGCTAATGCAAGAACAAGGCTAATACTAACACTTGGCTAATGCTAACACTAGGCTAATTCTAACACTAGCCTAATGCTAACACCACCTTAATGCTAACACTAGGTTAATGCTAACACTAGCCTAATGCTAACAATAAGCTAATGCTGGTGGCCAGTAATAAACTTCTATTGCCTGTGCCTGTGCAGTGGCCTTCACCACAGCCAACTATGTGGCCGTCCGCCCATACCGCCACAAGCACAGCCATACATTTGACTGCTATGAGTCACTGGACAGTTGGTGCAGAAGACTGAAAGCTGTCTTCAAAGTACGTTTGAGTTTCAAAAGAAATTATTTTGAGGTTTTAAAAAAATCTAATTTTAACAATTCAGTGGGATTGCATCTTTTGCCGCCATGTTTCCACAGCAGCTCTGAAGGTCTACCTCTTTCTATTTTAGACCCAGTACCATCTGCTACCAAAGAGCCATCACCTATATTTAAGGTGCAGACGTGAGTTCATTTACCCTTGACTAGAAAAGACCAGATCTGTTAAGAAAACACTGTCTGCAAAAAGGAACTTCCTTTTTTTAATGGCCACCATAGGTCAGCGTATGGGTTGGAAGTACTCAAATTTAATTTCAATTAATTTATTAACCCTCTATAGGACTTATTAGGGAAAATAATTTAAAAAAATAATAAATGACCTTTGATTTTAAGTGTAAAAGTACATTTCCAATGCTCACTTTACAAAATTGACCTTTATTTTGGGGAAACGTAATTTTTTATAAATTACTTTTAGTGCAAGGGTGTCAAACTCATTTCAGTTCAGGGGCCACATTAAGCCAAATTGAATCTGCAGAGAGCAGGACCAGTGAAATAATAACATAATAATATAATAAAAATAATGTTATCTCCTTTCCTCTGTTTTAGAGGGAAAAAATGGAAAGGCATGTGATGTAAATGTTTACATTCTTTAAAACAATGTGAATAACATGAACAAATTGAAATTTCTTAAGAAATCTATGTGCACTTTTAACAATATGATGTCTCAGTTTATCATTTACACATTTAAATTGCAATTTACAGATCATATTAGATCAACAAATAAATTATTTAACAACAGGCAGAATATTGGCAAACTTGCCCTTCAGACATTTAAAAAATGTTAATATTTGTTCAGGTTATGTGTATTTTGTGAACTGATCATTTTAGTGCAAATACAATAAAATTATATGAACAGTTTTTCATTGACAAAGACGAAAATTGAGTTGTGAGTATTTATATGTTATCATGAAAATATTTTACTGATCTTTTTCAAGAGATTTTAAAGAGATTCTGCCCCTAATTATTAGCACTGACCTAAACATAATTAACACCTCATGAATTACTCTTTTAAATATGATGTTATTAAAGGTGTCATTCCATCTTTACTTCATCAATACTGCTGTGTTCTCCATTGTTATTGAATACATTGTGTGTTGGTTATATATATATATATATTTTTTAAAACAAGCTGTTTTTACACTGTTTTTGCATTTGATGCTAATGCTAATGGGGGACAGGCTTAACCCCATGTGGGTGACGCTAAAAGTCCATCTGACGTCATATGGACTGGCTTTTTCTGAGTCCCTCTTTCCTCCCGTTATTTTCTGTGAATGTGGTATGCAGCCAGTGGAGGTGACAAACCACTTTAAAAGGCAGCATGTGTTGGTACCTCGGGGTGACCCATTAGATTCCAAAAGGAAAAGTTCTTTTCAGGTGAATGACATCTTTAAACCAATCCTGAAAAACCCTACCCTAGATCGTGACATTCTAGTCAATTATAGGTCTATGTCTAATTTTCCCTTCCTCTCAAAAGTTCTAGAAAGAGTAGTAGCTAAACAGCTGTGTTAGCACCTGCAGGATAATAGTTCCACTAAAACTGCATTAATGAAAGTCACTAATGACTTATTACTAGCCGCTGATGAATCATTATTATTGATCCTGGTTCTTCAGCTTTTGACACCATTGACCACAGTATCATAGTGCAGAGATTAGAATGAGACATAGGCATTTGAGGAGCAGCCCTCTGCTGGTTTAAATATTTTTGTAATTGGTACCAATTTGTTAATGTTAACCAAATTATCGCCATTCTCCAGAGTTAGTAATGGTGTGCCTCAAGGGCCTATTTTGTTTACATTATATATGCTCCCCTAGAAGTCATGGTATTAACTTTCATTGTTACGAAGATGACACTGAGTTTTATTTATTGATTAAACCTGATCAGACCAGGCAAATAGATAAACTAAGTACATGTGTCCAAGACATAAAGACTTGGATGGGTGTCAATTATCTCCTACTGTATCCTGAAAAAACTGAAGTCATTATAATAGGCCCTAAAAATGCGAGAGACTCCCTAACTGACCAGACAGTTTCTTTAGACAACTTAAGTGTAACATCCAGTGCCACAGTTATAAACTTAGGAGTTTTATTTGATCCAGATCTTTCATTCAAAGCGCACATTAACCAAAATTAGGAATATTCTGTCTAAAAATGATGCAGAAAAACTAATTCATGCATTTATTACATCTAGATTAGATTATTGTAACTCCTTAAATTTTCCTAAATATTCCTTAAATAGCTTCAACTGGTTCAAAATGCAGCAGCAAGATTATTAACAGGATCAAACAGAAGAGAACACATCACCCCTGTGCTCAAA
Source organism: Siphamia tubifer (assembly GCA_020466265.1). Lineage (NCBI taxonomy): Eukaryota > Metazoa > Chordata > Actinopteri > Kurtiformes > Apogonidae > Siphamia > Siphamia tubifer. The sequence continues at coordinate 40,816,480 of CM035799.1, read as the reverse complement.
ACCCTTCACTGGCTACCAGTTGAGTTTAGAATTCAATTTAAAATACTCCTCCTGACATATAAAACCATTAATGGTATGGGCCCCTCTTATCTTAAAGATGATCTGGTTCTGTACCAGCCCAATAGAACCCTTCGTTCTCAGAATGCAGGTTTATTGAAAGGTCCCAGGGTTTCTAAAAGTACAGTTGGAGCTAGAGCCTTTAGTTACCATGGTTACTGTCTTATGGAATCAGCTTCCATTTAATATTAAAGAGGCCGACACAGTCTCTAGATTAAAAATTAGGTTGAAAACATTCCTGTTGAGAAAGACAATGGTCAGGTTAGTTAAAAACAGACTGAAGTCACAGTTCAGTCTAAGCTGCCCTCGGAGCTAGAATGTTGGGGGAAGTACAGACATTGAGTTCTTTCTCTCTATCTCTCTCATCTGTATTCATAATTTCTTAAACCTTTCTTACATACCAAATCTGTTCATGACTATTCACCCGGTGCCCCCCCTCTGGGGGGAGTGGCAACTCTCTCAGCATTATCCACATAAGAAGCCATAGACAACAGGATCTGCAGTGACCTGTGACCCCAGACCTCCTCCCTCACCCTCACCTGGCTGGTGGATGAACCTGCACCCCCCTCTCTCTTTCATCGTTCATCTATAGCCTGTCCATCCATGGGAGTGGATCTCTCCTTTACTGTGGTTCTCCCCAAGGTTTCTTCTTTTTTCCCACTGGGTTTTGGAGTTTTTTCTTGCCTAATACTAATACTAATACTAATAATAATAATAATAATAATAATAATAATAATAATAATACTACTACTACTACTACTACTACTACTACTACTACTACTACTACTAATAATAATAATAATAATAATAATAATAATAATAATAATAATAATGATGATGATAATGATAATAAAACACAAGAAAACTGTTTAAAAAAATTACAAGCTCAAATACTTGGTCTCACTCACTGCTCTGTGATTTGTGTGTGTGTGTCTGGGTGGGGGGGGGTATGTTTTGAAATGCTTTATATTGAGCGTGTAGTTGAATTTTTCTGAGCATTTAAAATAAATAATAAAAAAACACTCATCACAGACACGTCAGGGGTTAAAGGGTTAAATCCAGATACATGTCTATCATTACATGCCTTTTCTGGAGCTTAAATTCTGCTATGCTTCACAAAAAATTATTTCTCGAGGATGTATGGCGACATAACCATTGCATGATGGTATTTGTCTTTCTTAATCTCCCCAAAGTGGGTTATCAATCAGTTTTCTCAAATCACAAAAGTCAAAACATCTTTCTGGACCTCATCCCGGCTTTTCCAAAAAGCCCTGTATCGCTGACAGAAAAAATGAAATATATAGGAAAAAATGCTACCTGAATCATGCCGAAAGCCAAGCTGTCTTTGGAAACAATGACACTCCTATTGGGAAGAATGATTCCACATGCGGGAATGTGCTCTCACTCTGTTTAAATGATTCCAGACATGCTCCTCTCTCCATTGGCTTCACGCGTGTGCACAGCCACATAGCATGCATGTCAAAGAGTATTCATACTCAAAAATACACACAGTACTGACTATTGTCATTTAATCATTGATATAGGGATTAGAGACAGAGCAACATATATGAATATATAGATAATTAACAGTTTTTAAAAAAAAATCTCTCCAGTTGCTCTATGTCACCGTACAATTGCACATCAAAACATGTTTTTTTCCCCCTTTTTTTTCTTCACGTGGTCAGGAACATCAGGAACACTTGGTTTGTTGCAGCATCAGTTGCCAGTGACGTGTAATGGCATAATGCATGTGGGACTGAAGAAGCCTCATTACTGCAAACGTAAACCCAGCCGCCCTGACACTTTTGTACTTCACTCACAGAAGTACAAGCGCCTCAGCTGGAAAATGCAATGGATCAACGTCACTCAAAAATGTCTATAATGGTCTTTTATGTTATTGCAGGTCCACCCAGCAGCTTCCTTTACTGCATTAGAGGATTTGGCATTCTTTGACAGCCAGATGTTGCACCTGGAAAAAAGAGCTGCTGGTGCCAACAGCTTTTATTAACAACATAATATTAGGATTAAAAAATACCTGAAATGGACTGAAACTAAAGCCACAGTATCAGTTAAACCACAAATATGGTCTTTTATGTTGTTACTAAGTAGTGGTATAATATGACTAAATACTCAGGAATTAAAGGACAGGTACTTGGAATTAAAAATTTCCGTTTCCAGAGGTGGTCAAAGCACTCACATTCTGTACGTCAATAGAAGTGCAGCTACATGTGTGGAAAAAAAAACTCTGGTAAAGTACAAGTACTGATTCAACTCCTTTACTGAAGTAAAAGTAAAAAAAAGTACATTGTAATAAAGTAAAAAAGTAAAACTGCATTTCTTTGCCATATATGAAATCATACTTATTTAACCAGGAAAAAAACAGGAAAGTTTTGAAAGTAAAAAATAAAGCCTTTAAAGGTGAGTTACTGTGTAGATTAGGGCATTAACGACTAGTTTTTTTTCAAGTTGACATATTCATCAATAAAGTCGAGTACATGGGTTGTGATGACATCATCACATTGTCAGCGGAGGAACAACACAGACATGTCTGTCCAGCAATGAGCAACTTGTATTAAAGTTCACTGCAATGTAACAATGTCCACTGACAAGACACAAACATCAACATTTTAACCTGAAGAAAACAGAGGCTAACACCTTGAGTTTTCCTTTACATTTAACGGCACAACATAAGTAGGGTGACCATATGTCTGGATTTGTTCTGGACCGACGGCTCTAAAACTGGACTGTCCGGACGTCTGTCACTTTTTACATTTCATCTTAAGGACAAAATGTAAGAAGTGTGTCAGATGTCCAAACAGTCCGGTTTTAGAGCCACCTGTCCAGACAAAATCCAGACATATGGTCACCCTACATAAAGTGCAAAAGTTTAAGTCAGCGGCCGCCAAGACGCACACCATTCTTGTCCACATCATGTTCAGGGAAAAAAAGCGTTAATGCGCATTGTCTGTTCTCTTGTTTAGGTCAGACTGGTTTTGCGTTTATGCACCAAGTAAGAGACACAGGGATGGAGAGAAAGAATAACATGCAAGTTGTCGACTCCTCCAAATTTAAGTCGACTTGTAGTATGGGAGTCGACATGTCGACTGGTTGACGTTTCTGTTAATGCCCTAGTGTTGATAATGTGTTTGACCAGGTCATGGTACTCAGTTTTGTGGGTATGGACAGGGAATTTAGGCAAAATGGGGAAAAAAGTATAATATAATATAATATTTCTACATACTAATTGGTTATGGGTATCATATTCAAAATTAAAGATATTGACGAAAGTAGCCACTGTGGTGTTGCTTGTTGGCTAATCGACATGAGTTCTCGCCAATGGTCATTAATTTCTTTGACCGCTCGAGACAGGTGCACGTTCATGTATTTGTAATCGTGAAGGCATGGTTTCGAGGGGTGGGCTGAAAAAGAGGAGTGTATATTTGTGTGTATATTACTGTAGTGTAGTGTGTATATTTTCAAAACTCCACTTATGTTCAATTACTGGACTGTTTTTTCGTAGATCTCCCACCCCACCTTTAAGTATAGTAATGAAGTACTTTGACATAGATACTTCCACCTCATATTACTTTATACTTCTAATTCACTGTCTTAAAGATAAATATCGTACTTTTCACTACACCACATTTTAATTTTTTGTTCACAGGTACAAAGAGCACTGGTACAAACATCTGTGTATCTATAGAAATACTTCAAGGGTAGGAATCAGAAAACATGATGAGAGCAGATTCCATGTCCTCTGTGATCAGCTGCAGTGTCTGTACACTTACTGGCTAATATAGCTGTCAGTCACCTGTTTTTATATGTCCCACCCCCTCTGAAAAGACCCATGATGGGGATGACAGCTGTATAACAGGGGTCTCAAACATGTATATATAATCCTAAACTATTGTAACCTTGGTAAAGGATCCACTGTTACTCGGTTTCTGTTCTGGCTTATTTCTCTCAGTGTCTCTTTTGTGTAATGTTTGGAAAATACAGAGAAAAGAAAAAAAAAGGCATGAATATAGTAAGGGAAAAATCATGTTTCCTCCATCCACTTGGATTTGCTGTAAAATACATTGTCACAAACTTTCGAACAGGCCTGTTTTTCTGAGTTCATGAGAAGTTTTGAGATACGTGGTTCTCACATGAAAATATATGGTGCTTCACTGCAGATAGCATTTCCAACAGCATGTGAAGAAAATGAAAACAAAAAATGTACTATAAATATGAGTAACACTAACAATGATCTCTACGGGAGAAAATTAAAAAAATAAATACATAATTAAATAATTAGTTAAATATGTCATTAATTAATTAAAATTGGAATTAAACAAATACATGTGTTATTAAATGTGTCATTAATTCAGTAAAATACCAATACTTGATAATTTTAGGCAAAAACAAAAAACAAAAATCATATATTATTATTTCAATAATTAATTATTTCGTGGTCCTTGTGTTGTAGTGGATCATGAATTTATTTGATCTGTCAACCTCATGCATCAAAATTGCACAAATCTAGTCAAATCCACTCCATTGGGAGTGTCGGAGCGAGAGTGTAGAATTTTATCAGTTCTCAATAAAGTTTAGTTTCCTAAAGTATCCAAACAAAGATAGAGGTTAAAGGGCACCCAGTGTATGGGAACGTGTTCACAAGCTCTGCATCAATCCTTTATCTGGAATCCATTTGACTGGACTGGATGTGCAGAGGAACCCATCAGCTGTTATGACCTGCCCACTGAATTTGATGGACGAGGTTGACAAATAAAATAAATTCATGATCCACTGCAACGCAAAGACCACGAAATAATTAATTAATTAATTAGTGAAATAATAATATATGTTTTTTGTTTTTGCCTAAAATTAATTGGTATTTTACTGAATTAATGACACATTTAATAACACATTTATTTGTTTCATTTCGATTTTAATTTAATTTAATCTAATAAAATAAATTCATGACCCACTGCAACGCAAGGACCATGAAATAATTAATCAATTGCTAACATAATAATATATACTTTTGATATGATGTCATCATGACATTCATTTTTTTGTTTATTTGACTGCCTGTCTGTGTGTTTGTTTGTTTGTTTGAGTGCCTGTCTGTGTGTTTGTTTGTTTGTTTGTTTGAGTGCCTGTCTGTTTGTCTTTGTCCTAAATAACTCAAAAAGTTTGAGTATTTGTCTGAACAATTCTGAAAATGTTGAGACACGAGGAAGAAGTGATAAAAGTTTGGGGGTTCGGTGTGTGTGTGTGTGGGGGGGGGGGGGTTGATGTGAAAGCTGTTTTAAATACTGTGGAAAAGTAAATATTGTGTGGGGGGGGGGGTCAAAAGTATAAGCTAGCACAAATCTGTTCTCCACTGTTGCTGATTTAGTGTTCTGGCTTTATGCCTCGTTTCTGTAATGTTCAGAAAACACAGGGGAAAAAAAAGACGAAAAAACTGTTAATCTACAAACAGAAAAGTCATATGTTTCCTCCATCCACTTTCCAGAATCTGACTTTTGATTGGCTGTTCATAGGAGTTTGTGGAGGGACCCGTAGGCACCGCAGTGTCCAACAATAGCCAGCGTCATGGAAACCAAAGCTACAAGTGAGCGGGCAGGCAGCTGTAACCAAAACCACTGGGCTGGAAATCACCCAATCTGTCCGCTGTGGGAGGTGATGAACATGGAAGAGCAGCCAGCTACTGCCGCTACTGCTTTACCTTTTCCACTGCAACTGTCATATACAATGCATCATTCAATACAAAACCCAGTCAATACAGAAAAACCACTGGCTGCAGAACATCCACGGCTGGGAAGTTCTCCATTACTGTATTTAAGTAGATTCTGTTTTAGGTATCTGGACTTAATTTACTATATATTTGATATTTTTCTGTAAACTTGACTAACCCTAACTCTCCCTAAATAGTTCATAAATATCTGTACTTTACACTTCTTCCATACATATAAATATGTGAACTTTATACTCCTTACATTTGTATAAATTTGTGTACTTTATACTGCTTACATTTATATAAATATCTGTTCTTTATACTCCTTATATAAATATGTGTACTATATACTCTTTACATTTATATATTTATCAGGCATGAAAACCTCGCACCTTTTGGTGAAGTTTACCATTTTGAAGTAAAAAAGGGTGACCTACGTGAGTCGTGTAGATCTGAGGAGCTTTGTTTTTTTTTGGAGGGGGAGGGTGTAGCGTGAAAAGATACGTTTCCCTTCATCTTTTTTTAAACATTTGGCCATAATCTGCTGTGATATCATAGAAGAGCAGCATAAGTGCCTTTTCATGCTAATCTCTTAAATTAATGAACTTCATCTTCATCCACCATCTTCTTCTTCTTCAGTTTTAATTTTCATGACGTTCCTTTTCTATTATTTTGGTGAACTTTCATTTTGCTGTACTTCAAAAAATAGCGAAATATAAAGCTTTTTAATCCCTTTTTTTTCCACCGTGAGTGTGTCATGAAAGGCTTGGCGTGTGTTAAGACTAAAAGCTACTGAAGCTGTTGTGTAAATCGCTATGTTGTGATTATTTTCAGTTACTACTGTAGCTTTTTTCACCATTCTAAGTGAGTTACTTCTGATCATTTCAGCTTTAGTAGTTTCTGGTGTTAACACAGTGAGTGGTTTAGTATTTATGTGCCACTTACACTAATATACAAATATCGTTTCAGAATTAGTGTGTTCGGTGAGGAGGATGCTGCATCAGTGAAACAACTCAATGTGGGAATTAAATGGTCCTGGAAGTGGGCTTGGCTCAAGCTGGAGGGGTAAGTGTCAGTGAAGCGACAGGAGCATTCTTTTCATAAAGGGGATTTTTTTTTTCTTTTAATTGACCGGTGGGGACTGGCCGGCTGTGTCCTCTGCCAGAAGGACACAGGACACTGGTGACTGTGGCTCAGTTGGTAGAGAGGGTCGTCCTGAAGGGTTGGTGGTTCGCGTCCTGACTCTGGCTGTCCACATGTCCAAGTGTCCCTGAACCCTGACTTAGTCTCCAAGTAGGACTGACAGAACCTTAGAACCCTACTGGTGTATGAGTGTGTGTGAATGGGTGAATGTGAGGTTAATGTAAAGCACTTTGAGCATCATGAAGGTGGAAAAGCACTATACTGTATAAGTACAGAACATTTACCATTTACATTAATTATGCCAACAAAGGAAGCCATGCCTTCATGGCTCATGTCCAAACTGACATCATTTATTATATGGTTCATATGGTTTCTTATACTTGGTTTGACTTGTGGATACATATCTGTACTTTATACTCCTTACATTTATAAAATATATGTACTTTATACTCCTTACATTTATATAAATATCTGTACTTTATACTCCTTACATTTATATAAATATATGTACTTTATACTCCTTACATTTATATAAATATCTGTACTTTATACTCCTTACATTTATATAAATATCTGTACTTTATACTCTTTACATTTATATAAATATCTGTACTTTATACTCCTTACATTTATATAAATATCTGTACTTTATGCTCCTTACATTTATATAAATATCTGTACTTTATACTCCTTACATTTATATAAATATCTGTACTTTATACTCCTTACATTTATATAAATATCTGTACTTTATACTCCTTACATTTATATAAATATATGTACTTTATACTCCTTACATTTATATAAATATCTGTACTTTATACTCCTTACATTTATATAAATATCTGTACTTTATACTCTTTACATTTATATAAATATCTGTACTTTATACTCCTTACATTTATATAAATATCTGTACTTTATGCTCCTTACATTTATATAAATATCTGTACTTTATACTCCTTACATTTATATAAATATCTGTACTTTATACTCTTTACATTTATATAAATATCTGTACTTTATACTCCTTACATTTATATAAATATCTGTACTTTATGCTCCTTACATTTATATAAATATCTGTACTTTATACTCCTTACATTTATATAAATATCTGTACTTTATACTCCTTACATTTATATAAATATCTGTACTTTATACTCTTTACATTCTCAAAATAGACTCATTACTTTTTCAAACTAAACAGTTGTGACAATATGAAAAATAAGTCACTTCAGAGGGAAAATCAGTGGAGGAGAGAAACTGGAACTTTATATCATAATTTTGACTTTATCTCATACTTTCAACAGTTTATCTCATAATTATGGGTGTTTAGCTCAATTGTGTAATTTTATGTCATAATTATGCATTGTTTTTATCTCATATGTAAGACCTTTCCCCCCATTTCTTCCTAAATTTCCTGCAAGATATATTAGATATACTAGATGTACTGGATATACTATATACTAGACATACTATAATTTTTGAAACTTTTCTGATTTCTTTCTAATTCAATAAGTATTATTTCATCCATAGCAAAAAAAAATGCTGTTTTACTTTTTACTTTATTACAATTGAGAAGTTGTAGTTTGTTTTACTTTTACTTCAGTAAAGAAGTTGAATCAGTATTCCTACACACCAGTAACTGCTACTTCTACTTAAGTACAGAATGAGAGTACTTTTATCACCTCTGATCATTTCGTTCCAGACTATCAACCAAAATTACTCATCAACTACATTTTATGGCTTAGTTGAAGCAAAGCCTTGTTCTGCTGCCATTAGTGGAAGATATATGCAGGGCCACATTGTGAGTGGAACAAAACGGCCCATTCAGAATCCCAGTGTTGTAGCTGATATGGTTGTAAAACTCTATAATCTACTTCATATGTTTTTCCATATCTCGCATCACAGTTGTCTCTTTGGTCTTTGCCCACACGTGTAATCAAGGAAATAAGTCGCTTTGTTTTTACTTCGACGCTCTTCCAGTGCAACAAATCAGCTTTTTGTCTTGATTGTGCAGCATTTTAACATTCTACCACTATATTGGCGATGGTCCGTTAGCCATATTCATTTGTAATACAGCACATCAAAATAAGTTAAGCTTAAATGAACACTAATCAACTGATTACAGCGCAGTAAGATGAGTGGAACATATCAGAGCCAAGGCTGTAAAAAGCACAAGTATTATTTCTGGCAATTTGATCCTTAAACTGAAACATTTTCCTCACAGTTAGAGTTGGATAGCGCGTGTCGATGTGACTAAGCAGACAAATATGTAACAGAGGGTGTGGAATTTGGAAGCCAAGTCATGATTACAATTCTTGATACTTGGAAAAGGTCTTTGATGCCAGCTGAAAACCTTGGCTTCCACCGTGACCCACATTGTTTTATTTTTTTTTTAAATTTATTTCTGCAATTTCACTTTCGTATTCTGCATTAGAGGTAAAAAGGTTAAAGCAGAATTTCTGTGATACTATAAACATGATTCAGAAGTATCGTGTAGTGTCTGAAGGATCTTAAGTGGTTTGAAAATAAGGTCTTAAATATGTATGTGTTTGAAGAAAGGGGTCTTGATAGACATGTTCAGCGCCGTAGCTCCGCAGACGCACATAACGCGCACTGCGTAGGGCACTTTGGTGCCGGCAGGGCACCAAAAGAAATCAGGGTCGTGGGGGGAAAAAAAGTGTAAATCATATTAATAATATGCGCTAATATGTTTAAACAATACAAAAACAACATAAACCAATTTTCCCGAGAAAATTGGGGGATCTGCTCCGTGCCCCAGCCTCTCTCCAGTCTCATGGTGCCCCCTCCCCTCCCAGTGGTCTGTTCGATTATGCCTCATTCGCAATTTGGTGAACACCTGTGAGAATATGGCCCCGAAACGGCAGCAAGAGTCTGGAGCTGAGAAGAGGAAAAAAAAGAAGAAGAGATGATGCAGGAAATCATCAACCTTCCTCAGCTTCCACCACAGACGTCTGCCTTGGTCAAAAGGACATGGTCCTCCACTACACATTTAATTTTTGAAAACGTTTCTTTTATTTTGTTCTGTAAGGAATAAAAAGAAAAAAAACAACGGCAATCAACTGACACTGCGGCACCGTAGTATGTACACAGAACAGCCTCTCGCGTGTTCTCTTGTTGTCTCTAAAATAATACACATAAACAATCATATTACATATTAAACACACAAAAACAATACAGAATACAAGAATTATATGAATTAACATTATTACTCTAACGGTAGGTTTAACGTCTCGCGCTCGTGAGACGTTAAACCCGGGGTACAACCTATAGCCACTTTCCCAACCGTTATGTTTTCTAACAAGTAGAACAAACAAATAACACTTCACATTTGAACTACACTTATAAAACAATCTAATACATGTACGGAACAACTCCGACACTTGCTCTTTACTTGTAAGGGATAAAAAGAAAAATAACAATGGCAATCAACTGACACTGCACCGTAGTATGTACACAGAACAGCCTCTCGCGTGTTCTCTTGTTGTCTCACGAGACTACCCGTGCCCTTGACCAGTGTCACCAACGCGCCCTCTGCTGGTCGGAGTTGGATACTGCATATATATATTATATATTTTAACCCAACTATGGCTCTGTATGCCACAGGGATGTGGCTCAGAAGCTGTCATGTCTGATAGCTGATTTTGCAACAAAGAAATGCAGGTGTGTACCTCTCTAGGGCATCTCATAATTGTAAAAAATGTGTAACATAGTTACTTAAGGAAAGTGCCTTTTGTGTTCTCATTCTTATTTTTCTTATTTAATTTTTATTGTTCAACTATTATTTTTGCACTTTATTGCCAGGCTCTTTGTTCTGTGTTTGTTCTGTGTTTACAGTTTTTACACACACCTTTTTGGATTTCTCATGTTTGTTGACAGTGTGTAAACAAATTGCACTGAGAAATTAAAAATTTTTGAAAATTCAAAAAAAAAATTTTTTTTTGAGGTTGGGGTGTGTGTGTGTGTGTGTGGGGGGGGGGGGGGGGGGGGGCACCACAGAGCATTTGTGCTTAGGGCACCCAAATGGTTAGCAACGGCCCTGGACATGTTTTAACCCTTTGATGCATACTGTTCACTGCAATGGACAGTTCTGCTACAGTTATTCTCTTGTATATTCATTGGTTTTGTTGATTTAGTTCCATATCAGTCAGTTCTTATCATTACTGTAACTGGTCTGTTCTTAATACCTGATCTGCATTAACATGTTTACCTGTGAATCAATTACGTGTTGCTATTAGGCTGTAATTAACAGCATTAAAAAAATCATTTCATAGTGTTCTAATAATAATAATAGTAATAAAAATAAAAATAATTTATATAGCACCTTTCACACAAAAACTGTAGTCCAAAGTGCTTCACATTGATTAAAAATGTAAATACAATTTTAAGACAAGGGTGAAATAAGAAATACATTAATATTTGATTGTACAAATTTCTAAATGTGTAAAAGTACAGATAAACTGATTATACATACATTACAAAATTTGAATGAAATAAATAAGAAATACATTCAGATTTGATTACACTGATATTTGAACTGATGAAAATAAAAATGTTTATTTTATTTTATTTTATATTGCAGTTTTTAATATTGCAGTGTCTTTGGTTCAAAGCTTAAATGCATCTTTTCCAGCTGAGTGAACATTTTTGCAACTCCTTAAAAAATAGGTTCATTATCAAGATTTCAATCACATTGGGGTTTTTTCAGCCTAAAAAGAAATAAAAACATTAAGGAAAAAAATCTTGACTTTATCCCCATCCACACATCAATGCAACGCGGTTTCATTTTGTACTGGATAGAAAAGTTATAAAGTAAAGGTAAAGTACTTTATTCGTCATTGTACATTGTACAATGACATTTGTCCTCTGCATTTAACCCATCCTTAATGCTGTTGGGGCACCTGTAAGGAGCAGGGACCCATCTCCAGCTGTAGAACCAGGCTAATGGTCAGAATCACCTGGCTGGAGGATTTTACCTGAACAAACATATTTTTGGGTGAGCACCCGGAGGAAACCCATCAAGATAAGGGGAGACAAACATGCAAACTCCACACAGAAAGGCCTGCACGGTCTGGGAATCGAACTTGGGCCTTCTTGCTGTGAGGCAAGAGCACTAACTGCTAGCGTCCACACTGGGAACAGATCAGTAAAATATCACATAAACATGGCAATGAAACACGTTTTGAAAACAATGCAATACACATGCCTCACCTCTGTATCTCATTAGATACACCAGAACAAGAGAAGAAGTAAAGTACTTATACCAGCATCAAATGCACCCTGGAAATAAACAACAACACAGCGTGTGTAGGTGTTTCTGCTGTTTGTCTGGTTGGTTTAACATCAGTAGATTTTCCTTCAATAACACCAGTAAACTTAGCAGTGACTGCAGCTCTGCTACTACCACTACTCTTATTATTAAGTTCATATTACTTAAAATATCTATATTTTATTGTGGCCTACATGCTAATTTACCATACTTAAAACATTATGTTGGATCAACTTAAATACTTGCATTTATGTTGACAATTATTAAGTTCATGCTACTTAGAAATGCTTCTTATTGTGGCTAAAAAGCCACTTGACCATACTCAAAAAATTGCTTTGAATTGATGTAATTCTGCAGCTGTTGGATTAACTCAAAATTCTAGTGGAAAAGGTTAACCACTTAACTTTTTTTGTTGATCCAAAGTTTTAATTATTAGACTTTTGCGTGTGAAGCTGCTATTTGTTCTGGTGATGTGGTTCTGATGTAGATAATAAGCATTTTACTCTGTTTTAGTCATCCAGACAGCAATGCAACGGCACTGTTGTCAGATCTTTCCACTCTGGAACCCATACTCAGAAGATATAATTTTGGGGCACTCAAAGCCCTGTTCCCATGTGGATATGAGGCCAAAACAATAATAAACTGTATAAGATTTGAAAATGTTGCTGTGTGGCCTAAGGTTCTCATAATTCATGCATCAAAGGGTTAATGAGCTCTGTTGAGGGTTATGTGAATCTGTGAAGGAATAAATGGGCTTTGTGTGGATATCAAATGTTTAGAGTGAACAATCAAATCTATATAAGGGAAACATTAGAGGTTCTTCGGAACTTCATATTGGGAAGCTTCATTTTGGCAGAAGTTCACCACAGTCTTCAGATGAGAAATAAAGAATAGCTCTTCATAAATCAGCTCTTTATTCGTACTAATGTCACCCTTCTTCCTCTTATTTCAGAAAGTCCTCCAATCCTACAGTTGTTTGATAAATAGCCCACATTGTACTAATTTCATCACATGTTCATTTTTTCGTCAAATCTGTGTCCATTCTCTGGGTTTCATGTCTTTGCATCATTTTTTCCTCATATTTATTCATGCAATAAAAATCATGGCTATCTATTCATATGAGGGGAACAAAGGTAACAAGCCAAGGCAGGTTTGTAAGGCTGATTTCAAATGACACCTGGAACTTTACAATGGTTGTGGGTTTCATTCCCAGTCCTGACTCTTTAAGAGCTCTGAAGTGTATGCACCTAAACTCTTTCAAAGGCGAAAAAAAAAGAACTAAAATTAGCCAAAATGCTGAAACGTAGCTTCCTGTGCAGCTGGGGTCAATAAATATGCCTATATGTATTTAGATGAAGTGTTATCTTAAAAGACTTGGAAAAGTAGTCTCGCCAGTGGCTGCTTTTATGACTGGAAACCCCCGCTTGTATACCCACTCATTAACATGTCAAGGGGAATATACCTGTTGCAATAAAAGTTATCCAGCAGACATTTGCTTTGTCACTATGGCCTTCTCGTACAGTATAAAGTCTGTGGGCAGTCCTCAGCTGAGCAGTGGAAAGAGTCAACCTCTGCCTGAATGTTAAAACCTTCCCACCAACCCTCAACAACCTCACTCTTACCTTTTTTTTTTTCTTCATCTTTGACGAGCATCATGTGAATTTTTGGCCACTGGCGGCACTAGGGAGCGATTCTTTTTTAGATGACTGGAGTTCTTCTGGATACAAACGAGGACATGCACGCACATACGGTTGTTGAGTTGACTTTTACAAGAAAACTGAGGAATGTAAGTGTAACAGTCACCTTCCTGTCAGATGGCCTTCATAAAGTGCTTCAAAATATAACCTATTTTGCCACATAATCAGAGGTGAGAAGTAACTAAGTACACTGCAAATTTTGGCTTTTGGAATAAACTCCCTATGAGTCAAAAACAACTCAATTTTAGTGTACATGTGTGAATGCATATACTCCAGAGCTGAGTAAGAGTTGACCTTACACCCCTTTTTCTCAGTTAAAAATTTCCTCCTCAGGTGTTTAAGTTCTAACCTGATATAGAGTAAATGTAACACAACAAGTGAGTTAATATAAATATTAACTCACTTCCAATTTTAGGAGGAACACTCAAAATGTGTTTAATTCAACCCTTCTTTCAACTGTGTTGTTGCTAACACGCTAAAGACACAATTCATGGCTCTTCTGGTCACATGACTGATGGACCATTATTTGTTAATAAAGCTGTACTTTATACTCTTTACATTTATATAAATATCTGTACTTTACACTCCTTACGTAAAATATTCGTACTTTATACTCATTACATTTATATAAACATGTGTACTTCATACTCCCTACATTTATCAGGCATGAAAACCTCTCACCTTTTGGCGAAATATAAAAAAACAACAACAACATTTGCACTTGTTTGTCTGATGCAGCCACAGCTTTTGAAACAACAAAAAATATGTAGCATTTTAAGGGAGTTTAAAAGCTTTTTTCAAGAACTATACATTGCTGTACACAGGTGGAGAGGACTTGCAGCGGTTTAAAAAAAGGGGGAGGGGCACGAAAAATTTTGGAGTATTTGGCGAGCTGGGTAGTCTCTCTCTCTCTTTCTCTGTCAATCTCAGTTCACACAACGTACACACAGGCCATATGACTGCATGTGCCAATGATGAAGGGGACATGCATTTACTCATATGCTTTTTTAAAGAAACTGAGAACATCTGTCAGAACATCTGGGGCGTCAGTCCTGAATGCCCAGGTCTCACCACACCCATGGATATAAGTCATTTTTTCCCCCTTTTTTCTAAAGTAGGAAATAAAACTTGCACAAATAGAAAAGCACTCGGAGAGCGCAGACTCCACGAAGGGAGACCCCTCCTGAAATACATGCATACCCCACCCACCCACACAGACACACACACACTGATCAGTACCAAACTTCATCATTTGTTCCTTGTGCCAGTATCATAATTTTCTGAAAATCTCAGTCAATTTTGTCCGTTATTTTTTTAGTTATCTTGCTGACAAACAGACAAACAGACTAGAAGTCATGCATAGCATGATACTTGACCAAATCAAAATCTCATGATGATGTCATATTGATCAAATCAGCATCACTCTTTATTAGCTTTAATGCTACTTGATATGGTGCAAATGTAAACAAAAAATGGTCAATATTTGGTCAACTTTGACCTTGGACGCTGACCATGAAGGTCAAGTCTTTGAAGTCTAATATTCAGCGTGATGAACCCTATATCAAATCTATATATACTCAAGAAGTTTGAAATCAATCACAACACTGGACACTGACCAATTTTTGATATTTTTATTGACCTTGACCTTTGACTTAGATCCACCAAAATAGGTCCCGTTCTATTGGGGACATAGACGAAACTTCTCAAAAGATTGCAGCCAATTTGGTCCCGAAATGTGGTCGCTAGAGTGCAAACAGACAAACAAACTCAAATGAAATGTCGTGCATAGCACGAGACTTGACCAAATCGGCTCACTTTTGGTCAAGTTCCTTCCTCGTAACTGTTTCCTTGTGCCCACCGAATTTTAGAGCAATTCGTCAAGTGTGAACACGAAGGTCAAGTCTTTTAAGTCTAATATTCAGTGTGATCCAATCTATATATACCCAAGTACTTTGAAATCAATTGCATTAAACTGTTCAAATATTGAACACTGACCATTTTTAAAAAATATTTTTAATGACCTTGATCTTGACCTTTGACCTAGATTCACGAAAATAGATCCCATGGTGACATGTACAAAACTTCTAATGAAATTACAGCCAATTTGCTCCAGAAAAGGCTAGTGCGCAAACAGACAAACACACAAACAAACACACAAGCAAACGCTAATGATCAACATACTTGACCAAAACCCGACCAGCAACAGCCTGTAACACCAGTCCTCTCCCTCCCTCTCACACATACCATATATAAAGTAGGTATAGATGACAAGCAGCATCTCATACTAAACAAAAAATGCCACAGCGGGTGCACACACTGGACCAAGTTTGAGTTGAGTGTCAACACTGTCCTCTCTTTCATCCAACTTTTCTCAGTACAGCTGCAGGCGGCGCTTCTCTGAGCTGACCCTCCTCATCGACACATCCTTCCACTCAGACTTTAACGTGTGCATAAGGTTTAACCTGACTGATACCATATGGGACCCTTCCACAAGCAATCCATTTTCAAAGGAGGGGCCTTATCTAAAATTCTTGCATGTTATTAGATGAAGAATCTGTCCATCATGTTAACTGGTGCAACACTTCAGCCACTCACATTGAACTCAAGCCGTGACACTTTATGTAACACCAGCCACAACACCGCCCAGTCATGGGATAGTCCTCCCAGTGACACTGATTGGCTCCTTCATTTTGAAGAAAACCTGAACCCCATGGTACTCAGATGGTTGCATCAGCGTCGTAAAACTAACCTGACCCAGATGATGTGGGTCAGCTTATGTAAAGTTACCGCTGTTGTGGATTTAAACCAATTATGGATATCCATATTTAAGACAGTACAGAAACTAGCAGCTAGCATAAACTCACACTTTATTTTTCCACCCAAAAATGCGGGTTACTGATTATTGCCTGGCAATACTGATGTATTCATCACACAGCCAAACTTTCCAACAAATTCACATGGTTTTAATATATTTAATGTCTTAGTGATTATCCAACACTGGAAGTTTTAACCCAAAGCGAGTACAATAAAATGAAATTAGGACTATATTTATCTATTTATTTATTTGAGATCAGTGACTATGATCTGGTTTGGGTGAATGGGCACGGCCCCCTAAAGCCTGCCCACACTCACGGGTCTGATTATAACAATGCAGTGAACGCCATAAGTTCAGGAATGCATATAATGAAAATTAGGAAGTGCAGGAACGCAGTTATGGTGCGTTCCAGCCAACTTCAAGCACTGATGTAGATTTTATATTTTAAATATATAGCTTTAACATTTTAAACATGTAGATTTAATGATATGAATTTTAGTTTTCAAATTTACAAGATGTCTGACATTGAATAAGACTTCTGAAATTTTTTACAGTGCAATGATTCAATCTGTTTCTGATTTATTGTTTGTTTTCCCATAATTCCCTGGTTGAACTCCTCTTTTATCATGTGCACACACAAGAATAACTGTAAGAAAAGAATATTCCCAATAAGACAATCGCTATTGTATCTTCCTCAAACCAAAACGGACTTCTCTAAGGCATTTTCTTCTTTTTTTTAACGCAGCTGATCAAACCTGACAGAGATTTATGCTTGACCACAATAAACACAATAATGAGAAGCATCCAGGGCCTGTGAAAACTTCCACAGTGTTTCAATTTCAACAAACCCCACCCCCCCACACACACATTTGACCTGATTTGCCCTATCTCTTATCGTTGTAAAAACACATTTTCGGTGACTGTGACCGTTGACCTACATTGACCAAAATGTAATGGGGTCTAATCTGTCTACACAGTAACTCTTGTTTAACCCTTTCACAACCACAAGGATTAGATTAGATTAGATTAGATTAGATTAGATTAGATTAGATTAGATTAGATTAGATTAGATTAGATTAGATTAGATTAGATTAGATTAGATTAGATTAGATTAGATTAGATTGGGAAGGCTGCTTCACAGAAATTATGGAACTTCATTTGACATACTCGCAGGACATATCAAACAAGTGAGTTCACCTGGTCTCTCCAAAACCAGGGTCAAGTCCTGCAGCCCACTTATCAGGTGCTACCTTATCAAAGAATAGAAAAAAGACTACACATAATAAGCACAGATACTATAGTTCACAGTACAAGGCCACAGTACCCCATCACAAGGGTAGGATATTTTTCCATTACACAAATCACTAGTGACACAGCGGCACATTTGTATATTTCAAATTACCATGACTACTCTGTACTTTGTGCAATTGTCATCCTTCAAACTGCCTCTGAAAGCTGTGAAATGGGCCTTTCTGATGATATTAGATGAAATATGGTAATGACTGAGTGCTGTGTGGAGAGAGGGAGGAAATGACAAGAAAAGACAGTGTTGGGATGGAAAAAGTGCACTGTGTGTCACAAAAGCACAGTTTAGTGTGTGTGTATATGTGTGTGTATAAGGGCATTAACTAAAATGTTGACTTGGAGGAGTCACAAGTCTGCATGTTACATGACAAATTTTGGAGTATTTGGTAAGCCAGGTAGTCTCTCTCTGTCTCTCTCTCTCTTATTATGTGGACAGTGTGTATTGGCGCCCGCTGACTTAAAATTTTTGCACTTTATATAAAAAGTGAGGACACGTGACAGACGTCTGGACAGACCTGTTTTAGAGCTGTGGGTCCAGACAAAATGTGGACATATGTTCACCCTCCTGATGTTATGCAGTTAAATTTAACAGAAAACTCTTTGCTAAGTTGGCCTTTGTTTTGTTGGTGTTAAAATGCTGTTTGTGTCCGTGTTTTGTTTTGTTTTTTGTTTCTCCGCTGACAATGTGATGACGTCATCACGACCCATCGACTCAACTTTGACTTTATTGACAGATAAGTCAACCTGAAAAAAACTGAAGTCCTTAATGCCCTAGCGTGTATGTGTGTGTGTGTGTATGTGTGTGTGTTTTCAGGTGGACAAGCAGTGTTTCAGAAATTAGCACTACTAAAATAAGTGTTTCCCGCCACAATGAAGCCCATCACACACATTTTACCTGATTTACTCTATCTGTTATCATTGCGAAAACACATTTTTGGTGACTGTGACCTTTGACCTACATTTACCAAAATTTAATGGGGTCTATTCTGGACCACTTTGCACCAAAGATAGCACTGGGACTTTATGGGTTAATGACCTTTTCTTTTTTTTATTGTAAGGATGACAGTTTGTAAGGTACTTTCAGTGTCAGATAGTTTTTCTTCACTATCAGCTTTTACTGCTGAAGGTTGGAGACGGGGCTCAGGAAGATTAATAAGAAGAAGTCAATAAGTGATGATAAACCAACTGTCTCCATGCATTTTACTGGTGAATCAGTGTTGTAGAAACATGATTGTATTTCCATGGTAACTACAGAGCTCTAAATGTACAAATGGCTCATGTCTGATGACCATAAAAAATGTAAGAACTTTATTTTACACCAATTATTAGCATGTGCTGACAGGACAAGTGGATCAAAAGTCATTACAGTTTAGATTTTTAAGTCTTTATGGGTTAACCTCCATGTATGTGTGACTGAACTGTAAGAAACAAAAAAGAAAGTAATTTAAAAACAAAGTTTTACTGAAAAGTTACTTTCTCTGGGTCTGATATTATAACCTCCAACTTTTACTGGAATCTACACGATGAGTGACTTAAATACACGTTGTAAGCCCGGATAAAATTAGAGGCTTAAAAACTTTTAAAAAATTGAGGCAGGTGATTTTGTACTTAAATTATTTGAGTAATTATCAACTAATTAATTGGTTTAAGTAGGTTCAACTTTAATGCTAAATGTATTGGACTTAAATTATTAAGTAGAAAAGACACGTTATATGTACTAGAAAAGATAAGGTAATTTTACTTGAAAAGACAAGTTATTTGTACTTGAAATTCTCAGTTTTATTCTACAATTTTATATAACATTGCCAAATAAAAGGTAGCTGTGTAGCAATAGGCCAAAAAGACATTGTATGAAATAGAGCATTAACTAAAATGTCGACATGTCGACTTTCGTAGCACAAGTCGACTTAAATTTGGAGGAGTCGACAAGTCGCATGTTATTCTTTCTCTCCCTGCCTCCCTCGCTCGCGCGCGCACAGACCAGACGTAAACAAGATACCTGCAGGTAAGACAGTTGTGGTGGGCTAACAAAACAATAGTGACACACACACATCGCATGCGTGGAAATACTTCACTTTAGATGAAAAAAACCGCACGGCATCTGAAGAGGTATCGGCTAATGTGAATGATACGAGCAGCATAGCTAGCTAACCAGTGATAAGCAGTGCTGACAACCTGCTTTATGACAACACGCTCTTTTTTCCTACAAACACATAATATGGACAGTGTTGTGTTCATCTTGTTGGCCTTAAATTTATTACACGTAATATAAAAAGTCAGGACGTGTGACAGACGTGTGGACAGTCCAGTTTTAGAGCCATGGGTCCAGACATATGTTCACCTACTGATGTTCAGTTAAATTTAACAGAAAACTCTTTGCTAACGTTAGCCTTTGCTTTGTTGCAATTAAGGTGCTGTTTGTGTCTTGTCAGTGGACATTGTTACATTGCACTGAACTTTAATACAAGTTGCTCATTACTGGACGCATATGTGTCCGTGTTTTTTTTTTTTTTTTTAGCCCTGTGTCTGTTGTTTGTCCGCTGACAATGTGATGACGTCATCATGACCCAGTTGACACGACGCGACTTTATTGACAGATAAGTCGACTTGAGAAAAACTGAAGTCGTTAATGCCCTAGTATGAAAATGTTTTAAACTAAAAAATTTTAGTGAAGGGTTAAAACTTGATATATGTTTTCATTAGTCAGAACTTATAAGTAAACATCACTTAAATAGTTTGAGTTTTCCAACAAAACTTCTTGTCTCGTTGTCTGAACCTGCTTTATCCTCACTAGGGTCACGGGGGTCACTGGGGGCCTAATCCAGCTACAATAGGTGAAGGCGAAGTACACCCTGTATGAGTCTCCAGTTCATCTCAGGGCTGAACATATATAGACAATCACTCTCACATTCACACCTATGGACAATTTAGATGAACCAATTAACCTATCAGTGCATGTGTTTGGATGGTGGGAGGAGCCAGAGTACCTGGAGAAAACCCACGCAGACACGAGGAGAACATCCAAACTCCACACAGAAAGGCCTGGTGTGGGAATCGAACCAGGGTCCTTCTTGCTGTGAGGCACGACCATAGCTGCTAACACTCCCATTTTTCCCGGGACTCTACCGTATTTCAGACCCATCTCCCGTTTTGTAATTTCTCCCAGTAATTACCTGTAATTTATTTAGGTATGAACGTCAAAAACAAAATCTGTACAAATATCATTTGGCTGATGTTCTCCAGTTGACAGAGATCATGTATGGAACTTATACACATAATTTGTTGACTACCTAATAACTCATAGATGCATACTTGATCTGTTGGTTGAAATGTTCCCCTTTTTTTCACTTTAATCACACACACACACACACACACAGGCCAACAATGACAGCTCAGTTTTAATGTAAGAAAGCACAAAACATTAATATGTTTGGAGATTTTTGTCAAGTTAAATGCAACCACAGGCTGTACCTCTCACTCTGTGTGTGTGTGTGATTAAAGTGAGAATGAAATAATAAAGTTAATGTGAATTTAACATTAACCCTTTAACCCCTGATGCAACAGTGCTGACGTGTTCTAAATGGATGGTTTAGTTTAAAAAAATTTTTTTTTGTGTTATTTTACTGAGAATTTTGTTGATGGAAATTATGTACAGGTGTCAAAAAAGCAAATGATTTAGAAAAAGAAAAAGGCCATACTAAAACTACTGGAACCAAATTACAACACTAGTTATTTATTCCTTTTTTTTTTTACTTCATTTAGTTTCTGGGGTTTTTTTCATGTTATTTGTTATTTTGTGAATATTTATTTGTTTCTGTTGATGTTGTTGCTTATTTTTGTTTATTTTTTCTACTTTTTCTTTCTTTCTTTATTATTGTTCTTCAATTGTGTTCCATTAGTGTCTTACTTTGTTTATATTACATATTATTTTGTTAGTGTATTATTAATTTTTGATCATTTTACCGATCACTTTGGCAGTTTTTGTTCATTTTGTTGTTAATGTGAATTTAACAATACATGCCATCCATTGAAAAATACAATTATATTTCTCGATAAATACAGTCTTAGAGTATTCATGCACTGGAAAATATGATATACCACTTCACCATCATCTATCATCATAAAAAAAATTTTTGCTCACTTATGTCTCCTGAAAATGCAACACTCACCGCTGCCGCAAAAATCTCCCAGACTTTGCTACTCAAATGTTGGCAGGTATGGGCACGAGTACTAACCACTACACCATCGTGCTGCCCCAACAAAACTTCATTTTTTAAATTTAAACCTTACTTAGAAAATGTGCTTATTAACTTCTGGGTTAACAGTGTAGGAAAATATGTGATTATCATTATCATATGTGATCATCATTTCGTATCATATATGAAAGTTTAAATACAGAGAAAATGTCCGTTGGAAAGTGCTGAAAAAGTAGCACTGGATCTTTATGGGGTAATGTTTTTTTTTTTATTCTAAAGATGACAGTTTGTAAGGCTGTACATTCACTGTCAGCTACTTTTTCTTCACTATCAGCTTTTACTGCTGAACGTTGGAGACGGAGCTCAGGAAGACTTGGGCTCATGAAATATGAGATGCTTCAGGCATGTTTAGATTATTGCAGACCTCTCCACTTAACTCCCTCTAACACTCAGTTCAGCGCTGGGAGGAAACGCATTCATCACACCAAGTTGACAAGAAACATGAAAATAGGATAGCGTCTCTTTATCTGTGCCATTCCTCACACAGCGCAGTGATATGTGATCCTCATTTTCTTTACTTCTAACGACATAATTGCATCCAAAATGCACAGATTACTATTTTAGACCATCTAAGGTGTTGGCAACAATCTAACCTATTATTTTTAATTACATTTGTCTGTAATTGGTGCTTATGTTTCAACCCAGCCACCAGAATTAAATGTCGCCATTATATGTTTCTGGGAACCACATAATACACTAAAATACATTTGACTTATTATTATTGACTTATTATTACTTATATATATATATATATATATATATATATATATATATATATATATATATATATATATATATATATATATATATATATATATATATATATGTCTACAACATATTGTTCAACTATCTACAGAGGTGACAAGTAACTAAGTAAAAGTACTTCATTACTGTACTTAAGTAGATTTTGTTTTAGGTATCTGTAATTTACTGTAGTATTTATTTTTTCTGGAAACTGTTGACTTTTTCACCCCACATTTGTTCAGAAATATCTGTACTTTATACTCCTTACATTTATATAAATATCTGTAGAAATATCGCATCTTCCTCAGAATAGACTGTTTTCTTGGAAATCTGATTATTAATATTAATAAAACATATATTGGACCATAATCCTCTTTTGTAACTCCTACATACATGTCATGGATCTTACATCTGGTGTCATGTTTATGTCTAGTTTTTGTATGTCTTTCTACAGTTTTTGTCTTTGTTGGTGTTTAGGGCTTTTTATTTTGTTATGTGGGTTCATGTTCACGTTTCCTGCTTTACTTCCTGTCACCAGTGTTCTCCCCGCCTCCATGAACTGTCACATCATTGGTGACAGCTGTCAGAAGGGTATAAATATGCAATCTGTGTGTTTGTCTGGTGCGAATCTGTCTGCGTTATGCGACTTATGAGCAATTGTACATTTACCACTGGTTTCTCGGCTTTTGACTTGTTTTGGTTTTTGGATTTTGATCTCTGCCTGCCCCTTGTCTGTCATTGTGTGGATTTTTTGTGTATTGACCCTAAGCCTGTTTTTGGACCCGGAGTTTTGCCTTGCCCCTCCTCGGTGCCTCTTCGGACCTCGGACCCTCGGCGTGACCCTGCTACGGACCTGGATAACGGTGTGTTGGATCTCCCTTATTCTGTCATCGGTTGTCTGTCTACGAACCCTGCCTGCCTGACCATCCTTCTTCCCGGTTTCACTGCGGCTCGCGGTGTTCCGTACGGACGCACCGGGAGGAGCCTCATCCGTGCTCATTGTTTAATAAAAACTGTAAAACGCACCTGGAGCCTCAGAGTCTTGCATCTTGGGTCCATCTACTACCCGTTCTGTTACAGTACAGATTCGCCAATTTATGATGGATCCGGCAGACTCTCAGCGCGTTCAGCAGACTCTCTCCAGTCAGGGTCAGCTTCTTGGGAGTCATGAACATAAATTGGACTGTCTAACCAAGAATGTTTCACACTTGGCACAAATGGTCTCCTCGCTCCAAACTCCATTCCCGACACCCGAACCCAGCATTCCAGCCCCCGCTAAATACGCCGGCGATCCGTCCACCTGCCGTTCATTTTTTAATCAGCTTAAACTGATATTTAAATCCCAACCGGTTCGGTTCGGGCCAAGCGCCGCCAAAGTCGCATATCTGGCCAGTTTGTTAGAAGGGCCGCCTCTTAGTTATATGAATGCTCTCATTGAACAGGACTCGCCACTGATTTCTGATTATGATCTGTTAGCTGGAGAGTTGAAAAAGATTTATGATCATCCCGTTCGGGAGCAGGAGGCGGGTCAAAGACTACTGCGCATCACACAAGGAGAGAGTTCGGTCCGTGAATATGTCAGCCGTTTTCGTACACTGGCAGTCGAATCCAGGTGGAATGACAATGCACTCGTGTCAGCTTTTAAAGCAGGCTTAACACCTGAGATCGGCCGGGAGGTTTCCCTGCGTTGTCGTGATTCCAGTCTAGATGAGACCGTATCCTGCTCTATTGAAGTTGGGGATCAAGTCCTGCAATGGTCTGCATCCGCCGGTAGGGGCGCTGTTTCTTCTAATTTTCCTCCTGATGAACCAATGCAGCTAGGACGAATGAGACTCTCCACAGAGGAACGACGGTACAGGATTTCTAAAGGGCTCTGTTTTTACTGCGGTAAAAAGGGACATTTTGTCATGAATTGCCCCAACAACAGGCAAGTCCACCCAAATGATAAGTTACTGTTGAGCTTTGAATCTATCAAGTTGAAACAAGCTTCTAGAATTAATGTCACTGTGAGAGTGTCTTCCATTTTTTCTTCCCTTCTCCAGGAGGCTCTGATTGATTCTGGTGCTGATTCTAATTTAATATCAGAGGATCTGGCTGAAAGACTGCAGATCAACCGGATTCCACTATCAAGCCCTCTGGAAGCAGTGGCATTGGACGGCTCTTTGTTATGGAGGGTAACCCACCGCACTCCTTTTTTATCAATGGAGTTTCCAGATCACCACACAGAAAAGATTAGTTTTCATATTTTTCCCACTACTACGCAACCCATCGTACTTGGATTACCCTGGCTTATCAGACACAATCCACACATAAACTGGCAGACAAAAGAAATTATGTCTTGGGGCTCAAGTTGTCTACAGTCATGCATTTTTGATAAGAGTAGAGAGACGGGTCCAGATCCAATCCAGATGGCAAACATTAACACATCCAATGAGAAGTCTGAATTCCCTGCCTTGGACCAAGTACCATCATGCTACCATAATCTTAAACAAGTGTTTAGTAAGACTAAGGCCATGTCCTTGCCACCTCATCGACCTTATGACTGTGCAATTAATCTCCGACCTGGTACAGCACCTCCTAAGGGAAGGTTATATTCTTTATCTGGTCCAGAGACAAAAGCTATGACAAAATACATAAATGACTCTCTGGCCTCAGGTCTCATCCGTAGATCATCGTCACCTGTAGGAGCTGGGTTCTTTTTTGTCGATAAAAAAGATAAGACACTCAGGCCATGCATTGATTATAGGGGGCTTAATGAGATTACAGTCCGAGATCGGTATCCACTGCCTTTGATGTCTTCAGCCTTTGAAATGCTCCAAGATGCTAAGATTTTCACCAAGTTGGACTTGCGTAATGCTTACCATTTAGTCAGAATTAGAGAGGGGGATGAGTGGAAAACAGCATTTAACACTTCGATTGGACACTTCGAATATCTTGTGATGCCTTTTGGTCTCACCAATGCTCCGGCTGTCTTTCAGGCCTTAGTGAACGATGTCTTAAGAGATTTTTTGAATGACTTTGTTTTTGTATATTTGGATGACATTTTGGTGTTTTCCCCGGACCTGAAAAGTCATATTGAGCATGTACAAGCTGTCCTGAAGAAATTATTGGAAAACAACCTCTATGTCAAAGCTGAAAAATGCGAATTCCATAAGGCTTCTGTGCAGTTTCTCGGGTTTTCTATCTCAGCAGGACAGATTAAGATGGATCCTGACAAGGTGAGGGCAGTCCAGGAGTGGCCAAGGCCTGGGTCACGCAAAGAGGTCCAGAGATTCCTGGGGTTCGCCAATTTCTACCGGAAGTTCATCAGGGGATTCAGTAGAGTGGCCTCGCCTCTTCATGCACTAACATCACAGAGGACAAACTTCAGGTGGAGCCCTGAGGCGGAGACTTCCTTTAAGAAGCTCAAACGACTCTTCACTTCTGCACCTGTGCTGAGATTTCCTGACCCGAACCTTCAATTCATTGTGGAGGTAGACGCTTCAGACACAGGTGTTGGTGCAGTTCTTTCTCAAAGGTCCCCGGATACTGGTAAGATGCACCCATGTGCATTTCTATCTAAGAAGTTGTCAAGTTCAGAAAAAAATTATGATGTAGGTAATCGTGAGTTATTAGCCATTAAGGTAGCCTTGGAGGAGTGGAGACATTGGCTAGAGGGCACTGAGCAGCCATTTATGGTCTGGACAGACCACAAGAATTTGGAGTATTTGAAGACTGCGAAGAGACTCAACTCACGCCAAGCAAGATGGGCTCTATTCTTCACTCGATTTAATTTCACTCTCTCCTACAGACCTGGGTCAAAGAATGGCAAACCAGATGCCCTATCTCGAGTTTTCCCATCAGAAACCCCCAAGCTGGATCCTGAAACGATCATCCCAAAGTCTTGTCTCGTGGGTTCTTTTCGTTGGAAGGTGGAGGAGAAGGTCATGGAAGCACTCAAGGATAAGGTAATCCCATCTAATGTGCCACCTGGATGTCTGTTCGTTCCTCAGGAATTACGTGGAGAAGTCATTCACTGGGCCCACACCTCCAAGTTTTCCAGCCATCCTGGTATTCAACGCACCTTAGCAGTTCTTTCCAGAAGGTTCTGGTGGACTGGAATGAGGAAGGATGTGGAGGAATATATTGCTGCCTGCACCGTTTGTGCAACCTGCAAGAGTTCCAAGTCCAGTCCCACTGGACTCCTTCAACCCCTGGACATTCCTACGCGGCCCTGGTCGCACATCTCTATAGATTTTGTTACTGGGCTTCCAGCTTCGCAGGGTAAGACAACTATACTTACTGTTGTTGACCGGTTCTCTAAGATGGTTCGGTTCATTGCCCTCCCTAAACTACCATCTGCTAAGGAGACGGCCGCAGCCCTGCTTGACCAGGTATTTAGAATATTTGGTTTACCTGTCGACATTGTGTCTGATCGGGGTCCTCAATTTACGGCTCAGTTTTGGAGGGCCTTCTGTACTCTGATTGGAGCCTCTGTTAGTTTATCTTCGGGTTACCACCCCCAAAGTAATGGACAAACCGAGCGTATGAATCAAGATCTGGAAACTACGCTTAGATGTCTGGTAGCTAGGAACCCTGCTTCCTGGGTCGACAATATCATCTGGGTAGAAGTGGCTCATAATTTGTTGCCTTGCTCTGCCTCTGGTTTCTCGCCATTCCATGTGGTTTTCGGGTTCCCTGCTCCTATGTTTCCAGAGGCAGAAAGAACGACCCTGGTGCCATCTGCACTGTCTTGGATCAGAAGAAAGAAGAGGATGTGGACCTGGGCCCGGATTAATCTTCTTCGGAGCAGAAAGAGGATGAAGAAGATGGCAGACCAGCATCGGGTAACCAACCCCAACTATGAGGTAGGCCAGAAGGTCTGGCTTTCTACGAAGCATCTTCCATTAAGGGTGGAGAGCCGTAAGCTGGCTCCACGTTTTATTGGTCCTTTCCCAATCTCCAAAGTTGTTAACCCTGTGGCTTTTCGTCTCCAGCTACCTAGAACTATGAGAATACACCCCACTTTTCATGTCAGTCAGCTTAAACCTGTCCGGGGTAGTTCTCTGTTACCACCCACTCCGCCACCTCCACCTCCCCAGATGATTGAGGGTGGACCGGTATACTCAGTGAGACGACTCATCCAGTCCAGACCAAGAGGCCGTGGGTTCCAGTATCTGGTGGACTGGGAGGGATATGGTCCAGAGGAGAGATCTTGGGTCCCCGCTTCCTTCATAGTGGACCCGGACCTCATTACAGAGTTTCACCGCCTCCATCCAGATGCCCCAGGGCCGTCCGGAGTCCGTCCTTGAGGGAGGGGTACTGTCATGGATCTTACATCTGGTGTCATGTTTATGTCTAGTTTTTGTATGTCTTTCTACAGTTTTTGTCTTTGTTGGTGTTTAGGGCTTTTTATTTTGTTATGTGGGTTCATGTTCACGTTTCCTGCTTTACTTCCTGTCACCAGTGTTCTCCCCGCCTCCATGAACTGTCACATCATTGGTGACAGCTGTCAGAAGGGTATAAATATGCAATCTGTGTGTTTGTCTGGTGCGAATCTGTCTGCGTTATGCGACTTATGAGCAATTGTACATTTACCACTGGTTTCTCGGCTTTTGACTTGTTTTGGTTTTTGGATTTTGATCTCTGCCTGCCCCTTGTCTGTCATTGTGTGGATTTTTTGTGTATTGACCCTAAGCCTGTTTTTGGACCCGGAGTTTTGCCTTGCCCCTCCTCGGTGCCTCTTCGGACCTCGGACCCTCGGCGTGACCCTGCTACGGACCTGGATAACGGTGTGTTGGATCTCCCTTATTCTGTCATCGGTTGTCTGTCTACGAACCCTGCCTGCCTGACCATCCTTCTTCCCGGTTTCACTGCGGCTCGCGGTGTTCCGTACGGACGCACCGGGAGGAGCCTCATCCGTGCTCATTGTTTAATAAAAACTGTAAAACGCACCTGGAGCCTCAGAGTCTTGCATCTTGGGTCCATCTACTACCCGTTCTGTTACAATACAGAACACTCAGCACACACTTATCAGGAGCTGAAGGGTTAAACCAAACCATAATCTTTTACTGACCCCAAATAAAGAGCTTTCATAGTCTAAACCTAAAACCTTTAATGACTCAGGATGTCAACTCTCGTCTCTGGTGAGAAAGTCTGAAATGTTCAGTTGTCTGCCCCATCCACATCTTCCATGTTAAAATAAAGGAAAAATGTCCAATTACATTTAATGTTGTCACCACTTGACGTACTTGTGGTGTGCTAGCTTGTCAAATGGTGACATTTTTTAGATAACTTATATAGATAGTATACCAGACCATAATGACAAGATGTTTTATAGAAGTTGCGTTTTATTCATCCAATTCTGTGCAATTCTTGCGGTAGTTATTTTTACAAAACCCTGTGTTTTTGTTGTTGTTTTATCTCTTATATATATATATATATATATGTGTGTGTGTTTTGAAAAATATAACATTATATTCATAACATAACTGCAATATATTATTTGATCATATATTGACAAATATAAAACAGATTTTGCACTGAAGACAAAAGCTAACCTATATTTTTACAGAAGGTTTTACTGAAACAGAATTTCTTTCTACATATTTTCTGAAGTATATATATATATATATATATATATATATATATATATATATATATATATATATATTGACATATATGAGTACATATATTGTCATATATGTCTCAATATATGGAAAGCAATAAATCCTTTTGTGTTTTTAACTATATTGTAACATATTGGCACAATATATTTTTCTGTATATTATATACATATAGTTTATATGTTCAATTTCAGGCATTGATAGTATATATGGAGAAATATATCTTAGGACAGCTGTTACAGAACAGGTCCAGTTCAAATCTATCAGACTAACATTTCACTTAAAGAACTTGGTTCCAAAACACTATACCCTTCTGACACCCAGCAATGCATTTTTGTCTTCTGTAAAGGACAAAATTTTCAGTTTTACTTTAATACATTCTGTCCATCAGAAATGACAATTCATTAAAAAAATAACTACATGAATAAACAGGTCTTTGAAAACACTGTGGCATTGTGCAGTTTCCAATTAAGATAATTGTTTCATGTAAAAAAAATAAAAATAAATCAATGTGTTTCAGGAGGATATAGTCAATTTAAACATTTTGTGGGAAAAAAATCCCTCTTTATTCTGATCCTGCTTATAATCAACACTTTTCAATGTTCTTTTTTTTATGACAGGTGAGTGTCGATTTTTTTTAAAAATCTGATAACATGACAACAACTTCCCTTTCATGCTTGGGGGATCACCTCAGCCATACTATTCGCTGGGTGCGATTTGCTGGGGGGGATGGGGGGTTCTTCACAAACTACCTGAAAGAGTAACCTCACATGCAGTGAAGTCTGGTGGTTGTAAAAAAGCTCACAGCTGGACCCGCAAGCCACCTTCTGCAAACCACCCTGAGCTGGTGGACTAGTTCAAGGTGGGCCAGCAACGCACCGCCATGGAGGAAATGTTTTGAGTGAGAAAAAAAACAATAAAATATTTATTTTATTAATATTTACATTTTTCAAGATCACAATTTAGAACTACCATAGTAAAAAAAGAACTAACACAAGTAAAATACACTTCAATCAAATACTATTATCAATATAATATTTTTTGTAATTTATTTTCCCAAGCTACTCAGAGCTGAAAGAACTGCATGCGCCTCTGGAGCCGCAGGTTGTCGACCCCTAACTCACTTTTAAAGGTTTTATTTTTGGATACTTTCGAAACTTTTAGAATTTTTCCTAGTTAAGTGAGCATTATTTCATTCATGACAAATGAAACTTTATTACAACTGAGAGGTTGTGCTTTCTTACTTTTACTTCAGTAAAGAAGTTGAATCAGTATTTGTACGTGTTTTTTTTCACACATAGCTGTACTTTTACTTCAGTGCAGAATGTCAGTATTTTGACCTGCTCTGCTACAAAGACGGTGGTGACCCCCCCACAGCTCCTGCACATCAGGGGGGAAGCAGTGGACGACTATAAATATCCGGGTGTGGTGATCGGCAATAGACTGGATTGGAAATCCAACACCGAGGTTATTTAGAAGAAGGGGATGAGCAGACTCTGATCCTTCAGTGCATGAAACAAGATGTTTGGATGGAGATGTAGTAGCAGTTTGATGTGGTGGGTTCCAGCTTATGTTTAGGCAGCAGCATGAGAGCCAGAAACATCAACTGACACAGAGAATCATCTAGAAGGCCAGCTCTGTAATCGCTCTAAGGCTGGACTATTCTGAGACCGTGGTAGAGAGGAGGATGCTAAAAAAATTGGACAATGATGAGTACTTTCTCTAACAGATGGTTAGAGCCCTGCTGTTAAAAGGACTCGTACAGGAAATCTGTCCTGTCTTATTTTTACTGTACAATAGAAGTGCCAAAAGTTTAGTTTTTTTCTACTATATTGCATTGGTTTCTTCCCCAAACAATACTAAATATAATTTCCGCTTGTAACAGTGTTGAAAGGTTGAGAACGACAATGTCAATCTGCTGATAAAAACAAAGAAATATAGGTGAGAAAGTACGGTACTACTGACTGTCTTTACAGTTTGAGTGGGAAAAGACTTCAATGATGATGTCACTTCCTGGGTGTTTAGGAAGTTGGACTAACCATTATTTAAAACTGAAAAAGTGCTGCAGGGTTGAACGAACCAAGGGGAGAAAATTAAATAGTGCCATTTTTTAAAATATATTTTTTTCATATTTCTTATATTACGATTAAATAGACAGATAAATTATTATATTAGCAGAAAAAACTGTGGCTGCTGACCGTTTATATTTCTTTTATATTCAATAAAAAGTAACTTTGCTCAGTGGGGACATGCTGATTTGGCTAAACTCTGCACCTCAGAAACCCAGAAAATGTTTGAAAATGTAATATAATATTTAAAATGTGTTTGTGTGTACACAGTAAGGGCAGCAGTGGCTCGTCCAATGACTGAAAGGTTGGTGGTGTATGGTGTATGAATGTGTGTGAATGTGAGGCTAATGTAAAGCGCTTTGAGCAGCATGAAGGTGGAAAAGAACTATATAATTGCAGTCCATCTATAATCCAAAGACATATGGGTTTTTTCATTTCATGTTTTAGAATGTATTTTGTGGTGTGTATTTTTCATGCATGGTCAGGTTAGTTAAAAATTATGTGACTCATATATCATGTATACGTGATGTATGAGTCACAGTTCAGTCTAGGCTGCCCTAGGAGTTAGAATGCTGGGGGAAGTACAGACACTGAGTTCTTTCTTCTCTTTCTCTGTGCATCAAATAAAAAAAAAACAGCCATATATAAATAATTTAAAAAGTGCAGTATTTGCATCCAACTGAATTCCCTACACTAACATGGATGTGGAAAATCCATCTTACAGACAGTGTTTGATTTGTCAATTTTTCTTAATTTTTTTATTTTTTTGGGTTTTTTTCATTTAATCCAATAAGAAAACCAAAATCAAATGTCATTGACATAATTTTGACAGTGAAGATGAAGAGAGAAAAGAAAAGAAAAACCAAACCAATAACACAGTAAAAATAAATAACGGGAAACAAAAACATCTCTTGGAGAACTTGTAGCTTTGAACCAGGGTGAGGAATGAAAACCATACAACAACACAATTCACAGGCACTTACACAACATCCGGTCGATCCTGCCTAATGTAGTCTAACCATTTTCTCCAAATTTTTAAAAAATTTTTCCATTTCCAATCTGACTGACGCAGTTATTTTCTCCATGTTATAGATACCCAACATTATCTCTACCCACTCCTTTATTTCCAGCACCTGAACATCTCCATATTTTTTTGTGAAAAAAAAGCATTATTCTCAAAATTTTTAAATCATCATTCGTCTTTAAATTGAGATTTTGTAATTCGCCAAGGTATAATACTTTGAAATCCAGTGGAATCTTAATTTTAAACACCTCATCTATGACTCTTTTTATTTCAGTCCAGTATTGTTTAATTAATGGGCATTCCCAGAAGATATGAAAATGACATGCATTATCTTCCCCACATGACCTCCAGCATTTGGTGTCATCAAACGTCCTCTGTGCAGGGGTTAAAAAAAACCTTATACCGTTCTTCTAGCCAAACTCCCTCCAGGAGAATGACTTTGTGGTTTTCCACTGATATTCATTTATTTCTCTCCATTCTTTTCCAGTCAGCTCTATTTCTGCTTCCCTCTCCCATCTCTCTTTCACATAATCAGTATTATCTGCTTTTAGGTCCTCCAATACAGCATATAATTTTGAAATAGCTTTTTGTTTTATTCGAGATTTATATGCTTCAATCATAATTTTAATCATACTTGACCATGATCCTTCTGTATAAACTTTTTTAATTTCTTGCTCTAAATAATGTCGTAGCTGTAAATATCTGTAGAAATCCATCCAGGCCATATATGTCCTTACTTTCCTGAAAACTCATTATGGTATTATTTTTAACAATCTCCCAATGCATCTTTGGACCATTTTCCCATGATTTAAACCCATTGTCTAATCTGTTTGGTGTGAAGTCTGTATCATATCCAATCCACCGCAGGAACCTACATTGACTTTTTAAATTGTATTTTTTTGTAATTTCAAGCCAGGTTTTTATCGAAGTACCAATCCATGAAATTCCATTTATTTTCCAATTAGACCATAATTTATCATCGTTCACTATAGTTTGTATTGGGATCCCCTCCATTACCCCTTCCTCAATGTACTTCCATTTGGCCTTGTAACCTGGGTCACACAAATTCAATACCCAAAAGTAGCTTCTCAGACAAGGAAGGGCTAGTCCACCATCCCCTTTTGACAGTTGTAGTGTTCTATATTTTATTCTGGGTTTAGCACCTTGCCATATGAATCGGGATATAATCTTATCCCATTCTTTAAATTCTTTTTCAGATAGCTCAACTGGAAGATTCTGAAACAGATATAATAACCGAGGTAAAATGTTCATCTTAATCACTTCCACCCTTGATGTTAACCCCAAACATGGTATCAAGTTCCATTTACTCAGATCTGTTTTGATAGTTGTGGTAATTTTGTCATAATTCGCAGACTTGAGTTTATCTAGTTCTTTTGTTAAATAAATCCCCAGATACTTCATAGATTTGAGTTCCCAATTGACTTTATAACTCTGTTTTATAGTTTGGTTTGGCTCATAATTGAAGGCAATTACTTGGATTTTTTGAACATTGATTTTGTACCCCGACATTGTCCCGAAATCTTGGAGTGCTGTCATTAGTACAGGTAAAGAAGAATTAGGTTTTTCGACGTAGAGTAAAATATCATCCGCAAATAACGCTTTTTTTTGTTGACCTCCTGTCATTCCAATACCATTAATATTATCATTTTGTTTGATCCACTGGCTCAAGGGTTCGAGAAAATTGCAAATAACAAGGGACTTACTGAGCAGCCCTGGCGGCATGCCCTTTCTAATTGAATGACCTTAGATAGACTACCATTTACCTTGATCCTTGCTTGAGGAGATGAATATAATGGTTGTATAGTCTTAATGCAGTCTTCATGAAAGTTGAACCTCTTCATTACTCTGACTAGAAAAACCCACCTTACAGAATCAAAAGCCTTTTCTGTGTCCATTCCCATTATTAAAGCTTCCGATTTCCTGTCACTAATGTGTTGCATTATATGCAACGTGTGACGAATGTTGTCATGAGTCTGTCTATTCTTTATGAACCCAGTTTGATCTAAACTAATTATGTCAGGCAGGACTTTTTCAATGTGCCTCGCTAATATTGCTGTAAAAAGTCTATAATCCACATTAAGTACACTTATTGGTCTGTAGTTTGAACAATTCAATTAAATTTTATTTATAAAGCCCTAAATCACAACAAAGTCGTCTCAGAGGGCTTTACAAAAACACAATCAACTACAGAAATACATGAAAAGTCCCAGGCATCCCCTGTCCTTAGACCCTCCTTCTCGGCAAGAAAAAACTTAAAAACCCAGTGGGAAAAAGAAGAAATCTTGAGGAGAACCACATTGAAGGAGAGATCCTCTCCCATGGACGGACAGACTATAGATGAACATCCATTTATAAATGCAGGAGGGGGGGCTGGTCCAGACAGGCAGGGGCGGTGGTCCGGGGTCACAGGTCGGCACAGGCGAGATACTGCAGATCCTGTCGTCCATGGTTCCCGTGCAGACACTGTCAGGAGAGCCACCACTCCCCCCGGGGGGGGGGGGGGGGGGGGGACACACCAGGTGACTAGTCATGAACAGACTTGGTATGAAAGATAGGTTATAAAAATGACAGAAACAGGTGTGAGGGAGAGAAAGAGAAGAAAGAACTCAGTGTCTGTACTTCCCCCAGCATTCTAACTCCTAGGGCAGCCTAGACTGAACTGTGACTCATACATCATGTATACATGATATATGAGTCACATCATTTTTAAGTAACCTGACCATAGGCTTTCTCAAACAGGAATGTTTTCAGCCTAATTTTAAATGTAGAGACTGTGTCTGCGTCTTTAATATTAAAGGGAAGCTGATTCCATAAGACAGGGGCCTGATAACTGAAGGCTCTAGCTCCTACTGTACTTTTAGAAACCCTAGGAACTTTCAATAAACCTGCATTCTGAGAACGAAGGGTTCTATTGGGTTGGTACGGAACCAGATCATCTTTAAGATAAGAGGGGCCCATACCATTAATGCTTTTATATGCAAGGAGGAGGATTTTAAATTTAATTCTAGACTCAACAGTTGGTTTCATCTTTCCCCTCTTTTTGGATTACCGAGATTATTGCTTCTCTTCAAGAAATTGGGATTTCCCCACCTTTCATTATCCAATTAAATGTTTTATGTAACAGTGGGATCATTTGCTTTCTATAGGTCTTATACCATTCTGAAATATATCCATCAGCACCTGGGCTTTTGTTACACTTAAGTTTAGAAATAGCTGTATTTATTTCTTCTATATTTCTGAAACCAGAATATTATCTTGTTGTTCTGTTATTTGTGGAAGATTTAAGTCCCCTAAAAAGTTATCAATTTGTGATTCATTATTACTT
Organism: Siphamia tubifer; assembly: GCA_020466265.1. NCBI lineage: Eukaryota > Metazoa > Chordata > Actinopteri > Kurtiformes > Apogonidae > Siphamia > Siphamia tubifer. Next base: position 40,780,401 of record CM035799.1, on the reverse strand, counting down.
TGTGTTTCAGAATACAGTCTGCTATAATAATATTCAAAGCACTTGTGGATGTCTTCTGTCTTATATACTACTGTTTGTGTCTGTGGGTCTTTTATTTTGTAGATATGTCTTAATGTTTGCTGTTTTTTAAGTTTATATGCCCGTAATTTTGAAGCTCTACTCCCTGATTCATAGTATCTTTGTTTAGTATATATCATTTTCTTCTGAAGATCTTGTGACATGATGTCATTCATTTCTACTCTTTTGTTTTGATTTCAACCATTATTTTATTGTCTATTTTTATGTTGTTTTTCAAAATTTTCAAAGTCCCTTTGTAGGGTTTGTAGTCTTGCTTCATTTATCTTTTTTCTGTGGGCTGCTCTGGCTATGAGCTTTCCTCTCATAACTGCTTTACAGACATCCCACAGTACTGAGGGAGAGAGGGCTGTGGCTCAGTTGGTAGAGTGGGTCGCCCAATGACCGAGAGGTTGGCGGTTTGCGTCCCATCTCTGGCTGTCCACATGTCAAAGTGTCCTTGGGCAAGACACTGAACCCTGACTTAGGCCCCCAGTAGGACTGACCTTAGACCTTAGAAACCTACTGGTGTGTGTGTGAATGGGTGAATGTGAGGCTACTGTAAAGCGCTTTGAGCACCATGAAGGTGGAAAAGTGCTATATAAAAACAGTCCATTACCATTTACTTCTCCATTGTCATTTTGATCCACATATTCACAAATCTCCTTCTCAATTTCATCCCTTGTTTGACCAGCTAGCAAACTAGAATTCAGTCTCCATACTGTTTGTTTTCTTTCCTTACCTAAAATAAATCTTAAATATATTGGACAGTGATCAGACAAATCCATCACATCAATATCACAGCTTTCTATTCTATATCGATCCCTCTTGTGAATTAGGAAATAATCAATCCTTGAGTATTGAGAATGTGGTGTTGAAAAATAGGTATAATCCCTTTTAAGTGGATTGAGAGCTCTCCAAATATCTAGCATTCCCAATTGCTCTAATAATGTGCCTATTTTTTTTTCCCCTATATTGTTTTTTTGTTGGGGTTTTCCTGATGTGTTTAGCTCAGCATTTAGTCTTTGATTTAGATCCCCCCCTGCAATTAACATTCCTTCTCCCTGGGTTGTCACCATATCCAAAATACGTTTGAAAAACATCCAATCCGAACCAGGGGGTGCGTAAATGTTTAGTAATGACACCAATTCCCCCTCTAGTCTACCGGTCACAAAAACGTATCTGCCCTTTTTGTCTTTTATTATTTTTATCTTTTCGGACACCCTCCTTCTATGCCCTGATTTATAAGAAGATGAGAACTCTTGGTGGTAACCTTTTCTCTTTAGCTTTTCATGCTCTTCGGCATTTAGGTGAGTTTCTTGTAAGAAGAGCACCCCAACATCATCTTTTTTCATTTTACTTATTATCTTATGTCTTTTAATGGGATTACACAGACCATTAACATGATAGGAGGCTAATTTGACCTGACTACCTTTTTGTGTCATTTTGTAGAGTGAAATACTGCATTGTGACTTCCCAAACCCTAAGTGCTACAACACCTAGAACTGGTGAACTAAAACTTACAAAAAAAAAAAAAAAACATCCATCATAACAGAGATCCAAACCCGAGGTCTTACTTTTTTTTTACCTTTTCATGGCTCAGTCCAAGCTTGAAGGGATAGCACCTGTTGTACAGGGCGCCCTCATGACCGTTATCGGTCTTGTCCATCAGTTCAGTCAAAGTCATTGACTAAAATCTCCGATAAAATGTTTGAGGTATCTCACAGTTGCTCTTTCTACGTTTAACATCTGAACAAAACGCGTGTGATAATGTCTTTTCTAATTAAACTTCAGGGGCTCCCTTCCAGTCGCCTCTGTAGATCTCCTGAAGGCTTGCAGTTTCTTAATGTATCCCAAGGAAGCCCGTGTTTGGTCCTGTTTGTTTTTGGCCTGGATGCATCTCCACATCTGGCACTGCATCTTCTCCATTGGGTCTTCTACTGGTTTGATAATGTGCACCTGCAATCTTCTCTCGGCCATATCTTTGATCGCCTCTGATGCTGAATTATAAATGCAGGTTTCTCCCTCATAGAAGACTCGAAGTTTTGCAGGGAATGGTGTCTGGAACTTTATTTTTTTCTCGCTCAAAACTCTATTTGCTTCTGCGTATTCCTTTCTCCTTTTCATCACTTCAGGAGCATAGTCATGGTACACATACACACGCTGTCCTTCGCATAGAAACCCTTTCTTCTCCCATGATTTTTTAATAATTTCCTCCTTGCCTTTATAGCTTTGAAACGTAACCACTATCGACCTTGGTGGTGCACCTGCGAATGGATGAGGTCCCAGCGCCCGGTGCGCTCTCTCTATGTTAACCGGGAAGGTGGCTGGCAAAGCTAGCTTTTCTTTCAACGGGGTTTCCACAAATTCACTAACAGACGATGCGCATTCTTCCACTCCCTCTTTAATCCCGTGCAGGCGAATATTATCTCGCCGGGCTCTACCTTCTTGGTCGATCTGCTTTTCCTCCAATTTCTTATCTAGTTTGATGAGCTCACACGTGGCCTCCTCAATGCTAACCACTCGCTCCTCCGCTTCTCCAATTCTTTTTTCTGCTTCATCGATCCTTTCCTTTGTCTTTCTCAGATCCACCCTGATGACATTTAAACTGTCCACAGTCTCACATCTGAACTCTCTTATCTCTCTCAGGACTGCCTCCAAGTCAGACCTCTTCTCTGGTGCCTGTGGTACTTCAGGTGTTAGCTCCTCGTCTAGTCTCGGCACTTCGGGGTTACTTCGTGTTAGCCTCGCTGCTAGCTTAGCTTGTTCGTCGTCTTCGTCCATGTTTGCCTTCTGTTTTCTACCTCTGCCTTTTGTCATATTTCTAGCCCCTATATCTTATTTACATTTTGTTGTTTTTATCTCAGGTTAATGGGGCTTTTCTTCAGTTTTTATCGGAGCGTTTCTATTTATGCTGCCAACATACTTGACCTGGAACCGGAAGTCCTTTTCTTCATCTTCTGTTATCTATATTGTTCATATTTGATTAATTTTGTGAATTTTTCATGGGTTTTCTCCTTTAAAAAAATTTTTGTGACACATTTTGATATTAATAATGTTATTTTTTCACATTTTATTTAATTATCCATCTATCAATCTGACATTGCTGCCCGTTTTCCCATAATCTCTTTTCTGCTCATTATTGTGTATGATTTTTTCACTTTTTGGCCTATTTTGCTAATCTATCTATCTATCTATCTATCTATCTATCTATCTATCTATCTATCTATCTATCTATCTATCTATCTATCTATCTATCTATCTATCTATCTATCTATCTATCTATCTATCTATCTATCTATCTATCTATCTATTTATTTATCTCCCTCTCTATCTATCTATCTATCTATCTATCTATCTATTTATCTCCCTCTCTCTCTCTTTCTCTCTCTCTCTCTCTCTCTCTCTCTCTCTCTCTCTCTATGCTCAGTCTATTTCCACATATATGTAATAATTGGTGCATTTTGAGCTAACAGTCTTCATTTGGATGGAACAGCTGGTCATGATGACTGTAGTATATCTAATGCATTTCCTCACAGTCGCATATTCTCTTTTAGCAGCACTGGGAGCTGCATTTCGAATAAGCTGAAGATTTTTGATGGTCTTTGTGGGTGTCTCTTTTAAAAGTACACTGCAGTGGTCGACCATGTGAATATTTATACATTCCATGAATAAAATAGAAGAGTAACGTGACATTATTACACCACCACCACCAATAAGTTTTATAATTTATAATTTGACATGAAGTTGACATAAGATTGATTGCATTTGTAAGAATGTCTGAAAAAACCTGATCACCTGGTATACATAGACCATTCAAAATAAAAAAAAATGAAATCTATTTAATTTAATGTTTGAATAGATGTTTTGTTAATATATATATATATATATATATATATATATATATATATATATATATATATATGCACTTTTGGTTGATTATCATTACATAATGCACTGTATTAAAACATATCTATTAAATTGAGATCTATTACAGATTATTAGTTATAATTGTCCCATTTTTCTGGCTTGTATGGCTCTATCTACCTACCTACCTACCTACCCACTGTTAATTTTTCATCATCTTTGTTGTTCAATTTGATGAACTTTTCACAAGTTATGTTGCTTTTTAAAACATTTAACACATTTTCATCTTCATGTTATTTTTTTACATTTAATTTAACTATCCATCGATCATTCTGACATTTCTCCTCATTTTTCACATAATTTGTAATTACGTTTGTTCATTGTTGTGTACAATTTGTTCACTTTCTTACCTATTTTGTTCAGTTCACTAGAAATCTATCTACCGACCTATCTACTTTGTTTATTAAGTTGAATATTTGATTAAATTGCGTATGTATTGCAGCTGTTTTCACTAACACTCCTTCCCTACCTCCAGGTTTTTCCATCTTCCACAGCTGTATGTCAGCCTTTAATATTCCAACAGGTACCGGGCAACATTTGAAAGCGGGAACACACCCTCTTTCTCCCGTGATGACAAACCCCTGCTAGGTGAGGCTGTCTGGGCACCACATGTGCACCTATAATAAGCATGCTCAGACAAACTTACATTCCACTCAGTGCTTCTGTGGTCTGCAGTGTCTAGTAAGCTAGCTCCTTCCAGCCTGTACGCAGCCACACAAGCGCCTACTGCCTCCATAAATTATAGTGGAGAGCAGCTCCTGAGGTTCCACTCACTGGAGGCATCTGAGTTCAGTAGGCCTGGATCTGACTTTGTTCTAAATGCTCCTGCTTTAGGCAGCCGCTGAAATAATGATTTAGGACATCCTTGACTACATCTTGATTCTTGCACTTGTTTTTGTTCAGGTGAAGAAACATTTAGTGCTCGCTGATTTGTTGCACACTTCTACACTGTAAAAAATAACACCCTGGTTCCACTTAAATTGAACAAAGGTAACAATTTCCACTTATCTTCTTTCAATTACCACAACCTGGTTGGGTTTTCAGTTCATTCTTAGATTATTCCTTTGTTAGACCAATGTAGTTTGTTCATTTTCCTCATCTTAAATTTGGCAAAAATAATTAAATCAAGGAACTTAATTTAACCTCTGATCATCTGATTGACACAATTATGCCAGTGGTACTGTACTAACTTGATTTTCTTTAGTAACTATAAGCTAAATTAGGTTCAAGTAAATTAATTATTTCAGTTCAAATTGGCCTAAATTCCATTGCCTTACTTTGGACATCTATCTATCTATGAAAGCCCTGCACTCCTGCGGGACAAATTGTGACAAATCTCTCTCGTGCTTTTATTTTTGTTCCGTCTTTGTTAGTGTCCAGGGCTCTTATTTTGTAATGTGGGTCTGCGTGTGCACTGTGCCTAGTTTTGCTTCCTGTCACCAGTGTCATTAGTGTGATTGTGTCCACCTGTCCCTTTTCCCTTTAATAAGTGTGCCGTGAATGTTCATGTTTGCTGGTTTGTCTTCCTTGGTTAGCATCACTCTGAACATGTTGATCTATTGTTGTGTATGACGGATTTGGCTTTTGGTACTTTCTGTTGTCTGTTCCCTGTCAGCTTTGGTTACTTGTTTTTGGCTTCTGATTACTGGACCCCTGTCTTGGATTTTGACCCTGATCCCGCCTATGCCCCACTGTATCCGCTGCTCGGACTGATCTCCTGTGTCGACCCCTGCCTGTGTACTGATGAAGTTTTTTTGGATTCTGTTTAGCTCTGCTAGATTTCTTATACTAACCTTGATCTACCTAGTAACCTGTTTTTTGCCCTGCCGCCCTAGTTGCCGGTGAGTCTGACTCCTTTTTACACAAATTTTAAAAGGTCACTGTGGGCAGGAGGGGAGTGCACAATGGGGTAGTAGTGATAAGCTGCAGTCCCCCAAATTAAAAACATGTTTAAAATAAAAGCTACAAATTAATCATTTTACTATTACATATACATGAGAGGGGCAAACTCTGACCCGCTGAAGTTTCAGCGGGTCAGGGTTTGCCGGATGGGCTTGGTCTGAGGCCTACATGGAAAGGTCTAGTAGTGGTTCAGGTGAAGCCAGAGTCTGTTATGCCTTCCTCCAATAGCAGCATGAATCTAATCAACTGCAATAGATAGATACTGACATTGAGTTCAGTAGGGCGGCTGTGACTCAGTTGGCCCAATGACCAAGAGGTTGGCGGTTCGTGTCCTGGATCTGGCTGTCCACATGCCAAAGTGTCCTTGGGCAAGACACTGAACCCTCACTTAGGTTCCCAGTAGGACTAACAGAGCCTTAAAAATCTACTGGTGTATGAGTGTGTGTGTGAATGAGTGAATGTGAGGCTAATGTAAAGCGCTTTGAGCACCATGAAGGTGGAAAAGAACTATATAAGTGCAGACCATTCACCATTTAAGAAGGAGGACTTTGCAAGAATCCTGCAGATGGAGGAGGTGTACATATTTCCTGATCCTTCAGGTGGACTGGGCAGATTCCACCCGTTTACCTCTCAACAGTTTCACGTCCTCTTGAACTCTCGGTTCAAACTTCTCTTCAACTTTCCCTTCAGGTACTTGTTGACTATCAGTCTGGTGTCTGTATCTAGATGGAGTTTACCACCCGCTACTGCATTCACAAGCAACCCGACTCTGAGAAGACCAGACCCCGGCGGGACAGAAGCTGTTATCGGCCTCACACCGTCCACTGGGCAAACAGTGTTCCATACGTCACATTTCAACTGACGTCTGAATCCTGTGGGAATTCCATCTATCTATAGACATCTCATCTCTAAATGGTCTCCACTTATATAGTGCTTTTCCACCTTCTTGGTGCTCAAAGCGCTTTACATTAGCTTCACATTCACCCATTCACACACACACACTCATACACCAGTAGGTTTCTAAGGTCAAAGGTCACTTTTGTTTTTTATTACAATTGAGAACTTGGACTTATTTACTTTTATCACAGTATTTCACACAAGTAGCTGTACTTCTACTTAAGTACTTTGACCACCTCTGGTGTTATTACATGTAAAACACTGTGGTGATAATAGAATGTTTAGCACTGCTCTACACTGTAAAAAAGAAAAAAATAATAATCCATTGACAGACAGATCTTCATAGTTCTAAGAAAAAAAAATCCCCCATGAAACACAATTATTTTACATCAGACCAACAACAAACAACCATTTGATCGATCGATCTATGTATCTATGTATGTATCTATCTATCTATCTATCTATCTATCTATCTATCTATCTATCTATCTATCTATCTATCTATCTATCTATCTATCTATCTATCTATCTATCTATCTGTCTGTCTGTCTGTCTGTCTGTCTGTCTGTCTGTCTTATTTACACAATCATGGTCAAGTTGAAATAACTTAAAAATTAATGAACATCACTTTCACATTGAACCACCATTTGATTTCTTACAGTGTACTCACTACTCAGCTTTTAAAGGGAGCTTATAACATTTTTAATCTATACTTCTATGTTAAAGTAGAAATGTCTGTTTAAAATCCACACATTACTAAGATAAGACTGTTTCCTAATGTTTTATTCAGACCAACTATATAAAAAGTATTTTAAACTGATTACAACTAACTTAAATTTTTAAACAGAAAAAAACTCTTGATTTCAAGCTGAACTTCCTAACCCCATGAATAATTTTTTACAGTGTAGATACTCTCCCACAGTTATTTATGAACTATTATATTGCACATTAGGAGGAAAATGTGCTGTACAAAAGAACCGTCAGCTGCTCTGGACTCGCAAACATCACAAGACATAATAAATGGAAATAAAATGCAGTAAAATCATCTCTGAGGAACTAGCTTTGAAGCCAAACCTTCAGAGATGACCTACAGTTGCACTTTACATCTACAGAGATAAGTCCTATTTGATTCTCCCTGTCTAGTCGTTCCTTAAAAGTGGCTTGAAATTGTTGTTCTTTTGGTTTTTTTCTTCCTCAAACTTGAAAAGCCAAAAGCAATGTGATTAAAAGTTGCTTCATGTAAAAAAGAGAGAACAAAACTACAGGGCAACATTGTCAGGACATTTTTGTTTTTATAGCTACTCTGGGCAGAACCAAGCATTGAATACAGGCTTATTATAGAATAATTATAGAATGTCATGCTGGTACACATTGGCAGTAAATGCATCAGTTGTAATCATATGCTTCCAACAAAGAAAGTAAAGAGAGAAGACCAATCCTCCTGAAAATTGTAGACTGTTCCTGAGAACAAGGATCTATAAGGAGCCATTGGACATCTGTCAAAGTGTGTTTTGTTGGTTGTCCGGCAGGAAGATGCTTCCAATTAAACCAAACATTTTAGAACATGGTCCCAGAAGGCAACAAGAACAAGTGGCTGGGACATTTTCTGCCAAAAATCTTGAAACAAGGTCAAAAACAAAAAAAAAAAACCCCAGACCTCTGCCAGAAAGCTACTATGCACAGTGAGGCTGCTTTCAAAAAAACTTTTTTTCCTCTACTGCACAAGTAAAAGGTTGTGACATCAGGTCAGAGATTAATAATGAAACAAAACAATATCACAACAGTGTGTCCCGCAACTTACATCCTTATTGTTTTGTTGTTGGAGGATTCAGTTGGGTTTCTATTGGCTTTAGAGCAAGGGTGGGCGATTCAGTTTGCTGTAGGACCACATGCAAAATGTGGATAGTTATTATGGGCTGGATCAATTTACCTGCACATCTGCTCAACATGTACCTCTATAAAAAAAACTATACACAATGATACAATGAAGATGTGGAGCACAGAATACAACTAGAAAAGCACTGCAAAGCGCAGACATCCACCCTCCAAATGAAGAGAGGTCCACCAAGGAGGTTATGTTTTTGCCAGAGTTTGTTTATCTGTCTGTTTGTTAGTTAGCAAGATAACTCAAAAACATATGTATGGATCTTAATGAAAATTTCATGATACGTTGGGCGTGTCAGAAGAAAAAAATGATTAGATGATGATGATCCGGAAGAGATTCTGGGTCACTTTTAAATTTTACATCGCCATAAATGGAGAATACATTTCAAACTGATCCAGAATCCAGGATGTCTTCCGGATCATCCCCAAAATCTAATCATTTGTTTCTTGTAACACCCCCAACATGAAATTTTCATCAAGATCCATCCATAACGTTTTGAGTTATCTTGCTAACTAACAGACAGACAGACAGACAGACAAAAACGTAACCTCCTTGGTGGAGGTCCCTATTTAATAAAAGGGTGATTCTCTGAATTGGGTGCATATTGGAGGCTGGCATGAGAACAGTCCAACTTTCAACCCTGTAACAAAGACTCATCCCCATAGCAGTGTTTTTTTTTGTTATGGGGTTGAATGTTACAGGGTTGAAGATTTTAACTAAAAATAGCCACAGATGCACATTAACTAGGGCATGGAAGGTTAAAAAGCATGAATTAAATTAATAAACTTCTCCAAAAAACTCCTTCAGTGATGTCACTTCCTACGTGCTTAGGAAGTTGGAACGAACCATTATTTTTAAAAAGGGTGTAACTGATATCCTTTTACGAGGTTGAATGAAACTAGGGAGAGAAGATTAAATAGCGCTATTTTATAAATAATTCTTTTTTTTTCATATTTCTCATACTCAGGTTAAAGTAGGTTAAAGTAGACAGATATATTATATATATTATATGATTATACTAGCAGAAAAAACTGTGGTTACTGCTATTTTTATTTGGTTTATATTCAATAAATAAGTAACTTTGCTCAGTGGGGACATGCTCATTTGGCTGAACTCTACGCCTCAGAAACCCATAAAATGTTTGAAAATATAACATTTTAAAATATGTTTGTGTGTTATAATGGAAAGACACATGGACATTTTCATTTCATGTTTTAGAATGTAATTTGTGGTTTAATCTTTGAGGTTAAACATGTGGGACGCAAAGTGCACCAGATAAAGAAAATCACCAGAATATTAACAAAAACATTTTTGAAAATGTGCAACATCAACTCCATGTTACCCCACCCCCCCATGTTAACCTTACATGGAAAACCAGCAATGCACCCTTCTTTGTTTGCATATCTAAGTCCTTTTCTGAAATATTTAATATCCTCTCATCAAAACCAAAGGTGATGCAGTGAAATATTGCACATGTAACTTTTTTGGCCAGACAGAGTATATTTGCATTGACTTTTAGTTTGTCAATAACCTCATGCAGGCCTGTAAGGGTAAACTACTGGGCCACATGTGGCTCCGGGCCTTTGTCCATGTGACACTGTCAGAACTGGAGTCATAAATGCACGAAGAAGAACCGGCTTCACTACACAGGTAATCTGCCAGTGAAGCAAACAAGATGATGAGGGACAGGCAGCAGACAATTGGGCACACAGGTGGACTGTCAGTGAAGCAAACAGACTGGACAGGGAACAGGCAGCCAAACGGTTGGTACACAGGTTGTATATCAGTGAAGCAAACAGATCCAAAAAACAGCAGCAAAAGTCAAAATCCAGGAGACAAGGGCAATGTTTTGGAAACAGACAAGAAGCAGAGGTGGAGGAAAAAAGACACAGGTCATACATGAGGACTAAAAACACAAGGAGAATGACTGGAATCTTTAATGTTTAAGGCCCCATCCACACAGCAACGCAATTAGGTTTTTTTTGTACCGGATAGAAAATGTGTGCTGAAAACGATGCAATACACATGCATGGGTCTCAGGAGGTTAAAGTTAAAGCGATTTTTCAATTGGAATTGTATCTCTTAATCAAAATAGTCATTTGTGTTAATAAAAACATTTGATAAACACAAAATGTAAGGATTTAAAAGAACAACTTTCTTTAACATTGCTAAATAAAAAGTAGTTGTATAACAATAGGCCAAGAAGACATTGCATGAAAAAGTTTCAAACTAAAAAATTTTTGTGATATTAAAACTTGATATTAAAAGTTTTCATTTCTCAGAACTTTGAGTACACTCTATCAACACATTTTATAAGTAAAACATATTTTTTTTAAATTAAACCTTTCTTAGAAAATGTGCTTATTAGCAATTTTCTGGGTTAACAGTGTAGTAAATGAGTTGAATCAGTACTTCTACTTTTACTACAGTATTTTTCCACACAAGTAGTTGTACTTCTACTTCAGTACAGAATGTGAGTACTTTGACTTAAATTTGTATTTTACAACGGTGCTTTAGTTAAAGTATATCTGTATACAGATATACTTTCACTTACCCTGGCTCAAAGTAAAGACCACCAGAGTTGTTTTGCGGCAGAAAATTGGCTCAATCTGCAGCGAAACAGTCCAAATGCCCCCTTGACATAACAGTTCTGGTGCACTTTTGATCCAAAGCAAAGGAGGTTACACTAGTGGCAATCTGATTTCCATCACTGTGTGGTAAACACGATCCATGTTTCCCTCGGTTATGGCCATCGGAGGTCATTTAACATCCACCCACTCACTTCATGGAACCATAACCCATAGTGAAAGAGCCATTAACTTTCACTCTGGGCTTATAACGTAAGTATTGTGATGCTAAATGATATGGATTTGAATGATTTTGGGGAAAAAAACTGTTTAACATGAGGCTAACTCACAGCTGTAACCCTTTATTGGGCAAGGTAATCACCCTCAAGTGTTAAAAATGCCATGAAAGTCAAGAAGCATGTTGGTTTTATACTGATTCAAACAGATTTTTTTTAGAAATTTCAAAGCTGTAAATAGTGAATATGAGCGGTTTATTTATTTATTTACAGTATTAATTGTCAGTTTATGACCTTATAAGGGTTGTTTTATTGGATGTGTATACTTTTTATCAAGTGCTGCTAAGATGTTTTATGGCAAGAGGAAAGGGGACTGTTGTTATGGCAACTGACCAGGAGGTAGATTATGATGTCCAATAACACACTAAGGTTTAAATTTTACATTTCAGAGTCTTTCAGTGACTGCCTGTTAACTCCATAAATGTAATAACTCCCACAAATGAAATAAACTGCAAACATAATAAAATGTTCAGCTTTTAATCCAGGGGTCTCAAACATACAGCCTGGGGGTCAAATGCAGCCCCTGGGATGAATTTGCAGAGGTCAATAATTCCACAGGCAAGGCTGTGGAACTCACTTTAGTTCAGGTTCCACATACAGACCAATAGTATCTCGAGTAAAATAACATTAAAGAAAACAACAACAAAAATAATAAATCCATATTTTCTTCTGGATTTGATGTGAAAAACATTTTACATTATGCTGATAATAACAACTTCACATATGTAAAATAAATAAAAATCAAAAAATATTTTCTATTACAAACTATACAAACAAAAAATATGGAAATAACTAGAAAAAAACTCAAATTTACTTGGAAAAGTAAATGTAATTATAACAATGTTTTGCTTCAACGTATCATTTTTACATGAGAAGTAAAACATTGTTCAAATTGTAGTGAATTTTCTGTAGACCTTTCATGTTGTTCATACTTGTTCAGGTTTTTCACATTTTATTGTTACATTATAGTTTGCAAATGTAAATATTTCTATATTTTAATGTTTTTTTTTTACTAAAACAAAGATAAAAATTTTAAGTTATCATTATCATCATAATGTAAAATGTTTTTCACATCAAACCCAGAAGAAAATATTGATTTATTAATTTAGTAGGTTTTTAGGTTATTTGATCTATTTATTTATTATTTGATTTGATCAGGGGTCCCAAACATGTAGCCTGGGGGTTCCAAAGGTTCCGTATGGCCTGTGGGATGAAGTGCATAATAACCTACAAAAATTGACTCCATGTTTTCTTCACCTTTTTTCTCTGCCTATAAATAGTGACAACTTCTATTTTTTGTCTTTGTTTTAGTGTAAAAGTAACATTAAATTATGAGAATATTTTCATTTACAAACTATCCTGTGACAAAAATATGTGAATAGCTTGAACAAATGTGAACAACCTGAAATATTTAAAGAAAATTAAGCACAATTTGAACCGTTTTCTGCTTCTGTTACTAAGAGTTTAATCTATTTGTATTACTGATCCATAATGCACATGCACAAATGATATTAGGACATTTCTGGGGCGTTTTTTTTTTTTTTCAGATGATCGACATGTTTTATGTTTGGATAATCGATAAAAGTAAGTATTTTCTTAATTTTATCTTTTTTGTGCACAAAAACAAATGCAAAAATTTGTACTCATCATTATTTCTAGATTACTATGCTTTTATTTTACTGACCCAGCCTCCACTGGAGATCAAATCGAGCTGAATGTGGGGTTTGAGACCCCTGCTCTACATAATATTGGTCTGTATGTGGAACCCGAACTAAAATGAGTTTCACAGCCTTGACTGTGGAATTAGTACAATTTGCAAATTCATCCCAGGGGCCACATTGGCCCCGAGGTGGCATGTTTGGGACCCCTGGTTTAAGTCCACAGATAAACAACCATTAATAATCCTTTTTATTTGTTACATGAAAAGCATGTGTGTTTTATGGCTGATGAATATGCTTCACATTAAGTTTATTTGTGTAATCCAAGTGGATGTACATTTTATATGCAATTAAAAGCACATAAATAGGCCTAATTTGTATTTGTGTGTATGAGTGGAGTCAGTTTTCATTTAAATCCATGTAAATGGTCTGAAGTGCAGTGATTAGAACTACTCAAACGTGACCTAACAAACCATTATTCTTTCTCTGAACCTCACCTGCATAAAATGTACTAAATCTTTGCGTCAAACATCCCAAATACCTTCGCCTGTACTTCTCATTCCTGCCCTGCGATACAATGCATAAACACTGACAACTTTTTCCTAAATGTGGTTTGTGTTTGTGTGATGATGGCTGCCATCATGCTGTTAAATCCCTCTTTCATCGGTGGATTTAAGGAAAACCAAAATCAGGGAGAAAACTCTATAGCTACCACCTGTGCTTCCATTCTTTGTTCCAGTCATCTTTAACCATTAATTATTTTCAGGCCTCAGGAGCGACACCATCCAAAAAAAGTAGGAAAAAAAAAGTTTAAGGGCTCCTTAAGGAAACTCCTAAAATCTGGAAAACATTTCATTCTGGCCACTGAGGCTTTTATATTAGCCATTGTCTAATCTGGGTTCTATTCATGCTCTTTTCACATTCTGGGGCTTTCAGGGAATGTCTAAAATAACAACTCCGCCCACCACTTCATTTGCATTTAATGTTTTGCATTTACCTTTAACTGTCTCCTTCTCTATCTCTTGCTTGATGCTCATTCTTTCATCATTATCTTCTTATCTTATTTGTTTCTCCTTATTATCTCTTCTCCCCCCCATACCACTTTAACTCAATAACTCATCTATTAAGGTTAAAGGTGGGAGATGTTTTCCTGTAACATTTTTTTACTATGTTGCTTACAATCCCCTTCACACCCTAATAGCACACACTAAAATAAAATGATTGTCAAAAAAAAAAAAAATGAAATAGAATATTAGTCCAGTCTAGAGGGTGTAAACAGAGGAAAACTGTTCAGTGTACTTATGATGATTAACACTGATTGGATCGTCACACATCCGCATCCTCTCCGTTTTCACCCACTCGTGAACATGTCGAGTCCTTCCCAGATGATTGATACAAATTTCAGAATACAGCTGGGCCCAAAAATGCAGGACTCTGAGACAGAGATTGGTTTAAACTGAGTTTATTATCATAACAATAATAGTAAGATTGTGAAGAACAATGCATCGCTGTCTGAATGACGGTCAAGTCAGCTGCATCATTAACAGCAACTATGGAGCAGGACAGAGGAAATGTCAAAACACGGAACAGGGTCAAAGCCAGAGACCCAGCAGAGCATAAAAAAAATAATCCAAAAAAGGTGACCAAATACCCGATAAGGTTCCAGAAAACCAGGAGAATCTAGAGGGGAATCCAGATTAAGAAAACAAAACCGACAAGGAGCAGACAACAGACAAGGACCAGATACTCATTTGGTACATATTCCAGCAAAGACAAACTCACATCCTACCCATGAAAGAGACACGTATCTATAAACCAGACACCAGGTGAGACACATTGACAGGGCGTGAAAAATCACCGGTGACAGGAAGTAAAACGAAACAGAGTGAACACAAACTCACATGATAAAATAAAAGCCCAGACACCAACAACGACAGAAAAAACAGGAAGACTAACAGAAAATTTACAAAACAAGACACTTCGAGTCTAAACTATAACAATGATCTAATGTGGTGGAAAAGATCATGACAAAAACAAAAGGAAAAAACTGTGTTTGAAAAAGCAACAGCAAAGATAAAGGATACTGAGTAGCAAACAGGACGAGTGTAAGCATTGGTACGGCTTTACAGCACTGGTGTTAGCTATCAGTACAAAAGAGGCTACATGAGCTAAGGTGGCCCTGTTTCTGCACTATGGGGTTGGCAAGTCGTTGCATCACCATGGCAGATAACGTCACTTCCGGATCCATTGCACTATCAAAGTAGAATCAAAGAGCTTCTGGATAGTGCTAGAGTGGTAAAATGGTTCAGTACTGTGTCCCTCTGTGTAGAAACAATGTTGAAAAAAACTCTCCTTTTTACAGTTTTCATGTTGATGAAAAAGTGGCTGAAGTTGTTACGGTAAGTTGGATCAATAGAACTTAATACCAAATAACCTGCTACATGACGTTAACATTAGGTGCTAGCTCTTTTCTGCTCGACATACATACCTGCACTCATTTGTGAGTCAGTCAGCAAAATAAATGACAAAGTTTATTTATGTTGTAACAGTGTTGATTCAAGAAAAAGCCCAAAAGATATTCTCTGGTTTCATTTTGAAGCCCCTTATCGAGCTAAAGTGGCTGGCCACTCACGAGTATGTTTAGAGAAACAGCTGACAGATCAGCTGACGCAACTGTGTTGTTAGCTGCAGGAAAGTAGTCAGCACCAACGGTTGTTTTAAGATAAACCGAATTTATGCCTCATTTTAATAAACCACCTGTCATAACATTGATCTCTTTGTTTCAAGTACCCCCACCTTGCCCCCACTTGCACTGAAACTGTTCACAGCATTCAGCAGCCTTGTATGTTGATTGCCTGTATTCCTTGTACCAAACAAATCAGATGCTGTGAAGGGCGTGGCAGTGCTCATACACTCAGAGTGGTGACAGCGGGAGAAGTTAGACAACTATGTTCAGAACAAAATGGCCGCAAAATTAGTTGTGAAAATTATATGAACTTATCGGTGGAAATATGTGGAAATTATGGCTGATACCGATAACCCTAAAATTCAGATTATTAGCGCAATATATCTGTGGGCCAAGGCCAAGGCCGAGTTATGACACCTGGTACCAAACATAGCCCTGACCTGACAGGTGGGTCATAAGCTCTCGTTGACCCCAGTCACCTAGGGCACCCCCTCCCCTACCGCCACTGGGCTCAGAGAGGGGGTAAGGAAGTGGTCAAAAATACGCCGTTGCTTACTGTCATGATGGGTGAGGTGGAGAGAGGATTCAGATGTCCGGTGTTGAAGATGTAATAAAAAACAGAAGAAAAATCATGACACAGAAATCAGCCAGAGTCTGTGGTGGTGAAAGAAATGTCCAGGTAATGGTGAAAAGGGAAATGGCAGCATGTCTGGATATGGAGGTAACAAACTGAATGGTCCCCGCACGGGCAACTGCAAGCTTCACTGCTTAATGAGTGCAAATCTGCAACGAATTGCAGCTGCACGGTGCGGGGGCAGGTGAATTTGATGAGCACTAGGGGAAAGCTTGTGATACTTACGTCATCACACCATAGACATTATCAATTCAACACATAAAACGGATGGAATTCAAACTATCAGCTTCACTCCTAGAACTTTTGGAAAATGTAGGATTTTTCTCACAGTGCGGCTCTATCCTTGGGAAAAACTGAAAGCAGTCACTTAAGCGATGATGTATTTTTGACCACTTTCTTCCATCTGAGAAATCTGTATTCATACTGAAGACAGTGGACTCGTAACTTTTCATTCTGTAAAGGTAATTTTCGACCTTTTTTGATTCATATTCATATTCTGACACAACACACAACACATTATAAGTACAAGTGGACTTATTTTAGAGTTTGCAAATATTTTTTTATGCTCAACTACTACATTGCATATCCCAAATATACACGGATTACTTTCCTGTAAATACGTTCAATTTTGTCCCAAAAATTGCTCCATAATCTAACCTGTCCTGAACAAGTTAATATTCAAAATAAATTAATTACTCCATCAATTAAAGAATTACAAACCCTTAAACTAAAATTCAAGCACTTTTTAGACCTTGAAAACACATAGAAATTAAAATATTTCTACTGAAGGTGTTCTATCTGCACTTTTCTATTTTATTTAATTATTATTTATGTTTCATTGTGTTTTAACTGTAATTAAGTGTTTTTAATCTCTTTTCCATTTTTGTAAAACACTGTGAATTACTCTGTGTCAATAGTGTTATACTAATACAATCTACAGCCCTGCTTCCTGCCTCATTCTTCTTTCAGTGTCACTGACTTTTCAGTGACTTTTGATCAGCATTAAAGCACCATCAACTCTTCATCGTGGCCTCTGACACTGACCATGTTTATCTAAAACACTAACAACTACAAAAAGTTTTCAGCAACACTTTCCATAAAGAGTCATAAGACTGTCTGAACATGAACAAATATGAAAAACCTAAAATAATGTTCAAATGTACTATTAAATGGTGCATACTTTTCTTAAGATATTATCAATGTTTCATATTTATTCACATTATTTCTGTTTTAGGTGAAATGATGGTTTGTAAAATAAATAAATAAATAAACTTCTTCACAAAATGTTCCCTTTGTTATTTACATTAAAATAAAGGAAATTTGGAGTTGTCATTATTCATAGGGTGAGAATTAGTTTTCTACAGTAATACCATTATATGATTTCAATATGAGCAACTGTATGCAAATATATAAGCAGGCCTAATATGTTTATGTGTACAGAATAAACCAACTTTCTGTACTTTGTTTTTGTTTTTGCTGTGAACAGTATTTCCCCACTGTGGGATTAATAAAGGCAAACCTTATTTTTTTCTAGTCTGATCCACTTTTGATCATATTTCTCTCTATGTTGAACATGAACTGAGGTGAGTTTGGCACTTTTATTACTATCCGGATGGGATTATTTTTATGGGTGTCATGGGGTAACAAGTAAAATCTTTGTGGAATAAAACTAATGAAATGTTCCCACATATGTGTTAGTGATAAAAAACTCAAGTCTTAATGCTGGTTGGATCAAGTTTCAGATATCTGGGCTCAAAATGTGAAATTGTTAGAATGAACAACGTCTCAGGTCACCAGATCTACTGCAAACATTGTCTGCACATTATGATCCATTCTCTTAACACTTTTTTAAAAATCAGAAAATTCACCAAAATAAACTAATTAGTGCAGAAATGAACAAAATATAGAGAATAATTTACAAAATAAAGAAAATTAATACATTTTTAAAAATGTATGTAACCATTTCTAAAAGATAATGAAAAAAAATCACAAAGTAACCATGAAAATTCTGAAAAATAAATGAATTAGTGAAGAAAATGAAGAAAATATGGAGGAAGTGGTTAGCACTCATGCCTCACAGCAAGAAGGATGCTGGTTCGATTCCAGCACCAGACCTTTCTGTGTGGGTTTTCTCCAGGTGCTGAGGTTTCCTCCCACCATCCAAACACATTCACCGATAGGTTAACTGGTTCATCTAAATTGTCCATAGGTGTGAATGTGAGAGTGATTGTTTGTCTATATATGTTCAGCCCTGAGATGAACTGGAGACTCATAGGGTGTACCCCGCCTTCACCCATTGTAGCTGGATTAGGCCCCCAGTGACCCCTGTGACCCTAGTGAGGATAAAGCGGGTTCAGATGATGAGACGAGACAAGAAAGGTGTGAATAACCTGAAAAAATTGAAATATCTCAAGAAAAATACAAATAGAAGCAACACACAATGTATTCAATAACAATGACAGTAATAATAATGAAATAACTAGAGGTGGAAGTAACTAAGTACAAGTACAACTTTTTACTTTTACTCCCAAATATTTGTAAATACCTGTACTTTATACTCTTTACATTCTCAGAATAGACTCATTACTTTTTCAAACTAGACAAATGTGACAGTATGAAAAATAAGTAGTAAATCAGAAATTACAATTTACAATATCATAGTTTTGACTTTTAATCTCATAATTATCCATTTGATATCTCAGATTTCTGACTTTTTATCTCATAATTTTGACTTTTTATCTCACGATTTAGATTGTTTTAAATCTCACAATAATGCTTTTTTTTTTTTACACCCTAACTCAATTTTAAAGGCCTTTTTTTTTAATTTTCTGGTTTTTCCTGGTTAAATAAATATCTCATCTATAGCTTAGAAAAATGCAATTTTACTTGTTACTTTATTACAATTCAGAAGTTGTACTTTTTTACTTTTACTTCAGTAAAGGAGTTGAATCAGTACTTCTACTTTTAGTATTTTTTCACACAAGTAACTGTACTTCTAGAACGTGAGTACTTTGACCACCTCTGGAAATAACCATGGAATGACACCTTTAAAAAGAAGAACATGTTACAACAACTTAATACATTTGAGTTAGTGGTACTATTTCTGAAACTTTGAGTATTCACAACTGAATATATAGAATTATCCTGAACATTCAGGTTCACAGTGAGAAAATCATGACTTTGTGCTGAGATTTGCTGAATGTGTGCAGTTTAATTTATTCTCTGTCATGTTTTTTCCTCTTGCTTTTATGTTGGACATGATAAACTGTGGTGTTTCAGGGTGCTCTTTGGGATGCTGCCTGTCTAGGATCCACTGCACCCTTTAATCATGTTGCATTGGATGTTGCGATAGGCTCCTTGATGTGGTTCAGAGTCTGAAAGAGCGCAGAAGAAGAAGAAGAAGTCGTAAGGGGGAGGGGGAGGGGGAGGTGGGGGGGGGGGGGGGGGGCGGGTCCCGGGGACAACTTTTCCGACTGGTGATTTGATGAAGGGAGGATTTTCCAGTGTCAGTTTCTTCTGGTGGGTTCAGGTTCAGTGTGCGGGGCTTTTGTCCAGCCTCCTCCTGACAGTGGGTGCGCAACAACTCTCAGGGATCCGAGAGGTTTTGCGCTTTTTTTTCTTCTCCATGCAAAGCCTTTTGCCATCAGTGAGAGAGCTGGACTGACTGGGGAGCGGATCTAAAAAAAAAAAAAACAACCAAAAAAAAGAAAGAAAAAGGCCCCAGTCTGGCTTGTCACTGAAAATCTTTATTCTTTCACACATGGCTCTGTAGTATAAGCACACATTCTCTGTGGATTGTGGAACGGGACGCATTTCTGTTTTGTTTTTTTATTTATTTTTTATTAAAAAAAAAAAAAAAAATCCGAATCGCCCGTTTTTCCTGTAACCATGGAGACGCAAAGGTGGCCCACCAGGTGGAAAACGAAAAGGTGGCTATGGGATTCAACGCTACTACCCGCAGCCGTCACATTCATTTTAATGTTACAAGTCGCCAGTGTCAGAGCAGGTAAGAATGAAACTGCATGGTGTTCCATTCCTGTGCCAAGTCCCATCCAAGGCTGTGATGATGGGACTGACAGCCAGAGCTGGTCAAAGTACCCCCATTCTGTACTGAAGGTACTGAAAAATACTCTGGTAAAAGTACAAGTACTGATCCAACTCCTTGACTGAAGTAAAAGTAAAAAAAAAAAGAAGTAAAAAGTAAAACTGCATGTCTTTGCCTTGGATGAAGTAATACATATTAAACGAGGAAAAAACAGGAAAGTTTCAAAAATATGGAAAAAATAAAGTGAGTTACTATGTAGATAAGGTGTTTTATCAGGTCACAGTTATTCAGTGTTGTGGGTATGGACAGGAAATTTAGAGAAAGTTTGAAAAAAAGTCACAATTTAGATGAAACGTTATCATTATGACATTTAAAAAAAAAGTCTTATGTAAGATTTTTTAAAAAATCATTATCACATAAAAAGTCAAAATGATGCAGTAAAAAGTTAAAATTGGCAGATACAGTCATACATATGAGATAAGAAATGCATACTGTTGAGAAAAGTGTTGAAATTATGAGTTAAAAAGTCACAGTCAGGAGCTAAAAGTCATAATTATGATATAGAAAGTCACAATATTTCTCTGCGGATTTTCTCTCTGAAGCTACTTATTTTTCACACTGTTTAGTTTCAAAAAGTAATGAGTCTATTGGGACAATGTAAGGAATATAAAGTACAGATATTTATACAAAAATGTAGGGAGTAAAGATAAAAAGTTGCCAGAAAAATAAATACTCAAGTAAAATATAGATACTTAAAAAGTCTCCTTCAGCACAGTAATGGAGTACTTTTACTTAGTTACTTCCCACCTCAGCCCATCATGAACACTTGGAGTCACTCAGAGTCACTTCATGTGTTTAATATCAGTATATGAGCATATTTAATATCTATTCTATCCAATGTCTTTTTTTTTAAACTTTTTTTGGACGCTTTGATCTGATGGACAGATTTGTAACTGTGTCACTTTCAACTTGTCACTATATGAGGTTATTTTCCAATTCAAATCCATTTAATAGATAATATCCTTTAGTTTCCTTTGAGTAACTAAATAGGTTAACTCTGATGTGCTGATTAAAAAAAGGTCATTAGGGTGTGAAGTACCCATGAAATAAGATGTGAAAAGAAAAAAAACCCAGGTTATTCTGTCCTGCTTCATTTTAATAAGTAATATCATCAGAAAAGCCTTTGTGTGCACGTTCCCTAATCTTGGCAGAACTATTGGAAACTCTTTTTGGCTTTGTGCAAAATTTTTACGCACAACATTTTGGTGGTATAACCAGAAGACCACAGTTTATACATCAAGTCAGTTCACAGTCTAAGTGGAGGGTGAACCCACACTGATGATTCACCCAAAACATTTTACTGGATGGGTTTTGCTTATTACTGATGCAGCTTTACAAATATTTAATACAAAAATGTGTTTTATACTGTATTTATTACTTTCTTTTGTTGCACTGCTGGCCTGGGGCTGCACAATAAAGGCAATCTATTCTATTCTATTATGTTCTATTCTATCAGATTCTATCCTAGCCTATCCAGTTCTATTCTATTCTATCCCATTCTGTTCTATTCTGTTGTATTCTATTCTATTCTATTCTATTCTATTCTATTCTATTCTATTCTATTCTATTCTATTCTATCCTGTTCTATTCTATCCAATTCTATCCTATTCTACTCTATCCTGTTCTATTCTATTCTATTCTATCCTGTTCTATTCTATCCAATTCTATCCAATCCAGTTCTATTGTATTCTATTCTATTCTATTCAATTTTACTCTACTCTATTCTATTCTATTCTATCCTGATCTATTCTATCCTATCTATTCTATTCTATTCTATTCTAAACAGTGACAGCTGTCAAAGTCCTGCCACTGCTGAATAAGCAGTACGTTGTCATTTGGTGTGATTCATTTTCTGAGAATTTATATAATACACTGGGCACTACAGTGGAATTCTGGGAGCGAATAATCATCGGCATAATCTGGCCTGAAAAGGATCACCATCTTTCCACATTATCTGGGCTCCCTCTAAGTACAAAAAGGGGCGTTGATGGAAAAAAAACAGAGAGAGAGAAGTGTTCTTTAAAAACACACATGAGTGTGAGTGAGCGCTGGTTGATTGTGAGGTTGTCCTGGTGTCTGCTGGAGTCACACACATACTGATAGAGTCCAACTGCTGCCAGGACTCATTTGTTGCATGTCTGCTCTGACAGTTTTTATTTCATATTTGCGGTTTTGACAGATGATCAGCGATGATGCAACTTTGGGAAAACTTGGCTTTGTTTACTCCAGCCATGGTTCTGATGAAACCTAATAAATTTTAAATGTTGCGAGTGTTTATTGGAATTAGTGAGAATGTTAATCAAAGGTTGAGTTAATAGTACTACCCCCCCCCCACACACACACACACACACCAACCTGACTTGGCATTTCCTGCCTCAACTCCCGCCCTGATTTGAACCCCTCACCATCCAGTATTTATGCACTGTAAAAAAAAATATGAAGGTGGTTCAACTTCTAAATGAAACTATCAGCCTGGATAAGTAGAGATTACTTAAAAGAAATTGAGGCAAGTGATTACACTTAAATTATTTGAGGCACGATCAACTAATTAACTGGTTTAAGTAGGTTCAACTTTAATGTTAAATGTATTGGACTTAAATGATTAAGTAGAAAAAGCTTTTTAACAACCTCTGTGTTAACAGTACAGCTGTTTGACTATATGACTTCACTTAAATAATGCAATTGTTTTAACTCAGATATTGCAGTTCATAAAGTGGATTTCACTCCAACTTTCATTTTAAAACTATGAAAGTTGTTGATGCAACCTTTGGAGACCCAGGAAAGTACAAGTTTCATTAAATAATAGCTTTTTTGTGTCTGGAAACAGTACAATGCAGCAGTTTTTTCAAATACATTTTTAACATTTTTATGGAATGTCCTTTGCAGCGGAAAACTTTTTTTTTCTTCAAAAGAACTGTGAAAGCCTTGTCCCCAAAAGAGGACTCAGGGTCTCAGGAGGTTAAAAGTTATGTGGACACATTTACATGGACACAACCTGGAGTTGGAACATTAATAATACATGATGATAATATGCCATTTCATAAGTCATGATAAATGGAAGTAAATTATAGAAACAAGCTCGGCTAATTAAGCTTACGACTTTTTCTTTTACAGTGTATATGCCCCCACCCCCTTCCCCTAGCCTGACTGGACATTTCGTACCTCAAGTCCCGCCCTGATTTGAACCCCTCATTTTTATAGACCATCCACTAAGGTGGTTCCACTTCTTTTTTTTATTAGTGAAAACTAACAAGACATTGTGGCCAGAGAAATAGGAACACATGAATCTATATATATATATATATATATATATATATATATATATATATATATATATATATATATATATATATATATATATATATATATATATATATCCCAAAACAACAACAAAGTAATGACAAATACATTTACATTTTACACAACTTCAAATTGGAATCCCAATTAATCCCAATTATATTACATACATATACATAATATTTAAGCTTAAACTTTAAATATAGAGACAAAACCTGACACATGTCACAGTGGGTCTTAATGGGTTCAAAATAGGGTAGAGGCAGCATTTCTATTTTCATAAATTAACTGATAATAATTCATTATGTTAAATGGAAGTAAATTATAGAAACAAGCTCAACTAATTGAGCTTATAACTTTTTTTTTTCACAGCAGGGGTCTCAAACATGTGGCCTGGGGGCCAAACCTGGCCCACCAAAGGTTCCAATGCAGCCCCTGGGATGAATTTGCAAAGGTCAATAAGTCCATAGTCAAGGCTGTGGAGCTGATTTTACTTCAGGTTCCATATACAGACCAATATTATATAGCGTCAAATTATAGCAGAATAACCTACAAAAAAAAACTATATTTCATATTTTCTTCTTATTTTGAGATGAAAATAATTTACATTATGTCCATAAATAATGACTTTGTTATAGTGCAAAAAATAACTATAAAATAGTTATACTTATGAACTATCCTGAAACAATAAAATATGTAAAACCTTAAATTTCTAAAGAAAATGAAGCACAGTTTTAACAAATTACTTTGTAGATCTGATCCATAATGCATGTGTGCAAATGATAAATTCATAAATGATGAATGATTAAAAACCACCCAAACCTACGAAGATCAAGAAAAAGGGAGTGAAGAAGACGTTTCAGTGTGAACTCTGTTGCTACACCTGCCCGCGTCGTTCCAACCTGGACCGGCATATGAAGAGCCACACAGATGAGAGGCCACACAAATGTCACTTGTGTGGATGAGCATTTAGAACTGTCACATTGCTGAGAAACCATCTCAACACACACACAGGTACACGGCCACACAAAAATACATGCCATTCTTCAAATGGCATGTATTTTTCTTGAGATATTTAATTTTTTCAGGTTATTCACACCTTTCTTGTCTCATCTCATCATCTGAACCCGCTTTATCCTCACTAGGGTCACAGGGGTCACTGGGGGCCTAATCCAGCTAGAATGGGTGAAGGCGGGGTACACCCTGTATGACTCTCCAGTTCATCTCAGGGCTGAACATATATAGACAAACAATCACTGTCACATTCACACCTATGGACAATTTCGATTAACCAGTTAAACTATCTGTGCATGTGATTGGATGGTGGGAAGAAACTGGAGAAAACCCACACAGACACGAGGAGAACATGCAAACTCCACACAGAAAGGTCTGGTGTGGGATTCGAACCGGGGTCCTTTTTGCTGTGAGGCACTAACCACTGCCCCATCTTTCTTGTTGGATAGTTTATTTTTTGAAAGTATTTTCATAAGGTAATGGGGTTTGTTTGCACTAAAACAAAGACACAAATTTGGAATTATTATTTTACTATATCGGCCCACTGGAGATGAAATCAGACTGAAAATTGCCCCTGAAAGTAATGAGTTTGAGGCCCCTGATTTACAGTGTATATGTCTTTTGATTCAGCTAAGGACACCCCCCCCCCACACACACACACACACACACACACACACACACACACACAACTGAAAAGATCATGAAAGCAGATGCCACAGGGCCATGGCGCGCTCATTGCCCATCTTTCTTCGCTCTGACTGATATTTAAGCTAACCATAATTGCATGATGTGCTAGCAAACATTTACAGGCGTTCCAGTGTACTTTAATTGCTGCCTGTGTTGCCAAAGTCTCAGTAGATGGCAGTGGCAGAAAAAATAAAAAATAAAAAAATCGGCGAGACATCCCAAGATGCTGCTGCAGAGCGACCGCAGAGCCACAGAGACATTAAGTCAGAATGTCATGGATTTCAAAGTTAATCACAAGTCTAAACTTAAACATCAAACTGCGTACCTCTGATGAGTTACGACTCAGGACCATGCCATAAATGTGGAGCTACACAGTTGAAAAATGGTATTTTAATGTATGATGGTCTATTGGTGAAATTGCCGTAATGATTTTTAATAGTTTTTCTCTCGTGTCAGAGCAGCCTTTGAGCCTTGGTGGGGGGGGGGTTAGAGCTGGTCTTCCTTTGTCATGTAAGGAGCTCATTAACACGGCAAGTAGTAGATCACAAAGTCCTCAACAGTAGTCAAAATGTGTCTTCAGAAATAAGAGCCTCAGACGACACACTCTCAGAAAAGAAGGTCCAGCAGCATGGGCATCACAGCCGTGGGGGATGGGGGTGATGCAACAACCCCCACTTCTCCAAACAGATGATTTCATACCCCCCACTTTTTCCTGAGTTTATATATTGTATCGTTACTGGATCCAGGAAAGAGAGTTGGTCTCACCTACTTTTTATTTCAGGATAAACAGTTATTGTCGGTCACAATCACACCAAACAAACATCGATAACATTTCGGGGCTGTTACAATATCTATGGTTTAAACTGTTTACCCGCCCGGGCGGCACAACGGTATATGTAAATGAAGCGCACCTCAGTTCGCCGGTAATGTAAACAGTTCTTCTTCGCGGTGTTAACAAACAGTCATCAACCAGTAAGTAAAGAGAAAATTTGCCATTGTTAAGCTAATTTAAATACACTATGTGTTGTTCTGTGACATTTACCCTAAGCCACTGGTTCTCGAACCTTTTTCAGTGATGTTCCCCCTTAGTCGTCTCCCCTGACATGGACAAAACATTTTTGTCAGATTTCACAGTGTCTGTGAAATCAATGTCTGATTTTTAAATCCTTTTTATCTCATAATTGTAACTTTTTATTACATGATTTTGACTTATGAATTGAATAAATGTTTAATTGAGGAAAAACACATTTTTGTTATTATTTTCGGCCACATATAACTTTTAATGGATAATTGTTTGTTAATTTTCCAATTATATTATTTTGCTCATGTGCTACAACCGAGAACACAACCACATTTTAAATGGCTGTGACGCCCTTGTACAGCAGGGGTAGAATAAACACCAATGTACCCCAAGGGTTCATATTTGGACCTGTACTGACATGTACCTTTTTTGTAGTGAAAAAGGTACAAGCTAGTTGGCAAACTGATAGTACCAATTATGTACCTTTGAGGGTACTGCCAGTGCAACAAGCCTTTGTAGCCCCTTCGGTTCATCCATTAACCAAAGGGTTGAGGGTTCACATTCCTGTTCTGGCTGTCCACAAGTCGAATCGCCCTTGGGCAAGACACTGAACCCTAAATCAGGCTCCCAGTAGGTCTGACAGAACCTTGCATGGCAGCAGCACCTACTGGTGTGTGAGTGTGAGGCTAATGCAGTGATTCTCAAATCCGGTCCTCGTGGCCCAGGGTCCTACATGTTTTATGTATCTCCCTTTCCTTTTTAAATTTTTTTTTAAATAAAAACTAATTAAAAATTTTAAATTAAATAATAAAAAAAAAAAAAAACGTAAATGGAAAAAAAAGAAAAGAAAACAATTTGAAAAAGTACAAAACATTTTAAATAAAAATGTAAATAAAAATAGTTTTTAAATTAAAAAATAAATAGATACATTTATTTTAAAAATCATTAAAAAAAATTTGAAAAATAGAAAAACCTTTTTTTTTAATTAATAAAAAGTTAATCATTTTTAAAATATATATTTAGAAAAATTACAAACATTTAAATGAACAAAAATTTTAAATAAAACAATTTTTAAAAAGGTTTTAAATGTTCAAAAATTAAGAGTGAATTGAATACAAAAAACAAAAAATAAACAATTATCTCCTTCGTCCATCACACCTGGCAGCCATTACATCTTGATTAGGCTTCTGAAGAGCTGATCAATAATTGAACTATGTGTGATAGAAGAGGGAAATAACTACAACATGCAGGACAGTGGGTCACGAGGACCAGGTTTGAGAACTACTGGGCTAATGTAAAGCGCTTTGAGCACCATGAAGGTGTAAAAGAGTAAGTGCAGTCCATTTACCATTCCCCTCAAAGGTACATAATTGTACCCACAGATGGAAAGTAACTAAGTAAAAGTACTTCATTACTGTACTTAAGTAAATTTTTTAGGTGTCTGTACTTTACTTGAGTATTTATTTTTCTGGCAACTTTTTACTTTCACTCCCTACATTTTTGTATAAATATCTGTACTTTATACTCTTTACATTCTCAGAATAGACTCATTACTCATTATCAATGTGACAGAACAAAAAATGTATCACCAGAGGAAAAAAATCGGTGAAGGAGAGGAACTATGACTTTATATAATATACTTCTATGACTTTTTATCTAATAATTTTGACTTTTTAATCTCATAATTTTAACATTTTATTTTACAATCATGCATTTTTTAAAAATGTCATATAATTTTTTTTAATATGATGACTTTATCTCACTTATGACTTTTTTTTACTTTTCCCCAAATTTCCTGCCAATATCCACAAAACTGAGTGTGATTGTGTGACCTAAACAAACACATTATCTCCTCACTTTCAAATGATTTATTTTAGATACTTTTGATTTTTCCTGGTGAAATAAGTGTTATTGTGTTCCAAAATGCCTTTTTACTTCTTACTTTTGTAATGTATTACAATTGAGGAGTTGTACTTTTTTACTTTTACTTAAGTAAAAGAGTTGAATCAGTACTTCTACGTTTATTTTTTCACACAATTAGCTGTATTTGTACTTAAGTGCAGAATGTGAGTACTTTCACCTCCTCTGATTGTACCTTTTAAGAAGGACTTTCACTGTTTGACAACTTTTTTGTACCTTTTACAGCGCTGAAAATGTACATATTTGTACCATAAAGTCCAAATAGGAACCTTTGGGGGTACATTGGTGTTAATTGTACCTTGGTCTACAGATTTGTACCTCTACTGTATTTTCTAAAAGTGCAGGTCAGGGTACCGTCTGAACGTGAAGCTCCAGACTGTATGCTCTTCTCTCTGGTGGTTTTTATCCTTATCATTAAACAAGGTTTTTTCGCTCAGAGTGGTGGGATGCTGGGAGTTTGCAGGATGTGTATTAGGGCATTGCACGTCGACACAAACTCCTACGAGGCTAAAAAAGCTTTTAAAAAGCCGTGCCTACTCATTTGGGGTCTTTAATGGGTTTGGGATATTGCCTGTTTTTTAAGGCTTCTGTGACGGCTGTGGAAAGGAGAGGGGTTGAGGAGTAAGGGGCGGTGGTGGGAGTTTGGGGAGATGGTGGTGGTGTTTGTGTGTGTGTGTGTGTGTGAGGGGGTGGGGGTGGGGGGGTTCCTGGCCAATTCAGCACATCTGGAATATATGAGGCCTTGAGGTATGCAGTAATGCAGAAAGGCATTCTGAAACTCACAAAGAGACCTTTAGTGCTAGCTTTTTCTTTTTCTTTCTTTTTCTTTTTTTTCTTTTTTTTCCCCTCTTTTTTTTTAAGAACCAGTAGCTCTGTGCTTGGGACAATATTCAGAAGAGCCACAAGACTATTTTTCCCTTTTTACGACGCAATTGCTTTCAGGTTTAAAATTTGGCCTTTGGTGCCACACATTTGTATTTTATTTTGACTATGTGCTCTCATCAAAAAGTCAGTCTGGGAGTCTTCAGGAGAAAAGAAAACCAGAGACAGTTAAATCGCTGTTTGTGCCTTGTCAGTCAAAGTTTCATTTTGTTTAACCTCTTACCACTACCATGACATTATTTTAATAACATCTATATATACACCTCCCACATTAACAACATTGTTTTAATAACACCTATACATGCACCAGGTCAATTTAACCAGGTGTATGTTTCACTATTAAAAGATACAAAAAAATCCTAACAAGCATTGTTAATATTTTATTACTACTTCTATTACTATCTATTCTATTAATGTTTTGTTTAATGATGTCCCTTAACTCTTACAGGAAATGGATCAATTAGGACAATTCACTCGTTTTTATATATATAAAAAAAAAAAAACGTTTCACTACTTTATTACTTTTTAAAGACCAACATCCCATTGAAACAGAACATAATATGTCTCACAGTTAAGATAAGATATTATTTATTTAGCAGCAACATGAGAGTGATACGTTTTATAAAAAAAATAATTCTATATGCAATATACAGTTGTTATTAATTTGATAGAAATATACACAATATACATATGAATACAAGTTATTGCACTGTTATTGTAAGGAAAGAAATAATCTGACATTTCAGTTTGACTGCTGGGTCAAATTGACCTGAACAGTATCTACAGAATGTTAGAGGTGTCAAACTCATTTTAGTTCAGCTAAATTTGATCTGAAGTGGACCAAACCAGTAAAAAATAAATAAATAAATAAAATTATTGATGATTATGACTGATTATTGAGATTTTTTTGGTGAAATTATATTTTGTTTTTGTGTCACTAAATCAAAAAACATTCACCAAGAAAACTTTTTTTTAACTTGTGAATATTTTGAGACTAAATTGGTCTAAAATGATTCATATCTTAGTGTAATTTTTGCGTTTTATAAATTCATCCAAAGGGCTGGATTGGACCCTTAGGAAGGCCAGATTTGGCCCCTGGGCCACATGTTTGACACCTCTGATCTAAGTGATATGAAGATGAAGAGGGTGATCACAAATATGTGAGATGAAGCATTTTCATATTTTATGTTGATTACACTCATTAATGGAAACAGAAGAAGTTTCATAAATACTACAGTAAAAGAACAGAATAAAAATAACTAAATAATTTAGTCCTTGGGCAAAAAAACTCCATTAAATTATGAAAATACTTACTTTTCTAAATTATCCAAACACAAAACATGTAGATCACCTGAAAAGAAGAGAAATTTCACAGCAATATGACAATATTCTGCCTCAGCTTATCATTTGTCCATGTGTTTTATTATGGCTCAGTTCTATAAACACATTCAACTCTAGGTAACAGAAGCAGAAAATTGTGCTTAATTTTCTTTAGACATTTCAGTTTATTCACATTTGTTTAAGTTATTCACATTTTATTGTTACAAGTGAGTTTGTAAGTGTAAATATTCTCATAATTTAATGTTATTTTTTGCACTAAAACAGACACAAAACTAATAAAAAGACACAAAATATGGAGTTTTTGTACGTTATTATACATTTCATCCCATGGGCTGCATTTGGCCCCTGGGCCTTATGTTTGACACACCTGTCTTAAGGGTTAGAGTTACATTTAACAAGTGATGCAGTTTAGTTAGTGTTTTTGTCCCTTTCATCTGATGTTGAGTTTATGGATTTACTTTGCTTTTACTCTGTTTGAACCTTTTCCTCAACCTTTCAAAGTAAAGGTTAAGCTTCAGCTGAGTTTGTCTCGCTGTACATTTACACTTCTGCCTTCTACTGATGGTCTGATGGTCTATCAGTAAAAAAAGAAATCCACTCTGTTCCATCAACAGTGGTGGAAGTAACTAAGTAGAAGTACTTCCTTTACTGTACTTAAGTACAGTTTTTAGGTATTTGTACTTTACTAGAGTATTTTTTTTTAACTTTTACTCTACATTTTTATATAAATATCTGTACTTTATACTCCTTACATTTATATAAATATCTGTAATTTATACTCCTTATATTTATGAAAAAATTTTTACTTTATACTCTTTACATTTATATAAATATCAGTACTTTATACTCTTTACATTTATATAAATATTTTTATTTTTACTCGTAATTTTGACTTTTTTTACTTTCTATTTCATAATTTCAACTTTTGTCTCATAATTTGGACTTTTTATCTCACGATTTTAATTTTTTTAATCCCATAATTATGCTTATTTTTTTTTATCTCCTAGTCATGACTTTTGAATTTTTCACAAACCCAATAAAACACATCATCTACACAGTAACTGACTTTTAAAGATGCAGTTTTACTTTTTATTAAAAATAAGTAGTTGTACATTTTTACTTTTACTTCAGTAAAGGAGCTGAATCACTACTTCTAATTTTAACCAGAGTATTTTTTTTGTCCACACCAGTAGCTGTACAGGTGGGACTACCTCTGTCCATCACTTCACATGAACTAAAACTTAACACGCTGATACTGAGCATGTGCGAGTTTGATTCGTCTCCACTCAAAGCTTGTTATTCCTCTGTGTCCCAGAGACGCTACGTACAGGGAATGGAGACCTTGCTCCGTTTAGTCTCATGTATGTTTTAGTTGGGGGGGGTTATAGGGAGTGGTGCCACCGTCCCATAATGGGTTCAACATGTGGACTCTTGTAGCTCCACCCCATCAGTCGACTTAAGTTAACAGGAACTGCACAATCAGCACTTCCTGGGTTCACGTGCCACATGACTTTAACAAAACAGAAAATGTAAACCGGTACAGAATATGTCAGGAGTCTTCAGCCTTGAGTACAGGCTAATTCCTAGTGAATGGTAAAATAGACCTCTGCAGTTTTCAGTCTGTACACTGTAAAAAAAACAAACAAACAAAGAAAAAAAACCCTGTTGATTCTATGGTGGAAATAATAATATAAATAATACTGCAAAACAAAGGAAAAAACAAACAAAAAAAACCTCCACAAAAAACAGTGAACATATTTACAAAGTACCATGTCAATTTAACATTTTAAACATGTAGATTTAATATTTTAAACATGTAGATTTAACATTTTATTTATTTATTTATTTATTAAAAAAATAAAGCATATAGCCTGTTCATTTTGTTCTTGCAATTTAAATGGAATCACATTATTTTTCAATTTACTGTTTTATTTTCTCAAAACAATAGACATATACTACTACTACTACTACTACTACTACTACTACTACTACTACTACTACTACTACTAATAATAATAATAATAATAATAATAATAATAATAATAATAATAATAATAATAATAATAATAATATTTTCTACACACAAATCTAGATGTATTACCATACTTTAACTGTACAAAACTACATATACATTTGATTTAATTCTTTACACAATAATCTTTCCTTTTCCTTTTTTATTGTATTTTCACTTACACCGATTTTAATATTGGAACTTTTTGTTTTTAATTCTACAATCATTTTGTATAGTGTATTTGCCATCTGTTTTTTGTCCTTGAAGATGTAGTCATGGTAATTATCCCTTCTAATAATTTTCCCACATTGCTTTCACTCTTATCAAACATATGAATCAGCTTTTTTTGTCTGGGCAGTTTAAAAGTTTAAATTAAGCTTGTTATCTCTGTGTATTTAAAGGTCTTATCTGTGTCCTGTGGGACTTGGAGCTGACCATTCAGACATTGTTTATGGTATAATGGGCCTTTGAAGATGACACACTGTCTTTTGACGCTCTGTCTGGATGTGGTCGTGCTGGCTTTTGCTACTCCTGTTTTGGTAATTGTTAAATAAGCAGCTTGTAATACTGGGTTGCGTTTGGAGCAGTAGTTTAACTGCTGGTTTTATGTCCTGTGGAGGACCTCGATGAACAATAAATATTC
This sequence comes from Siphamia tubifer, assembly GCA_020466265.1. Taxonomy (NCBI): domain Eukaryota; kingdom Metazoa; phylum Chordata; class Actinopteri; order Kurtiformes; family Apogonidae; genus Siphamia; species Siphamia tubifer. Next base: position 40,746,974 of record CM035799.1, on the reverse strand, counting down.
ATTTTGGTAAAAGTGTTTCTGGCTGCTTTAACTGCTAATTATTCACCAGGCCCATATACACAGCAGTGGGCATTGTTAATTCATATTACATTCAGCGCCTCAAAGTCTTGTCATGGTTTAATGTTAGCAGATTTACAGCTGAAAAACAATGTCATTCATTGCAGTAAATGTCATTAGATTACAAACTTTTATTTATTTTACATCAGGGTCTCAAACTCATTGTCTTTCAGGGGTCACATTCAGCTTGATTTGATCTCCAGTGGGCCGGACCAGTGAAAGAATAACAAAATAATCTAGAAATAATGATAACCAGGGTTCGACTGGGAACAAATTTTACCCCTGGCATTTTTCCTCTTGACTAGCCCACTATTGGCCTGATGAAACCACCCCTAAATACGTACTCACACATCCACCCACCCGTCAATGAATAGATACTATGTACCTAAACACCATGAAAACACACTTCCACCTGCTCACTGACGGCCACGGGATCCTCTGATTCCGACACAGCATAGACGGTAATTGGCTTTGACCCTGGACTAACCTGGACTAACTGTCCTCATTTTTACTGGTTGAAGTTGTAGAGACGTCAGGAGCACTAGCAGCAACGCTAGCAGTAGCACTACTGGCTGCAGTAAACAGATGATCTATTTTAAAACACCTGGACGCGTCATCTTGAATGGCTTTCTGCTTTTTGTCCAGAACGTTCTCCGCTCCCCCCTTTCTCTTCTTGCTACCTCTTCTCATGATTTACCCAATGAGCAGTGGCGGCTCCTGGAAATTTTCACAGGACGGGCAAATTATCTGATAATGTCTGAGGTGACTCAGACTCATTATTATAGGCATTATTGAGCCTGGCACATGTCGGAGTGTCCTTGGGCAAGACAATGAACCCTGACTTAGGCCCCCAGTAGGACTGACAGAACCTTAGAAACCTACTGGTGTATGAGTGTCATAACTTAATTATTTTTTGGCACTAAAACAAAGACAAAAAATTCTAAGTTGTAGGCAAAGAAAAAATGGAGAAGAAAATACAGAGTAATTTTTTTGTTGGTTATTATGCACTTCATCCCCCAGGTTGCACTGAAACCTTTGGATGGCCACATTTGGTCCCCTGGCCACATGTTTGAGACCCCTTTTAGATTGATACAGGGACAAACTATGTGGAAATTTCATGACGTTCTAAATAACAGTTGTTTTTATCAACACATCCAACACTGATATTAAAATCATCATTACCCGGTCGTCTGAAGGGAAGGTGAGGGTATGGTGACCAGATGAGATTGGCTGGAATTTGGGATGTGGTTGGGGAAAGCGGGGTGGGCTCACTAATGGAAATACACAGGTACTTCCCCACCCATCCTTCTGGAACCTGCATTGTTGCTTCTACTTTTTTTGTAATGTGTTGGTGTTACCAGCCATGTCGAATGAATGAAAATTAGTGTATCGTCAGCATATCTTTGTACCAAATTGTAACATAAAAAAACGAAAACAAAATAGATCCACTGTAGCTGTCGACTCAACCGCTCTAATAGCTGCTCAGTATTCTGTTTGAGTGGAATTTTGGGAACATTTAGGGCCAGAGTTGGGTTTAGAGTTTAGATTTTAGGACTGTCCTGAAGGTGAAGGTAATGTTTTTAGTTTGGGTTTGTGTCTGTCTGTCTGTCATGTTTATTTGTCTGTCAGCAACTTTGTGCAAAAAACTATTGGACCACTTCCCATGAAATTTTCCAGAAAGGTGTGAGGTATTCTAGAATAGATTCCATTGGATGTTAGTCAATGTAGGTCAAGGTGAAGGTCATCAAGAATGTGTTTTTGCAATAATAAAAGAAAGAAAATCAAGTAAAACATTTGCAAGGGGCAGTTTGTTGACAGGTCGTTGTTTATTGACATTAGCTAAGTTCATTTCTATGCTAACAGTAGCTGTTATTAAAGCAGAAAAGAGAAGAACATGGGAATATACAAAAAACACTTTACATGATGTTTCCTATCACTTATAATGGAGATCTTAAGTCGCCCTCCCTTACTGAAAAAAAAATAAATAAAAAAATATACCCTAATGGTATGACAGTACCCCAAAATAAAGGTCAAACGTCAATTTTGTAAAGTGAGCATAGGACATTTATTTTAAGCCTTAAAATGATAGGTCATTCAATTATTTAAAGGAATTTACTTAATACGTCCTATAGAGGGTTAAATATTAGCATATTAAAAAAAATGCTAAATGAAGTGGAGATAGTTAATTTGACTACAGCGTTACAATAGTTAGATTTTTGGTATGTTGCATATTTGCGACAGTAGGCATTAAGTGGTTAAAAGTTTGAACTAGACAACTTGTGCCTCTTTCTTTAACAAATTAATATTGACAGAAAAGCTTCCTGTCAATTGTGAATGACACAGATGTAACACGCTAAATCCACAACCAATCAAATTTCAACATGTCTGCAAAGATTATCCAAACCCACCAGAACATATTGTTCCTTTTTTCCCCCATTAACATCTTTCTTCCTAAAGCTTTTATATATATTTTGTTTCTGGTGTCAACAGATTTTTCAGTACTTTTACATTTACTTTGTGGTGCAAAAACAACGCCTTTAATCTTAAATAAAAACTATGGTGGCCACGCCTCTGAATTTAATTTTATGTTGAATTTCCTTTTTTAATTTTACTGGGAAACATCTAAGTTTAATAAACAGCTACTAACCTATGTATGACAAATGTGTGGTTAACCTTTATGGTAATTAATCCAAAACAGACTCCAGAATTTCCAGTAACCATGGTGTATAGAATAGTAAACATGTAAAAACAGGTATATGAGGAAAAAAAAATGTATAAAGAACTCTTGTCTGTGTAGGTCCTCATTTTCCAGGTCATCATTTGTCTTGGTAATTATTCAAGGTTCAACTGGAATGACCTTTTGAACACTTTTTTTTTTACCATGGAAATTTAACTGTGTCTTTAAATGACAAAGTTAAACACATCTTTAAAGTTACCGGGGATGTAATAATGTATAATACACTGGGAAAATATGTAAAATGTTTTTTTCTGTTTCATTTCTCATCAAAATATCTCATCACAATTATATACATAATAATGATGATAATAATGACAATAAAAATAATGTAAATTATTTATATAAATGGTTTGGTAGTTAATGCAAAGGATTTGGTTTCTAACACTATGATTAATTGTAAATGTATCACTTGTAAGGGGTTGGTTTCTAATAAGCCTTGGCTTCAAACCATATCCTTTTCATTTGTATATTTGTCATTCATATGAAATAAACATCAGAAATAAACTGAAATAAAGATAACAGTAATAATAATGTTAATGATGATAAAAAAATAATCCTCATCTTCATAATAATAATAATAATGAATTAGGTTTATATAGCACTTTTGTATGAACACATCCTCAAAGCACATACAGTGGATGCATTATTCATTCACTCTCACATTCTCACTCTGGTGGTGGTAAACAATATATGTAGCCACAGTTGCCCTAAAGAGTAACTTTTAAGTGCGATATAAGAACTTATTTTTAGACAATAGATCAATAGATCGTATTTCAACAAATCTTACCAAGTTCATTTTCACTTGCAGATTGCAGATTTTTTTGTCCTTGAATTAAGGAAAAAAATGATTTTTTGAAATAAGATTTACACTCTCTATCAGTTCTTGTCTTACTGAAAAGTTACTCTTAGGTGAGAAATTCTAACTATTAATGAGAAAAATACACTTGGTCAGCTTTTTTTTTTTCTTCCAGGGTTTTCCTGTGGTCTGTGTAAAAAGAAAATGTTATATATATATATATATATATATATATATATATATATATGTATATTGCCCCAAAAACATTTCCCAGGTTCATACAGACCTTTACACTGATGGAGCCAAATTAAAGAAATAGAAAATGTGGCCATGGCATGAATAGAAGAAGTGTTTGTGGTCCATGCTGGCATTACAACAACACAGTTTCTAACAAAAAACAGACGTCTAGCACCTATAGTCATTATTATTATTGTTACATAAATCACAGGTCTCATATTAACCTTAAATTACCGACCAAACGTAGCCTCGGGCAGATGTGTTAAATCATAAATGAATGTGGTGCTGTTCGTCCATGCCCCTGTTTATGCAGTGGGCTTTAAACACTACACTGTAAAAATATCCTGTTGTTTTTATGAAAAAAAATGACAGTTGGCAGTTGACAGAACAATACTGTAAAAAAAAAAATATTCACAGAGTAATTGATTTAATATTTTAAAGATGTAGTTTTAACATTTAAAAATCCACAAAGAAAGAAAAATGCTGAGAACAAAACATGTTAAAATCCATTAAAATCCCCCCCAAAAAAGTGCTTAACATTTCAAAACATATTCCAAAACTCTTCTAAAATCCAGAAAAAACACCAAGAAAAAATATTAAAAAAATAAATAAAGATATTAAATGCAAATAATTACTGCTGCATAATGAGTATTAATCAGATTAATGCTATGCTATGCTATTTTGTGGCACTGTAGAGGGTAATGTCTATTCAGTTTCATTGTATAAACTGTTGTACAATGACAACAAGTCTGTTCTATTCTATTCTATTAACATTGTGTTCTTACAATTTAAACGGCACCACAATCTTATTCAATTTACATTTTTATTTTTTTCAAAACAATAGAAATACATACTTTCTACGAATCTGCTTTGGTTCATATATTCTTCCTGTAAAAACAAGAGCTACATTTGATTTTATTAGCACAAAAATATTCTCAAATTAACAAGTTTGCATTGTATTTTCACGTACAGTTTTTTTATGTTGCAATTGTAGAACTTTTTGTTGTAAATTCAACTGTAATTTTTTTACAGTGTAGAAATGTCATTCCAATCATACTGTAAAAGGGAAAGAGTTAAAAGGAATGGTGTAAACAGAGCTACTGGCCCTGTTTACATGACAATTTTTTTTCCTGTTTAATGCAGAATAAAGGTTAATTTCTCTTTAAAATAACCATGTAAACACCTAATTCCATTGAAAATGACTATTCCAAATTAAAAATGACTCCAAATTAAACTTAATGTTAGGCTATGTCTACACAGCAACACATAGGTCAGTAAAATATCACGTATACATGGCAATGAAACACTTTCTGAAAATGATGCAATACACATGCCACACCTCTGGGTGCGCTGTAAGACAGTCCCAGTGGATACAGCAGAACAATAGAAGGTGTGTGTAGGTGTCTCTGCTGCTCATCTGGTTGGTTTAACATCAGTAGAGTTTCCTTCAAAAACACCAGTAAACTGAGCAGTGACTGCAGTTCTGCTACTACCACTACTCTACTGTCCACCATGATGCTCTTTGTCTTGTTTACCAATGAATGTTGCACATGAAGCTGCTATTTGTTCTGGTCATGTGGTCGTGCCGTAGATGCTAGGTGTAACCAAACCCATTTTACTCATCCAGATGGCAACAGCAATAGCAGATTTTTCCACTGTGAACCCGTTCTTAATAAATATCATTTTAGGGTACCCAAAATGCGGGTGCCATGTAGACATGAGGCCGAAACTCTAACAAACTTCACTCGAAATCATTGCTGTGTGGACGGTGCCTTAATTCTGAATTTGATCATTCCTCTGAGTAATTAAATGAAACAGTTAATTCCTCATTAACATGACGTTAACATGACACACATATTCCACGCTGCCGGCTATGACAATTCAGATTAGCAGCTGCTTCATAATTATTATTGGTCGGTAGAGTGGGTCGCCCAATGACTGAGAGGTTGGTGGTTCACATCCCGGCTTTGGCTGTCCTCATGTCTAAGTGTCCTTGGGCAAGACACTGAACCCTCACTTAGTCTCCCAAACCTACTGGTGTGTATGTGAATGGGTGAATGTGAAGCTAATGTAAAGTGCTTTGAGCACCATAAAGGTGGAAAAGTGCTATATAAGTGCAGACCATTTACAAAAATAAATGTAAAGGTTGCATGTAGTATCTGGTCTGACATGTTGATAGTTGAAACGAATGCAAAACAGGAAGTGGACGCCATTGTTTTCTTTGAGTAGACATCCAGACGTTAAGTGAGTGTTCTGTCCAATCAGAATCCTCTGTACCTCCAGCTCTTAAAAGCCAAATAAACTAGAGTGGAATACACCTTTATTCAGAATTAACATTTTCATATAAACACAAAGGAAATAGCTAAGTTATTTTATTCAGAATAAATAATTCAGAATTTAAAAAAAAACAAACCATCATGTAAATGTAGCCAATGAGAAAGCTGCCATCTCTAGAAGTAAAACGAGTTACACAATTGGAGGAAAAATAAGAAATGACACATAGTGTTTCTGATTAACTTTGCAGTAGTTTGACTCAGGCTGAGTTCCAGGTCCACAGATAGAAAAGTGCCTGGAAAACTCTGCTTCCTCCAACAGAGGCAGACATCAGCAGCAGTGAGATTCATCAGCTCTTACACACAGTGGCTCTTGGCAGTGGGTGGGGTTGGGGGTGGGGGGCAATTATGTCTGCTGAATGGGTCCTAACATTTTTACTGCCTTGCTGCCAGGGTAGCTCATAAACCAACAACTGGTTGAGAGCTGACAAATTTGGCCAGCGGTCCTGAGACAGGCAGAAAAGGGGTGCGACAGGCGTAAACGTGGACTTATCATCAAAATGCCAGCTCCTATTAAAGTTCTGTTGACTGCTGAAATATGCTTACAGTGCACCGTAAAATTACATGCAGCTTTTACAATATGTTCACCATTAAGATCATAATCGCCAAAGCATTTTCTTCTTTAGTCCCTAAGGATGGGTCTTTATTTACATTCTCCTGTAGCTTATGTATGTATGTATCCAACATTTAAGGAATTAATTGAAATCATCTGACACAATTAATGTGATTTATATATTTTGCTTACATGCTCGTACTGACCTTGTTTTTCCCGCAGGAGGGAAATTACACAGATGAACCAAATGCATAATAGAGTTACTTACAAGCTGACCTATAATTAATAATTAGCATAGCATAGTGTAGCATAATGTAATGGGAGTGTAGGGAGGTTTTTGATATATACCAGGGATTTTCCAAGTGTGGGAAAGTGACCCTCCCGTAAAAGAACCCAAAAGAAGCCCCCCCCATCTTTATTATTATTATTATTATTATTATTATTATTATTATTATTATTATTATTATTATTATTATTATTATTATTATTATTATCATCTCTTCGATATAGTTTTAAACATTTTAAACATTTTAATCTTTATCTCTATATTTGCTTCAATATATATTTTAAACACATTTTTACATTATGTGTTTTTTAACATCTCTTTTAAAACATCACTTTAAGTGTGAATTTCCCCCTCACATGTACTATAGTTAGTTAACCAGATATACTGTAGTTAGTTAACCAGATCTACTATAGTTAGTTAATCAGATCTACTATAGTTAGTTAACCGGATGTATTGTAGTTAGTGAACCAGATATACTGTAGTTAGTTAACCAGATATATTGTAGATAGTTAACCAGATATACTGTAGTTAGTTAACCAGATCTACTATAGTTAGTTAACTGGATGTATTGTAGTTAGTGAACCAGATATACTGTAGTTAGTATGTATGTATGTATGTATGTATGTATGTATGTATGTATGTATGTATGTATGTATGTATGTATGTATGTATGTATGTATTTATGTATGTATGTATGTATGTATGTATGTATGTATGTATGTATGTATGTATGTATGTATGTATGTATGTATGTATGTATGTATGTATGTATGTATGTATGTATGTGTATGTGTATGTGTGTACATGTATATTATTATTATTATTATTATTATTAATAATATTTGATTAACACATATTTGGTTATACAATGTAAATGATATTACATTTTATATAGCCTCTTTAGGTCTATTCGTGCATTGTTCTGTTTTGAAGTTTATAAATAGGGAAGAGTATTGATATTTCTTTATGTTAAATTGTTGGTGAGAACTTAGGGTTGGATTAAATATGTTTTTTTCCTTCTCACTCCTTTTTGAACACGGATAATCTAATTGTCTAAGTGACGTGTTTGGTTGGCATGTCTTCTGTTGAGAGTCTTTGTATTGTACACTGTTACCCCATAGATCAAATCAGCTTAAATAAATCAATAAAATGAAAATAGAACTTTTGAGTTGTATTGCATAACTTAAACCAATCTAGTATATCAAATAAATATTTTTTTTAAATGTACTTAACATTTTATAGTAATGCCATATGTAAATATGTTTTAGTTTAAATGCATAAAAAAGCTTGAGTTTTACTTCTGATAAACTTAAAATGAATAAGTTGAGAGGACCGCAGGGGATTTTGGGTAGAAGAGAGACAGAAAGCGCGCGCAGAGCAGCCATAGTGGTGGCCGTGTTTGTGCTGTTGTGTGGCGTATTGCACGCACCGGGAGAGCCGCGAATCTGCACGGAGTGGCGGGGGCGCTGTGCTGTTGCTTGGTCGGCCTGAAACGAAAGGGAACCCCGCTCAGACGCAACACACCACGGGGGAGAGAACGGCGTGCCCGTGTGTTGAACGTTCTATCTGCGAGTATCGGTGATATGGGATTAGCTTAATGCTATAAGTCCAACCCCTGTAAATATTGCATGCCATTGGGTTTAATTAATTTTAAATCCCGTTTATATTGTGTTTTAGAGATGATTTGATCGTGCAAATACTGCACTACAAGTTTGTAGATGTGCTATTTTGTTGTGAATGTTTGCTGATTGAGATGCTGAAAAATTTGAAAATAAATGTTTATTGTTTGAAATACACTACGAAAGTAATTCTGTGTATTTATTTCATTCAGGAGTGGAATTATTTTAATATTTTATATTATACATAATTTAAATTAAATCAACTTAACAATCTTAAGTTGTCAACTTGGCATTTAGTTAATTACACTTAAATAGTTTAAGTTCAGGCATTTGTATTGTTGAGTTAAGTTAACTCAAGTTAGTAAAAGTATAACTTGAAAGTTTTAGGTGCAACTTAACTCAAGTGTTTTAATCGCATAACTTAACTGTTTTCAGTGCAACCGGTTTACAAATTTTTTTTAAGTTGATTGAACTTATCAGGGTTTACAGTGTATGTGAGTTATTTGTGTTGCTTTATCACTTGCTGGAAATAAATGAAAATGAATTAATGAATGAACAGTGTCACATGGTATTTTATTTTGATGAATGGTTGTAGGTATGGAAATTGAAAACTGCCTGAAAATTCTGACAAATCAGTGTTCGTATGTCCAAACTTAAGCATCTTTTGGTAAATTATATAGGGAGCACTACAGTGCAAGTTTTTCTTAGTTTTTTGTTTTTTTCTAAACTAGTCTTGGTTTTGTCTCATATACATGGTGGTCTCAGATGGTGTGGTCTTGACTACAGCATGTAGTTCCATCAGTACCTGGAGTTCGGGTGAGGGTTCCATGAAAAGACTGGATGTAGAACGTCAGTGTGTCATTATGTTATTTAAGGTTTCTTCATCGTTGTTTTGCAGCTGAACCAGTGGATGTACTGAAGGCACTAGACTTCCAGAGCTCTCCTGATGGCGTACGGAAAACAACAGGCTTCTGCAAACTCCGCCGAGGAGCCAAGCCCGATATTGCCTACAGAGTGTCCAAACAGGCCCAGATCAGCGCTCCAACCAATCAGCTCTTCCCAGGTAAGTCCTCACACAACTGCAGAGCTTCATATGACATGATTAGTGATTGGCCGATATGGATTTTTTTGGACCAATACCAAGTTTTTATTCCCCATCGATGATGTATACAGGCCATTGATATTTCTAAACTGATATTTGGAGCTCATGCTGATTAGTTTTCTCTGTTAACACACAATACAATCATAAATTATGACAGTTAACGTAATAAATATGACCAAATATACACCTTCTCTTTTTTCCACCATTTCGATTTTCCTGTCCTTTTGTTGCCTTCCCCTTTTTGTTCTTTTTTCTTTTCCCCCTTTTCTCTTATATTTCCTTTTTTCTGCTTTTTTTTTTCACTTTCTCATTCTCTTCCCACTTTCTCTTCTAATGTGTTTTCTTTCCCCCTTTTTATTTTCCTTTCCTTTTTTCCATCTTCTTTTCTTTCATTTTTCTGTTATTTTTGTTTTCTACCTTATCTTATTTCTCTGTAATTTTTTTAATTACTTTTTCTTTTTTTTTCTTCCATCTTTTCAATTCAATTCAATTCAATTCAATTTTATTTATAAAGCCCTAAATCACAACAAAGTCGTCTCAGAGGGCTTTACAAAAACATAATCAAGCTACAGAAATACATGAAAAAGTCCCAGGCATCCCCTGTCCTTAGACCCTCCTTCTCGGCAAGAAAAAACTTCAAAACCCAGTGGGAAAAAGAAGAAATCTTGAGGAGAACCACATTGAAGGAGAGATCCACTCCCATGGACGGACAGGCTATAGATGAACGTCCATGTAAAAAGCAGGAAGGGGGGGCTGGTCCAGACAGGCAGGGGCGGTGGTCCGGGGTCATAGGTCAGCACAGGCGAGATACTCCAGATCCTGTCGTCCATGGCTCCCGTGCAGACACTGTCAGGAGAGCCACCACTCCCCCCAGGGGGGGAGGGGGGAAAGGGGACACCAGGTGACTAGTCATGAACAGACTTAGTATGAAAGATATGTTATGAAAATTACAGAAACAGGTGTGAGGAAGAGAAAGAGAAGGAAGAACTCAGTGTCTGTACTTCCCCCAGCATTCTAACTCCTAGGGCAGCCTAGACTGAACTGTGACTCATACATCATGTATACATGATATATGAGTCACATCATTTTTAACTAACCTGACCATAGGCTTTCTCAAACAGGAATGTTTTAAGCCTAATTTTAAATGTAGAGACTGTTTCGGCGTTTTTAATATTAAAGGGAAGATGATTCCATAAGACAGGGGCCTGATAACTAAAAGCTCTAGCTCCTACTGTACTTTTAGAAACCCTAGGAACTTTCAGTAAACCTACATTCTGAGAGCGAAGGGTTCTATTGGGTTGGTACGGAACCAGATCATCTTTGAGATAAGAGGGGCCCATACCATTAATGGTTTTATATGTAAGGAGGAGGATTTTAAATTTAATTCTAGACTCAACTGGTAGCCAATGAAGGGTTTGGAGCACAGGGGTGATGTGTTCTCTTCTATTTGATCCTGTTAATAATCTTGCTGCTGCATTTTGAACCAGTTGCAAGCTTTTTAGGGAATATTTAGGACACGCTACAAGTAAGGAGTTACAATAATCTAGACGTGATGTAACAAATGCATGAATTAATTTTTCTGCAGTCGTTTTAGACAGAATATTCCTAATTTTGGCTATGTTGCGCAGGTGAAAGAAGGCTGTTCTACATGTTTGTTTGATATGCATTTTGAATGAAAGATCTGGATCAAATAAAACTCCTAAATTTTTAACTGTGGCACTGGGTGTTACACTTAAATTGTCCAGAGTAACTATCTGGTCAGTTAGGGAGTCTCTCGCATTTTTAGGACCAATTATAACGACTTCAGTTTTTTCAGGGTTCAGTAAGAGATAATTGGCACTCATCCAAATTTTTATGTCTTGTACACAAGTACTTAGTTTATCTATTTGCCTGGTCTGACCAGGTTTAATCGATAAATATAGCTGTGTGTCATCCGCATAACAATGAAACTTAATGCCATGATTTGTAATGATTTTACCTAAGGGGAGCATATATAGTGTAAACAAAATAGGCCCAAGGACTGATCCTTGAGGAACGCCATAATTAACTCTGGAGGACTGCGATGATTGTTGGTTGATGTGAACAAATTGGTAGCGATTAGATAAATATGATTTAAACCAGCAGAGGGCTGCTCCTCTAATACCTATATCATATTCTAATCTGTGCACTAAGATACTGTGGTCAATGGTGTCAAAGGCTGCACTCAGGTCTAATAACACCAGGACCGATATTAATCCGATGTCAGCGGCTAATAATAAGTCATTAGTAACTTTAACTAACGCCGTTTCAGTGCTATGATGGGCACGAAAGCCAGACTGAAACTGTTCAAATAAACTATTATCTTGCAGGAATTGGCACAGCTGTTTAACTATTACTCGTTCTAAAACCTTTGACAGGAAGGGCAAATTGGATATAGGCCTATAATTGGCTAAAATGTCAGGATCTAGGGTAGCCTTTTTCAGAATTGGTTTAATAACAGCATATTTAAATGACTGCGGCACATATCCAGTAATTAATGAAGTGTTAATTATATTTAGGACAGTGCTAATAATTAGGGGCAGAATCTCTTTAAAGAGTTTTGTTGGGATTGGATCTAAGAGGCAGGTGGCTGATTTGGAAGACATGATAATAGATATGAGATCAGTTTGGTCTACAGTGGTGAAATTATTTAGTGTTACAGAGGGATTTATAAAAAGGCCCAGGTTTGAAGGCACTACATTTTCTGATCTAATATTTGGGAGAAATGTATCTATTTTCTCTCTAATAGTTGATATTTTATTGTTAAAGAACTGCAGGAAATCATCAGGATGGAGCGTGGATGGAATAACTGGTTCCACGGAGGTGTGGCTGTTTATCAGTTTGGCTACAGTACTGAACAGGAATCTAGGATTATTCTTGTTTTCTTCTATTATGGATGAGTAATATCTAGTTTTGGCTGTACGCAAAGCTTGCTTATACTTTATTAAGCTATTTTTCCAGGCATTGAGAGAATCTTCTGAGTTGGATCGCCTCCATTGCCTCTCTAATTTACGTGTTGCTTGTTTAATGGAGCGAGTGTCAGCGTTGTACCATGGGGAGGTTAATCTAATCTTAGTAGTTTTTAACTGAAGGGGGGCAACTATATCTAACATACTTTTTAATGTGAGCATGGTACTATCGACTAACTCATCACTTATACTGGGACTAAATGTGTCCTTTACATAATCACATGACATGGACACAAATAGTGACTGGATTAACTCTTTATACTTTGAGACAGCTCGGTCACATAGTATCCTTTTCATTTGTGTTTTAATCACTGAGGTAGAAATATCCTCAAACAAAACATGGAAGGTCATTAAGAAGTGATCTGAGAGTATGGGATTATGGGGAAAAACGACGAGGTCATTAATTTCAACACCAAGTGTTAAGATCAGATCGAGAGTATGTCTGTGAATGTGGGTTGGTTTATTAACATTTTGGATAAAGCCTAATCCGTCTAGTAAGTCACCAAATGCATTACTAAGAGAGTCAGCTTTGTTATCGACATGTATGTTAAAATCACCAACTATTATAATCCTATCCGAGTTCAGGACTACACTGGATAAAAAGTCAGAGACTTCTAATAAAAACTGTGAATAAGGGCCAGGAGGGCGGTAGACTATGACAAAAAGGACTGGTTTTTGGTTTCTGCAGTTGGGGAAAGTAATGGATGAAACTAGACTTTCAAAGGAGTGGTAAGTGGGATTAGTTTTATGATTAATTTTAGGGTTGAGACCTAAACTGGAGTGGGATATTACTGCCACTCCACCACCACGGCCACTGGTTCTGGCTGTGTGATAGTTCACATGAGTTGGTGGCGTGGATTCATTTAATGCGACATATTCATCCTGCTGAAGCCAGGTTTCAGTCAGAGCTAAAATATCAATTTTGTAATCACTAATTAGATCGTTTATTAACAACGATTTGGAAGAAATAGACCTAATATTGATCAGTCCACATTGGATAAAATTGTTAGGTGTTCTTTTAATCTGATTGTTACTTAAAACTATTTTTATTAAATTATTTGATCTCACTCCTATAGGTTTTTTAATATTAGGTTTATTTTTAACTATACGGGGTTTATTATTAACTACACAAGGAATAGACGCATTCTTTCTGTTATTTGCTACAAGGTGGGTTTGTGACAGCTCAGAGTAAAGTGGATGGTCTTGGTCTTTTGTCTTTTTCCTCTTCTTTTCCCTTTTCCTTTCCTCCTTTCTTTAAATTTTCTGTCATTTTGTTTTCTCCCCCTTTACTCCCCCTCCCTCTTTTTTCCCCTTTTTCCTTATTTTACCTTTAATTTTTTGTTGTTTTTGTATCCCCCCCTTTTCTCTTCTTTTTTCTTTTTCCCTTCTTTTTTTTCCTCACTTTTTTTCATTCATTCTTTCCTTTTTTGTTCTCTCCCCTTTCTCTTCTTTTTTCCTCTTTTTCCTTCAAGTGTCAGTAAATAATTTCAGGAAAAAAAGAACATATCAGCCAACACAACAGACCGACACCAATACAAGAAAAAGAATGAATTGAATATGAATATTGGCTCAATATATCGACCAGACATTATCTCAGTCTATGATTAAACATGATGTTGCAGTCCTAAGGTTCATAAATATGCTGATGACTGTTCGTTCTGGGTTCTGGTTTTTGTGTTTTGTGTTGGATGTATTCAAAACTAAACTTTTAACATCACTACAAGGAAGGAATGTAATTAACTAAGTGAGATTTTTGAAACTTTATGATAACTAACTTTTATTATCATGATAATAATGGGTTGAATTTCTACTGGACTTTTGAAGAAACCCAAAGCATTTTACTTTATTCATCTGTCATTCATTCACTCTCACAGTCACACACTGGCGGTGCTAAACTACAGTTGCACAAATGATAATTATAAACAATGCAATAAGTGGTGGTGTACAAAAACTTTAGCTATTTGTACATTCAGCTGAGTGGAATGAACTTAAAACCATAAAATAATTTTGTACAATATGGGACCTCTGATTTACAATTATTTGGTCATATTTTCGATATTAAATTATGTTATTCAGGCTCTTTTACAGGCTTTCGTCATAAAACTTAATATAAATAAATTGAATAAAACTAAACAAAATTGGGTCAATTCTGCAGAAGAAAATAAAATTAAATCTACATATGGGGTCATAAAACCATCTGAAAAGCACAGAAATCTAAAACCAAACTGAAGGATTAAATGAAGATAAAATGAAAATTTCAAGAGTGTAATAATGCTATAAAACAAAACAGCTGGGAATAAGTTCATGTAGATGCTTTTATGCACTAACAATTCTATTATAATATAATCATAAAACAAGGCCACCCAGCCTTGTGAAAAATGTGATGCCTACTCAAACTAATTGAAAACACATTGAAAAAAATATTAGAAAAGTGAGGAAAGGCTTTGTCTTTTGTTTGGAAACACTGAATACAAAACAGAAATATCTTCAAGATATTTGTGTTACATAATAAACAGGACAAAATGATCCGTATGAGTAATGAAAACCTTCCCTCCAAACACCTGCCATCATGCTTTCTACAGGACACTCTTGACTGGATCTGGGTTCTAGGTTTATTCTGCAAAACCCTTAAGGATGGCAGATGGTCTGCAGCATGACCACGGTGCGTTCACGACCACGGTGCGTTCACGACCACGGTGCGTTCACGACCACGGTGCGTTCACGACCACGGTGCGTTCACGACCACGGTGCGTTCACGACCACGGTCCACTCCAGACACTAGAACTCACAATGTGATAAAATCTAAAAAGTGTGGCTGAGTTTAATTAATATTTACAAAATTAATTCTATTAAACTTTACATAAAAAAATACTTTGGTATATTGTTATGTTGAGTTAAAAGTGGGGTGGTAGATGTTGGAAAAAAAACTGTCCAGGAATTCAACACAAGTGAGATTTTGAAAATATACACGCCCTCCTCTTCTTCAGCCCATCCCTTGAAACCACGCCTTCACAATTCACAAATACATGAACGCACACCTGTCTCGAGCGGTCATGGAAGTTCATGACCAATCGCAAGAACTCACGTCGATTAAACAACAAGCAACACCACAGTGGATATTTATGTCAATATCTTTCATTTTCTCACTGACAGGGTGAATACGATCCCCGTAAGTGATTAGTATTATATAATCATTACAGTGTTATCTTACCTATGGAGTAGAAACATGGTCACCTTAGCATTAGGTTCGAGCCCGTACCGATTACCACCCTTGTAGTGTTCCGATCTTCAGTCAGGATCCTCATGGCCGTAGCTTTTTTAAGCACGGTTTTTATTTTGGTTTTGCTTCCAGTTGTTGTGTTTTCTGCCATAGCTGTTTTTTTAATGCAGGTGGACAGGACAATTCAAGGTTCTTTACATGTTATGTATATTGTTATGTGAGTTAATGACATTTTAATTATTTATCAATTGCATTTTACTCATTTTTGTTTGAATAATTTCAGCTGAAAATCACTTGAATAGAAATTAATTATAGTTTATCACTGATGTCAACAACGTATGAATCAATATCATCCAGATATTTAGGAATATGAATTAATTCCACCTTAGTAAGTCAAAATAATTGTTAGTTTTTGCAGATATTTGGTATATCTGATTTAGTATTTTCCAGATAACTAGAACTTTATTGCTCAAATCCAGTCCTCGCAGCCCAATGTCCTGCATGTTTTAGATATTTCCTTTTTCTATAACATCCTAGTTCAATTATTGATCAGCTTGAGAAGCCTGATAATGAACATAAAATATATTCAATTATTTTAATTGTCACTTTGTTGCTATAATTTATTTAAGTAGACAATGGTCAAAGTTTCCTGAGTGTAAGCATCACTACATGACATTACTATACTATACAATTATAGAACAGTACAATTCTAATTCCATGGAAACTTGTAAAAGAGCCTTTGATTACTTATTAAACCATCACTGGGTAAGATAGTGTCAAGAAATGTATTAGGAACTCACCTAATAAATCAATTGTCCATGCCATTAGGTGAAATAATCAAATAAAAGTGCAAACTAAGGTATAAGTAAGCAGCCTTCTATGATTTTTGGCTCAGACTTTGACTCCCAGGAGCGGAAATTAGAGGAGCATAATTAAGCTAAAGAGGTGAAATGTTAGCGTTTTCTTGGAAACAAAGTGTCAAACTGTGTTAAGTCAGAAGCAGTGGGGTTTTATGTGATCAGTATTGGTTATTATTTCAGTGAACCATGCTCTTGTGTTATTTAAAAAAAATGACATTTGTTTTGAGTTGTTATATTTACGGTCCTTGTAAAAATGAATGTGGCTACATCACCGCTGTTAAGTCCTTTCAGGGTTCGCCAACTACCAAGTCAGCTTCCTTCATAAATGGAGCTGCAGGTCCACGTGTCTAGACATTAAGGTTTAATGTGAGAAGAGAACATTAGAGAGCTAATAAACATGGGATTGTTCAATTTAGTCATTACAGCAAAAGTGCACTTGTTACAGCAACTGTAGAAGTGAGTAAAGTTTATTTATGTGGTAGCTTTCACAGACAAAGGAGGTCACAAAGTGCTTCACAAAGAGTAAAAAATACAAATAGATACAAGTACAAGAGAATTCAGATAAAGCACAGATTAAAAATATGGTGGCACTACACGCCGTTACAGTAGCATTCTTCTGGTTGGTAACATAGATTAAGGCAAGGGAAGTGTATTTGTATAGCACATTTTGTGTACAAGACAATTCAAAGTACTCACATTCTGTACTTAGGTAGAAGTACAGCTACTGGTGTGAAAAAGTAGAAGTACTGATTCAACTCCTTTACTTAAGTAAAAATTAAAAAAAAAAAAAAGTACAATTTCACAATTGTAACAAAGTACAAAAGTAAAAAGTAAAACTGCATTTTTTTTTTGTTGTTGCCATGAACGTAATAATACTTATTTAACCAGGAAAATTCAGAAAAGTTTCAAAAGTATCTAAGCATTTACAAGTGACTTTCTGTGTAGAGAATGTCACTCTACTCAGTTGTGTGGGTATGGGCAGGGAATTTAGGGAAAACGGGTGAAAAAAGAGCACAATTGAGATAAAAAGTCATCACGGAATTACAATTACAAATGAGATTTAGAACATGCATTAAGTCGAAATTGTGAGACAAAAAGTCAAAATTTCTCATTTTTTATACTGTCACATTTGTCTAGTTTGAAAAACTAACAAGTCTATTCTTAGAATATGAAGAGTATAAAGTACAGATATTTATGCAAAAATGTAGGGAGTAAAAGTAAAAAGTTGACAGAAATATAAAGTAAATAAAGTACAGATACCTAAAAAATCTACTTAAATACAGTAATGAAGTACTTTTACTTAATTAATTTCCATCTCTGCAATTCACGGTGCTTTAGATAAAACATATAAGGAAATTAAAATGATTAAAATAAAACATTTGTGCAGTTTGGCATATTGTTATGTGAGTTAATGACATTTCAAGGTGCTTTACATGAAACATAAGAATGAAAAGCATTACTACAATGAGTTAAAAGACAATTAAGATATGAGACCTAAAAGCATTTAAAAGACAATTAAGGATTTAAGTAAAAGCTCCAGTGAGCAGTAATGTTTTCAGGCCTGAGTTAAAGGTTTTCCTCAGGTATTCAGGTCGTTTGTTCCACAGGTGAGGAGCAGAACAACTGAATAATGCTTCACTTTGTTTGGTTCTAATTTTGGGAACACACAGTAAACCTGTTTCTGATGACCTATGACCTCAGGACTCTTGATGCTTCATAGGGAACCAGCAGGTCTAAGATGTATTTGGGTCCAAGGCCGTTTAGTTCTTTATAGACCAGGAGTAAGATTTAGAATTCTATCCTTTGACCCACAGGACACAATGGAAGGATTTGAGGACCGGTGTGATGTAGTCCAGTTTCCTGGTACTGGTCAGGACTCTGTAGCTGCCTGTTTAGACCAGTGAAGACACCATTATAATAATCTAATTTACTGAAAATGAATGAAAGAGTTTTTCTGTGTCTGGTTTGGACAGAAAACCCTTGATAATAGTGATGTTCTTCAGGTGGTAAAAGGCAGACTGGGTAATAGTTTTTAAATGGTTGTGAAAGTTCAGGTCTGAGTCAATAATTACAGAAGAACAATTAGGAAGCAAATGCGGCAGATATGAAGCAGACGTAGTTGGAGGACAATGACTGCGTTTCCATTACCCTTGGAAATTTGCAAAAGGTAAATAACTGGTAATGGAAACACCTGAATTTTGCAAAAAAAAAACCACTCAAATATTGTTACAAAGTTTTTACACTTTCATGAGATGGTTTTTCAGACGTTTCAATATTCTAATATATCACAAAAACACAATGGAAACACTTTTTCCGCCATATATGTCACAAGATGTGACTACATAGTCACATGATCACTTCTCTCGGAGTGAAAATGACAGCCGGCATCACTGTAACCATGACAACCATTGGCTGCTTATAATTTGTTGTTAAGTGCTGAGTATGTTTACACTTAATATTTCAACCTGACATTGTAGGGACCACATGTACAGACCCTTATAATGTGAGACAGGTGGTTTGTTTTACATGTTAGTGTCTTTAAATAGTTTGCCAGTGACTTTTACTGACAAGAGAATTAGCCGATTCATTCATGCTAATGCTATTACATGCTAATTCGAGGTTGTCATTTAAATGCATCTAAAGCATATTTACACTTAATATTTCAGTCTGACAAAGTAGGGACCACATGTACAGACCCTTATAATGTGAGACAGGTGGTTTGTTTTACATGTTAGTGTCTTTAAAGAGTTGGCCAGGGATGTTAAATGATGAGAGAATTAGTCGATCCTTTCATTCTAATATCAGGGTGATACTGCGATCAAGTGATCTGAAGCTCCAAAGGTGACAGCAGTGAAATGTTGTGGGATGATATTTCAGGAGAGTTACAATGCTCCTGCCTAGAACAACCGTCAATGGAAACACGTTCAAAGCGCAAATATACTTGAAGAATATCGATATTGTTTTGCGAAAAACTGTAATGGAAATGCAGCTAATGACACCAAGCAGAGATTTGGACCACAACGATGCAGCAATATATTTGGTACAAACTTTGCTCTGTCTTCTTCTTTGGTCCTCATCCTCTTCTTCTGTTGTTGTCATGTTGTGACTTTCATCACTTCCACAATCGGGAGTATCCAGGCCAGCCCATAGTCGGGCTAACTGTGGTTTCCATCAATATGGCAGAAAAGCTGGACTTAGAATGGCATTATCCGGCACCAATAGTCCGATTATAAAAACTCCGGTTTGTTTTGACTAAGGTGTATATGGTACAGTGTTATTTGTTCTTCATCCCAGATTTAGTTGTGGTGCTGTACGTTTTAAAATCAGTAATGGGTCACACTTTATAATACCTATACACTATTCACTATGTATTAACCCATTATTACACATTTGTTCATTATGTTACCTATTTGTCAAAGGTTTATTCATACACAATGTATCATAAACAAAGTGTTTGTTCTTCTTTTCCATGAATCAACCATTTGTAGTCGTGTGAACAAATGCTTTATGATAAATTGTTAATAAAGATTAACAAATAGGTAACAAATGGTTAATACATCATGAATAAGAAGATTCAAGGCGATGGGGGCACGTACAAGTAGACTGCTGCACAGTTTTTATCCACAGGCCATCAAATGTATGAAGCCTTTTTAATACATTTTATATACATCAGCATCTTTTAGTGACATATTTTATATCTGTAGTATGTTATAATTACATTTTATACATTTTATTATCTGTTGTGTATATATGTGTATGTAGATATATGTATATAATAGATATTTATTTACATTTAGATTGTTAGTTTTAGCTTTTATGACATTCTGTTTGTTGACTTTGAATGTTGTGTTTTATTTATTTCTTGATGGAGCTGGAGACAGAACCTGCTAAATTGTAGTTTCACTGTGTTCCATAATGACAAATAAAGGCTTCTATGAACAAACCATTTACACATGGGTAATAAATGGTTAATACATAGTGGAATGTGTGTAGGTAATGTAAAGTGTTAGCATTAGCCCTTTCTGTGGCATGGCATGGGAGAAGGAGGAAGACAACCATTGTTTTATTCAACTCGCTTTAAAGTCTAAGGAATCATTGACATGGCCTCATGGCCAAACATGCAGATGAAACAGAATAAACAAAAATCAACAAAGAATAAAGGATTAAGGCACAATAAAAACAGCTACATTGAAGAATGAAGTGTTTCGCAGCACTTTCCCAGATCCATTGCTCATACTGGAGAACATTATTAATCACTTCAAGTGTCAAAAAATAACAATAGGAACAGTTTAATGAGGAAGTGATGTAAGAAAGCACACTGCCATTCATGCCTTTATAAATAAATAAATAAAAACTAATGCCTGTCATGTCTCACAGTTTGAGATGCCCACCCAATGTTTTTATACAGAATGCAATGATGAGTGGAATAAGTGTCATCCTAGATGAATGTCAGGGTGGAGTGTAAACTGAACGTAGCCAGAGGCATGTCTATAGATAACGTCACCATAATCCAACACAGACGAGAAGATGGACTCAATTATCTGCTTCCTACTGAACAAAGCAAAAGGGGTGGATTCTGGAATTTTATTCATTCATTTATTTATTTATTTTTGACTTTTTCTAGGACAGTCAATGTGGCAGTTTGGTGGAGGTATAGACAGAGGTGGGACGTAACTAAGTAAAAGTACTTTATTACTGTACTTAAGTAGATTTTTTTTTCAGGTATCTGGACTTGAGTATTTATTTTTCTGGAAACTTTTGGCTGTACTTTATACTCCTTAGATTTATAGAAATATTTGTATTTTATACTCCTTAGATTTCTAGAAATATCTCTACTTTATACACCTTACATTTATACAAATATCTATTTTATACTCTTCAGAATAGACTCTTTACTTTAAATTAAACAAGATGTGACAGTATGAAAAATAAGTCACTTCAGAGGGAAAATCAGTGGAAGAGAGAAAGAGCACAAGATCAGAACCAGAATCCTGTACTGGTCCACTTTGTTTTCCAAATTTTCCAATCTTATTTTAGTTATCGTTGTCCTTGCCCACTACCTGCTCTACAATTGTTTCAATAAAGTGTATGCAGAAATAAAAGAAATGACTTCAGTGCTGTTTAGCTCATGTTTTTAATATATATGATGGTGTGTTATTCCACATAAATGCTGGTTTATGTACATGTATGCAATGGATTAGTAAATATTCCACTAGAAAGGACCTGTAAAGTGAATGGATCATAATGTGCACACAGTGTTTGGAAGTAGATCTGGTAGATCTGACACCAATATTCCTTTGGACTAAAACCTATTTCACATTTTAAGCCCAGACTTTTCTTGGAAACTTGATCCAACCAGCATTTAAGACTTGAGTTTTCATTATCACTAACACACATGTGGGAACATTAGTTTGATTCCAGAAATATTTGACATGTAGACTCGTCCACATTTTATATCATTTTACCTGTCAGGTACCAGACCCGGTGCAGAACTCTGGTCAGTACCATTCACTGTGAAATTACATCACAAAATGTTTTCTGATTATTGACTGGTTAAATAAATATTATTTCATTCATGGCAAAAAATACAGTTTTAGTTTTTGCCTTTGTTTTTTTTATTACAATTGAGAAGTTGTACTTATTTATTTTTATCACAGACCACCTCTGGTGTTATTACATGTAAAACACTGTGGTGATAATAGAATGTTTAGCACTGCTCTACACTGTAAAAAAGAAAAAAAATAATAATCCATTGACAGAAAGATCTTCATAGTTCTAAGAACCCCATGAAACACAATTATTTTACATCAGACCAACAAAAAAACAACCATTTGATGCCTCACATTAGATTTATTAATCGACTGAATCAATCAATCTATCTATTCAATTCAATTCAATTCAATTTTATTTATAAAGCCCTAAATCACAACAACGTCGTCTCAGAGGGCTTTACAAAAACATAATCAACTACAGAAATACATGAAAAGTCCCAGGCATCCCCTGTCCTTAGACCCTCCTTCTCGGCAAGAAAAAACTTCCAAACCCAGTGGGAAAAAGAAGAAATCTTGAGGAGAACCACAATGAAGGAGAGATCCACTCCCATGGACGGACAGGCTATAGATGAACGTCCATGTATAAATGCAGGAAGGGGGGCTGGTCCAGACAGGCAGGAGCGGTGGTCCGGGGTCACAGGTCAGCACAGGCGAGATACTCCAGATCCTGTCGTCCACGGCTCCCGTGCAGGCACTGTCAGGAGAGCCACCACTCCCCCCAGGGGGGGAGGGGGGAAAGGGGACACCAGGTGACTAGTCATGAACAGACTTGGTATGAAAGATATGTTATAAAAATTACAGAAACAGATGTGAGGGAGAGAAAGAGAAGAAAGAACTCAGTGTCTGTACTTCCCCCAGCATTCTAACTCCTAGGGCAGCCTAGACTGAACTGTGACTCATACATCATGTATACATGATATATGAGTCACATAATTTTTAACTAACCTGACCATAGTCTTTCTCAAACAGGAATGTTTTAAGCCTAATTTTAAATGTAGAGACTGTTTCGGCGTTTTTAATATTAAAGGGAAGCTGATTCCATAAGACAGGGGCCTGATCTATCTATCTATCTATCTATCTATCTATCTATCTATCTATCTATCTATCTATCTATCTATCTATCTATCTATCTATCTATCTATCTATCTATCTATCTATCTATCTATCTATCTATCTATCTATCTATCTATCTATCTATCTATCCGTCCATCCATCCATCCATCCATCCATTCATTCATCATTCCAAACCCACTGATGTAAATGTTTTTTCCTTCCATTTTCAGGGGGTGTTTTCCCAGAAGATTTCTCCATCATGTTTACTATCAAGCCTAAAGCTGGCCTCCAGACCTTCCTGCTGTCTGTGTACAACCAGCAGGGCATCCAGCAGCTGGGCGTGGAGGTGGGACGTGCCCCCGTCTTCCTGTATGAGGACCAGAATGGCAAGCCCGCCCCAGAAGAATACCCCCTGTTCCGCTCAATCAACCTCGCTGACGGCAAGTAAGTGACTGACTGCCAGTGCCATTTCTTGCTATAGGCAAACTATGCAAATGGTTGTTGCCCCCAGGCCACCAGGGGGCCGCAAAGCTGCATGTTCAGCCCCACCTGAGGAGAATTAAAATGTCCTGAGTTTATCCATACCGATCTTATGTGTTTATTATTCTCTGTTAGGGCTCAATAATTTTAAGAATGAAAATTTAATTGCAATTTTTCTGGCAAATATTGCTATTTCAATTTGATTCACGATTTTCTTCAAATCAAGTTTCAGTGG
The DNA here is from genome assembly GCA_020466265.1 of Siphamia tubifer. Lineage (NCBI taxonomy): Eukaryota > Metazoa > Chordata > Actinopteri > Kurtiformes > Apogonidae > Siphamia > Siphamia tubifer. Next base: position 40,722,867 of record CM035799.1, on the reverse strand, counting down.
TTCAGTAAAATTTGCAAACATCACAGGAACCAAACATTTGAAGAATAAATGCTATGACTTAAGGTGGAAGAAAGGGGGAAATAAGGGGGTAAAAATAAAACCAAAAATTATCCAAAAAAAGAGTAAAAATAAAGAAAAAAGAAGAGAACAAAAAGAAAATTAAGGAAAATTAAACAAAAGATGATTAAAAAAAGAGTAAAAATAAAGAAAAACGAAGAGAAAAAAGCTGAAAGTAGCAAAAAAAAATGGGAAAAAAAGAATAAAATGGTAAAAATGGAAGGTGTATGTTTTTTTATTTATCAGTTTAACTCACTATTTTTTATATTTTTTAACTGTAATTAAACATTGTCTGACATTTGTTTTCAATTGCCAGAGAAAAAAAAAATTGCAGTTTCAGCTCCAAATATTAGCGGCCTGCATTGGTCATTGGTTAAAAAGTTGATGTAAAAAAATAAATGAAGAATTTTTAAAAATCTGTAATAAAATAATTGACAAAAAGAAACTAGGAACACAACAAAAAACAACTTTGACGATCCCCATCACCCAAAAATATGTTTGTTAGGGTAAAATCCTCCAGCCAGGTGATTCTGGTTCGGGGGGGTTGCAGATTTTTGTGTCTTTCTGTGCCCCAATCAGTAACCATTTGAACTTTTCAGTGTTAAAGCATCACATTTCCAGTTGAAGCTTGTTTAACTGGCTGAGCATCAAACATTGTGTTAAATAAAAGTCATTCTGCTGGATTTTCCCAGTCAGTCTAAATGTTTTTATTACTCGGTAAACTGACACAGGCTCTTAGGATTTATTGTCATCACATGTTTGTTCACTCATTAATAACATATGCAACATGTCAGACTGTAATGGCGGATAAATTGCCTGTAAAAATTTGATCAGAGCCTTTTCTTTTACAGATTGTTGACAGCAGTGGTGTTCTGATAAAGTAATGAGAGGCGGGAGGTTCATAAATTGCATTGCCGATGATGGGATGATGCAATGATGCTGATGCTTACAATTGTTAAAAGATGACATTAATCATTTGCACAAATGTGAAGGAAAAAGCCTTGAAATTATTCTATTTGAAGTTGTTTATCTGTAGTAAATTAGGTTGGACAGTGAATATAATGGTTATTAGACATTTAGTACATTTTTGCTGTCCTTTAAAACACTGCATTGTTCTGTGATTCACTTTTATTTTCTAAAAATGTCCAATAATTACAAGATGAGGAGGGGGTCAAAATCCTCATATTCTGTACTTAAGTAGAAATACAGTTAATGGTGTGAAAAAATACTCTGGTAAAAGTCGAAGTACTGATTCAACTCCTTTACTGAAGGAAAAGTAAAAAAGCAAAATTTGTCAATTGTAATAAAGTAAAAAGTAAAATTGTTTTTTTTTTTTTTTTTTTTTTTTTACTATGGATTAAATAATACTTATTTAAGCAGAAAAAATTAAAAAAATGTCAAAAATACAACAAAAAATAAAGCCTTTAAAAGTGAGTTATGTGTAGATGATGTGTTTTATTTGGTCATTGTACTCAGTTTAGTAGATATGGTGGTAGATATTTAAAAAAAAAAATCAAGAGTCATAAATAGGAGGTTAAAAAAAAGCTGAATTATGAGATTAAAAAAAAAATTAAATTATGAGGGAAAAAAAAGGCAGAATTATGAGATTTCAATTTCTGATTTACTGATTTATGACTTATTTTTCATACTGTCACATTTATCTAGTTTGAAAAAAAATAATGAGTCTATTCTGAGAATGCAAAGAGTATAAACACAGATATTTATATACACAAGTAGGGAGTAAAAGTAAAAAGTAGTCAGAAAAATAAATACTCAAGTAAAGTACAGATACAAAAAATTCACTTAAATACAGTAATGAATTTACTTTTTTCCTTCCCACGAGGGAAGGAAAATGTCACTTTTCTGCTTCTTTTTCCAAAGTTAGGATCCAAAACTGGTTGTAGAACTATTTCTATTGAGTCACCAGTAAAATACATGACAGCGATTTGTGAATTATTTACTTATTCAAATACACAGAGCATGACAGCAGAAAGTCAGACATGTTTATTTGTGCATGATGGTTAACATTAAAATAGTTGCCCCTCTGAAAACAAGTTAAAAAAATTAACACAAGATATTTTTCTTTTATACATTTTACTTAATTTACCATTTCATTTCATCATTATTTTTAATTTCATTCTATTTTTTATTCATTTCAATTATTTTTTTTTTCAATTCTAGTTTTTTTTTTTTTGTTTGTTTTACTGATCTACCCATTTTTCTTTGTGTGCGCCACTACACACAGATGGCACCGTGTAGCCATCAGCGTGGAGAAGAAGACCGTCACCATAATTGTGGACTGTAAGAAAAAGCTGACCAAACCTCTGGGCAGAAGTGACCAGGCTGTCATCAACACCGAAGGTATTACTGTGTTCGGCACCAGAATCCTGGATGAAGAAGTCTTTGAGGTAAGTGAAAAGACAAAAACTCCACTTGTGTTGTTGAATACCACAAATAATGGGCTAGTCTGCAGCTTTTTCATTTAAAGGGGGAAAAAAAGCTAATGAGGCTATTTCCCCACATGCATACAAACACAATAGGTTTCATTGTTCTATATGAATGGATGCCACATAAACTTTGCTTTTATTTTTTACTATATTCATGGCATAGAAAGTTGTGGTAAATGCTGGTTTCAAAATGTCTGTACACTCTAAAAAATGTGACTGGGCTTAATTAATACTAAAATAAATTATATTAAACTCTCCATGAAAAAAATAGACTTTGTGAAGTTTATATTATATATATTTATATTGTTATGTTGAGTTAATGGCATTTTAATTATTTGTCAATTCCATTTTACTCATTTTTGTTTGAATAATATCAGCTGAAAATCACTGAGTAGAAATTAATTATATTTTATTAGTAAAATCAACAACGTGTAAATCAATATCATCTAGATATTTAGGAATATGAATTAATCCCACCTTAGTAAGTCTAAATCTAAATTATTTTTTGCAGATCTTTGGTACTGTATATCTCAATTAGTATTTTCCAGTTAACTAGTAAATATTGGATAGTTTTCTTCCTAAAATTGATTTGGATTTACTCAACATGTGCTAAATCTGAAGTAAATCTAATAATTTTATTATTTTGGATTTAAAGCAGAAATCATGAAATATAAAGATATTTTGTGCATCAATAAATAGAGTGACATCATGATCAATAATTAGTTTACATGACAAACATGGCATTTAAAGGGTTAAAATATGTTACAATTGTTGAGCATTTGTTTTTAAGTTTTTAAAAACATTTTCTATTTCATCAACTTGAGCTGTAAAGAAAAAAATACCAATACCATTTTTTTTTTACATTATTCCATGACTGTGCATTTTTTTTCTTTCCTTTTTCTCACACACTCAGTAAAGGCTTTTGTGGGAAGAATACCCCAGGGTTAAATATGGATGTAATTGAAAGCATACTGTAAATCCTTCTTTCAATGAGTCTTATTTTATATTGTGAAAGGGGACAACTTTAGTGTCTAATACTTTAAATCTGAGCTCTGTAGGGCCAAATATTTTATTTGTCTTTCATTAAGTTGTGCATAAGCAAATGGCAGCTTTTATTGGCTGGAACAACAATATTGGCTTTGTATACTTGGCAAAGGCCGTGGGCAATGTTTGTGGAACGAGCTACTTGAACAGCGTGTTGTTCAATGTGCATTTATTCTCAACAATGCTTGGATCTGTTTGAAAAGCTTACAATAAAGACAGACTGTCCTAATCAGCTTCAGTTGGATGCTGTATTGTGTGATGACTGAAATGGAGACATTGTTGGTTCATTTCTTTTATTTATTTGTTTCCATCGATTACGGTGGTTTACACTTTTCACAGCTACAGTCGCTGAGGCTGGGGTCCGAAAGATGGTGGTTGGAGCTGCTGGTTTAGCTCAGGTAACTTTGTGCTCAGTGGAAAATATGAGCTGAATGCTTGCTAAGAAGACAATAGGCAGCCTTTGATGTCAGTGTGTGGAATGCCTGCTAAGTAGAACAGCGTGCAAAATGTTTGCCTCCAGGTCAGAGATGACTTTCCACAGACGAGCCACTTGGAAAATGATTTCTTTGACATCAGATCAGATAGGTAGAGAGAGAGGGAGAGAGAGAGAGAGACAGAGAGAAAGACAGACAGACTAACAGAGAGAGAGAGACAGAGAGAGAGACAGAGAGGGGGTGGGGTGGGTGATAGATAGATAGATAGATAGATAGATAGATAGATAGATAGATAGATAGATAGAAAGGTTAAATGTTGGATAAGTAAAAGCTGAAGGCTCAGGTGGTTTAAGGCGAGTACTTATTATATTAAATGAAGAATGTCTCAAAATGAGATTAAAAGAAATATGCAGTGCAATCATAGTAAATTATGTTTATAACGGTGCCAGCAATAAAGAGTAAAGAGTTAAAGGCACAGTGATTAGAGGTAATTAAAGTAATTAGGAGCTGAATAGAGTGGATAAAAGCAGCGTAGCATTTTAACGCTGCCCTTTGTATTTTTAATGCTGATTTTGGATCATAGCAAATTGCGAGCTTTGTTTGAGCTCTAAATATGTTGAATTACACAGTAATTTGTTTAAAAAAGAAAATGATCTATTTTTGTGTGAAAGGGTTGAGACTTTGTTTCACATTGCAACGTGGTTTGACTCACAACAGCAATGTGGTGGTGGCCCAGTCACAACTGCAGCGCTTATCTTAAGCAGTAATTATTTCCACTTCAACTTTAATTACCTCAGATTTGTTGATTGTAAACTGCCTATTTCTATAAGGCTGCATTGTAGAAAAAAAATCTTCGGGGGTTACTTTTCCTATAGATAAAAGCAGGTTTGCACAAGTAGATGTAAGACATGTGTTTGGTTGAGGATATGATGCATATGGGATTATAGTTTGGCATTGGTTCGACCACGTCTGTGGGTATATTCTAGCACAATCAGTATGGCTTGGAGGCAGTGGAAAGTTTTAAAGCGCAGCTGGCTGTGCAGTCACACACTGTGAAAATGTGAAACATCTCTGATATCAAGTTAATCTAAAAAAGCTTTTCCAGTCTTTTCTTTGTTTAAAAACAACACACGTTTCTAACAGTATGTTTTGAATTGGAGGTAAAAATTTCAATCACTTTTATTTTGTCCAGTCTGATTGTTTTGCTCAGTTTGATTCTGTGCAGATTTAGCAGGAATAATGTACTGAATAATGAAGTGGGTAAATACTGCAAACTACAGCTGTTTATAATGCTTGTATATCAGAGGTGGTTAATGTACTTTCATTCTGTACTTATGTAGAAGTACAGCTACTGGTGTGAAAAAATACTCTGGTAAAAGTAGAAGTAGTGATTCAACTGCGTTACTGAAGTAGAAGTAAAAAAGTACAACTTCTGAAGTGTAATAAAGTAAAAAGTAAAATTGCATTTTTTTGCTACGGATGAGATAATATTTATTTAACTAGAAAAACCAGAAAGTTAAAAAAAAAAAACCTTTAAAAGTAAGTTAGGATGTAGATTATGTGTTTTATTGGGTCATTGTACTCGGAGAATAACAAAAATCATTATTATGAGGTTAAAAAAATCTAAATCATGAGATAGTCAAAATTATGAGTTAAAAAGTTGACCTAGTGTGATCTTGACCTTTGACCTTAATTGCTCAAAATCAAATGGGTTCTTCCTTGACCCATTATCTATCGTTCCTGTAGGTTTAATCAAAATCCATTTAGAACTTTTTGTGTAATCCTGCTGACAAAGAGCGGAGGTAAAAAGTACAACTGTTCAATTGTAATAAAGTAAAAAGTAAAACAGATTCTTTTTTTTCTGTGGATGAAATACCACATATTTAACTAGGACAATTTTGAAAATGTTCATAAATATCCAAATATAAAGTCTTTAAATGTGAGTTACTGTGTAGATGATGTGTTTTATTGGGTCATGGTACTCAGTTTAGTGGATATGGATGGGAAATGAAGGAAAAATTCAAAAGTCATGACTAGGAGATTTAAAAAAAAATTATGAGATAAAAAGATGTGAAATGTGTAATAAAAAATCAAACCTATGAAAAAAAAAATTCAGAACTATGACAAAAAAAGTCAAAATTATAAGATAAAAAGTCAAAATTACAAGATAAAAAGTCAAAATGATGATATAAGAAAAGGATAATTATGAGACAAAGATGATATAGTAAGTCACAATTTCTGATTTAGGATTTATTTTTCATAGTGTCACATTTATCTAGTTTGAAAAAGTAATGAGTCTATTCTAAGAATGAAAAGAGTACAAGGTTTAGATAATTATACAAAAATGTAGTAAAAAGTTTCCACAAAAATAAATACTCGAGTAAAGTACAGATACCAAAAAAATATACTTAAGTACAGTAATGGAAGTACTTTTACTTATTTACTTCCATCTCTGTTGTCTGTCTGTTTAAATAAATGTGGTATTTTGTTTTCCTTCATCTTTTATCCACCTTCGACTCCATGACAGCATATTTTTTCAACCCCTCCTCTCTTAGAATGGTCCCAAAGAGGGGGAAAAAAGCACAAATAAAACAGTGTTCTTTTATTTGGTGCTAAACTAGATCCTCTGGAGTGAGACTCTAGTTTTCTGTGATTGGTTATTTTGTTGTCAAGCAGCTAATTGCAGTCTGGGCATGGGTAAAGGTGGTGGGACAGCTAAATACTCTTACAACATAAATATACAGGTCAGTTGTGGACTTGGCTAAGCCACTTGTTTAATGATTTGTCAAACTACTGCTGACGGGTAGCCTAAATAAGTTTCAAAAACCTCTCAATTATGATGTTGCACCTCTAACTGAAAGCAAAAATGCTTTCAGCAGGTCTCTGTAGAACAGGGGTTTGTAGATATTCAGAAAATAGTCTCAATCTGGTTTTGTCTCACCAGAATAAATCTCAAAATGATCAAAATTAACAATGAAAAACATAATTTTTTCCACATTTGGAAATTGGCAACTGGCAGTGGTGGTCAAAGTACTCCTGTTCTGTACTTAAGTAGAAGTACAGCTACTTGTGTGAAAACAACTTCTCGATTGTAATAAAGTAAAACTGCATTTTTTCCCCCTGCTATGGATGAAATAAAACATATTTAAGCAGGAAAAAACTGAAAATTTTCCAAAATAATTTAAAAATAAAGCCTTTAAAGGGGATTTACTGTGTAGATGATGTGTTTTATTGGGTTATGGAACTTAGTTTAGTGGATTGGACAGGGCATTTAGGAAAAAATAAAAAGTTATAAATAGAAGATTTAAAAAAAAACAAAAACATAATTCTGAGATTAAAAAATCTAAATTGTGAGAAAAAAGACAAATTATGAGATAAAAAGTCAGCATTATGATATAATAAGTCACAATTTCTGATTTACTGATTTATGACTCATTTTTCATCCCATCACATTTGTTGGGTTTGAAAAAGTAGAGTTTATTCTGAGAATGTAAAGAGTATAAAGTACAGATATTTATACAAAAATGTAGGGGGTTACAGTAAAAAGTTGTACTGTAAAGTACAGATACCTAAAAAACTGTAAACAAAGTATAAAATGTGAGTACTTTTACCACTTGTGATATTTGGACAAAAATGGCAGAGCTATAGGAACCTGAAGGGTTATATTATGAATGTCATCAAACATCAAAGCATCAGGTTTAGATCAGTTCTAAATGTAATGTGTCATGAGATAATTTTTCTTATGACATGACGCAATATAAGTCAAATTCGATTGGTCTTAGTACCCTTATGACCACGACCGACCATGGTGTCATTTGTTGGGTTGTCATCATTGCGTTGCGGACTCTAACTTTATCTGACTGCTCTGTTCACTGCAACTCCAAATCTACTTTTTTATAAAATGGCGGGTCGCACGTTGATAACACAATGACGCAGAGACAACTTCACCATTCAGAGTCTACGCTGTTTATATGTCGTGTTATAATTATCGCTGGAACCTCAGCTGAGTAGATGCCAAAGATCTAGGACCAGATACCATGGGACCGGATCCTTTTTTGGAGTGGAAATGCACCAAAGCGAATAGTACAACCAATACTAGTGGAAATTAGTCTAAGATTGTTTATGAATACACATTCTTACGATAGTTTCCAAAACAGGAGACTTGACAGGTATGCTGATGGCTGCTGCTGTTAGCGCTGACTGATATAGAAAGGGTAGATGCTGTGCCTGCAGTGTCCGGATACATCAACATGTCGACCATATTGGAGACGTTCACTGTTTTCATGCCAGGTAGTTTGACAACTGCTCAGACAAATCGCAATATGCCCCAGTTTTGTGCGGCTTGGGCTGTAATAAGAAACGCACAGTCAAGCCAAACGACACCAGAACGAGTATTGAAACAAATGAGATCAGTGTAAGCCTGTGGAAAACCAGGACTGTTTGGAGCCAACTACAATGGCAGTAAACAGTAGCTCTGTTTGCATGATGTTTTTAATTCTGAACTATTTATTCAGAATAGAATAATTCAGAATTAAAGCTATTTCCAGCACGTTTACATGGACATGTTAATTCAGAATAAAGGTTTCTATGGAAGTAACTCTAGTTAATTCGACTTTAAGAGCTGGAGGTACAGATGGTTCTGATTGGACAGAACTCCCACTTAAAGTCTGGATGTCTTCCACAAGAAAACAATTGTGTCCACCTCCTGTTTTGCTATTAACATGATACTACATGCGATTTTTACCTCCGCCAAGGAGGTATTAAATTTGGGTCAGTTTGTTTGTCTGTCTGTCTGTCTGTTTGTCTGTCTTTCAGCCGGATTGCGCAAAAAGTTCTGAATGGATTTTGATGAAATGGGTCAAGGAAGAACCCATTAGATTTTGAGCAATGAAGGTCTAAGGTCAAGGTCACACTAAAGGTCAACAGCTAAAACACATCAGTGGTAACACCTCAGGATTCAGACAAGATAGTGTTTTTTTTTCATTCACATCAGCTCACCTTCGGACATCAGATGGGTCAACACCTATGGCTGGATCACGTCATGTTTTGACATCATATGATGCCATACCAAGCCTTGGCGGAGGTCTACTGTCTTTGACAGCCTTGTTGCATTTATTACCTCTGCCAAGGAGTTTATGTTTTTGCCGGCATTGGTTGATTGGTTGATTTGTGTAACTCAAACACATATGGACAGATGTTGATGACATTTTCAGGGTACGTTGGCAATGGGGAGATCTGGAAATGGTTAGATTTTGGTGGTGCTCCAGGGGTGGTGTCTACCTCTGCAGAGGTCTGCGCTCACATTTTTGTTATAATTATGAAGCAGCAGCTCAACTGAATCAAGCACAGGAATCAACATACTAATGCTGACCTTGCATCATCAACGTGAAATATGTGCATCATCGCTTGTGCAGAATGATAGGAATAATGTTAAAGCAGAGTTAACTATTTACATGGCAGAGGAATTATCGGATTTGGAATAAAGATTGGAATAAACCAGTGACTTAATTCAGAATTAAGTTTAATTTGGAATTATCATTTTCAATTGGAATTAGGTGTTTACATGGTCATTTGAAAGAGGACTTAATCTTTATTCTGAATTAAACATGAATAAAAACTCCATTATTACCACTGTCAGATAGTTGTGCATTGGCGTCACTTTGGAGTGGTGCTCTTTTTCCCTGCATCTCTTCCCATTGGTTTGAATGAGGTAGGACTCAATAAGACACCAGGTGATACTGCATGCCTTTATATTCCACGTCAAGCAGCCTTTTACCATATGGCTACTTTATTGCAGTAGATTGCATAAGCAGGTGTCAAAGCTGGAAGTAGAGGAGAGACTGAAGGCTAGAAGAAAATATGACCAGTGTGCACTTAGCTCAGATTTCACAGCTGTTTAAGAGATGTGCTCACTGACCAGATCTCCAAATCCCCAAATTTTTGCCTTGAAACCACAATATATTTAATGTAATGTGAGCATCATCTTCCCCTTTAATTGTTTTGGATTAATCCATTCTTCAAACTTTACAAAACTGGACTGTCAGCATTTGTGTTTTGGTAGTGTCAGGGGCGCTGCTCATGTCTTTGGGGGCTCCAAGACCCCCCCCAACCCCCCGTTGTCACACACAAAGTCACAACTACACACAAAAACAACACATATACATACAACTACACTCAACTACACACACACACACTAATACACACATACACAACTACACACAACACAAAAACACATACATACACACACACACACACACACACACACACTTGTGCATGCTGCCCCCACACCAACACACACAAAGACACAACTACAGACAAAAATAATGCATATACATGCAACTGAATCTAATACAACTACACACAACACAAACAAACACTTGTGCATGCTGCAAAAAACTTAGACACAACTACATGAATACACAACTACACAGCATATATACATACAACGCAACTACACACACACACGCACACATGCATGCCACGTAAATACACAACTAGACACACGCACACACACACAACTACACACACAAAACACATACTGTACATGCACAAATATATCCACAGAAACACATATAGACACACACAAACACACACACACAGGCAGCTCTAGGGGTCCCCTAGTGGGTGGGGCTCCAAGACACCACCTGGCTTGCCTGTCCTCAAGCCCGGCCCTGGGTACTGAATGTTCTGATATGAACATTCGCACATATAAAGGTGTGTGTGTGTGTGTGTGTGTGTGTGTGTCTTTGTGTCGGTGAGAAGCATTGACAGGCATCAAGCAGGTTTGTTTATGTGTGTGTCATTACTACATACCAGACTGTTCCAAAATACTGTCCCTCAAGCAGGACAGTTTTTGGCAGAAGGACCAAACTCGAGTGCGATGGGCTCTAAGCCTTAAAGTGAATCATTGTTTATGGTTGAGTTGGCAGGAAAAGAAACAGTCAGACTGTTTCTCATCTGCGTCAGTCACTTCTCATCCTCCGGCACCCATCACAAATGTTTTGGTTCGGCTTGAGTAATAGGACTACAGTAATTAATTCATATGTTACTGAGAAGGTCTCAGTCATTGCATTTCTACATATGTTTTCATAACTAACAAAGGTTTTTGGTGGCAGTAAAGGGAAGTCCACGCACCAGAATAAAACATTACCATAGACTATTTCTGTAAATTACTTGCATACTGTGCATGGTTTCTCAGTGTCTGTGACCCAGAAATACACTTGGCATCAACATGTTTAAGTATATAATTAGTGAACACTTTAAAGTTTATTTTCCCTTTTTTAATTAGTTTGAAGTCATGGTTAAAAAAACAAACAACAAAACCTCTGCCAAGGCAGACCTCCCCGCTTTGAATGAAGAGAGGTCCACCAAGGAGGTATTCATTTCTAGTCTGTTTGTCTGTCTGTCTGCAGGATTACACAAAAAGTTCTGAATGGATTTTGATCAAATTTTCAGGATGTGTTGTGAGTGTCACAAGAAACTAATTCTTAAATGTTGGTGGTGATCGAGATTCTGGATGATATTGAAATGTATTTTCCATTTACCGCAATGTAAATTTTCAAACTGATCCAGAATCCAGGATCTCTTCCGGATCACCATTAACATTTCATCATTTGTTACTTGTGACACTCCCAACACATCCTGAAAATTTTATCAAATCCATTTAGAACTTTTTGCTTAATCCTACTGACAGACAAACAAACTCAAATTGAATACCTCCTTGGTGGAGTTAAAAACAACAGCAATGTATTGTAAACCAGACTAGAATTTTTTTCCTAAACTATTTTACTATTTAACCCTTAAGGTCCTGGGCCTATTTTGGCTGTTTTTAATACCACTATAACATTTGGCACTGCATAATGACAATAACAGAATGACAGATAACAGTGTAGGTGGTAGAAAGGCAGACATGTCAACAGCAGACTTAATATTGTAGACTTTAACAGTCTAACATAATGGCTCATACTACCCTTACCTTTTCATAGTAGTTAACACAGTCCAGCCACCTAGCTAACATTTGGTGGTTCGAATGTGCTGTCGACAAAATCAGAGCCTGTCTGATCTGTAATTTCATGGTCTTGTCTGCAAACCAGCTGAAATCATGTGTGTCTTTGATGAAGGGTGGAACACTTGTGTGGGGTCACTCTATGTGTAAAGCAGGGTTAAAAAATGAACAAAAACAAGAATGTGCAGATCAAATTCGATATTGGCCAGTTTGCTGTCCTGCTTGCCTCCCAGCACTTTCCACTGTCTGTCATAGCGCTTGTTTTCAGCACGAACAGACCATGACGTACTCTGTAAAGGGTCAATAGAGTACCAGTGTTAAGTCAACCACTGAGCAGCCAGAGAAACATGTGACTGAAAAACAAAAGGTGTGGAAGGTTCAACTTAACCCTACGCACACTCTGCACTTCACATTAAAGTATTTCATATTATTTTTCAGAATTTAAATAAGTTCAGAATGCAAAAATCTTTTAATTTTTGCATGATCTTTAAAATTCTGGACACCAAATAAAATGTGCATCTGTACGTGGTGCGTACATAAAATAGACTATGACTTCAAAACATGTAGTGAATTATTATTTGACCATGATTTACAAAAATAAAATCCAATTAGAGCAGAAAAATAAAACAAAATGTATTATTTAATAGTTGGTTTTACAGGTGTGCATACACATGCTAGTATTTATGTACATTTGACCTCGTGTCAAAAAAAATAATGCTAATTAAATGAAATGAAAGTGTGAATCATTTACATATGCAAGGCTGTAAACTTCAAATCATATGTGATGAAATTGTAATGGAGTATATTCTTATATTGTTTACATCATAAATACGACATGGAAAAAATTTATTGAGTATTTGGTATTGTTATTTACAGTTCAGGTTGATGAAATAAAATAAATGTAGCATAGTTAAAAACAAACTATGAATTTTTTGGAGACATTATTCCACAAGTGTATATTTTCCGGACACTTCCGCATACCAGAGGGTTAAATTATTTGCTTTGTTCTATATTATTCCTAACTATTTAGATAAATATTTTTGGCAAAATACAGGTTATACATGGATGTAAATAGTTAAGTGTTGATTTTGAAACATGCAAAATAACATGTGATGTCATGTAGCAAAAATGCTAGATGATGTCTGCTGGTTTTTCAAGATAAATTTGTATTGATGATACTTGGCAACACTAGAATCAACTTTGAAAAGTCCACGAAGATGTGATAATTCTGCTGTATTTTACAATTTTCAAACCAAACCACTATCTATGCCTAGATTGTTTCTCAATCCTGGGGTTCAGAATGTGATGTCATCCAATGTCCTTATTTCTGTACAATGATTTTGCATCCCAACCATTTCCTGCCTATTGAGAAAGGGTCATAACATCACAGTGAAAGTTAAAGATTTAATCACGAACATTAAGTATTAAGAAATCCTGATACAAAACATAGCTTTGCTTCATAAATGTTGATGCTATACTAATCCATGAGTTTACAGAAACATTGCAGATCATTTTTCCTGGCAGTTGGGTTGTGTAGTGACAGTTATCAAGCCCCTCCTTCTATCATCAGAGCCAAAAGTGTCAGATTGATTTAAACAAAGGTGAATGACAACTTTAAAGATCCATATAGTGTTTGTATCTGAAGTGTCTTCTCAGTCTTGTAAAAGCTATTTGCCTCAAGATATACACCTAAACTTGCCCATTTATCCAATATACTTGTACCAGAGGTGGGAAGTAAAAGTACTTTATTACTGTACTTCGGTAGATTTTTTTTTTTATAGTATCTGTACTTTACTTTTCTGGAAATGTTTTACTTTTACTCCCTCCATATCTGTACTTTATACTCCTTCCATTCTCAGAATAAATTCATTACTTTTTCCAAATTAAACAAATGTGACAGTACAAAAAATGACTAGCAGATTGTGAATTTCTATGTTGTAATTTTGACTTTTATCTCAAAATGTAAAATTCATGTCAGAATTTCAACTCTTTTTCTCATCAGTTTGCATTTCTTATCTTATATTTGAGTTTTTATCTCACAATTTTGACTTTTTATTGCATAATTATGAAAAAATCTTCACCTCCTATTTATGACTTTTGAATTTTTCCATAGTTTCCTGCCCATATCCACAAAACTGAGTAACCAACATATTGTCTAAACAGTAACTCACTTTTAAGGGCTTAATTATTGGATACTTTTTAAACTTTTCAGATTTTTCCTGGTTAATGCTGACTGTCGCAAATATGCAACACAAAATAATGTAAAAAAAAAAAATCTACTACCTGCGCTATAGTCAAATTAATTATGTCCACTTAATTTAGTTTTTTGTTATTTAAAGTATTATTTCATTTATGGCAATTTTACGTTTTACATTTGTACTTTATTACAATTGAGAAGTTGTACTTTTTTAACGTTTAATTAGGTAAAGGAGTTGAATCAGTACTTCTACTTTTTTCACACGAGTAACTGTACTTCTGCTTAAGTACAGAATGGGAGTACTTTGACCACCTCTACTTTGTACCTGCGTCTGACCCCCTGCTGCATACTTTGACGGACCTCACAGTTCTGTTAACTGGTCCCAGCAGAGCCAGGAAGTAATTGACTCAAGGTGTTTGTTAAAAAAAACTATTGCTGATGGAAATGAGCAGAGCGGGGTGGATGGGGGGGGGGGGGGGTGGGGGGGGCAGGGAGAGGAAAAGAGTGAAGTGAAGAAAGGGCGGGCAGACAAGTAAGCAGATGGTTCAAACAGTTCAGCAGCTTTGTGAGCTACTGGCAGGCGAAATGTTTTAATATTCGAAGGGTGCAAGACATTTGTATGCCCCCAGTGCTTGAAAAGAAACTGTATCCGTGTGCTGACCACAAAGGCTGCATTTGATAGAAGCTGAAAGAAATCTGGAGAGTATTATACATTTTCTTCTTCCCTGCTTCTTGGTTAATTGTTGTCCTTGTACAGTTTTGAAATTCCATCTGTGTATTTGTTCTTTCAAGACTTGCTGCCCTCCCGGAGTTTGGAAAAGCAAAGTTTTTAGATAAGTACATTAAGATTATGCAGCAGTGGGTGCAAAAGTAAAACAAAACGACCTGCAGGACTAAGTTATGGCTGCAGGAGATACTGCGAGTTTGCATTTCCAAAGCAGAAACATCTGCAGGACTAACACCTAAGAAGCGGTTGATATGTTGAGCAGCCGTGGTCGGCATGGCCTCTTAGCTGGCCACATCTGGCTGCTGCTGAGCCTCTGTGTCGCAGACAGGTCACTGTGACACTGGTAATGTTATCTCAACTATTTCTGGGGTAAAGTGTAGATACTATTAAAGCAGAATTAACTAGATCGTTTTTTCCCCCCATATTGAGAGACTTTACGTTGCTGATTTATGTCTAGATGAATTCATTAAGATGTCACAGTACTGTCTTTTCATTTCTCTTCTATTATAAAATTGTGCTCTATCATTAAATGTGTGCATCTACAGATGGTGACCATTTGCAGCAGTAAAGCTAGCATATTGACTCCATTACTCCCCACATGTTAGCTTCAGGCCAACAGAAACTCTGATACGATTGTACCACATCACGTCAATCTGTCATGAATCACTCACTTCACTCAATGAATTGTTCCTGCTGCTGCTTAGCTTGGTTTATTAGCCAGCTAGCTAACTGTCCAGGATGGAAAAATCTACTCTGAAGGCTTCGACTTAAGTCTGTGATTTTTTTTTCTCCGAAATTCCATAATTATCAATCAGCATATTCAAGTGGTCTGACAGAAAACAGGACCTCTTCACCTTCTCTGGGTAGATTGTAGATGTTTGAGTTTTCAGAGATCTAGATCCATAACTTTTTGAGTTATCTTATGAACTAATAAACCCACAAATACATAAACACTGGTGAAAATATAAGCCCATGATTTTCTTGGCAGAGTCAAAATTGGTCATATTGATTATGTTAAACTGTCACAATTTATACTTTCTAATTTTAAGTAAAGATAATTTTCTGACATTTGTTTGACAGAGGAAAAAAATCATTATAAGTTCTGAATATAGGTTTAGAAATATGAGCTTGTATCAGTCATTGGTGAAGGTTGATGAGAAAAAACATCTATCGGTATCAGTTCCAAAAACTCCCTATCAGTCATATGATAACTATCATATGGCCTGGTCAGTGTTGAGTGACTGTCAACCTCTAAAGTCCAATGTTTTTAGTCAATCTGATTTTTTTTGTTTTTGAGTGAATCTGATAAGGTTTGTTATTGTTTCGGCCTCACTTCTACATGGCACTGGCGTTTTGGGTACCCCGAAACAGTATCTTTTGAGAACGAGTTCCAGAATGGTAAGATCTGGCAACAGCGCTAGCGCCAATGTTGCGTTGCCACCTGCCACCTGAGTAAAACTGATTTGTTTATGCCTAGCATCTATGTCACAACCACATGACCTGAACAAATTGCAGCTTCACGCATAACATTCATTTGTAAAGAAGACAACGAGCATTGTAGTAGACACCAGAGTAGTGGTAGTAGCAGAGCTGCCATCATGGCGGACACCAGAGTAGTGGTAGTAGCAGAGCTGTAGTTACTGCTCAGTTTATTGAATGAAAAAATAAACCTCTTTGCGTTGCTGTGTAGACATAACCTAATACTGCCATAGACTTCCACTCATTTGTCCAGTCTGCACATGTATGTTTTTGTGTTTTACTAGCTCACACTGCCAAATGGATGATCCAGGTGCAGCTTGAACCTCCAGGTGTTCCTGCAGTTCCAATGACCTTCTACACCCCACTATAGATAATAACCTCCCAACTGTGTAATTATATACTTACATGTAGTCCTGTGTGTATTACTCAAAAATGTCTATTATTTGTATTAGTGTGTGGAGCATTGCTGCTGGATTTGACCTATATTCCTACAGGGAATTACCATTTGCTTTGTGTAATTTGTCTTTACTTTGATGAGAAAAAACAGATCTACAAGTTAAATGTTTTAAGTCACGGATGAATAAAGATCTGTGTTTTTAAAATGGGCCTGAGAAAGCAATATGTCTGAGACCAAATTTCTCTATTGCCTGTTAAGAGGATAAAAACAAAGCTGGCACCCCTCATTAACTCTTTACCATCCCAGGGTGACTTTGCTTAAAACGCCTGAAAAATCAATCCCTCTCCAAATGAAAACGCCAGCTGTTCATCCACTATTTGGAGTGCAGATAAAAGAATGGGTTCTTCGTAAAAGGTGACACCCCGGAGTCTGCACTGAAACACTTTTTACTTTTTAAAATGCTGTAGACTTAGAAACACTAATACATTTAGATATGTTTACCCCTCGTCTTAATTATATAATATATAATAGATAGATAGATAGATAGATAGATAGATAGATAGATAGATAGATAGATAGATAGATAGATAGATAGATAGATAGATAGATAGATAGATAGATAGATAGATAGATAGATAGATAGATAGATAGATAGATAGATAGCACTCTCTTAAATTCATTATGCTTTACGAATTGTAAATCAAGTATATTTTCAGTGTCAGACACAAACTGCAGCTCTGTTTATATCTCCAAATTAGTTCAAAGTGGGGAACCCCCCACCACCGTCATCTTTTATCCAGAGCCGGCAGATGTAAGCTGTATGTGATTAAAGTTACATCTTGATTTCTGAGGTCGGTCAAGCTAGTGGATTGTGGATGAGGTAATGCGTGGTCATAATCCGACGTTAAATTCTAGCTTGATCACAATCTCAGTCCAGCTCAGAGGTGGTAAAAGTACTCCCATTCTGTACTTAAGTAGAAGTATCGTTAATTGTGTGAAAAAAAACTCTGGTATTTCTTTGCCATCGATACTTGGATACTTATTTAACCAGAAAAAAACAGGAAAGTTTCAAAAGTATCTAAAAAAAACTAAAGCCTGTAACCCTTGTGGGTCACACTACAAAAATCACAATAAAACTAAGGGACTAATACAGTATAACATAAAACCTTTTTTTTTTACTGACCCTAAATTCTATTAAAACTCAAAAACATTACTCCTTCACCAATCTTACCAACATAATTTGTGACTTGGTTAAAATTAGATGTGTCTGTGTTTGTCTCATTAGTTATTATCATTAGCAATTAGCATTAGCATTTCATGACCCTTTACTATCATCTCTATCGTTTGGTTCTGCATGTTTTCAAAACATTATTTCATGAATACGAAAGTATTTTTGAAATATGATGAGGATTATTTATGTAAATTAGACTCTGCAATTTTGTGTCCAAAAGAAAAGATTATAGCAGAGGTTTTTGTCATGATTATGATTTTCTTCGTTGGTGGTATACTAGCATGACCTGACTATATCATTGACTGCCCAAGAAGTTTGGTGTCAAAGGACTTAAATTTTGATTACATATCAGGGTTCAAAGTTACCTCTACCAAACGGTTGAGCTGATCAACAAAGGTCAGTTATTGTGAGTTACTGTGTAGGTGATGTGTCTGATCAGGTTAAGGTACTCAGTATTGTGGGTATGGGCAGGACATTTAGGAAAAATGCCAAAAAAAGTCATAATTTAGATGAAACGTCGTCAGTATGACATAAAAAAGGTCATATGTCTAAAAGTCATGATTATGATATAGAAAGTCACAATTTCTATCCACTGAAGCCACTTACTCGTAAATCTATTCTGAGAATATACAGAGTTTAAAGTACAGATATTTATATAAATCTATGGAGTATAAAGTACAGATATTTATATAAATGTAAGAAGTATGAAGTACAGCTATTTATGCAAAAATGTACGGAGTTAAAGTAAAAAGTTGCCAGAAAAATAAATACTCAAGTACAGTAGACATACCTAAAACATCTACTTAAGTACAGTAACAAAGTACTTTTACTTAATTACTTCTCAGCTCTTTTTCAGCTCTATCCAGTCCAAGTATCATTCAGATACTTCCTAACAGTATACTGCCAGTGACTGTCAAAGATTTCATGGTCTGCGGCGAATGTGCAGTATTACGCAGTGTTTGGTGATTATCCATCTGCCAGTTATTTGCTTTGAATGACTTCTGTTTCGTGCTTTTGAGAGGATTTTCTTCACGAGCAGATGTCAGGGTCACCTCTCTGTGTGAAAAGCCAGCAGTGTTTGTCTGCTGATCTTGATCTCATAGTTAATAATCAGATGCAAAACGTGCATTTTTGGGGAAAAAGCAGCGGCGTATGTATTCTTATGTTCAGTCTGACTGTGAAAGAGGAAGCGACTCGTGCTTTGAAAGCTGTTCGCCTGTGGGTGAAATGTAGATGGAGGGAGTGATTCACTGATGATTCCAGACACTCCACTTGTCTTTAATCAACGTAGAGCTCATCTGTTTCACTCTGTCCTTTAATGTACTTGTTTTTCTTTCCGAGATGGAGATTAACACTTGTCAAGGTGTCTTATATGAACCCGCACATGCACAAACACACAAACACACAGACACAGTGATAGACAAAGGTGGTAAAAGTACTCACATTCTGTACTTAAGTCAAAGTACAATTACTCATGTGAAAAAATATACTAGTAAAAGTATTGATTCAACTGCTTTTCTTAAGTAAAAGTAAAAAAAAAAAAAAAAAAAGTCCAACTACTCAATTGTAATAAAGCAAAAAGTAAAATGTCTTTTCTTTGACATGGATGAAATAATACTTATTTAACCAAGAAAAAATTTAAAAGTTTCTAAAGTGTCCAAAAAACACAGCCTTTAAACATGAGTTTCTGTGTAGATATTGTGTTTGATCAGGCCCCAGTTACTCAGTTTTGTGTATATGGACAGAAAATGTAGGTAAAACAGGAAAAAAGTCACAATTTAGATGAAATGTCATCATTATAATATAAAAAAGTTAATGTGTGAGATTTAAAAAAATGCATAATTATGAGATAAAAAGTAAAAATTGTTCAACAAAAAGTCTAAATTATGAGACAAAGACATACTTATGAGATAATACATGCATAATTATGAGAAAATAGTTGAAATTATGAGCTAAATTTCTATAATTATGATATAGAGAGTCACAATTTCTTTGAACTGATTTTCCCTCTGAAGCCAATTATTTTTCACAATGTTTAGTTTGAAAAAGCAATGAATCTATTCTGAGAATTTAAGAAGTATAGAGTACAGATATTTACCTCTGCCAAGATGGTTATGTTTTTGCTAGAGTTTATTTGTCTGTCTGTTAGTTAGGAAGATAACTCAAAAACTTATGGACGGATTTTGATTTCATTGGGTTAGTAATGGGGGAAAAAAATCTGGAAATGATTAGATTTTGGTGGTGATCCGGGGGAGTGGGGGGTGCTTTTCTAGCTATATAAATGTAAGGAGTATAAAGTACAGATATTTATATAAATGTAAGGAGTATAAAGTACATATATTTATATAAATATAAGGAGTATAAAGTACAGATATTTATATAAATATAAGGAGTATAAAGTACAGATATTTATATAAATGTAAGGAGTATAAAGTACATATATTTATATAAATATAAGGAGTATAAAGTACAGATATTTATATAAATATAAGGAGTATAAAGTACAGATATTTATATAAATATAAGGAGTATAAAGTACAGATATTTATCAAAAAATGTAGGGAGTAAAATTAAAAACTTACCAGAAAAATAAATACTCAAGTAAAGTACAGTAAAGTATACCTACTTAAGTAAACTAATGAAATACTTTTACTTACTTACTACCCACCTCTGACACAGACACAGTGATAGAGAGCAAACCTCCGCCAAGGCAGACCCCCCACCTCCAAATGAAAAGAGGTCCGTCAAGAAGGTTATGTTTTTGCCGGAGTTTGTTTTATCTGTCTGTCTGTCTGTCTGTCTGTCTGTTAGAAAGATAAATCAAAAAGTTATGGGCAGATCTTGATGAAATTTTACATCAAATATAGAGAATACATTTCAAAGTGATCCAGAATCCAGGGTCTCTTCCGGATCATCACCAAAATCTAATCATTTGTTCCTTTTGACACCCCCAACACGTCTTGAAATTTTTATCAAGATCCTTCCATAACTTTTTGACTTATCTTGCTAACTAACAGACAAACAAACTCTGGCAAAAACATAATCTCTTTGGCGGAGGTAATAAGCTCAAGCGTAGCCCAGATGGATGTTTCATGCAACCAACCCTGAGCAAAGCCAGGGCATTGCTCTGGATCACTCCTGGAATTCTGAGGAGGGACTGAGCAGATACCAGAGGGATGTGCAACACAAGCCCAGACAATAACATCAACTAAAGCGCTCAGATGCAAAAGAAGGTCAAAAGGAGTAAATGAGAATGGCGATGAAGAAGCCACAGGGAGGACATGATAGACTGAACCACTAACCCTTCAAAACTGACTGTGTGGTCTCCTCATAAGCTCTACAGAATGTTTTTGGACTGTCTGGTAACCTCACCATATAGTTTTATCTTCATAGTCATTTATACACTGGAACAAATACAAATCTAAGTCTATTTTTTTCCATTTCCAGTCCAAATATCTCACCACACTTAAAATCAGACAAAATCACCTAAAAAAGAAGTTATAAGTGAGATATAAGAACTGATGTATAGTGTATGAATAAAAGTCCATTAATACACAAGTACAAAAAATAATGCATCCTGGGTATTTTTAAAAATTATGAAATTAAAAATTATCAAATTATCTTAGTTATTGGACACACTGTGAAAAATTCTAATTCAAATATGTCATCACACTTGAAATGAGTGTATAATAAAAAGAGAAAGTTTTCAGTGAGATCAATGAACTGATTTATAGATAATAGTTCTGGAAAATCTGACCAAGTCATTTTCACTCATTCCACTGGCAGATCTTTTATTTATTTTGGCTTAATTCAAGCTTTTTTGTTTGTTTTTGCTTAAGTCAAGATTCAGTGATTTATTTATTTTTGCTTAAGTGAAAAATTATGTTGGTTATTGGTCGCACATTGGGAAAAAAAATCTAAATTTCACTTTGTGTACTTTTTAAAAAAATTTCTAGTCCAAATATCTCATCACACTTAAAATTAGACAAAATCACCAAAAGAAGAATTTGTAATTGAGATGTAACAACTGATGTATAGACAATAGATCTGGAAAATCAGGTATGTATGAATATAAAGCCCGTTAATACACAAGTACAAAAAATAATTCATGCTGGGGATTTTTTAAAAATCTACAAGTGTAAAATTATCTTGGTTATTGGACCCACTGAAAAATCAAAATTTGACCAAGTGTACTTTTCTCATTTCTAGTTCAAATATGTCATCACACTTAACATGAGACAGAATCACCTAAAGAGGAAATTTTCAGTCAGATCAATGAAATGATTTATAGATAATAGTTCTGGAAAATCTGATTTAGGAAATCTGACCAAGATCATTTCACTTGTTCCACTGGCAGATCTTTTATTTATTTTGGCTTAATTCAAGTTTTTTTTTTGTTTGTTTTTTGTTTAAGTCAAGATTTAGTGATTTATTTATTTTTGCTTAAGTGAAAAATTCTGTTGGTTATTGGTCGCACATTGGAAAAAAAATCTAAATTTCACTTTGTGTACTTTTCTCATTTCTAGTCCAAATACATGTATCTCAACCCACTTAAAATCAGACAAAATCAGAATTTGTAAGTGAGATATAACAACTGATTTATAGACAATAGAACTGGAAAATCTGTTGAATATAATGTATATAAAATAAAACATACCCCATACTGTACATGCTAAGGCTTTTTGGAGCAAACGCCACATGACATCAGTATTACACTAGAGAACAATAAAACAATACCTTCACTTTTAAACTATGCTTATTTTGTTTTGATCTCATTACTTTTTGGTAATTGTTCTAGTCCCAAAAAAACCAAACAGAACAAAAGTCCAGCAGTACTTTTGTTGAAAATGAAAGTACAACTTTTCCTTTTTTAAAATTGTATTTTTAATAGGCAAGTTTCCCATTCCTTTAGGACACCAGAGGTTCATCAACATCTTTTACTCTTTGTAGTTTTCCAGCTGAATCTTTAAAGGTGTCATTCCATGGTTATTTCATTAATATTACTGTATTCTCCATTGTTATTGAATACATTGTGTGTTGGTTCTATTTAAAAAAAATGTCCAGATTGCTTTGTTTCCAGCTGTTTTTGGAGGGTAGAAAAATGACTTGAGGTCGAACAGCAGAGTTTACCAGTACTTCCACAAATGTGTCCACGACGCGGTAATGCATGAAGGAACACTCCGCCCTCCCCTCTTGCTCTGTGTGTGTTTACCTTCCTAGAGTAGCATCCAGCTAGGTTTTGTGGCATTTTGAAAACATAAAACGACGCTTTATTTCCACAGAGAGCACATGAACCAGTTTTATCGTCATGTTTTTCAAGTGTGTGCAACAGCTACTGTGGCGCCATCTTCTCTCATAGATGCTAATGCTAATGCTACTTCAGATTCACTGCAATTGGAGATGGGTTCAACCCCAGGTGGGTGACGCCAATGTCCTTGTGACATGGAGTGGACAGGCTTTTCTGAGTCGCGTAACATAGCCTGATGGCTGCACCTTGTATTTCCATGGCATCCCCCACACGTATTTCGTAAAGGCAACAGTGATCCACAGGTGACTGATGTCAGTGTTAACGTTAAACCTTATAACACAGTAGGTGAACTGCACCTCACAGGATATCAGTGCATTAATGACATTTAAATGTATGAATATTTTGTGGATGTTGTTGTCCCATACCAGATTTGCTGGTCATGTATGATGGTAGAAGTATAGGGCAGTGGACACCTAATGTGTTCCAGAGGTCTAAGCTTGTACAGATGTTGCCTCCTGTAATTTAATGCAATCTGCATGTATGTGCTTCCTCTTAGGGGCCACCCTGCTCGCAGACTCCCTTCACTTTCACAGTGTTTTGACTATTTTCTGTATTTATTTATTACTTACCCCAGGTGGATTTTGGAACAAACAGTCCTAGTGCCATTACCCAGAGGTAGATTCAGGTCAGCTGAGGTGCTCAGATGCTTGATGGGTATAGTTATCATTCTCCACATCAATGGCATAGCAATTCCTGGTCTAGAAATTCCTCAGGAAACGATCATGGAAAAAGAGCCTTTGGCTGATGGAAGGGTTGAGAGAGGGGATCTAATTTCCTTTTCCAAAAGCTCATGAAAAACAGACAGCCTCAGATAAGTACAGACTTTGGTTATTTATCTACTGTGTACCGTCAGTCAGCCATTGCAATTTGATGTGGGTACTGTAGTGTTTTCAAGCTTGGATAGTTCTTCTAAACTTTTAATTTATTCCATACTCCTATATGTAATTAATAGTCAGAAGCTACCGTGTCCAGTACCATCCAACATCTGCTTTGTTTTTTATTGTCACATTTTATTTATCAGCCTTGGTGTAAAGTTAATGCAAAGCTGGTACAATCAAGCTAAAGCGAATAGGTGGATAGTTCATGGATATTAACATTTGGTTTCTATTTGAAATGCTGACAGGAAGAAAGAGCTGGTCAACGGGGTTTGTCTCTGAGGAATAGCAGACCGGTTCTGTCCCCGTAGAACTATATGGTATTGTACTTAGGCTTCAGGAAGTAAAAGCCACATGCTTTTACTGCAGAGTCAAGGTTTTAGTTGATTTTCTCTTGTATCATATCCAAGACTTGGATGAGTTTGACCTGTCTTACTTCATTCATCAGTACAGAAGGATTAGCAAATGTAACAGAAAGGTTCTGGTTGTTCGATTTAGAAATGCAAAGCTACATGTCAGTGTACATTATGTTATCACAACTTCAAAACAATTATGTAGTCAAGTGACTTAAATACCCCCAAGGAACAATTTAGAGATCAGCTTTAAATATCAGAAAGACTCTTTTTCCATCTGTCTGACAAATAAGAAAAGCAAATCTGCATAGGTTCTAGTAGACAGTATGAACCTAATCAGCCTATCAAAAAAAGACAGATTCAAGGTTTGACTTGAAAAAGCTCTGCATGTCTTTGGTGATAGATTAGATTGTGGATACATCTTTATTTTGCTTTCTTGTGCTATTATGTGAGTTTGAACACATTTAGGTCAAACAGGCACATAAGTCACTAATACAAAACAAATGAAGCCTGAATATGGAGCCATTTTTGGAACAAAATTAAGTGTATTCACAGGAAAGTAATCTGTGCATATTTGATAATAATTTCTCAGATGGAAGAAAGTGGTCAAAAATACATCATCACTTACGTGACTACTTTCAGTTATAAATGAAAGACAGTTTTTTCCCATGGATAGAGGTGCACTGTGCTGCAAGTTACAGATTTTCTAGAACTTTTAGGAGTGAAGTGGCCACTGAGCACTGATGGTTTGAATTCCATCTGTTTTCTGTGTTGTGGATAATGTTTGTGACGTGGTGATGTAAGCCATGATGTATTTTTGACCACTTTCTTCCATCTGAGAAATTTGTATTTCTACTGAAGACAGTGTACTCATAACTTTTCATTTTGTAAATGTAATTTTTGATGTCGTAACTTTTTTTTCGTATTACGACAAATATCAAACCTCTAACACATTGTCAGTACGAATGGATTCATTTTAGAGTTTGAAAATATTTAGTTAGATACATGCATCCAAAGACATGCACTGATAGGTTAATGATAAGAAGAAAGTACTTTATTTGTCATTATAAACTGTACAACGAAATTTGTCCTCCATCCTTTTTGATGCCATTGGGGCAACCCTGTGGGCAGCCATGCACAGTGCCCAGGGACCCATGTCCAGGTGTAGAGCCAGGCTAATGGTTTGAGTCACCTGGCTGGAGGACTTTACCCTAACAAACATGTTTTTGGGTGATCATGGAGACAGACACGGGGAGAGAAACATGCAAACTCCACACAGAAAGGCCTGCACAGTTCAGGAATCAAACCCAGGTCTTTTTGTTGTGAGATAAGAGCGCTAACTGCTCAGCCACTGTGTGTCGGCATGGTGGCTGTTAATGGTAATTAGTGTAATTAGGATGGCACAGTTGGTAGAGTGGGTCATTCAAAGATCAAAGGGTTGGCATTTGGCATCCCGGCTCTGGCTGTCCACATGTCAAAGTGTCCTTCGGCAAGACACTGAACCCTGACTTAGGCCCCCAGTAGGGCTGACAGAACCTTTGAGACCTACTGGTGTATGAGTGTGTGTGTGAATGGGTGAATGTGAGGCTAATGTAAAGTGCTTTGAGCACCATGAAGGTGGAAAAACGCTATATAGGTGCAGTCCATTTAATGTTAATTAGTGTACAGTAAGAAGGGATGGTGCCATAGGTGCAAAATGGCAGCCATGCTTCTGTCACCACCAGGGGGAGCATGTGAGAGTGAATGAATAATGTATATTGTATGTGTGTCCATAGAAAACCGCTACATAAATAGAATATATTATTATTATTATTATTATTATTATTATTATTATTATTATTATTATTATTATTATTATTATTATTATTATTATTATTATTACTATTCTAAATATGCATGGGTTACTTTCCTGTGAATACACTTAATTTTGTCCCAAAAATCTCTCCATACCTGCATGGCTCATCTTATTGCTCTGTTACATTGTTATCAATCAAATCACTGGTGACCCATTTAGGGTGAGAGCTAGAACTGGATAGACAGATAGGAAAGGTGTCTTTGAGCCACATTTAAACTGATGCATTTTGGATTATGTTTTTTACACTAGAAAATGCACCCCTTTAAGTGAAGTCTAACAGAGTCATCATCGTCGTTCATATTCTGTTCTAACTTTAGATGAAGTATAGGAGGGATGGATATTACAAAGATGAATGTTTGCAGGTCAATTACTTTGTATTGATCCTTTAACATTTGGACACTGAAATCAAGTAAATACACACAGCTTCTCACAAGTCCCAAGCAAAAATCCAGAGCAATTAGTATTTGTAGTTTCATGGTTAGTCAGCTTACTATCTCCACTAAGGAAGTTTATTACCTCCCCCAAGGACGTTATGTTTTTGCCGGCGTTCGTTGGTTGGACGGATTTTGGTGAAATTTGAAGGGTAGGTTGGTAATGGGGAGATCTGGAAATTATTCAATTATCTACCTTGGCGGAGGTCTGCACTCTCAGAGTGCTTTTCTAACTCTGTTTACTTGTTTGTCTTTGTGTAACATAACTCATAAAGTTATGGATGGATGTGGCTGAAAATATCAGGAAAGGTTGATACTGATACAAGGAACAAATAATTACATTTTGGTGGTGGGGGGTTTACATTTCATTCAATTGGCCAGAGCAGACTGCTGCTGTCAGAAGTGAAAAGGAGTGGGGCTCATCTGCTTTGGCGAAGTCTGCGCTCTCTGAGTGCTTTTCTAGTTCTTAAAATCTATTCAGCACAAACCTGTTTTCATTTCCTTCTCTGAATATTTCTCAAATGTGTGGCAATGTGATCACTGTGTGCTTTTTTTCCCTCCAATTATGAAGACAAGGTGCTTTTTATTTGCTTATTGTCTAAATTGTGCCCCATGACCGTCTTCTTTTTTGCATTATTTGGATATGATTTTCCAAACCAAACAGTGTAAAAGCTTAACATCCATAACGTAAACCCTTCCCATTGGTTTTGGTAAAAGGCCTTTTGCTGACTTGTTGCTTTTCTTCCCTCCTCTAGGGTGATATCCAACAGCTGTTGATCGTGGCAGACTCCAGGGCAGCCTATGACTACTGTGAACACTACAGCCCCGACTGTGAAACCCCCAACCACCATGACACCCCCCAGGCTCAAGAACCTGAGGATGAGGTCAGTATGTGTGGAGGGCAGATATGGAAATAACTAAGTATAAGTACTTACCTTTACTGTACTTAAGTAAAATTTTTAGGTATCTCTGCTTTACTTGAGTATTTATTTTTCTCCCTTCATTTTTATATAAATATCTGTACTTTATACTCTTTACATTCTCAGAATACAATCATTACTTATGTCATAATTCTCACTTTTTTAGCTCATAATTCTGAATTTTTTTCTTTTTTTCCTCATAATTTTGACTTTTTAATCTCACAATGCAGATTTTTTTAAAATCCCATAATTATGCTTTTTTTTTTAAAAAAAAAAATCTCCTATTTATGACTTTTGAATTCATCATCTACACAGTAACTCACTTTTTAACTTTATTTTTGGATATTTTTTTAATTTTCCATTTTTTACTGCTTAAATAAGTATTATTTCATCCATAGGAAAGAAAATGCAGTTTTACTTTTTACTTTATGACAATTGAGAACTTTAAAAAAAAATGTTTACTTCAGTAAAGTAGTTGAATCAGTACTTTTACTTTTACCAGAGGATTTTTTTGTACTTCTACTTAAGTACAGGATGTGAGTACTTTGACCTGAAATGTGGAGGGTGGAAAAGAAAGGCAGACCGGGTGGGATGGACTGATGGACAGAGATCCAGAGGGAGGAGCAGATGTCCAGAGGAAAAGATGACCTGGGAGAAAGGATGAGAAAGAAAGTAGGGAGGTGTTTTAGAGGAAGTCGGACTGTGGAGACAAAGGGAGGGAGGAATGCGGTGGGGTGGGGTGGGGGGGTTGGATAAGAGATCTGGAGATTTAGGAAGAATGAAAACAGGCATTCAGGAAAAAAATACTCAGATTGGGATGTTGTGTGTTGTTGCAGCAAGGAACCAAAAATGGGAATAAAAGTGAACAGAGGGAAGTGCAGTAGTTTTGTTTGAACCACAAAGGACAGACTGTAGTGAAAGAAATTTGGGACGCCTTGAGGCAAAGGGAAAAATATTTGGCAACGTGGGTGTGAGAGCACTTTTCTTTTTTATCCATCCTCCTTATGAAGATTTTTCTTAAAGACTTGCTTGAATGTACAGTAAAGAATGGTTTTGACAGCGGCTGCCTGGTTTTTAGCTGTTGCATTCTCATATTGCCACAAATCTTGGAAATATTCTGTGCACATTCTGTGATCTCCTTACCAACATTTCCTCCAGGCATAAGCACTTTAGCAGAGACAGTTTTATAAGAGTTTCTGTGTCTGCTTTAATCCTCCTCATTCTCTTGTCTGTGTCTCACATCCTTAACATATCAAAATCTATTTTAGAGTTTGAACTCTTGAAATTAGCATTTTATTGCCACTGGCTCCAAAAGATCACTTCTACTGTCTTTAGCCAGATCTTATAATTGAAATAGAGCGTTCTGTGTCATTCTACTTTTTTCATTGTCGTTTTTTCTTTTTTTTTTTTTTTTTTGTTATTTAGCTCAACTCTTTCGGTTGGTTGACATTTTCCTTCAGTATTTCACTAAATAACTGATGAGCTCACACTGGAAACTTTTCCCTTTTCCCTGCCACGAAGTCTGAGCCCACTTTGGAGTGGCCCCGTGATTTATATCACTAACGAGTTCTGCAGGCTCTGCCCAGACTCCCAGGGAAATTTAAGCTTTTCCTTCCCCAGCTAGACTTCCAGTACCTGGAAAAGTAGACTTCAGATCCCCGGTTCAAGAAAAACTGAAGGAGAGTCAAGCTGATTCTGTATTTGAAAAATATTGGCTGTACCAGTCCCGGAAAATATTGCTTCATCATCAAGTTACTCTCAAGCGCCAAGACGAGGAGCTTGTCAGTTCTAAATAGACAACAGGGAGCGTTTTGGTCCTAAGAACATTGTAAATCTGCTTTGGTCATCTTAGGTACAGCTAGACCAGGAATGTTTCCCAGCATTCCAACCACATATGCATCAGTATGTCGAAAAATGGTTTTCCTCTTGCACAAATGAAAAGATCCGCTCTCTCTCTCCACTGATCATTGTTCTTCTGAGTGTTTATAAAACCCCCCACTGAATAATAGATATGTTCTAACTCAAGTCTTATATTTTTCAAGCATGGGTCATGGCCACTCAAGATACTCCTTGACCTTATGCGCATCATCTGGCTTAAAAGAGGAAGAGGGAACAATGCAGGAAAAGAAAGTGGGACCTTTTTTATGAGCACTTTTTCAGTATTTACACCTTTCATCCAAGTCTGTGGCGAAAGCCTTCAACTCAGCCAAATACTTCAACACCATAAATCTTTATAAATCCTTCCTGCATTTTCTGTGTTTCTCTAGATTTCCCCCCTGACCCCATTTTTCTCTGTTTTCCCCTCAGTCAGCCTAGTTTGTCTGGCCAAGTCCTCTCTCCTGTGTGACCCCTCCCTATGGGCCACTGAATGAAGACTGAGCCAGAAATGCAGCAGGCTGTGGATTTTATATTATTTTTATGAGCTCAGGAACCATCAGGGGACTAATATTTATTGCAGTAGTGATAGAGCAATACATATCAGAGACTGGTCTGTTAACTTAATCTACCTCTTCTGCTATTTGACAACTGAAAGAAGTATAAGCATAAGGAAAAACCTCTCATTTTGGATGATGGACTAATATAGCTACATTGCAAAGCACCAACAAACACCACCGGATGTTGGGGAGTTAAACACATATTTTCTCATATTTTATGATAAGATTAGTCCCAGCCTTAGATGAGATTTTTCAAATAAATCTGGAGTGTTAGCTTAGACAAAACACAAAACTCAAAACAGAGCTAGTCTGGCTCTGTCCAAAGGCAGAATTCTTCTTGTCACCCAAAGGTCACCAGGCAAACAGCAGAGACTTGATGAAGACTGTGCTGAGCCAAATAATAGTTTGGCACTTCATCCAGTCCAAACCTAAACTTTTAAACAAGCTAAACAAACAAGAAAGAACGTATAGGTGGTGCTAAGCATTGACAGAACCAAGTAATGTTATATGAGTATTTCTCACGTATTAATGGTAAGTTAACCCCGAAACACCTGTATATAAAAAAACAAGCAGTGCTGTCAAAATTAACACATTATCATGGATTAATCCATCTTCATGATTCATCTGATTAAAAATGTTAACATAATACACTTTTTTTAAATATATATTTTGGATATTTTATCACATTTTTGAGAAGAGTTTTCAGAAGAGTTTTAGAATGTTTTGGGTTTTTCATTACTTTTTTTCCTAGGTTATTCATTTATTTGAGAATTTTAGTGGATTTTAGCATGTTTTGTATATTTTTTTCTCTGCATTTTTTGTATTTATTTACGTATTTTATGGGAAAATCAAAACCAAAGAAGAAAGCCAGAGACAAAACCGTTGTGTTTTAATCATGATTAATTGAATTTAATATGTGATTAATATGATTAAAATTATTAATCATTTGACAAGCCGAAAACAAAATAAATGATAAATTAAATGGAGATAATCAATTTGACTATATCACATTGATTATCTCCATTTAATTTATCATTTACTTAGTTTTAGGCCTGTCAAATGATTAGTCATTTTAATTTGACTAAAGCACATACAATGTATTTTTTGTTTGTTGCATATTTTCAACAAACAAATATCACAAAGTACTAGGGTGATGGGATAGGTGTAAAGGGGGAGGGCAAATTGGAATTAAGCCATTAAGTGTGATACATACATAAAATGTACGACAGACACTGATATGATACTTTACACACTGGTCTACCATTAGTCTGAGTCGACCATTTTGAAACCTCTAGTCTGAAGTTTTGTGTTGATTTTTTTTTTTTTTTAGCACTGAAAAGACAAAACACCAGAGCTGAGGAAGTGCTAGTATTAATTGTCCACACTAATGCTAATGCTAATGCTAATGCTAATGCTAAAAGACATTGGTGAAGTGAAAAACTATATTACAAAAAATGTTGGAATTTGTAATTTCTCAACTACAACATTTCAGGAAGTCAAAAAAATGTTTGACATGTAACCCAGAGTGACCCCCGTGACCCTAGTGAGGATAAAGCGGGTTCAGATGATGAGATGACGAATAATAATAAATATAACAAATAAAATAAATAAATGTATTTATTTATTAATTAATGAAAAATAAATAAAACAATTTAAAACGATGTAAAAAAATAGGTAAATTATATTAAAAAAAGAACATTATATATATATATATATATATATATATATATATATATATATATATATATATATATCCCTCTTCCATCACACTTGGAAACCATTACATTATTATCAGGGTTTTGAAGAGCTGATCAATAATTGAACTAGGTGTGATAGAAAAGGGAAATATCTAAAACATGGAGGACACTGGGCCATGAGAACTGGATTTGAGAAGCACTGATCTAAACAAATGCTAATGCCATGGTATTAACACTGGTGCTAAAATAAACTGCATCAAAGAATTTGTGCATTAAAGTTGCCATTTGCTATTTGTCAGCTGCAGTCAAAAAGTAAGAGCTTCACTAGAGCTTTCTGTCATGAAAAAAAAAAATGCTCCCATTCAATAAACACAAGCTCCAGGAGTCCAAATTTGCAGGCAAGCTTTCTGTTAGCTGTAAAATAATCATAATTATTACAGGGTCCAAACAAATGAGAACAGCATGACTAAGGGAAAAACATGACTTCCTAAATTAGTTTGAAGGAGGTCAGTTGGAGCTAGACTATAGTGGTCATCAGTGGGATTAAACTTTAAGATACTTGGCTTCAATTATTGCGGTATGAGTTTTCTTTTTTTTTTTTTCTCTCTCAAACTAACCTTAAAATGTCAAGTATGCATAGCCCCTCTGGTTTTATGTCATTAAAAATGCTCACTATTATGTTTCCTTTGCGGTACAAAAGCCTAATGCAAGTAAACATCAGCATAATCCACACAGATAGACCATGTTATAATTTAATGAAATGCTATGGAGAGCCAAGAAGAACTGCTCTGACTAAAACACTGCAAATAGTTAACACATGTTTTTTTCACACACACTAATCCCCCCCGTCAATACCCCAACAATGGTTTGACCCCCTGCTTCTGTATGCTCCCCGTAATTTGCCAACATGCGATAAGTTGAGACAGCTGAGTTTTCCTTTTTAAAGGGCCCATTAAAGAAAGCCAGCAGCAATGTGAGCATACAAATGAAGCAGTAAAGGCCTTTTTCTCTGACATCATATTAGCTCTCCAACATCCTGCTTGAAGTAAACAAGAATTTTAATTAGCATTTGTTTGGTTACCAACATGAACCACTGAACAGCGTTATGTGAATCACAGAGGATCAAGAAGAGTGGGAAGAATGTTGCTTGCATCCATATGTAAAGTTGTACAGTTTTCCATGTTGGATGGGGTGTCTGTTTCTTATATTATATTTAAACATGTTATTTCCAAAATAACATGTCAAGGCAAAATATTTCAAACAATTACTGATTTGAAATAGTTTTAAATGGTTTTGGTAATGAAAACCTTACATGCCATGTAAATCACACACAATATGTCAATATGAGATATTGTGCTGTTCTGTTTACATGAAAGCATTGATTCACTGATTGCACCTATTCCTTTTCCTTTACAGTACACTAATAACTATGATTATGGTGAGTTCTATGACTACAGTGAAGGAGAGTTAACCACTGATACTCCTCCAACTGAAGCACCCAAGACTGAGGTAACATCCACTAACAAACTGCTGTAGTCAATGAAAATGGTTGTGGAAAAACACTTTTATTTCAGTCTTCACTCTTATTCCTTCTTCATTTGTTTCTATTTATGTCTTTGTTGTGGTTACCAGCATGTTTTTTGATGATGTTAAGCTAACTTAGCATTGATATGATAATACTTTGATGTTGCTAGCGCCTCACAAAAAGTCTTGACAAAAACATCTAACAAACTGATGTAACAAATGAAAATGGTTGGGGAAAAAGCACTTACATCTAAAACTTTTTACTTCTTTATAAGTTTTATATTTTAATTTTCTATCTTATTCCTTGCATATTTATTTTTAATCCTTTTTTTTTAGCGAGTAGCGATGGCATGTGTATGCTAATGCTAAGCTAACTTAGCGTTGATTTTAGTAAATGAAAATGGTTGAGGGAAAACATTTAATGTGATTAATTCACTGAATAAATGTCTTTACTTCATGTTTCTACCATTAAAATGTATATTTTCAACCTCATTCATTTATTTATTTATTCATTCATTTGTATACGTTTGACAGGTTTTTGCTGATGCTAAGCTAATGTGACATATGACAATTCTTTGGTGTTGCTACCATAGCTCCTGACAAAAAAGTCTTGACAAAAATATTAAAAAAAATAAAATATGCCCTATTTTTGTTTAGTGAGACAGTATGGACCAATATTTTTTCAAATTATTATCATCATTACACTGGAAAAATACCTATCTAAAAAAGAAGTTAAAAAAAAAATCCAAGATATTTTTGCTTGAATAAAAAAAAAAGCCAATGGAACAAGTGCAAATCATCTTGGTACAAATTCTTGAAACATGATTTTCCAGATCTTCTGTAAAAATGGTCTACTAACAGTTGTTATGATAAAGTGTTAGCATCACAACAACTGTGGCCTATCTGTATTATGTGCAGTAACATTTAGTGTCGTCAACTGTTATGTCTTATTTAGCTATTTTTATTTTAAATAGTATTTAGTAAAATTGCAGTTTCTGACTCCTGCAAATGTTGATAGACCTCAGTGAAGTTGGTGGAGTCGATGTTATTCTGTAAACTGGGTGTGTACCGACATCAGAGAATGGAGGTTAGACATTGTTATTGTGTCAAAATCATGGATGTTAGTATCTGAAACAGCTGTTTGCTTAGATATGGTTTTAACTAGCACCAACAAATCACCCAGCACAGCAGATATTACAACACAAAGACAAGTAAGCATAAAAATATGCAGCAATCTGACATGTTCAACATTTAAAACATGACAACTTAACCACTTACAAGTAAAGTATTTTCTTGCAGATTTTATGTCATAGAACAAAATGTTAAGTACTTGTTTTCAAGACTTTATTCTGGAACACTCTGGTAAGTTTATACTGTATATATTATACAGGAAATGTGTTACTATGTTGTAATATGTAATATTTTATGTATTTTTTGTAGACAAATGTGGGTGGTGACTACTACACTGGTGAGTATGACTACACCACAGTGGATGGAAGTCAGCCTGAAACCCCCACAGAGACTGGAGCACAAGGCCAGGTAAGATAACAGCAGCCTTAATAAACTCAAATATCAACTATTTATTTTTTAACGGGTTTGGTCTCAAGACTGCTGTTTGGTATTAAGCCTTTAAGTGCTAAAGTCACAATATTGTGATACGCAACATGAGTTAATAAAATACTTTTTGAAATATTCATATAAATATAGAATATTTTTTAAAAAAAACAACAACTTTAAAATAAACTGGAGTTTAAAGGATTAAAAAAAAATCACTCTCATGCTTTCACTGGCAAAAAAATCTAAATCTTACCAAGTGTACTTTTAAAATTTTTGTCAAAACATCCTTTAACATTTAAATGAGACATAATCACCTAAAGACTAACTTTTCAGTGAGATAAAATAACTAATTTTAGATAACAGATCTGGATACATCTTATTTCAAGAAATATTACCAAAATCACACACACACACACATATATATATATATATATATATATATATATATATATATATATATATATGTGTGTGTGTGTGTGTGTGTATGTATATATATATAAAATGTCTTTCAATAAGATTTTCAAGATTTATTGTCTAAATCAGGCATGGACAAATTATTCCACAAAGGGTACTGTAGGTTTTTGTTCCAACCAACCAAGAGTTCACAGTTTGACCAATCAACTCTCTGAAGGCAGAGATCAGTTGATTAATTGAATCAAGTCTGGTGTGCTGCTGCTTGGTTGGAACAAAAACCTGCAGCTACACCAGCCATTTGGGAATGGTTTGCCCATACCTGGCCTAAAGGAAAAGTTCTTAAATCTCACTGAAAAGTTACTCTTTGAACTTATTTAAAGTGTGATTAGATATTTTAACTTGAAATGACAAAAATACACAGATTTAGATTTTGATGTATAAACAATGTTTTTTTTAACTAGCCCTGCCTGCAACTCGGACCGCAAGAAATATATTTGAAAAGGACACACGCCAATGGTCTTTATGAACATCAAATGACCTTACCCACATACCTGCATTTATTTCTGTGTTAAAATCCGATGTCATTGCTTGTCAGTTAATATGTTTTGTCCTGCTTCATCATTCAAAAGTTATCAACGCGCAGGTTCTAAACTGGTGGTCGACAACCTGTGACACCGAAAGAGACATTTGAACCCGGTTTCCACAGAAAAGAAAACACTGGGAGCCACTCATCATCTTTAAAAATCTCAGTGAATGTGTCCCAAACCTTATTTTTTTGGTTGTATATTTATGGAGCTTCCACTCTCCCAACTTTATTTTCTCTTTTGCCTCCTCATACCGTAGGATACTTCCTACGTTGTACGTCACCTTCATGGAAATTCAGTTAATTAAGCGTATTTATTGATGATAGAAAATTGTACTTAATATTTAAATTACAATGGTTTACCAGGTTATTTTAATGTTTATTTCAAATGACAAATTACCCAATCGACCGCAACCCGAATATCATTAAAAATATTTTTCAATGACCGCGGGTGACCTCTCATTTCGGGTCAGCCCGCATATCACTGGTAAACACACATTGGTTTTAACAATTTAAACTGTGCCATTCCCAGTTAAATAATACCATAATCATGTGAAACACTGTACTTCCATATCATTAGAAACACATGCTAACAGATTTATAGAATTCTTGGGTTTGCAACCATTCTGTCTTTTAATTTAGACATTTCTGATTTCATTATTATAATGAAATTACAAAAATTCTGCCCACAGGGTTGTTTTAAAGTTGCCTTTTGGGGTTTTCTCTGTGCGTTAATGACTTTAATAAATAGATTCGTCTTCCTAAATTTCTGGTTTAGATGAAAATTCAATAAAACTGTTCTATATTTAAAACAATTAAGCATAAACAAAAAAATCTGAAAGATATTTTCTTCTTCTTTGGAGGTTGAAACCCAGTAAGGTCTCCTAAAGATCAAACTATTTTTCTTCCTCCTTGATTTCTATGAGAAACTGCCTCCATCAAAAGGAGTCTGGATAAAGGCAGGAAAACTTTTGTCATTTAATGAACCATAACCAATGGAAAATCAGTGGACAGACGCATCCCTGCTGTTCCTGCCATATCCTGAATTTGGCAGATCCTGTCGTAATTTGTGCTAAACCATCACATAAAACACAACATAATGAGGAACATTTGGGGGTTAAACTGAAACAATACTGCTGTTTGCTCTGTCAGCCAAATGTCTACCAATTGTATTGTGATGTACCTTGAGGTGAATAACACAGCTTCAGTCAGTTTGAGACATTACATTCATTAAAAGAGACAGAGCAGAGGGTTAACCACGGAAACTAAACATATGGGGCAACATATTGGATCACTTGTCTGATTACCGAGGATCAAGATGCACAAGACAACTATGTAGACAATGTCAAAGGGTCATTTTCCCCACGGACTTAACACAATAACATGATACTGTTGCTGGAAGTTTTTTGACAGTAATACTGTTATACTACTACATATGTGATACTTGGCCTTTATTGTTTGCATTTGCCTCATTTTATCAAGGCTGGTAAGAACTGGCGCACATTGTTCAACGTACAAACTCATTAAGTCTCACATAATTATAGCTTTAGAGTTTTATATTAGGTCCCCAGTTGTGAGAAATCTCATTATGAAGTGGCTGGAGAGTGGGCTTGAATCTAGAAGTTGACTGGTGGCTTAAAGGTTAAAGGTTTATGCCAACTGCATCTACATATCAAATAGATGACCTAATTGAAGAACATGGAAGAACTCCTCTGTTACTTCTGATTTAACATACTGGTGATCTATCCTGGTTGTTTTAGATTACACTAAGATACCATGATGTGACCAACTATTTTTCCAAGTTTTCCTTCTTTGTTTTTTTAGCAGACCATTTCCACTCACAAAAACTGCTTGTAAAAATGTGCCTGGATATGGCGCATTTAACCATGATGCTTCTCAACAAGCTAAGCACCACCTGATTTGCAAGGTGCTGCTTGTAAATCAACATGCAACTGGATATTATATGGCCTCTGTTCCTCCTCAAATTTTGCATTAACACAGACAAGTCATGGTATTCCTACCTTTGAGACACATAATTCTACAGCTTATAAAGATCATGCTTTATTCTCCATTTCTTGTCAAGCAGGAGTTCTTGAGAAAATGTTTGTGTTAAGAGTTGTAGCTTATTTGACCTTAATATTTAACATCATGGCAGAGTGCCAGGGTGTGAGGGTCAGACTTTAATTTTACAGCATGAATATATTTCAATATTGTGTTTATATGTAACATGGCTTGGCAATCACATTACAACCTCAATGTGATTTATTGTTAAAATTAATAATGGTGCTTTGTTAAACAAACATATGGGGCGTTTCACCCCATATGTTGACTTTTGGATGCTTCGTGCAACTAAATTGAAAATCCTTTGGGATATTTCATTTAGTTGACATTTTGGCTGGTGTTAAGTAAAATATTTAATACTGTGATTTGTTATAAAACATGTGAAAGTTTATTTTCACATGGCTGCATTTCACTAACCAAACCTCCATGTTCTTCCCATTCTTGACACCCTGTGTTGCCTCTTTACGATGCCTGGATTGATCTCAGACCTACGAAGAAGAAATAGTGGATGATTACATCACGGGTGTGGAACAGGTTGGGGCAGACCCTACTGTTGCTGTGGAAACTGCTGCCCCTGTGGACCCCAAAGAGAAGGCGGATCCTACCAGTGAAATCTATGAGTTTAAGGAATATGACTTGAAGAATTATGACAACAAAGAGTTTGTAGAGAAGGCGTACGAATACGGCAATTATGATGATTATGGCACCACTGATGGAAAGCCTACATCTGCAACTTACGAGGAAGAGTTTGGGCCTGGTGTTCCAGCGGAGACAGACATCAGAGAGAGCAGTGTAAGTGGATGTGTGGTGGGGACTAGCATCAGGAGGGGGATGTTATTGAGGTTGTGGTCAGGAATGTGGAAAGATGGAGAAGATGCTGGTGGCATTTGTTTGATGGTGTTTGCGGTGCCTTTTTGTTTGTTGTTTCCAATGGTATCGGGTTATAGCTGGGAGCATTCTGCACACACGAGCCAAACACACACCGGTGAGCACAAACAACACACCTTCTCTGCCAGATAAACAGATGTCAACCCAGCTGTCAGCGTAGGCACACCCTCCATAACCTCATGACCTCAGTGACCTCTGCTGTTTATTAAAGACAGGATCCTCTTGAGTTATCCTTCCATTGATCTGTGTCACAAACCTAATAAAACTACCTCCTGGAATTTTTTTCCCCCCACGAAATCCATTTAAACCATTGCTAAAACCAGAGAGAAATATATGTGAGGCTGTGTCTGTCATGGCAAGAATCCAGCTCCCTTCCTTGCCTCAAGATCTTGATACTCGGAGGCAGGAAGTAACATGGCCCCCATATGGATGTTGGCTTGAGATCTGTCTGCTCTGGATTAATCTCTACCACTGTATTAGTATTCTTTATTCTACAATTTTAGGACACTAAAGCCTTCTTCATGAAATTCCCAAAAACAGTTTCCTCTTCAGGCTAAGCAGTACAATTTAGTGGTTGGTGAACACTCTGTTGTAGGTGGTTGGTGAATTCTTCTCATATGAAGTCACTGTATGGATAGTGTCAGGTAACGACCCCTCCATTTGTGCACAGTTGGGGTCTTTTCTTCTTTTTTTTTTTTCCTTTTTTCCAGTCACTGGTTTAATAAATAAGAGTCAGACCAAAGTTTAAATTATAGCTTTTTGTAGAATTATTCTTGAGGTTTGTTTTTCCAGCAGGCAGGAAAAAAATCTAATTTTTGCTTCATAAGCTACCTTAATCTTTTTATACATGCACAAGACTACTCAGCACTCTAAAAAGTTTTTTGAGCAGTTTCATTAGTATTTTCAGTAATCTGTGTAAAAACCGTTGAGGAGTAAGACACATTAAGGAATGGAATGTGATGTTTGTTGGAACCATTTTTCTATTAAACTAAAGATGTTTTACTTTAAAGATAACTTCACTTGTTTTCAAATGCCTGTAGGTTGGTGGAAGTTACCTGGGAGAAAAAGGAGAGAAGGGTGAACCTGCTGTCATTGAGCCAGTAAGTAAAATATATGCACTTAAATTCCAGGTGAACCATATATTTACATACAGGTAAGTATAAGAATATACATAGTCAACAATAAATAAGCTATCTGTAAGTCAATTCCAAGCTAACCCTAAGTAAGCTAACTTCTGGATACTAAAAGACATGATTAGGCTGAGGATCTTTGTGGTTCTGCTAAGACTTAACTAATATTAACTTATTAGCATTAGCTGGAAATTGAATTGGTAAGTAAAATCATTAGCTCCCTGGATACCAAAAGGCAGGGTTTGGTTGTTTTTCAGGGACTTCTTGTGTATATTTGTGTTTTCTATTTAATCCGGGTACATCCCAGATAAAATAGCAACTGGCTTTAGTTATATTGTCTTGCTTGTTGTCTATACAGCATTAAACATAGGAAGTTGTACTCTGTCTGGATTTGGTGTAACTAATGTTATTACAGTAGTCATACAGTACATGCCCAGTTTACACACTCAGGTGTGACGCACAGCATGGTTAGCTAGCACCTCCACCCTCACCTTTAATTTATTTTTTTCTTGCACTGGAGCCACTTTACAAATTAAGCACTGCTTATTAGCATTAGCTGACAATTGAGCTAATAAGTAAAATATTAATATTAGTATCTTTATATCTGTCTATGTCTATCTGCTACCTGTCAGATGTTAAGAGGCTAACATTAGCTTAAGTTTTTCACCTAGCACAACCAACAGTTTCAAACTTGAGGTTATTGTTAGGTTATACTTCCTCCTCCTTTTTAACCATGTAAAATTCAGACTTCAATTTACTTCTTCATTCTGTTCAGTTAAATGTTTTTGTTTTATTCTTATTTTGGCTTGTTTTGTTTTATTTGTTGATTTGCATGTTGTAAATAATAATAATAATAATAATAATAATAATAATAATAATAATAATAATAATAATAATAAATATACTAATTTACAACAGCTGAAAAAGGCTCTGAACCAATGTTTTTCATATTTTGTTTGGAACAGGGTTCATGCTGTAATGTTTTAATACTTTCTAAAAAGCAGCCATCTCTCATTTCATTTTCAGTCCAAATGACTTTTCGGTTTTGTATATTTGTTTACTCAAGTGTTAAGGTTTTCTTCACGACTAATGATATATTTCATCTTTGGCCTAATTACTACAGAGAAAACAACCACTGTCTACACAAAATACCACAGTACATATGTTCTTTCAAGAACCATCCTATACAATTTACCACTAGGCTAAACACTGACTGAAATAGCAGCTTCAGTTAAAGTCTCCCCTCCCATACCATCATTGCCACCACGGCTTCTCATCCAAATCTTTGACCACACATGCACACATTATACAAAACTGCATCAGTATTGTTAGTCTCTTTAGGTTGTCACTACAAGTCAACTAAACAAAAATCACTGACTGGCTCTCACTCTTCATTTCATGTGGATTTATAGGCTGCCCTATAATGCTACTGTATCCTCTTTTTACTTTTCCAGGGGATGCTTATAGAAGGACCCCAAGGAGCCCCCGGCCAAGGAGTGAGTATCACGTTCTCCCACACTCCTGTCTGCCTTTCACAGATGGAGAACAGCTAAAGAGGGAAAAAATGTCTTTATGGAAAGAGCGTCAGCCCTGATCGCCAGTGAAGCTTGAGCTGGGAGAGACAGTGAAAGTGTGCATGTGTGCACGCAAGTGTGTACATAAGAGTCTGTGTATGCGTGAGTGCAGGAAATAGGGGAAAAGGGGGTGGGGGGCTATATTATTTTGAGACTTAGTTCTTTTTGAACCCATGTCTGTGTTTCTGTCTATGTTGGCCTATGTATGTGAAGTGCTGGATAGACTGACTGTGGTGGGAACGTTGGTTAACAGCGGTATTTTAGGATATTATATGCTAAGTATATGTGTGCATGTGTTTTCAGGGTCTTCCTGGTACCCCAGGACTGCAGGGTCCCCCAGGTCCCGCAGGAGATCCTGGTGAGAGGGTAAGTGAAGCCTGAGAGCTGATGACAGCTGTTTCTTACCTGTTCTTTGTTCATCATGAGCCTTGAATTTTATTGTTGTACCTCTAAGGTTCAATTACAAAAACATAAGCACAGCAATAACTTAACATCAATCATCAAACATTCTAGATATGTTACAAAAAAATACCCCAAATACAATTTGCCCCATATTTCCAATCCTAATTGAAACAAATATAATGAAATACCATTTTTATCCACAACGATTTATCTCACTTGTGGAATTATGAGGGACAGCACACATATATTTAAACACGGCTGCTGTCTTTTCTTTTATGGGAAAGCTGCAAAGTACAGTCTCAATGCCATGGAATGAATAATAAAATTGGGCACAGCTTGCTCCTGCAGCACAAGGGGGATTAGCACAGAGTGGCACAAATACATGAGATATGCCCATAAATTGTCAATATACCCACAATGAAAAGCAGTGAGTCACAGATGTGATGATATGAAGTTAAAGGAGTTTATTGTTGAATCTGTTGATGGCTAAACTTTCTCAAACCTATTTTCCCAGACCTGTGGGATCCTACTCTTTTTTTTTTTTGATAGATTAGATGATGCAGAATATGTGCCTGTCGTTTCCAGAAAGATGAATCTCAGCTCGCTTTCCCAAAAGTAGAACCTTTCCTGCTCATCCACCCCCACCCTTCTTTCATCGCCTGTTTAGCACATCAGTTCTGTCTGGATTTTAACCCTTAAATCACCACCACCCAGAAGAGTAAAATTCAATAACCAGAGTTTAATTTTCCAGTATAACCAGCAAATTTCTCCAGTACAGAGGCATATTGTTCCACTCGTCCAGTGTCATCACAAAATATTTAGTTGATGCAATGTTTCTGCCTCTTCTTTTTCATTTCCTCCCATGAGAAAATGTCCTGGTGATGATTGACAGGCATATTAAAACGACTCAGTTGTGTAGTTTTGTGGTTTTCCTTTACGTATGTAGGATCTGACTGAACGTTTGATCGCCCCTTTTCTCCTGATCCCAGTCCCTCTCTCTCTCTCTCTCTCTCTCTCTCTCTCTCTCTCTCTCTCTCTCTCTCTCTCTCTCTCTCTCTCTCTCTCTCTCTCTCTCTCTCTCTCTGTCTCTCTCTCTCTGTTGCTTTGGGACTTCTCTTTCCCAATCATGTATGCCTGTCATTAACACTCGACGCTGCTACTATAACAGCAGTGGATGGAGAGTATTTACCACCTTTGGGAAAAGACAGATGGCAACACATGGCATCTATTTGAGCCGGCAGCCTAGAATTGTTGCACGTGACAAGACTGTTGAAGGCATTCTGCCTTCTGTTAGTGGAGCTTAGGCCTGATCTTGATTATTTGGAGTTGTTTTTGTCTTTATTTCATCAAAATCTAGTCGCTATTTTAATTAAAATGTATGAGCAGCCATATTTATACACATTTAGTCAGTCTGTCAGTAAGAAAAACACACTATGAATTTTTTAGATCTCAGATATCAATCACAGGAAATACTCAGTTGGAATAATTCTGCTATCGCTGATTCATGTACTGTAGCATTCTCCTCTCAACTAACTACAACCTCCAGTTGTGCCTTCCTCCATCTATACCTTCTCTTTTCCTGTGCTCAGTGCCACCCAAGTAGAGTGTGATTCATTAAACAAAATCCAAAGGAGTCAAACAATCCAGAGAAAAACTGTGATTTAAGCCAAGCGTATGTGCTGGCACAGTGCAGACAAAACTAGCATCCAGACAAAGAAGCAGTTTTTTGGCATTTATTTAAAAGTAAAATAAGTGATACTGACTGGAACTACAAGGCGAGAGAGAAAGAGATTAACATGCACAAGGAGCACTGCACATTGAAGTATTCAGTATGTGACTCAACCAGTCACTTATCAGATATGTCTATGTCCTATCACCTTCAATGACCCTCTGTCTTTAAATCTGTAAAACACTAAGTCATGCTTTTATTTTAAAACGCCTTTTTTAATGTGGAAAATTTTACATTTTGT
Source organism: Siphamia tubifer (assembly GCA_020466265.1). Taxonomy (NCBI): domain Eukaryota; kingdom Metazoa; phylum Chordata; class Actinopteri; order Kurtiformes; family Apogonidae; genus Siphamia; species Siphamia tubifer. Next base: position 40,678,872 of record CM035799.1, on the reverse strand, counting down.
TCAAAAGGTCTGACAGGAAATCTAATATTCACCAGTTCAAGAATGCAATGGAACTTGACTTTGGAAAACTACAAATAGTGAAATCAAAAGGCTGTCTGAGGGTTTAAGGCCATCTGCATTGTTTTAGAACACTTTTTTTTTTCTTTAAAAATGTACTGACACCATTTCCCTTTTTCTGTTTCTTGTTTTGTGTTAATAATGTAATTGTTTTAGTATATAACTGTTATATGATGGAATACATATTTTTAAAAGGGAAAAAAAACTGTGCAACACTTCCAGTTACACCAGGATAGTCATATTATCATTGATATAAACATACTGTAGTAAATTTAGCATGATAGCATTAGTTTACCTTAAAGGACACCTGACTGCATGTTCAGGTTTTCTGTATGGACAAAGATGCAAAATACAGCTGTTGGCTGACAAAGCACGGCTTCAAACTGACAATGAACAGCTGAACCTGACAAACAGCAGCTGTAGCTCATGTTAATGTTCAGATGGACAAAGTAAAGTATAGATGGATGAAAGTTAAGTCAAGTTTGACAACATTGATATAAGCCTGATACATAAAAAGTGACAAGATTTTGCATTGTTGGCGTTATTAGCAGGATAATTTGTCTTTTTTCCAGAAAATTTATTTATGAAAAAGGTGGTTATTTTCATCATAGCTTTGCATTATAGCCTCACAGTTTTAGTTCTATTATGCACTTGTGGATCTTTTGCAGGCACTGTTTAATGAAAATACATGCCCTGTCTTTGCCCATGATTTTCTGAAGTGGGATTAGTCAATTATCTGTTGGGCATAAGCAACAGCAGTACAGTCTACACAACACCTTCTTACTGAATGTATTCTTATAGATAGCGAAGGTTTGCTGTGTGCAGATTAGTCACTTGTGTTTTCTGCTGTGTTGCTTGTGTTATCAGTTTATTTTCTTGTTTTCAATTTGTGGTCTTCCCAGAGGGCATTATAGACAAAGTAGTTGAATTAATATTTTATCTCATGAAAGTATGAATGTGTTGCCTAATTACAGCACAAACAGGTTGCCTAATGGCATCAAAGAAACTTCCTTTATTTCTAATAATACAGTGTAGAGTCGGGGCTGGAGGCTGTTTATCCAGTAACTTACCTCCAGGACGTTGAATCATTTTTAGGTTGTGTCATATTGCACAAACAGAATGGGTTATAACGTTTCTATTTTGAGATGTAACAACTTTCTTCCCTGGCTCCCCAGGGTCCTCCTGGTCGCCCTGGTCTTCCTGGTTCTGACGGTGTCCCTGGGCCTCCAGGTACCATTCTGATGCTTCCAGTAAGTCCCACCCAGCTGTCTGTGTATCTGTCCGTCTGTCTGTATGCCTTCCCTCATATTGTGCACCTTTCATCTTAAGCACTAGCCCATGACCTGACTTCATTTAATACGTTCACCTCATAGCATCACTAGTAGGTCAAAGCATCTCAACCGTATTTTCTTTGGGTTACAAATCACTTACCTTGTAAATGTCAGACGGTGCGATGGAGTGGAACCAGTGACTAAGGCCTTGAAAGGCCTGGTGACACATATGTGTGTGTGTGGGTAGATGTACGGACGTGAGGGAAAGCCTGGAGTTGTGTGTTAGTTTTCCAGTTTGTGCATGTGTGTGTGTGTGCTTGTATTCCTATCTTTATGGGGACATTACAGTCACACTATGGTGAGGGTTAAATATAAATAAAGGTCCCCACTAGTAAAATAGAAATGATGGGGGTCTATAAATACATTAGTTTTTTTTTTTCTGAAGTCCTCATAAAGCATGGGGGAAACGGGTGCAAAATGACACATGCATTTTTTTAAAGGTTCTGTTTACTTTTTTAAAAAGTATTTATTTTTATTAATTTATTAATTGATTTTTTATTAAATTAATTAATAGTTTTTTTAATTCATTCCTTTCTATTTATTTATTTAACATTTTTTATTATTAGTTTTTTTATTGTGTATATATATATATATATATATATATATATATATATATATATATATATATATATATATATATATATATATATATATATATATATATATATATATATATATATACATATATATATATATGGGTTTACATTCACTACCCAATGGCTACTTGATTACAAACTTGGTCCTCATGAGACTTATAAATGAGTGTGTGTGTGTGTGTGTGTGTGTGTGTGTGTGTGTGTGTGTGTGTGTGTGTGTGTGTGTGTGTGTGTGTGTGTGTGGACACATGTTGACAGCTTTACAAGTTTAACTAAACCCAGCAGAGGTTTGAATACACTCACTAGGGGAGGCCATTTGATGTGTCACTGTGTAAAACAGGACAAGTCAGTTTGTTTTTAATTGTTTGTCTTTTGTTTTTGTGTCTGACAGTTCCGTGCAGGCGGGGAGGCTCACAAAGGACCTGTGGTTACAGCCCAGGAAGCTCAAGCTCAGGCTATTCTCTCACAAGCCAGAGTAAGTTTGACTGTGACAAGAGTGGAATATGTTTGTTTCTTTTTGTTTTTTCAGACTCTCTGTGTCTCTACTTAATGTAATAATGTAAATAATGTAACAGTAATATTTAAAGGAGTGGTTATATTTATATCCCTGATAATGGTTTTACCTGAATACCACTGCCACCAGATATCCTCCATGTGAGTGTGATAACTATAACAGATTTGGTTTGATTTCTTATCCCTTGATAACCAGCATGAGGAACTCCTGGTGCAGTATTATACTTTAAGGCTGAATCTCATTTCACCCCTTACCCTTTCCCCTCTCTTTTGCACGTCCATGTGTAGGGGTAGGGGTGTTTAAGTTCACATTAAGGCAGAGGCGTAGGGGGGAGGGGAAGGGCTTTATACCCCTTTGAATAGAGATTTTCCAGAGGCAGACTCCAAATGCAGGGGTACGAGAAATTTCCCAGAATACAATGCGAATCCTATTAAAAATGGCGGCATCTACAAAAGAAGTACACAAATGTAGTATTTTTGCTGTAATTAATTGTTTTTAAGTTGTGATAACTGTTGTATTGTAGAAAGTTTGACATTGTCACAATGTGTTATAGTAATTTTCTCAATAAAACGGACATGAAAAAAAAATAGCTTTTTATGTAAACGTGGAGTAATCGATCGATGCATAGCACTTCTCCGATTTGATACAGATATTGATGAAAATATCAGCATATTCCAGGAGAACGCGACAACTATAGCAGCAGACATGTCTGTTTACTTCTGGTTAAAGCTGTCGTTTTTGGTTACGTAACAACTGGTGGAGTGAACTGATGACATAGGTGTCCCAATTCATAGGGGTTGCTTTTCAAGCCCTACCTCTTATAGCTCCATTTGAAGGGGTAAGGGGTTGGGGTAGGGGTAGGGCTAAGGGGTGAAATGGGATTCAGCCGAAGTCATCCAGATGAGGGCAATTTAATTGATAATTAGTTTTTTGGACACACATCAAGCAATAACACTATCCAACAAAATATTATGAAATATTTTTTACAGCTATGTTTTGGTGTCAATTCTGGACTGTAGAATTCAAATTTAATATCTGTTTTAAGATTCAACATGTCGACTTTTTGTGAAAATCTGTTTAGTTTTCACAATATATAATACAATACATATCTACTAATATACAGGCTAGCATACGATAGCAAATAATAAGTGGAAACAAACAGAAGTGAATCCAATATTAGTTGATAAATCTTTAATTTTGCTGGATCTTCTATGGCTGGAAGTCTGAATCAGACCCAAGACTCCAGCAGTCGTTCAGCAGTAACACTGATGTAGGCTTTCCTTCTATCGTGGTTCGTGTTCATCCTACACATCCGACGGATTTTCACAAAAGAAAAAAAAATCTATGTCAGAGTCGAGGAAATACAGTTTTCAGGACATATTGCAATCAAGTTTACATGAAATGTATGAACACAAATTCAAAATTTTCTCAAAATCTGCCTGTATAGGGCTAAAAAAACGGCATTTTTGAAGTCATCATCAAATTCTGTTTCAGATACATGTGTCATATGATATTTAAAAAAATATTTGAAGTCCACTGTAATAGGCAGATTGAGGTAAAATTTGGTTTATATTGATCCTCTTATAAATGTCCACTTTCTAGCTACCATCCAGAGTTCATGTCATGTCATTTTCATTCACTCAGTGGAGTTTTGTGGGGAAAATTGGTTCTCTGACCATTTTTCTGCCACTATCAGCTCCGCGTAGGTTACATTGAGTTCATATCAATTGTAGAACAATTATTATTGATATATTTATCTTTAGCAGAACACTAGGGGGATTTGGGGACATAGCCAAGCTGTCGGCCCCTGACGGTGTAAGCCTCATTAATACAACATTCTGTGGTCCAAAAGACGTTTTCTACAGACTGCACTTAAGTATGACTGTTCACATGACCCACATATCCTATAAGTACTCTTAATTCCAAAATATGGACCTGGAACTCGGGTTGTATATAATGTTAGGTAGTACATAAAGCCACAGCAGATGTTCACACCACGCAGGGGTCTCAATAACCATAGAGCTGTTGAGAAACCGGGCTAAATGTGTGGCTTTAGGGAAGGTGTGATACAGCAGAACACATGGAGATCATTACATGTTGCAAAAACTCTGAAAATTCACACATTCACAGCATTCTATGGGGCTGGAAGGCTGACAAGTCTGGTGTTAGGTCATGTCTACGAAGCACTTGTTACGAAGAGAGAGAGAGAGTTTTAAGTTCTTAAAAATAAGACTAGATCAGGCTCTTTTAAACATTTTTATTTCATACACTTTTTGTTAAATTCAGCAGGTATCTTCTCATAGTCTGAACACTGCCTGGAATACGTGGTAGTCTGTGTAGTCTCGTGTTTGTTAACATCCTGGCTTCTTAAATGACAAAAAAGCAAAATAGCTCCAGCTAATCCGCACATTTTTATTCCGGCCAATCAGCCACAGGGGACATTCATCCATGAATTTAGGGGCAGACCCTCTGAAGGAGCTGTGAATGGAGGGATCTGTTTATTTGTCCTCTGAGTTCACATTTCAACTGCCTTTATGAGGAATAGCTTACTCCAACTTGAACCCTTATAGGGAACTCATTGAAATACTCTCTAATCAAAATTTCAACTGGATATTGTCATCTACCTTTTCATCGGTTGCCATCAGTCTCCCTCCTGTCATAAAACATCTAAACATGCAACAAAACAACTATTATAAGGTCATAAAGTGACAAAAATCACTCATATTTACTATTTACAGCTTCAAAATACTTTAAAATCTCTCTGAATCACTATAAAAAAAAACAATATTCTATTTGACCTCACTGCGGTACAGGATTGACCTCATATTTATTGTTTGCGGAAACGACCAAATATAGTCACTTGCTCCATAAAGAGTTAAGCCTTTTGGAATCTGGTCATATTAAATGCATAGTAACAACACAAATGCTTTAACTAGTGTGTGTGATTTGGCTTTAATTTTAGGGAAAGGTATGATTTCATTTTTTGAATTAACAATTTGGTCATCCTGTAATCAGGCTGCAAATATATTCCAGACAGCTATTTTGGCAGTCGCTCTTCATGGTGAACCACGAACAGGAACAAAGACAAGAGTGGTAAACCCGTGAACAACAACAAAGTAAAGTTTGCTCACTGTAAGGTTTCATGCTATATGGAGGTTAGTGAGGCTTTTTATTGATAGTTTTTCATATTAGATGCAGACCAGTCCTGCCCAAGTAGCGCTCAAACCTTCATATTACATTTATTTGGGGCAATTAGTATGATTCTATAAACAACATCTCAATGATGGTCTTGTTCTGGGAATAAATGCTTCTAAATGAAGTATCTGTAATTAGCATCGAGTGAGACAGTTGTCGGAAGATTATTTTACTGGATGTTAATTAATGGTCTGCCTGGACCTTTTTTCTCATTTTAAGTAAAATATCGATATTCGTATCTGTATATCTGTCTGTCTGTCTGCCCGTCGCTACCTGTAGCATGGCGTTTGTTCAAACAATCTATATATTTATCTATCTATCTATCTATCTATCTATCTATCTATCTATCTATCTATCTATCTATCTATCTATCTATCTATCTATCTATCTATCTATCTATCTATCTATCTATCTATCTATCTATCTATCTATCTATCTATCTATCTATCTATCTACCTACCTATCTACCTACCTACCTACCTACCTACCTACCTACCTACCTACCTACCTACCTACCTACCTACCTACCTACCTGTCTGTCTGTGTGTCTGCCTGCCTGTCTGTCTGTCTGTCTGTCTGTATGTATGTATGTATGTATGTATGTATGTATGTATGTATGTATGTATGTATGTCTGTCTGTCTGTCTGTCTGTCTGTCTGTCTGTATGTATGTATGTATGTATGTATGTCTGTCTGTCTGTCTGTCTGTCTGTATGTATGTATGTATGTATGTATGTATGTATGTATGTATGTATGTATGTATGTATGTATGTATGTATGTATGTATGTATGTATGTATGTATGTATGTCTGTCTGTCTGTCTGTCTGTCTGTCTGTCTGTCTGTCTGTCTGCCTGTCTGTCTGTCTGTCTGTATGTATGCCCATCCTTCCGTCCGTCTGTCTTTTGTCATACATCAGTTGCATAGACAGATGTATATGATAACATGACAGGTATTTGTAAAAGTGTCACCAGTGTTTAGTGATCAGTGGTTTCTGTGTGATTTACAGCTGGCTATGAGAGGTTCCCCAGGGCCAACAGGCATGACAGGAAGATCTGGTCCAGTGGTGAGTTTGCTTTAAATCCCCCTGTCTCCTCACAGAAACATATGCACACGATGTATATCTATTTACTGTTCCTTCACCCCACAACTGATGAGAAATGCATTACTTGTGGTTCTTCCTGTGAAAGGCTCAGCTAAATTAACATCAGCCTGGTGTAGATTTTTCTGCTTTCTGAGCCAGGAGATTGTGAAGATTTATACTCCAGAGGGAAAAAAAAGGAACACAAACACAAAATTTAGTATTTGTGTATTTTTTTTTAAATAGGGAGGTCCTGGTGCTCCTGGACTTAAGGGTGACAGTGGTGATTCCGGACCACAGGTAAGAAAAGCTGCTGTTCTTATACATAATAAAACTATCTTCTTTTGCTAAACAATATCCTGGTTATAATATATTACACTGTTTTTTAACTGGTGTATGATAAATATTTTATGTATTTTTATATCCTGTTTTCAATACATTAATAGAAGGGTAACATAGCAAATCATACATTGCTATTTTATTGCATTATATTGATTCAGTCATTTGTATGTTTTTCCTCAAGGGACCCAGAGGTCTTCAGGGTTCAACTGGTCCTCCAGGAAAAGCAGGAAAACGGGTAAGAGCACTTCTCAAACTAACGATTACCTTGCTTTATTGATTAATCGTATCAAAAATGCCATTCACTGTGTTAGAAAAAAGATTCAACTGGTACATTTCTAAAATTTCACGTCAATAAAAAGAAAAAAAAGTCCTCCAAAAGAAGAGCCTGTCTGATTTTAAATGTGGCTTTTTTTCAAAGAACTCATCTGCACCCAATAATGTCCTCTGTGTGTCATGTAAATTCATAAAGTCCTGTTTATTTAACTATAAACTGGTTAGAAAAATGATACCATCGTCCATGTGTTTATTCTTTACACTATCCAAGCTGATTAAATGTTCAAATGGGATTTCCATGTTGCCTGACATGATATTTGTGTGTCCTCCAGGGTCGTAATGGAGCTGATGGTGCTCGTGGAATGCCAGGAGAGGCAGGGCCCAAGGTGAAGTCTAGATGCACTGGATGTGTGTTTAAAAAATGTGAACCATTGTTATTATTTTTATCGACTGATCGACTGTAACTTTTGGTATCGGCTCTGTTTTAGGGTGACCGGGGTTTTGATGGCCTCCCTGGACTTCCTGGAGAGAAAGGACATAGAGTAAGTGAGAACATCAGAGAATGGGCAACATCAGATGGCAAGCTATATTATTAAAGACTGCTGTTCATGGCTAAAAATATGACATCTATGGTCCTCTCTTATTTCCCGTCCCAAACCCCCACTAAGTCACAGACTCCTGTTCTGTACCCTGTTCTCACAGCAGCAGCATCAGGGCTGACTGGTGCTTCAAAGGCCAGCCTCACATCTGCCCTGGTGCTCAGTCCAGTGGTGACAGATATGAATTCTAAACCAATGGAACGCATTCAATGTGGGTGACCCAGTTATAACAAATGGGATGGGATCCAGAACCACTTGGGTTTGCCTGTAACTAGGCATGGAGGCAAAAGGAGGAGTGCTGAGTTTGGTGTTTGTGGAATGTAAGCCGTGTGTTAGAGAGCTGAAAGGGAGAGGACAGAGATCACAGAGGGGTATTTCAAGACAAACTTTCATTCCTTATCCTATACTGAGTAATTACAGGGCCAGCAGAGGTAGGCCAGTCCTTATAGAGCTCTGTAAATAGTGGAAACCATAGGTCCGTGCCAATTGTGGTGATCACGCTCAGATTAAAGACAGCTTTTGTTGCTCTCTTTTCATCCATGTCTATGCTCTCGGAATGTTTGACCCCTATGACCTTTGAAAAAAAAAAGTCAGGATCAGGCTCATAGACTCTTGTGTGACCCCCATCGCTCCCATCCTTTGTTGATCTTCTTTCTCTCTCTCTCTCTCTCTCTCTCCAGGGAGAACTGGGTTCTACAGGTCCTCCAGGACCTCCAGGAGAGGATGGACCAAGAGTGAGTTTGATCCTCTCCAATGTATCCTGTCTCACTCAGCTCATCCAAGATTCATTCCTACAAAATCTGTCTTTCTCTTTGTGTTTTTAAGGGAGAGGATGGTCAGGTTGGACAGAGAGGTGTGGCTGGAGAGAGTGTAAGTACAATATATGTTATATATATATATATATATATATATATATATATATATATATATATATATATATATATATATATATATATTATTTTATAATAATAAAATAATTATTTATTTATTGCTTTTTATCATTTTACATTAACATACATTTCTAAAGAGGTTAAACATTTTCATGTATACATTGTACATTTGTTTGAATTTACACACATATTGAAATATTATTTTTACAAGTCTGTATCTGTAATGTATTATTTTGTCAATGGGCTACAAAGTTGAAAAAAATTATAAAGGAGCGTGTAGAAAGAAAACAATAACAGTATATGTACAATTTTATAGACAAAGCAAAGTATGTAGTCCAAATCATTACAGAGGCACAATCAACATGCTCAGGAAAACACAGAAACAAGTTATAAATGTTTAAATATCAATAACTAAAATAGAACATAGAGTGCATAATACAAAAAAATAGAACAATCATCACAAAGTAGTTTGAAATGATATGGTTCTTAGATTTACAGTACAGTTCTTAGATTTACAGTACAGTACATTAAGTGTAGTGTTCAATCATCAGCACACAAGTAGAGAAATGTTTTTAAAATGCCTGCATTTGAGCTAAATCATAGGTTTACTGGCAGTTTATTACATGTTCATGCAGCAAAGAAGCTGAATATTGCTTCATTGTGTTTAGTTTGGCCTCTGGTCTCCACTATCTCACCTGTATCCTTCTCAGTTTAATATTCTGTAAACATACCAAATATTCTGCTCCTAAAAAATAACTGCTTAGACTTTAAACATGTTTTCTGTAACTAAATGGAGGCCACTTTAGAGACTTTCAACCTGGATTAAAACTGTTATCGTGCAGATATGTTGTGATGTTTCCTTCAGGCCACAGCTCTCACATTAATTTTCATAATTATATAAACATAGTGATTCATCCCCTTTTTAAAGTTGGTTCAAAATTATTGAGAGCAAACCATACTACATTTGTAGTCATGTGCTTGCCGAGCCAGACAAGCTCAGAATAATATATCAGAAAATAGAACTCGGAAATCTATTATCCAGACATTTACCCATGAGAAATGCTCGTATTCTGCCTTGTTCAGTCTAAATGGACCATGGTGTTGGTTCCATGAAAAATAGTTGCGCTTCCTGTCATACCAAGACTAACCCTGTCCATTTAAAGACATGCTTGCACACTATTTCATCACACACTATCCATAAGATGAAAGAGCACAGTAAGAATGTTGAGTCTGAGGGCTTGATTTTTTATTTTTTTTGTCTACAATAAAGAACTACTTTGATGCTTTCATCCTTATTTGCACCTGTAATTACCATACGTGGCCACCTGAGGTCAGTGTTTTGTTTACTGTAGGAATTTTTCAGCGCTCATAATTATTTGTTACCTCTCTGTTTCTAAATCTAACACTCATTCTGACAGATTATCATCAGTAAATTGTCATTGTGTGTAGGTGTAATTCCATATAATTTCCCTGAACTTGTTTTTTGTCTTGACATACAGGGTCCTCGGGGTTTACTCGGTCCTAGAGGGTCTCCAGGTCCTGGAGGACAACGTGTATGTGTCTCTTTTTTTTATGTTTTATCATTTCTCTTAATATGCTTTTAGATCAACTGTTCAATGTCTGCTCTCTTTAGGGTCTTCCTGGACTTGATGGGCCTGCAGGTCCCAAAGGAAACATGGTAAGAGTTTATTTAAGCCTTTTTTTTTTCATCATTTAGGTTATTTTGTCTTGGGTGATCATGTCAGCAGCAGACTGTCACAATAAAAGGTTGTCATTGGTCAGGACCACCTAAGAAACCTGTCATTCATCTTGTCTGTGACTGTTTACTTTTAAACTGCTTCAAAGTTCACTGCTTACCAGTGACCTTTGACCCCTGTGGTTGTAGCTCATTTTTGAATCCTTTGCCGTATTATACTTCAGACATACTGCAAACTTTGCTGAGGCTCAATAAGTCACTACGGTGACGCCTTAAGCTTCCGTAAATAGTGAAACAGATGAAGTGTCTGTCTATGCATTGTCCCATCATGCATTTAGCTTTGAGGAGGGTCTCAGCAGGACGTTGAGCGATCGTCTGTCAAGACAGCTGGACAAGCCTACATGTTGTCTGTGGTCGCTGAGCCCCTTTACTGAGGACACAGGAAGCTATTGAAAAGATGAAAAGAATCCAAAACCAAGTGTGCTACCCATTATATTGTACAGAGTATAGATTGTGACACCCTTTTACTAGATGGACCAATACATCTGCTGAAGGCCGACAATCTGTAAAATGAGATCAAACACAATATTAACCCATAAAGACCCGGTGCTACTTTTCTGGCACTTCTCAAATGAGTATTTTGGTTGTTTTCTTTTCAGTGCAAATCATGTATTTTCCTATATTATAATTTACTGATCATGTTGTTGCTCAGATGAAAGTTGAGGGTTATTATATCTGAAGAAAAACAGACTTTTTCTGTAAAATATGTCATAAACTGAACAGGACCCAGTTACATTTCAAACTCACTGACCAGTTATGTACAAACTACAACACTAAGGTCACCCAACGCAGGCTGACTCATGACTCCCAGATATATTACAAAGAAAATTGTAGACACAGCCTTTGTTAACTATGGCACCAAAGTTATGGAATACAATTCCAAAACACATCAGGGAAGCCAGTTCACTGAGTATATTTTAAACTATATTGAAAACATTTTTATTTTCATCAGCATTTGAAGGGAGACATTCTTTATATTCCTTATAGTTTGTGCATAATCAAATCTCAATGTATTTCTGATTTATTCTATTGAAATTGTATAATGTTTGCATAATCAGTTTATCTGTACTTTTGCAATTTTATAATTTTTTGCAATCGAATTGTAATGTATTTTTTATTTCACCCTCTCTTAAAATTGTACTTTAATTTTTAATCAATGTGAAGCACTTTGGGCTACAGTGTTTGTATGGAAGGTGCTATACAAATAAAGCTTATTATTATTATTATTATTAAACCAATGTCTCTGTCCACTATCACTTATCAAATAGTTTCAACATTCACTATGACACCTCTGACCATCCATATGGGTCATATCTGATGACCATGAAAAGTTGACAGACATTTTGCACCAGTTATTTACATATATTGACAGGATCAGTGGATCAGCAGGTCTTAAACAGTGTACATCAGTAGACGATGGTGGATGCTTGGGTCTTTATGGGTTACAAAACAAGGTTTGGCTCCTTTATTGGAGTTAAATGGGTTTCTCTTTGGCCCATGACCTACCTTTCCAACAAACCTCATGAAAATTGGCCTAGCAGTATTATCCTATAATCCCCCTGACAGACAAATGAACAAACAAATGAAAACACCACTTCCTTGGAGGAGGTAGATATAAAAGGTTTGTGAAACCAGCACACACAGAAGTTTCCACTCTCATAGAGGTTCACAAAGTCGCAACATGTGTATGCTTTTAAGGCATCCCTTACCAGTAAAAAATGCTAATGTCTGGATTTCAGACAAAAATACACTTTTGTGTTTTACAATGAAGACCCTGAGAACAGTCACTGTCAAGCAACGTGAATCACCCTGAATCCAGGCTTTTTTCCTCGTTTGTTGTAACAGCTGGAGCAGACCCCCCCCCCTCGTCTCCCAGTTCTTGTGTGTGTTTAGTTTGTGACACACTAAATCTCAGCAGGCATACAAAACAACCCACCATTCCAGTTAGTCTTAGCCCATACCCAGATGGCTGTGGAGCCCCACAGTGTGTATTTACAGACATTTGTATCACGTAGCCAAACCCCCATCTTCACCAGCCACCAGAATTTTGGATGGGCTTTGAACTCAATTTAATGGACACCAACATCTAATCTCCTCATGGTGTTTTTCTTTCACATTCTTGCCACTGTCATCACATTAGTACCAGTCTGATTTCACAGTCTTTCATCATTCTTTTATCTTTGGCAGTGCTATTTGTTTTAATAGTTACGCAAACTGAACAGAACCAGTTACACCTTTTGTAAATATTTCTTCCTCTTTGTCTTCTTCCTTGTTTCCTAAAGGGTCCTCAAGGAGAGGGAGGTCCTCCTGGACAACAGGGTTTGCCTGGTCCAAATGTAAGTTTCTTTTCTCTCTCCATTGATCTCTCAGTGTTTTTTTTTTTCATCTTATTTGATCACTGTTTCCCCTCACTGAGTCTCATTTTCTCTCTTCCCTGACCAAATCACTTCATGCTTCTCTTTTCATGTCTCATTTTCCCTTTTCTCTCCTCTTCAGTCTGTCCTTGTCACGTTCCTTACCCTTTGCCATATCCACCATCTCATCTCACATGATCACTCTGCTTTCTTCATCAAATGTCTGTGGAGATATTCTTTCTCACTCCGTCATTCCTTTGAGCCGTGGATTTTCTCCAGGGCATTCCACAAAACTAACAATGAAACACAGCAAAGATGTTTTCAGCTTCTGAAACAGAGACAAACATCCCTTCTGTTGTGTTGAAACACTCGATTGAGACATACTGTATTCATTGACACATTGGTCCAATTGGTAGCGTGCATGAGGATATTCCATTTTTGAATCATCTTTAATACAAAACAGTTCACCAAATAATGTGTCCAGGGCTCATGCAGCATTGCCAGGTAAGACATTGAGTCCTGGTGACACTAACAGCCAGGACAGGATGGCGTCACTCTCCTGGAAAGTATGAGTAGGGACCCTATCCTGATGCTTCACAGGTTGAATAAATAATTTGTTCATCGACGTCGTACCTGGCTGGAAGCAGATTGATGTCTTCCAGAGACGCCATTGGCCTGTAAAAACAACACAGCTTGCCTGTTTTGAATGTTAATAACTTTTTAATTCATCATCGAGGATGTGTGAATTAAAATAAAGAATATTCTTTTATAGCAGAGATCTGACACTCAGTCAGAAGCACAAACTCTCCAACCTGCTCGTATTTATTTTAGGCAAAAATGAATGCATAATAGAATAAGTGGTGCCAGAAACAACAAACTCCGCCCCCTCGCATGTACTGTATTGTAGCTTATTTTGGCACCAGTCCTCTGACGTCATCATATTTATGTGTGCTGATGTTTGCACAGACATCAATGCATATGTCACTTTTCCATTGGACATATGCACAAAAATGTACATATATATACTAAATGGGAAAAAAAAAAACACCAGGTATTCCATTAAATCACAAATGCAATGATTTGTTTATTTATTATGGTGAGATGACACAAGAAGTCATTCCATAAACATGGTGACAAATGTAAATATCATGTTGTTTTACAGATACATTCATTGTTATACATTTCCCCTCTATCTCCTACTAAAATAAAAAATAATGTGTTTTCCTGGTGTGTCCACACATACCACACCATGTTTAAAAAATATCACTCGTAACATCCTACATCTATTTCTTTTAAATTCACTTGACTATAGTTGTATAGTAAGTGGGGGAAAAAATGTCAAATTCATTAAACCAAATTGAACTTTGACATGAGCTTATATATATATATATATATATATATATATATATATATATATATATATATATATATATATATATATATATATATATATATATATATATATATATATATATATATATATATATATATATATGTATATGTATAAATTCAACCACCTGCTAAAGTGTTAACAAACTAAACCAAAAACAATACCCCTGGCCTCCCCCTCTGGGGATGGAGTAATAACTAACAGAAAACCTCAAAAATGAGGTGTTCTACATAGCTTTAATAGGTGCTCATTTCCCTCACTTCATTTAGAATATTAACCTTTTAACCCCTGAAACTTGGAATTTGCTGTTTTAGAAGTATCATAAAAGCTGGTGTGAGTTTGTGCTTGTGTTCCTTTTATGTAGTGGTTTATGTGTTTAAGGATCAAAACAAGGTTAAAATAGAAGAATCAAAGGTTTATATAATAAGGCACTCAGAATGTACACTAAGAAGACATCAATGAATAATAGGTAGTATTTGAATTTTAGCCCAGTAGTTTTTGTTTTGAGGCTCTTTCCTTTTTTTCTGATCAGTGCAGCTTTTCCTTGGCTCCTGGATGAACACAGTCAAAACTTGGAAAAACACAGTGAAAAACATATTTACAAAATAGCAACAATGTTGCAAACAAATGTAAAAGCAACAACAACAACAAAAAAGACAAGGTAAACAATATTAACCCCCACCCCCTCCAAAAACAACCCCAGTTTTGTTTTTACTGTATGTTTTAGGGTCAAAACAGGATTAAATAACAGAAAAAAGATGAGAGAGGAATAGACAAGAATTCAAGGTTCATATAATAAGGCACTCAGAAAGTACATCCGTAAGATATTTTAGTTGTTGAACATGAACTGTGAACAATAATAACAAGTATTTGAGTTTTGGCCCAGTACTTTTTGTTTGGAGGCTCTTTGTTTCTGATCAGTCCAACTTTTCTTTGGCACATGGTTGAACTGCAAAAAGCAGTGACATGGAAAAAAAACTTGTTAAAAAAAAACCGATTAAAAAAAAAATCAAAATCAAAACAACACTACAAACAACCAAACAAAAAATGAGAAGGAAAAATATGTAAAAAAACAAAACAAAACCCAGCAGTAACTCTAGTTTTATAGCAAGTTGGTCTCATTCATTGCTTCGTTTCGTTCACGTTTATGGAAAGTACAGTTTCATTTCTATCAGCATGTTGTGAAATTCTTCCTCTTGGGAAAACAGTGAATATTTAAAATAAATGGTATATTTCGAATGCTCACCACAGACACATCAGGAGTTAAAGGGTTAAAGGTTTGTTATTGAATGAGACACTGCCTCCATCCTGCCGCCTCTTGTAATAAGCCATCCTTCTTTGTCTTTCAGGGTCTTGTTGGTCCTCAAGGTCCAATTGGTCCACCTGGTGAAAAAGTAAGTGAACAGGAGGGGAGTTCATTCTCCTTTTCAGGACGCCCACCACAATTCTATTCATGATAAGTGACTGTTTGAGTCAGGGCCGCATAATTGATTCTGCAGATACCCCGCTGTCTGAGCTATAGGCCTTTACTGGCTCCTTTATACACAAGTAAAAGCTAAAACACACTACAACTGCACCCACACTCTCAAACACACACCACATATATCTAAAACTATCTGCTTTCTTCCTCTATTTTTGTAGCGGTTTTGCGGATGCTTAATATTATTTCAAGTGGACAAATCTGCCAATTTGTGTCCAGAGTGTGTTTTTTTATTCTGTATCTTCTCATTTATTGCTCTTTCTTCATAGGGACCTCAAGGTAAACAAGGTTTGGCTGGCCTTGGCGGCGCTGATGGCCCTCCCGTAAGTGACACACTTTTTTATTTTTATTTTCATTCTGCCGGAAGAAGAATCAAATTATACTCAACTTATTGAAACTATATTTACAGGGTCACCCAGGAAAAGAAGGTCCTGCAGGCGAGAAGGGATCTGCTGTAAGTATTGTGTAATTTACTTGTTAGTGTGACTGTATAATTACAGTTACTTCTGATATTTGTCATTGAAATGTGTCATGACACAAGGACACTGCTTGGTCAGGCAGGTTTTTTTTCTTTTCTTTTCTTTTTTTTAACAAATATTGTGCTAGAAGGGCTTACATAGTTCAATACTGTTTTGTAATTTTATTTAATCACTTTATTTTTTGACCTTACTCTCATATAAAGGGAATCAAGGTAGTATTTTCATCATTTGTATAGCAAATATTATTATTATTATTATTATTATTATTATTATTATTATTATTATTATTATTATTATTATTATTATTATTATTATTATTATTATTATTATTAATGTCATCCAGTCACTTTAACAAATTAGTTTTATTTTTGTATCTTCTATTTTTTTCTATTCTATATCAAATTGAATAGAAAAAGAAGATACAAAATATTGTTTACTCTCTTGTGCTACTGTATATTAGAAATCAATAGGGGTGTGATGAGGTTGCGTCATACGAGATGTAATTTGGTGAGATTTCTCATCATGTTTAAATTCTGTCGCGCGAGATTTGTTATCCAGCAAGCAGCCAGAATCATAGACAGTATTAGTATAGTATAGTACAACGTCTATGGCCAGAATTGGTAAATACTGGTATTACCTGGGTGCCATTTGCAGGGGAATCCCTCCCTCTGGTTTTGGACATCGGGTTCGTTAGGATCCATTGATTTTGTTACCCATGTGCGTCTGGGCCCTGCAGGGTTTCTGGGAGACCCTCTGACTTGGTGTGCATTAGACTCCTGTGTTTTCAAGGATGGGTTGCCGACATAGCAGGTGACCCCCAGCACCTGTTATATGTGGGCCGGTCCCTGCCCTGGTGATGCGGTTGGCGCGCCGGAAGAGGAGGTGCAGCGGGTCCAGGAAGTGGCGAAGTCCGGGCGGAGGGTTCTGTAAAGCCCGGAGCTGGTCGCGCCAGATTTGATTTGGAAAAAAGAAGAAATATATTATTTTACTTGGTCAGGCTCTTTTGGACTATTTTCAGTCTGTATTTACAGAGAAGAACGTTTTGTTTTGCACATATTCTCTGCACTTGAAGAAACCCTAACCCTAACCCTAACCCTAGAAATATATAATTTGATTTATCTTTCTAACTTTTTCGGTTGAATTTGTAGAGGAAGGAGTTCATTAAGAAGACACAGAGTTATAAAATACATGTGCACCTCAGTAAAATAAAATTCTCTTGTCCATTCATATCATTTGTAATTTAGTTTTCTTAAAATCTTGTCTCGTCTCGATCTCGTGAGTGTCTCGTCACACCCCTAGTGATCAATAAGATATATTGTATCTTTTATTTTATATAATCAGTGGAATAATATTTTAGACATCAGTTAATGTAAAATAAGAAGACTCTAATCTGACATGACTGACTTTATGATAACAATAAGTTCTTTATTCTGCAGAGGATGATTATTTAATAGAAGTGACTAGATTCAAACACTTTTAGTCATAAAGACAACAGCCTTATCTCTTAGCATTTATTATCATAAATAAATAAATACTGAGTTGTTGTGTTGTTGTTCTGAAGGTAAAGTTGCTTCTGTTCAATTTTATTTCAACAAAATAAGGTTTTTGGTTTTTAATTATAGTAATTTCCATGTCCTCAGGGAATGTTTTTTTTTTTTTTTACCAACAACAAAACACATCCAGTTTGTGTGTGTGTGTGTTCGTGTGTGTGTGTGTGTGTGTGTGTGTGTGTTGGCTGTGGTGACAGTGTTATAATTGCTGTTTTAGCAGCAGCTATTTCATTTTACATGGTGTCACTACTGAAAACACAATAAAATACACAAATATTACAGCCTGCAGTTAATACAGTACAAACACACACGGCAGAAAACAATTGAATACACAGATGCAGAAACAATTATTACAAAAGCAGAAAGGTGGAAGTAACTAAGTAGAAGTACTTCCTTTACTGTCCTTAAGTAGATTTTTTACGTATCTGTACTTTACTTGAGTATTTACTTTTCTGGCAACTACATTTTTTGTATCAATATCTGTACTTTATTCTATTTACATTCTCAGAATAGATTCATTACTTTGTCAAACTAGACAAATGTGACAGTATGATTTATATATATATATATATATATATATATATATATATATATATATATATATATATATATATATATATATATATTTATATATTATTTAGTTATATCTATCTATCTATCTATCTATCTATCTATCTATCTATCTATCTATCTATCTATCTATCTATCTATCTGTCTGTCTGTCTGTCTGTCTGTCTGTCTGTCTGTCTGTCTGTCTGTCTGTCTGTCTGTCTGTCTGTCGAGGCTTTACGATATTCCTATTATATGTCATTCATTTATTTGTGCTTGAATTTTTAAGGGCCTATGTCAAAGAATGCTCTGTTGTACTTTCATGGATAAAAAAAAAAGAAAAAAAAGAAAGTGTCTAAATAACAATTCCCCCCTCCCCCAAAAAAGCATATTTCATATTTTTCTACTTCAGCAGTGGCTCATTAGCCCTGATGTCTAACCTCATGAAATGGTTGTTGTATTCCAGGGTCATCCTGGGCCGATGGGATCTATTGGTTACCCTGGACCTCGCGGTGTGAAAGTGAGAACTATTTAAGTCATGTTTCATCACCCTGCCATTGATCTATGTCCATTTTCCTTGCATTTCATCTTGACTCATTTTCTGTGTTTCCTAGGGTGCTGAGGGAATCAGAGGCCTTAAAGGTGGCAAAGGAGAAAAGGTAAACACCTTTATGTATGTTTTTCTTATGGTTGACAGATGTCTCTCCTGTAAAAATGGATCCATCACAGTTATAACTCCGTCCTAAATTAGCCTTCTTTCAACTACAGCAAGTGGAAAAACTCTTAAAAACTCATCAGACTGGCAGTTAAGTTCTCATGCCAGTGAGTTGTAATGGAGTGTGGAACATTACACTAGAGTGAAGCTGTTTGCAGGGCACTTTAGCTGGAGACTGATCTGTTGCCATTGTTTTTTTGGATGAATGTGGTTGGATTTAGTTTTGCCGCTATCTCAGTGCCACCGGGTAAATGTTCCGATGGACTATCAAAATTAAAAAAAAGTTGAAAATGTGGTTCATTCTGTTAAAAATAATACATTATAGTTGCTTTGGTCTCAAACCGTTAGAGGAAAGTTTACCAAACCACAAAAAAATTATATGCTTTTTGTGTTTTATTATTCTACACATTGACATTTTCATACATATAAATATGTCAGAAAAGTAGACGCGTGATATTGGAAACACAGCTGTGTTCAAACACTGAAAGTAACGCCTTGGGAGGGACTGAAAACTGCTTTCTGAATCTGAACCACCAGAGGTCAGTAGAATAATACCTAATCAAAAATACAGAGACCAAAATACAGATACTGATGTTAATCTTTATTTAAATGTCCACAAGGTGTCAGTATTCATCTTTCACACTGTTCCTCAAAAGTTACATTTCCTCCATGTGATGAATTCATTAATCATTGTGATTAAAAGAAGCATGTCCCGAGACTTGAATTAGGCCATTCTGTTTCTGTGAAAACACACAACCCCTCTTCAGAATAGTTTTTGGTTTTCTGTTGTTTAGGGAGAAGATGGATTCCCAGGCTTCAAAGGTGACATGGGTCTGAAGGGTGACAAGGTGAATCATCACTCTAAACAAAACACTGATGTTGCACAAACTGATAAGACACGTCGTATAACATGCGTGTCTGTCTGTTTTTGTTTTTTTTTTTCTGCATCCAGGGTGAGGGTGGTGTCTTGGGACCAAGGGGAGAGGACGGTCCTGAGGGCCCCAAGGGAAAATCAGGACCCAACGGAGAGGCTGGTCCCATGGGATCAGCTGGAGAGAAGGTAAATGATTATTTTCTCTAGAGATATTACAAAAAAAAATACTAAAAATGTCAATGAGTTTTATTTCTTCTTTATAGAATGTTTAAACTGATATTAGCCGATGCAGGAGGAGCAACTATTTATCCATTGATCATTTTCAGAATGACTTCATTAGTTGTTGTATATGTAATGTAAAAATATCAGAAAATTGTGAAGAGTTCTAATTGGTGATTTTTATAGCCGAAGTTAAACAACTCAGCTTTATTTTTGATTTGTTAAATGATGCGTGACAGAATGAAATATAAAGTTGCAGAAAAAAATATTAGACCGCCTTTGTTTTCTTCAATTTCTTGTTCTTTTTAATGCCTGGTACACCTAAAGGGACATTTTTTAGGACAAATATAGTTATGGCAACAAAAATAGCTCATAAGAATTTAATATAAGAGCCATTTTAGTTCCTACATGAATAGCTATGGCAATATATTAAGAAGGAGTTAGTATTTCATTACATAACCATTGTTTTTAGTGACTTTTGATGGTCTAATGATTTTGTTCTGCAACTTTAATTATGCAGGTCTTGGTTTTGTAGCATAAGAATGATAAAATAATAAAATAGAAAATAGAATACATAAAAGGTAAATAGGGTAGAGCCCTACTATGATTTGGCGACACGTCCAGGGTGTGCCACGCCTCCACCCATAGGTAGCTAGGACTAAGCAGTTCAGAAGATGAATGAATAAATGAATGACTGAATGAATGGGGTAGAATAAAAACTATGATAAAACATGAAACAAATACAAAAATAATCAAATAAATCGTAAATATGTACAAATTACACAGTATGCAGCAACAATGGAGTCAAAGTGTACATGGTAACTGCTATAATATCTTGATTATCTTTATTTTTTACATTACATTACATTGCATTTGGCAGACACTTTTCTCCAAAGTGACTTACAATAGAAGACATAATATATAGCCTGTAGCACTAGCAGTTACAAGGTCGACAGGAAATATACAGAACAATAAATGTCGATGCTATCTGGAGTTAATACGTTTTTTTAGTTGTTTTTTTTTCTTCTTGTCTCTCTCTCTTTCCCCCCTCCAGTAGATATTCATGTGAGGTAGATATTCATGAGAGAGGAGAGGCCTCAGTGCAGTAGCTATTCATGAAAGAGGAGAGTCTTCACATGTTTTTGGAAGGTTGAGAGAGATGATGCCAGTTTTTTTTATCCTCATGAATGAATATATTTGCTCTGCTCAAAAAAATAATAATTTTAAAACTGAAAATGAAATGAAATTAAAGTGGTTAAAGTGATTAGATAACATCCTTAAATTTGTTTGGTCTTGACCCCAAGATCTTTTAATATAACTGCCACAGAAAGGGAAACAGGTAATAAACTAATTGCTACATCTCCAGTAGGAAAACAAACATGTATTTTAAAGGAGTAATATTTTGGTTTTTAAAATGGAATGATGTATTAACATTTACAAGCTAGTCCTTTAAATGCACATGGCCCCGCCCCCTTCAGGTTCTTGGCTGTGTTGCTCATCTACTTGTGTTCATTAAAACAACTAACAACTGAACATTTCAAGTGGTCAGTTTAAAGTTTGGACATATTTTCATTTACATTTTTACTACAACTGGTGCTGCTGACAAACAATTATGTCGTATTCGGAGAAATGTTGGTTGGAAGTGTTGTTTAGTTTAGTTTAGTTTAGGTTAGTTTAGTTTAGTTTAGTTTAGTTTAGTTTAGTTTAGTTTAGTTTAGTTCAGTTTAGTTTAGTTTATTTCAAGCACATAAAATCATCAGATAACAAAGCTCCATCCAAAATGGTCAATAAAAATTTTCAGCACTCCAAAGACATGGGAAGAAGTATAACGTATAGGCTCCACCCACTTTTTACAAACTAATAATCAAATCAATTCCACTTCCTTTGCTTTAACACACTCTTTCTTTCTATTTTCTAATAACATAAAGCATACAAACCATTCACATGCAATTTTTTAAGTCACCTCTCACACCATCTGATTTGCATAATTAACTATTTTTAACCCTCTATGGGACTATGTCATTTATGAATGACACTTTAAAAAATAACACAAGCCAACTGGGTGAATGTAAGCGCTTTGTGCACCATAATAATATATATATATATATATATATATATATATATATATATATATATATATATATATATATATATATATATATATATATATATATATATATATATATATATATATATATATATATATGTATGCATGTGCACTTTAAATATTTACTATAACAGGAGCATTTATTATGTGTTTTAATATCTCCTAATAAAGACAGCTTTGCAGCAACTGGAGGGTTTCAATTCGAACTTTATAAACTCCAAATACACAAATAAATGAACCAAAGACTAATAAAAGTGAATTTAGCCAAATATGGCCCCTTTAAGACTAAAGAACCGGATCCACAGTCGAACGTTTATTCAGCAGTAGCCGTTTAACATATTTGTTCCAGTTCACTTCATCTTTAACAAACTGAGCTGGAAAGACACCAGGAAGAAGAGTTTGAAAGTTTACTGAGTTTGAAAGTCAACTCTTTCTTCTTGCAGGGCTATAACAGGCCCAGTTTAATTGGCCCATGTTGCCAACTCCCATGTTGCCAACTTTTCTCCATGGAGCTTTGATCTTGACAGATAGTATTTTGGATTTATAGGATGCAACAGTATTAATACACTGACAAATTTGTATTAAAATGGTACAAAGTTAAATGTAGTTTAGATAAAAGTGATGGCTTTGATCAGAAATTCTGCTGATCAAATGCATCTGAAGAGGTTTGGTACTTGTAATAATTTCTGCCAGTTTGGATTCATCCATTGTGCAGCTAAAATTACATGAGAAAAAAACATTAAGGTTGAATAACAAAATTTTTTATATTAGTAGCTCTTAGATCATTGTAAAAATACTGAAAAATAACAAGGCCATGTTTTATAAATGTATGAGATAAAGAAAGTCTGACCAACACTGGAACAATGTTGTTCAATTATTAACCTTGAATAACAAATGGTCAATCCCAGGCTCCTTTGAAGGACACAGTGGGATGCTACATCAGATTCCAAGGCCTTGTTAATGACCACAGACAATCTACAATGACCATAGCTCAACCAAAGTGAGGTTACATCTTAGAGAAAGCCAAACAAAACCTTCAACGCTGTCTGATGTCATATTTTATAAACATGGTATTAAAAAATCCCCACACCAGAAGTAAAACTTTATGGTTAGAACTTTATTACTTTGTGCAATGCTTCTGTGAACTTTACTGCAGTCTCTCTCTGGTAACACAGTGTGAGTCCAACATCTTTATGTTTCACTTGTATTCTTTTTTAGGGGAAACTCGGAGTCCCTGGATTGCCCGGCTATCCTGGAAGACAAGGTCCCAAGGTAAGTGATCGCAGTTACGACGAACATGTTTTTTTTTTCTTTCTTTTGGACTGGAAACTTATCAATATGACTGTACCAATGAACAAACATGTTATTGATAGTGTTAATATTAGCCAAATCGATAGTCATTATTTCTAAAGTTCACCATCATCATAATTTAATGCAAATAATAATGTGATAAGACAGAAAAAAAACATATATAAGTCACACTGGAGTATAAATCAATTTTTTGGGGGAAATTTATTGCATAAAATCCAACACCAAGAACAGACATTTAATTTTGAAAGGCAATTTAAAATAAAAACAGAATAGAGAACAACCGGCGTACAGTATGCTAATACATTCAGCTAACATTACATGATACATAAACAACGAACTGAGAACAAATGGACGTTCATCTATAGCCTTGTCCGTTCATGGGGGTGGTTCTCTCCTTCAGTGCTGTTCTCCTTAAGATTTCTTCTTTTCCCACTGGGTTTTAGATTTTTTTCTTGCTGAGAAAGAGGGTCTAAGGACAAGGAATTCTTGGGACTTTTCTTTTTTATCTATTTCTTTAGTTGATTGTGTTTTTGTAAAGCCCTGTGAGACGACTTTGTTGTGATTTGGGGCCGTATAAATAAAATTTAATTGAAATTGAATTAAATAGAACATGCATGGTATGTTAATGTAATATATTAACACTATTCAAATAACTATAACATGAAGAATATGCTCAAGTGCCCTCTTGTGGTTGTCAGTGTGAAAATAACATGTAAAATTATATATAATAATGTATTAATAATTTCAAATATAAGTCGCACCCCAGTCAAACTATGAAAAAAAACTGCAACTTATAGTCCGAAAGATGCAGTATCTGATTCTAATTTAATGAAAATATTATCATGCTTTTATGAGATTAAACTTGCATGTGTTTGGAAATAAATATGGAATAGGGTGATAAAAAGTTAGCATTTAGAAACTAATAGGATCAGTGTTTCACAGTGCCTAAAACCCAAAATGAAAGTATAACTTCACAAAATGTTCCACTTTCTATATTATGCTACGAGTGGGTACGACTTGTAAATGATGATACATCTCCCACCTGTTTTTAAATTCCAAGCCATAATATCGTGGCTTTTTTCTTCAAATATTACAGCATCATTCTCATAAAATGATGACTATTTTTGTCCTCATCTTTATAATCATAACATTTTGGATTTCATCATAATATTTTAGAAGTTTGTGACAAGTGTTTTTAATTTTCTTATGTGCCCCTAATACACTGTTGTACAGTATAGAATAGAATAGAATAGAATAGAATAGCTTTTATTGTGTACAGTGAAATTAGTGCTTTACCAGTTAATGCAAAAATATGGATAAAAAAACTCAATATGTGTGAAAGTAAGAATAGAGCAAATATGAAATTGCAAAAAATAAAAGTAAAATAAGAAAATAGAATAGAAAATGCAAAATAACATTGACATACATTGGAATAGAGACTATATAATACAATACATTTATAATACTAAAATTAGCAATACAGCAGTGGAAAACAGTTTTTGGACACCTCATGCATTTGTGATATATTACATTACAAATCATTTGGTCATTTAAATCTGTGCAGTATTATTCCCTTCTCCAAAGCCACATGCTTTTTCTGCACATGCTCTGTTCTGCCCATGTTGATCCAGGACATGACCTGTTGGAAACTGTCAATAATTTTTTTTTTTTTTTTTTTTTACAAGCAATAAACAACCCCGCCCCCCCCAATTTTCATTTGTTTGTCTAATGCAGCCATATGTTTTGAAACACAAAAAATATTTTTCTGCAAATTGGAAACTTTTAAGGGTGTGCAGAAAACAAAATCCAATGCTACTACTAGCATATATCTTATATATCTATAAAAGTCTATAAAAATAGTGCATTTGTATTTGAATAAATATCAAATAAATATTGCATTGTAACTGTAAGAACAAATTATTATAGACTCAGCACAGTGGGTGTGTGGTAGTGGGTGTTCAGTGAGGTGGGGGAACACATGAATAAGGTTGGGGTTGTTCAGTGACAATACACCAGACAAAGAAAAACGACACAATTGCAAGACTACAAAGATCTGAAATGGAATGTGTGTGTGTGTGTGTGTGTGTGTGTTTTAATGTAGTGAACAAGGGCAGCAGTGACGCAAACATTAACCACCTAAAACAAGACCCACAACATCAGTGGTGGCCTTTTCAGTGGGGAATTGAATCCCTGAAGTATTTCTCAAAGCCACTTCCAGAACCCCTTTAAGAACAAAAAAAAAAAAGTCATCCGAGGTCCTTTAATCTTGGAGGACACAAATGTAGCTCAGCCTTTTAAGTCTCTGTCAGTTAGTTTGTACTTTATTGTGGCTTTGTTAGCTTTACTGCATCAGTTCAGGTATAAAAAAAAAAAAGATTACAAAATAAGCTAGCACCTTTTGTTTTAGATAACATTAGTCAGGCGAGTATGGAAGACTAAACGTGCCAAAATCAAATTAAATTCAATTAAATTTTATTTGTAGAGCTCCAATCACAATAATGTCGTGTCACAGTGCTTTACCAAAAAACACAATCAAGCACAGAAATAAATAAAAGTCCCAAGCATCCCCTGTCCTTAGACCCTCCTTCTCGGCAAGAAAAAACTCCAAAACCCAGGGGGAAAAAAGAAGAACTCTTTGGGAGAACCACACTGAAGGAGAGATCCACTCCCATGGACAGACAGGCTGTTGATGATCGTCCATTTGTTGATGAAGGAGGGGGGAGGGCAGGTCCATCTATCAGACAGATGAGGGTGAGGGGGGAGGTCTGGGGTCACAGGTCAGCACAGGACACAAGTGAGTCACTGCAGATCCTATTGTCTATGGCTCCTTAGGCAGATACTGCTGAGAGAGTTGCCACTTGCACCAGAGGGGCTAGTGGGGAAAGGGGACACTGGGTAACTAGGCATGGACAGACTTTGTATGCAAGATAGTTTTAATTAATTACAAATACAGACATGAGAGAGAAAGAGTGAGGGACAGAGAGAAGGACTCAGTGTCTGTGCTTCCCCCAGCATTCTAGCTCCTAGGGCAACTGTGACTTCAGTCTGTTTTTAACTAACCTGACCAGAGCCTTTCTCAAACAGGAAGGTTTTCAACATAATTTTAAGTGAATAAATAAATACATCATTAAATTATTAAAATTAAATATCTCCTTAATTTCATTAATATTTGAATTAAATTGATCTTATTAAATGTGTCATTAATTCATTAGAATACCAATTTATTTTAGGTAAAAAAAAAAAAAAATTCCTGGTCTTTGTGTTGCAGTGGATCATGAATTTATTTTATCTGTCAGCCTCGCTTGTCAAACTTGGTGGGCGGGGCATACACTAAATTAGTCAAATCCACTCCATTGGCAGTGTCTGAACGAGAGTCATAGATTTTTATCAGTTGCCAAAAAAGTTTAGTTTCCTAAATTATCCAAACAAACATAGAGGTTAAAGGTCACCCAGTGTATGGGAATGTGTTCACAAGCTCTGCATTAATCCTTTATCTGGAATCCATTTAACTGCACTGGATGTGCAGGGGAACCAATCAGCTGTTAAGACCCACCCACCGACTTTGATGGGCGAGGTTGACAGAGAAAATAAATTAATGATCCACCGCAACTCAAGGAGCAGGAAATAATGAATTAGTGAAATAATAAAAATTTGTGATAAAATAATGTTTTTTTTTTACCTGATATGAATTGGTATTTCAATAAATTAATGACACGTCTAATAACATGTTTATCTATTTAATTAAAATTTTCATTTCATTAAATACATAGTTAATTAATTATTTGATGACGTATTTATTTATTCATATGATTTTGGCACTTTTAGTCCTCCATTGTAGAGTAGCTCTGGGATTCAGTCCCCTGTCACAAAGGTCTTTCTGTGTGCACAACCCCCCCCCCCCCAAAAAAAACAAAAAAAACATGGTATTGTATGTTTTAGCCACCCAGAAGTTTGTAGCTCTACAAACAGTCCAAACACATCCTTTCAGATGCTGACATGACTCATTGTAGATGCATTATTTCCTGTCCAGGGGAAATCACTCCTGCTTTATAGAACCACACCTCCTGCTCGTTGCATCTTTTCTGTCTCTTTTTAAAACTTTCAGTCAATGTGGAGTTTTTCTTGTTGCACATACTCCACTTTAATCTCAGGTTCAGAGGTCATGGCCTGCTGTTGGTTTTCAATGTATTTCAATTCAGCAGAGAAAACATGTGAATAGCAGAAGGACAGTATTTGTCATCATCCAGTGACCCTGACACGTGGAAGGAACTGACTGGTTACATGTGCTGTGTAAAGTGCAGTTTTACATCAAAGTGCATGTTACTACAAGAAATGTTTACTCGCCGAGAAACTTCAAATTAAATGTGACGAGATACCTGCGCATGTACACTTTCCATTCCTGTTCATGGTCTTCACAAAGAAGTACAGTTTATTTTTCTAGAGGATGGCCGTGCTTCTTTCTTTATTCTTGATGTTTTTGCTCAAACAAAAAATGTGCAGCTTTACAATATTGTCTATGTTTTCCCAATGGAATGCTTTTATACTTCCACTAAAACGTCTTCATATTATAATCAGAGTCAATTGTTTGTTAATTAAAAACCATCAGAATGCTTTATTGTCATTTGGTATATCACAAGGACATATTAAATGACAGTTAAGTTTGCTTGGTCTCTACATGACCAAGGCTGGTGCTACCAAATCAATAGAAAACAGAAAAAAAAACAAGCAGTGCACGATAAAGCAAGCACAAAAGTCACATTATAAAACATAGGTATACAGTACTTAAATGGCTTAATTGTCATGACTTTAACTTTTTCACATCTTTTTCTTTCATGCAGTTTGCACAGATTTGTGCCTGGTTGTTCAGCTTATAATAGAAGGATTAGACTTGACTAAACATCCCTTAGTTTCTGTTGAACTTGGCCAAAATACAACCTAAACACTATTAGTTCAAACTCTGATGTAAGACTGACTGTTAAATGTTAAATGACTGTTAGATGGTGAGAGGTTATAGGTCTGTGAAACTGGTTATATTAGTCATATTAAAATAAATAAATAAAAAAGAAAGAAAGAAAAAAAAAAGTTATATTAACTAGAAGATCACCACCAAACCTAATCATTTCCAGATCTCCCCATTACCAACCTCCCCTGAACATTTCGTCAAAATCTGTCCAGTTCAATAGTTCCAACTGAAAGAGAAGAATAAAAAGGAGAGAAAAACAAAAGAAAAAAGGGGGAATAAAACAATAAAGTAAAAAAAAAGAAGAGAGAACAGAGGAAAAAACAAAAAAGATGGATGCAAAAAAGGGGAAAGAGGAAAAAAGACAAAAATAATAGGAAAAAGAGAAAAAAGAATAAAAGAGAAGGTGGACGTATAGTAATATTAAGTGTCACAATTTTTGTTTTCTAATTGTAAATAAAAATATGTATATATATATATATATATATATATATTTTTTTTTTTTTTCTGACATTTGTTAGAAAGAGAAAATAAAATCAGTATTGGCTCCAAATATCAGAGGCCTATAACGGTCATCAGCTAAGGCTGGTGTAAAAATAAATAAATAAATAAAAAATAAATAAATAAATAAATTGATTTCAGCCCTCCAAAATGAGTCAATCCCTTGTCTTGGTGCCCTTTTAGATGTAAAGAGGTTCAAACTTTTACCTCCAGTAGCTCTCAGATGTGTTTTATAATGTGCTGTTTCGCTGACTAATGTTTACAGCCATAAACAAAAACCTGAGCAGACGCCTCCTGCACTCTCAGCTCGGGTCAAAGTGTCTCTATCACCTGAAACAGTCTCCACCCGTCTCCCCTCCTTAAGCTCTGCCTCTTCCACACATCGTGCACTGAAGCGCTGACCACTGTGTCTGTGCTTCGGTACTAAGATGTGCTGTTGCAGCTGGTGGCTCTGCTGCTGTCAGCACTGATATGATGGGTCACATATATCTACCCACAACTGTCCCTGTCTGCCTGTTAATGTCAGCAGGGTCACACTGAGGCCAATTAACAACAGAGCAGTGCTGGGTTCCAATATACATACTGTCATGAGTACACATACACACAGTACACGTGTTGTATGTACTAAATATACATTCAGGGTATTTCAACGGGTAAGTACTGTTTAATTTTGTTTAGTTTATTTCACACTTTAAATGCATAAGCAAGTATAAATACAAAAACAATACAACAGCACAAAGGAGACCAAAGCTTAATATGGTTAAATACTGTAGATCCTCCCTTCGTCAACTTAAAACTTCAAAATGAATAAAATAAACAAAAAAATAACTTAAAGTAAATAAAACAATAGAATAAAAATACAAATACCATTACTTAGAATGACACATGAACATGAATTAAATATAGACTTTAAAGAGAAATAGTAAGCAAGGAAACTTAAAAGTGAATAAAATGTTGGGTTACTTATAAAAGCAGCTTTAGTATGACTTATGAAAGTAGTAAAGGAGAGATGGAATTTTAATGATTTATTTATTTTGTTGAAGTTATTCCAAACGTCAGGGCCCCTGGATGTGATTGTAAATTGTCGTTGGTTGAATTTAGCTCAATGCTAAAATGAATGGAAAATGAAAACTTAACATGGAGCTGGTTTTGCACATTTTCAAAAAATGTCATGAAATAGTCGCTCAATATTTTCATTGTATTATATCAGAATCAGAATCTCTTTATTGTAACTTGACCAAGTACAACAAAAATGAGGTAGAAATATCAGGTTCCATTCAAGAATTTACAGACTGACTACAAATATCAGTGAAAGAACCACAAATATTAGTGAAAGGAGCAATGATCTCATCTCGTCATCTGATTCCGCTTTATCCTCACTAGGGTCACTGGGGGTCACTGGGGGCCTAATCCAGCTACAATGGGTAAAGGCGGGGTACACCTTGTATGAGTTTCCAGTTCATCTCAGGGCTGAACATATATAGACAAACAATCACTCTCACATTCACACCTACAATATCGGCAAATACGATTAACCAATTAACCTATCAGTGCATGTGTTTGGATGGTGGGAGGAAACTGAAGATGCGGGGAGAACTTGCAAACTCCACACAGAAAGGTCTGGTGTGGGAATCAAACCAGGGTCCTTCTGTCTGTGAGGCATGAGTGCTAACCTCTGCAGCAAGGAACAGTTATTCACATTTTTTAAAAGTAGTGATATCAGTGTTTCCCATAAGAAAATAACTTGTGGCACAACAGAATGAACCGAACGCCACAAACAGATTGCGGTTTTCTTCCCCCCCCCGAACGCAATTCTGTTATTCTCGCTCACACACAGAAAGCGAGCGATATTTCGGTACCACACACAAATACAGCTGTTGTTTGATTACGCCCTCTATCCACTGTTAAACACAAACATGCACATGTGACAGTGTGCACACAGTGGTAGTGAAAAGGCGGACCATGCGGCTACAGTTCACAAGAAGTTCTAGATTTTTCCATGTGCTACAGGTGTTAAAGACATTTACATCCAATGGCTGGAATAAGACTAATTTAATGAAGCACTTGGTGACACAGTGTTTACTAAAGTCTCTGAAGCCTCTGTGAAGAGCTAAGAAAGCCTAGCACTGTGCTAATAGCTAACAGAGTGAATACAACAACGTGTATGTGAATTCCTCAACGGGTGACATGAGATGTGGTGCTGGCTTAATAATAATAATAATAATAATAATAATAATAGCACCACACAATGCCACTTGGTCTGTGGGAAACCCTGCATATGTATAAAACATAGAAATTTCACTCATGCAAATAACATTAAATGTTACGTATCATGAAACAGTGTGAAAACGAAATAATATGAGATATCAAGTTGTATTATTCTGTTTCCGATATATACAAACACATACATATGGAGTCACCATGGAAACTGTGGACAAACCCACACGGGACCCCTATATGCAACCCAAAATGTAACCCTTCTGGGGCCCACATGGACATGGGTGTAAATTATGTGTCAATACTGTGTTTTACTTCATCCATTTTAGCTTGTTCGACTGTCTCATAGGGGGTGTTTACTGTGTGTTAATATTAAGTTGACAGAAAAGGGACAATCCCAGTGCACAATGTTGTTAAAAGTTATTAAATGTCACATTGTCCTTGCAGGAGGGTTCAGGGTCAAAGTCGTGGCTCATTTGCAGCCTTTATCCTCCTCTATCAGCCTATGCATGACTCCCCCCAATGGCTGTGTTTTTGGCTGCTGCACCCCATCACTCTCTGTTAACAGCTTTCCCACACTGTTAATTCTGGATGCCATTTGCAATAGCTTCAGTGGACTGTCTTATCTCTGTGGCACAAGTCAGCCTTGTCCAGAACCAGCTCTCCTTTCAGTTTACCATAACCGCACCTCTGTGAAAAACAAATTAAGCGCCATAGATCTCCCTTCCTGCTGTCTCCACAATGTTGGGCCATTTTACATTTTGTAATTCCGCCCACACAGCCTCGTTGTGTTGCCCTTGCTTATTCGGCACTGTTTTATACACTGTATACATATGCATGTGAGCGCTAATGAGCGTTTTAGAAGTACCCTGCGCCACGCATAGACAACATGTTTGAGAAACAGCCAGAAATGCACATGACCTTGTTGTGCAGTTGAGACATAATAACTGCTTAACCTTAATTATTGTCGGTTATTTTGTATTTATTCCACCTGAGGCTGCACTGTAAAAAATAATCCTGTTGTTTTTACGGGGACAAAAAAAATAACAACAACGGCAGCTGTGGTTCCCAGAATAATACTGTCAAAACACATCAAACCGTGAATATATGTACAGACTAATACTTAGACTTAACATTTTAAACATGTAATTTTAACATTTTTTACATGTATATTTAACATTTTTAGCATTTTAAACATGTAGATTTAATATTTTTAACATAGATTTAAAATTTTTAACATGTAGATTTAATATTTTTTTTATTTTTATCATATAGATAGATGTTATCATTTTAAACATGTATATTGAACATTTTAAACATGTACATTAAGCATTGTAAACAGATATACTAAACATTTTAAACATGTATACTAAACATTTTAAACATGTAGATTAAACATTTAAACATGTATACTAAACATTTTAAACATGTAGATTAAACATTTAAACAAGTATATTAAACATTTTAAACATGTAGATTTCACATTGAATATAAACAGTACATGTGTCTTCCACACTGTGTCCACAGTGTTTTCAAATCCATCTGTTTTAAACTAGAGACATTTAGGGTTCAGTGTTTTAACATGCGAACAGTCAAGATTCAAACCACCAACCCTTTGGACAACCTGCTCTACCAACTGAAGCAGAGACACTTGTTATTTTACAGATTTATTAAAATATGACATTGTTAAATGTTTACTCCTTTACTACTTTTTATATTAAAAAGGTAGGCTGTTATTTCAACTTACAATTTAAACGACCTCCAATAGTTTTTCAATTGACAGTTTTATTTTCTCAAAACAATAGAAATATATATAAATCTGCTTTTGTTCACATCCTCTTTCTTTAAAAACTACAGCTATATTTGATTTAATGGTTAACACAAAAATCTTTGCAATTTTAAAGTTTTCTGCTGTTTATTCTGCATTATTATTTTTTTTTTTTACCGTGCGTTCAAATGATAATTTTTTTGCTCCTTTTTTATTCATCCAAGCTGTGATTATTCTCCTAGTATTTGTCCACTGGCTCCATCGCTGCTCTCAGAGGACACGGCTTGCAAAAGCCCAATAACTAAATTGCTGATGTCTATCAAAAGGGATCTGCTGTTTCTTCTTTCTTTGTCTCTATTTGCCTTCACTGCCTTTTGCCTTCCAATTTTTTTTTTTTGCTTCAAAGCTCTGCTAATAACCTCAGAGGACCTGAGTCTGTCTGTCTGTTTGTGTCAGAAAGCCTCTAAGTCATTAGTGGGACACCTTTCCTTCAGACCCTTTTAAAGTGGGAAGAGAGGTGCTCATTTATCTATGGCAACATACAAATTATAAAACTGTGTCCCTGTGATAGCAGTCTGCTGCCTCTTCTAGCAGTGTCTATTTAGAGCCCTGACTGACTCACTATTAATTATCCTCGGTCAGCAAAGCACTGAAGAATTTCTGTGACTTTCTTTTCAGCCTGTGTGACATTGTTGTTGGACAGAAACCATTATTAAACCCTACAGTTCTCTAATGCCTGTCTCGTTTTCTCCTCTTATCTCTGTCCTTTATTGTTACTTCTTCTCTCTCACTTAATGTTTTTTTTTTTCTTGTTTGTTTGTTTTTTTGTACTTTCCTTGCAGGGTTCTACTGGCTTCAATGGATTCCCTGGAGCAAATGGCGAGAAGGGTGCAAGGGTGAGCCACCAAAGACATTTTTCTTCCTTTTTGTCAAAAGTTTATGTGAGGTAACTGGGAGTATTAGTGCACAGTGCCAAAAACACTCGCTAGATTATTTTAGAAATATTTTTGAAAACAAATAATTAGGGATATCAACATTTATACATTAACGCGGATTAATCCATCATCATGATTTATCTGATAAAAAATTGTTAATGCAATTAAATGGAACAATAGTTTACAATTTTGTTTCAAGTTGTTTTTGCTGAAACTGTTCGTGTTTAATATCCCTGTTAAATGCATATATATATATATATATTTATATATTTGCCTATGTTTTGGATATTTCATTGTTTTTTGTGTATTTTAACATGTTTTGTATATTTTTCCCAAAACATTTTATGTGTTTCTTTGTGTATTTTTGTGAAAAAATTTAATATCCATTTTTTTTCAATGAAAAGGAAATTGAAGTACAAACAAATAAACACAAAAATTAAACAGACATAGTCAACAGTCGCCAAACATAGTTATTTTCACACTCTGCAATATGGAGTTTTGTTTTTTAGTTTAAAATGCTACATTAATACAAAGCATATTTTTGTGTATTTTCTAGTTTAGTAGTATAGTTTACGATAGATAGATAGATAGATAGATAGATAGATAGATAGATAGATAGATAGATAGATAGATAGATAGATAGATAGATAGATAGATAGATAGATAGATAGATAGATAGATAGATAGATAGATAGATAGATAGATAGATAGATAGATAGATAGATAGATAGATAGAGTATAATAATACTGTGTAATATATTATTTTCAGCATTTATTACAATTAAAAATGCTAATTAATGGCCAGATATTAAAAGTAAAGTTCTTCCTCGAAAAAGATTCAGAAGGATTGCCCCCCCTAAGAAATGTAGGCAGCCTGTTATAATGGTAGTCCTTCAAGGGTAGTTTGAATAATGAAAGTGAATGTGATAATCCTTATTTCTTCAAGTGCAGGCACACAAGAAGGATGAGATACTTTCCCCACCACTTCATCTTTTTGCCTAAAGTGCGTCAGAGGCTTTCATGTCCTTCAGGCATTCTGGATGTAGCACAAGCTGTCAAGTTAAACAGACGGGCTTTTGTAATATCTCTTTGCAAACATCACAAAAAGAAAAAGAAAAAAAGAAACAGAAGATGACTGAACGGTGACTGAATAGATGTTTTACAGCCTTTTCATCTTTACTTGTTAAGAATAATGAAATGGTAAAAACATTTCATTGTGTTTCTCAAAGGCTACCAGTATATTTTAAGGTGGAATATTGTTTAGTTAAGGTCGTGTCACACCTTGGTGATTGAGACACCGACGTATCAAAATGTCTTTAAAACCCTGACCTCAGTAGCAGCGCTGCTATTCATTCATTCAAATACATTAATAAGATAATCAGTAAAAAAAAAAAACGGAAATACGTAAATAAATAAATGAATAACTAAAAAAGTAAAATAATCAGTAAAAAAAATACAGGAAATGTAATCATCTTCATAAATAAATGAACAAAATAATAAATAAATAAATTAGTAATAACGGTCAATCTAATTCATCTCAATAAATTAATAATAAATAAATACCTTTATGAGTCCATTAAAGCAAGGTTTAAAATATACTGTCATTTATTGTTAATGTACCTTTATTGTGTAGGTGTAATGTACCTTTATTGTGTAGTGTAATATACCTTTATTGTGTAGTGTAATGTACCTTTATTGTGTAGGTGTAATGTACCTTTATTGTGTAGGTGTAATGTAGCTTTATTGTGTAGGTGTAATGTACCTTTATTGTGTAGGTGTAATGTACCTTTATTGTGTAGGTGTAATGTACCTTTATTGTGTAGGTGTAATGTAGCTTTATTGTGTAGTGTAATGTACCTTTATTGTGTAGGTGTAATGTACCTTTATTGTGTAGGTGTAATGTAGCTTTATTGTGTAGTGTAATGTACCTTTATTGTGTAGGTGTAATGTACCTTTATTGTGTAGGTGTAATGTACCTTTATTGTGTAGGTGTAATGTACCTTTATTGTGTAGGTGTAATGTACCTTTATTGTGAAGGGTTATGGTAATAATGGTGCCACATGCTGCAGATAAATGCAGCAGTGTCAGAGGTGGATAGGGTAAACACTGGTGATTCAGACTCATGTCTGTTCTTCCAGACATTAAAAGCCAGGCACCTCTGACCTTGGTCTGTTTTAACTGACAGGTAGTTCAAGCTGTCAAGTGCCTCTGGGCAACCACTTACCACAACAATTTGATTATTTATTTTCCTCCAAACTCCAATAGTTTTATTTCATCTGAACATCCTGTCGTCATCTCTGTCTGAGGTGTGAGTGTATTTGTTATTACAGAATTGCTTCAGCTTCAACTTCTGAGAAGAGATGAAAACACATTTACCATGGCTGATGATACAAGGGATGATTTTGTCCTAAATCAAAGCTTTTTTTGTTTTTCAGGGAATTGCTGGCAAAGCTGGCCCTAGAGGCCAACGTGGCCCAACGGTAGGTAATTCAACTGTCTGCCATGCCAGTCTGAGCCCATCACATCAATGATTTATCCTGTTCAAATGAAATTCCTTTCCTTTCTGTGGCTGTGTATGGGATTTATTTTCTTCTTTTGAAGAAGATCTGCAGTGTGTGTGTGTGTGTGTGTGTGTGGGGGGGGGTGTTGGCAGGGGAAGAGACATAGACATTATTTAATCTGTATACAAATTAGATTTTTTTTGGTTGTATTTTTCTCAAAAAACACACACACACACACACATATATATATATATATATATATATATACTCCCACCAGCTCGACCAGGGGTCAGGTTGGGGGGGTTCGTCGCCCCCTGTCCCTCCACACCACCCCCTCATTTTTTTTCCCGCCTACAACCTCAGATCAGACGAGGTGACCTGCTGAATGTAATCATATTACTAAGCAGAGGAAAAGAAACTGACCAGGGTTCCCTCAGTGGGTTTGGTGCTGGGGGGGTTCCCTCGCAGGACCTCCTCTGGCTTGTGACTGCATTTCCAACTCGCGGGTATAGACCCCAGGTACCAGGTTCATACAAATAGGCATTACTTTTGTTAAGGTTTTGATATAATGAAAGCAAAGTGTGTTTGAGCTTTCTCTGTTTCTCTGTCTCTTTCTTTTGTCATCTGTTTTCTTTAAAAAGTTGGGGGAAAAAATCTGATAAAAAATTATGAATCAAATTTTTTAGTGAAAAATTGGAGGTTTTATATTTAGGCCACATCGCCCAGCACTAATATGAGTATGTGTATGAGTATGCTTTGAGTATGTGTTCATAGAAAGCCACTACTGTATGTAACTGTCATCCAGTACTGTTATTATTTTCCTTAATGTAACTGTGTTATTTTATTTACTACGTCATAGGGTCCACGCGGTGGACGTGGTGCCAGAGGACCAACAGGAAAACCAGGAGCAAAGGTGAGATCTAACGTTGACTATATAGACAATAACACTAGGCTACAGGATTCATCCAATTAACCATGATCTGTTTTTAAAATTGCAATTAATTATTGGGAAGTTTTTCACTCTACAGTTTATTTTTATGCCTATTATTTTCTTTAAAATATTATAAAACAATTCAAAACTTTGTGAATACTCCTATGAATATTTTGAAACAAGTTTTCTTTTCTGTGTATTGTAATTGTTTGCTTCTTGGAATTGTTTCAATGCTGTGTTTGTCGACTATTGATAATCAGAAAGCTTGTCACCAGCCACTCCATATTCCAAATAAATAATGAAAAAAAAATTTAAAAACCTCCATAGGTTTTACTGCAGAGCATCCAAATGGATCATATCTGATGACCATGAAAAGATGACAAATGTAATGTTACACTAATTATTAACATGTACTGGTAGACGTAGCATTCTAGTATTAAACAGTGTGGATCGGTAGATGCTTTTGGTCATCAGTGGATGTTGGGAGCTAAAACAGAAGGTTAAAGATTTCTAAAGCTGATCTCCCATGAGCCCTTGCTACTCCAGAACATCATCAGCCTGTCTTTTATTGTTTTATCAATAGCATAGTGTTACATACAATTAAAATAACAATTAAAAAAAAGACCTTAAATGACTAACACCAACAACATCACTCTGCTTTTTATATGTGTAGTCACACATATAGAGATGAAGGATTGGACTGGAAACACCAAATATGATTTAATTTCACATTCATTAGCTGTGAAAAATAGCAGTCCTTTGAAAGTTGATGTAAACTTTCCACCATGTAGGTAATAAATGAAAAACTTTCCTGTTATTAAGGCTCCATGCTGCCGTTCATATAAATATAATTCACCTCGTACTTTAACAACATTTGACAATGTTTTCACTGATGTGTCTGCCTTTGTCGTTCTCTTTCAGGGCACCTCAGGCAATGATGGACCTCCTGGCCCGCCAGGAGAGAGGGTGACTGTCACATTTATCTTTTATCAGTACTTCTTCAAATTTTAAGATTTCGTGCACAGAGTTTGTGACAACTTGAACTATAAAGTTTTGAGGTGCACTGTGTGTAATGTGTAATAACTGCATGAATCTCTACATTTGTTTCTACATGAGGCTAAAAGTATTTATCGCACAGATACTTTTATTTAATTACACAGATTATTAATTTCGGACTGTTAAAATGTATGCGTTAATGCATCATGATTAATCAGATTAAGATTTTAACGCAATTAAATGGAACAGTTTTGTTGAAACTGTTGAAAATTAATTGCATGTATTTTTGCACGTAGTTTGGCAACTTTTCACATTTTTTCACATGTTTTCTTATTTTAGTTGAGTTTTTTTTCATATGTTTTGCAATTTTCATCACTTTTTTTGTTAATTTAGGGTTTTTCTTGGTCAAATTTTGTGGATTTTAAGGATGCTTTGTTAATTTTTTTCTCCACAATTGTTTGTGTTTTTCTTAGTGTATTTTTGTGTACTTTGTGGGATATTTGAATAAAAAAATAAACTCACAGACAAAACTATCAACCAAGATGAAGTGTTTTAATAATGATTAATCAAAATGAATCCAAAGCAGCCCTGTAATTAATCTAATTTAACATTTTAATCATTTGACAGCCCTAGATTAAATAATAATAACATCTTCAGTTTGTTCGTGTAAATTGCTTTTCAACACAAGTTCCAGGTGCTGGACAGTCATGCCATGTTCCTCTCAACTCTTTGTATTCATTTTTGTTTTTATTTCATGTCAGGGACCACAAGGACCACAGGGACCTGTCGGTTTCCCCGGACCCAAAGGACCTAATGTAAGTAGCTGCTGTCAGAGTGTCTGCAAATTAGTACCATCCACAACACGTTCACAGCCACACTTTCCACACAGGCTTTTCAAATATTAATACACCCTTAAAACCTGATGTCTTGAAATATACGAACTGTCTACCTGTTCACCCCCCCAGGGCCCACCAGGAAAAGATGGACTGCCAGGTCACCCAGGACAGAGAGGAGAGACGGTGAGTGGGAAGTTGTTGTTTTTTTTTTTGCCCGTGGATGCACCGTGTCCTGAACTATTTGACCCTGTACACCATGCATCAGCGCCCACTCACACCCCACTCAGTCTTCTGCTCCCTTCCATAAGTTATACAAAAAGTGGAAATCGCATACAAATACAAAAGCAAAGTTCATACATCACACATAATAATGACACATGTTCAGTAATTTATTTGACTATTCATTCATCATGGGCGGCTGTTGCTCAGTTGGTAGAGTGGGTCGCCCAATGACCGAGAGGTTGGCGGTTTGCGTCCCAGCTCTGGCTGTCCACGTGTTGAAGTGTCCTTGGGCAGGACACTGAACCCTGACCAGTAGGACTGACAGAACCTTAGAAACCTACTGGTGTGTGAATGTCAGGCTAATGTAAAGCATTATATAAGTGCAGCCCATTTACCGTTACTATACTGCTAACGTTTATGAAATATTTTTTAGAGTTTTAGGTTTTTGTCAAATTTGATATCTGTTTTAAGATTAAAGATGTGGATTATGTTTTTGTTGTAAAAATGTCTTTAGTTTTCACAATTGTATAATACTATACAGTAATACAGTCTAACATACAACACTGAGTAATAACTGTAAACAAACAGAATCAAATCCAATATTAGTTGATAAATATTTCATTTTACTGGAGCTTCTATGGCTGGAAGTCTGTGAATCAGACTCAAGACTCCAACAGTTGTTCAGCAGTACTGGTGTAGGCTTTAAATAAAACAAAATAAAATAAAGTTTTTCCTTTGGACCAAAGTACCTCCATCTCACTTCTATCCTGGTTGAATCTAAAACTATGTTCACCCCACACATCAGACAGAATTTCAGGGGGGGGGGGAATCTAAATGAGAGTCAAGGAAATGTACTTTTTAGGATATTTTGAAGCCACCAATTCCAAAATTTCTCCAAATCTACATGTGTAAGGCT
The DNA here is from genome assembly GCA_020466265.1 of Siphamia tubifer. Lineage (NCBI taxonomy): Eukaryota > Metazoa > Chordata > Actinopteri > Kurtiformes > Apogonidae > Siphamia > Siphamia tubifer. The sequence continues at coordinate 40,638,429 of CM035799.1, read as the reverse complement.
AAAAAAATAATTGCATTTTTCAAATCCTCATCAAACTCAGAAACATGGGTCACAATGGGGCTCCTTACAACTGCCCCAATGGCATCAAGGATGGGTTAAATGCAGAGGACGAATTGCATTGTACATTGTATAATGACAAATAAAATACCTTACCTTACCACATATGAAAACAAATATATATTTATTGTACAGTGTGATTTACTTAATTCGTACTAATCTCTACCAACCAACAATTAAATGATACCAGTATTTAGTGCAAAATGATATTAGTTATCAGATATTGTTCTCCTTGACTGCTAAGAATTACAGCTAATATCATGAAATAAAACAGTTAATCAATTTTTAATTGAGTTGGAATTACTGAAAGAAAATACAACTGAAAATGAATCAGTTGTATTCACTCTGTTGCCAAAGATGACAACAGAGTGATATTAAAAATAAAACTCTAAAAAACTCTTTTAGATTTGATTGAATGTGTTAAAGTTTGTGTTTGTGTTTGTGAAAGATTAGATAAAATTAGTTCGATCTACTTCATTAATTCAGCAAGCAGTTTAGTTTTCATCAAAGCACTCAAGATTGTACAAAAATGCAAGTAAAAATGTTGATTTTCAAATTGGAAATACAGATTTAATTTATTTTTCAAAAAAAGTTTTATATGCATATATTATCATTTTTTCTGCATTACCACAAAGTATTATTAGACTGAAAATGTTGAAATAAAACACAATACAATGTAATAGATATATGCATGGATTAATTCACTAACGTCTCAGTTTTTCAGTCTAATTTCATAAATACAGACTTTTTAATGTTGCTGAAATTGCTGCTACATGAAAATTGGTTCCTTTATTCTTAACCATCAAGTAAGATGTTCTCCCAGTATGAAGGAAATCCACTTTTACAGTGATACAAATGTGTTCACAAGATTTTTTCTTTTTATACAGTACAAGGCTGAATACACTGCAGTGTCCACACAGACACACACTATATATATATATATATATATATATATATATATATATATATATATATATATATATATATATATATGAACCTCCTTGTATACAGTCAGTAACATCTCTTTCCACCTTCAGGGTTTCCAAGGAAAGACAGGACCTCCAGGACCTGGGGGGGTGGTTGGACCACAGGTACGGTACAGTCCAGAACCATGGTTCCACCTTTGACCTTTGTGCATGTATCCACTTTCTGTTGAGGAAGAATTGTAAGAGCATGAAAGCAGCTGAATCCTAAAAGACATACCCATATGGACAGACTACCATCAAGGTGCATCAGATACTTTTATAAAGAATTCACATTTTATATTCCGTCTATGAGATTGCATGTTTTTATGAAGCAATGAAACGTGGGCTGAAAATATATCTACTTCTCATTATCTATTTCTCAGGATCACAAATGTAAAAAAGTTTGTTTAAAAAAAGTCTGATTTTGTTGTTTGAACTTGAAAGGAACTCAAACAATGGTGCTGCTGCTGCTGCTTGAATACCAAGCAGGTCCATTTTACCTGAACAGTATTATTGTCCACAATAGGGACCAACTGGGGATGTAGGACCCAGTGGAGAAAGAGGACATCCAGGCTCCCCTGGTCCTCCTGGTGAGCAAGGTCTACCTGGAGCTGCTGGAAAAGAGGGTGGAAAGGTAAAAAAAAAAAAAAAAAAAAAACGTAAACAAAGGGTCATATTCAGCTTTCATACTGTAGTTTTGTTTTTTTCCTTGTTGTTGTTGTTTTGTTTTTGGGTTTTATTTTTACCTTTTTTGTTGTATTTCTATTAAGCATGGTGTGCATTGATCAACAATTGGTCCTGTAGTTTAAGCTATGAAAACATAATAAAGGAAAAGGCAAACATTACAGATGTTTTTAAACCATTATAGAAGCAATACAGTGATTTGTAACATCCCTGTTGTTTTCTTTAATAATGCAAAACTCTGCTTTTATTTAATGATCATTTAACCTCTATTACTGTTCTTCCATCAACTGGCATCAGACTTGTTTTTAAAACACATTTTTAGTTCTTAAAGGTTTCACACTGTTTGTTTGAGGGGTAACAAAACAGCATTCTTATTATTAAAATATTTATAAACTTTAAAAGATTAAACAGAAATATTGAAGAGTCCCAGGAGGCATACAATAAATAACAAAGAACTAGATGCTGCATACTACATACAATTCCTTTGTTATTTGTGAAAAAAAAAACAAAAAAAAAACCTTGCTGTTGCCTCATTCACCATGTCATAATCACTTAATATTGCTGTCTTTGAACAGGCTCTAATTTCAATTTTTAATAAACAGATCAATTCTTTTGCTTGTTTTTCTTCTGCTTTATTTTGCAGTTTTCACAAATACAACATTTGCACTTCTCTCTTTAATGAACACTTGGTGGAATAACCCATATTATAATAACCACAGATTTTTGTCTTGCTCTGCAGGGTGATCCAGGTCTTCAGGGTCCCGGTGGTAAAGTAGGACCTGCCGGCCTGAGGGGCTTCCAGGGGACAAGAGGTCTACCAGGAGCCATGGTAAGACATACATTCACACACATCTACACAAACCACCCACACAATAACACACTCACATACTCCCATGTTCTGCTAGAAGTGTGCCATACCACATCCTGAGCACACACTCTGTTGAATGTGGCTCCAAACCCCAATTACCAGGCTAACTACCTGCTGTTAAACCAAATGTCAGGCTTGGCAATGGACCCGAGTAAGAGATGCAGAACCGGTCTATGCAGGAATAAAAACAGAGGACTGAGCCAGGCACAGTACTCATGCACTTGATCATCATCTATTTTATCAAGTTTGAATCCAGTATTGTTAGCCTCTTAGCATAATTAGACAAGTCATACACGAACGGAAAAAAGTTTTGAGACACATTGGATTCAGGTGTTTCTTTTCTCGTAATGACACATGCAATAATATACTTTTATTTGGGGGTGAATATCATTGGTATCATTGGTGGGCAACACTGTGGTGCAGTTGATAGCATTCGAGCCTAACAGCAAGAAGGTCCTGGATTCGATTCCAACATCAGTCAACAGAGGTGGGACATGTTCTCGCCGTGTTTGTGTTGGTTCTTTCCAGGTACTCTGGCTTCCTCCCACCATCCAAAGACATGCACCAATAGGTTAATATTCATCTAAATTGCCCATAGACGTGAGAGTGATTGTTTTTCTCTCTATGGCTACATTTAGACTGCAGGTAAATGTTCCTAAATCTGACTTTTTGCTGCCATTTGACCTGTATCTGACCTGTTAAAGACAGACTGAACGGCACAAATCCCATGTTTTTAAATCTGACCCATTTGGTCCTCTGATACTTTGCAATGCACCTTCACTCTGAATGGCCATGCTGCATTTATCCACCATTCCTCCATTGATTGGCACAATAAACATAAAGACCCAGAGGTGCGATGATATATTAGATTCCAACTAGTTTAATGCATTTAAAATTCCCATATATGTAAAAATGTGACTATCTACAGGCTGACCTTTAACCCCACAGGTTGAATTTTAGCATCAGCATTTTCACAGTCATTAGGCTGCAGATCAGGGGTCTCCAAACTATTCCACAAAGGGCTGGTGTGGGTGTAGGCTTTTGTTCCAACCAAGCAGCAGAACACCTGACTTGAATCAATTCATCAATTGATCTCAGTCTTCAGAGAGTCGATTGGTCAAACCGTGAACTCTTGGTTGGTTGGAACAAAAACCACACTGGCCCTTTGTGGAATAGTTTGGAGACCCCTGCTGTAGATCCACAAAAGTTACCAGAAAAAATAAATACTAAGTACTAATAAGTACGATACCTAAAAAAAAATCTACTTAAGTACAGTATTGAAGAACTTCTGCTTAGTTAATTCCCATATCTGAACATGAACATCTATGGAACTATATAATGAACACTGTCACCACTATAAGGATAGACAATAAGATACACTTCATTGATCCTCAAAGGGGGAAATTCAAATATGCAGCAGTACAAGACAATAAACATCAAAATCGATAGAAAAAACAAGTGGTTCCAGACACAACAAATCCATCTCTCACAAACATTTCACCTAATTTACCTTATCATTTATAATTGTAAAAACACATTTTGATGACCTTGACCTTTGACCTACATTCACCAAAATTTTAAGAGATATATTTCCAACCACCTCACACCTCTCCTGAAATTTTCATGGAAATTGGTCCAGCAGTTTTGATTAAAGTTACTGACAGACACACAGACAGACAGATAGATATATATATATATATATATATATATATATATATATATATATATATATATATATATATATATATATATATATATATATATATATATTTGTAATCTTTGGTGATAGCAACACCAACTGTCCTTTACTTGAGGGAAATCCCATTCCATTCTCGACTGAAGATCCAGTCAAATCCCTTTTGATTCCAATTCAAACGTCTGACCTTCGGAAGCTCAGCGTGCTTCAATTTCACCCTCTGACTAACCTATGAATTAATCCCAACAGAAGTGGGAGTGGCTGAAAGAAAGTTGAAGGTGAGGAGGACGGCTGATAAAAGTGAGAATGAGCTTCAGGGCCGTCGGCTGAAGCTCATTTCAAGGCTGACCATTAAGAGAGTACACAAAAGCTCTGGCCAGACTTATTACGGCTGTTATGTTTGTCCCAAATGTACACAATAATAGCTTTCTCTTCAGAGCCCACAAACTAACACACAATACAGGAACAAACAGCTTCCACGATCCAACTACATGCTGTCAAAATTGTTGTTGCGCAGAACTGTTGAGAGGATATACCAGGATATCTCATTATTTTTGCATTTACATTTACACTACGGCTGTCAAATGATTAAAATGTTATAATCAGATTAATCACAGGGTTGCTTTGGATTCATTTTGATTTTAATGTCGCTTTAGTGTTTTGTGTCTCAAGTTTTCTTTTTTTTGTTCTCAAATTTCCCACAAAATACACAAAACTAACAATAACAAACCGAAAATTAGCAGAAAAGAAACATACAAAACCTGCTCAAATTCACAAGAAAATCATTTAACAAAAAAAGCAATGAAAAATCCAAGACATATTCAAAACCTCTTCTAAAATACAGAAAAAGCACCAAAAAAATCTAATAAAATATCCAAAATATATGCAAAAATATGAATATATATGCAATTAACATTAACATCTTCAACAGTTTCAACAAATAAAAACGAAACAAAAATGGTACACAACTGTTCCATTCAACTGCATTACAATCAGATGAATTATGATGATGGATTAGTCTGTATTAATGTGTTCATTTTGACAGCCCTAATTCATACCAGTGTGCCATTATACAGTACAACTAAAATGTTATGAAATATGTTTTTTTTACATATTTTTTTTGGATGGTTTTAGTCATTTCTGGTAGACTTCAAATGTAACATTTGTTTTAAGATTTAACAAGTGGAATTTTGAAAACATCTGTTTAGTCTGTTTCACAATTATATGATACCATACATATCTACTGAAAAAATATAAATATAAATATAATATAATTTTTTTTAAATACTCATCAAATTTTATGTGAATTTCAAAGGATTTTAACATGTTTTCTATATTTTTCCTCTGCATTTTTTTGTGTTTCTTAGTGTATTTTGTGGGAAATTTAAGCACACACACACACAAAGACAAAACAGTCCACCAACATGAAGTGTTTCAATCATGATTAATCGAAATTAATCCAAAGCAACCTTGTGATTAATCCGATTAAACATTTAAATAATTTGACAGCCCCACCAAAATACATATGCTACTAAAATACTACTGAAATACACAAAAGCTAGCTCTATACTACACATGATGGTCATGTACAACAAATAAGGATATATACTGGAAATATACTATAAAATACTGCAGAATACTACACATTCTTGGAATAGTGGTGGCATATTAGTTAACACATAAATGTAGAGAATATCAGGACTCAGTGGAGATAGAAAGAGTCACATTATCTTGAGAAAAAGCCTTAGTAGTGATGTATGAGCCAATAAATAAAGTTTTGTATGTCCAGAAAGAAGGCTCCTTCCAGCCTTTTAATGCAGTGTGGTAAAAATATGTGAGTTGGGGAGGTGGAGAGTCTGTTTGGCAGCTTCTGCTCCCTCTGGCTCTGTTAGAGTCTGTAAATTAGTTATTATAATGAAAGTCTTTACAGCCTCTGGTGAACTGTGTTTTCCATATGCAGCCCCAGCCTCCTGGTGCTATTCATTCAGTGCAGGCATTTCTATTCCAGGGCTGGGATCTAGAAGAAATGATGGGTGTAGAGATGGATAGATAGACCTGTACCTGAACCTGTGGCTCACCGCAGGCTTCACAACACCCTAATTCCTTATTTTTTTCATTTCCTTTCGAGTTCCCTTAATGATGCCTTTTAGATTAATAATGTTGACCATATATACTATAGGCTGTTTTGTGATTTAGAGCATGTAATAGTTCTGAAATTTAACATTTGAGTCTTTAGTAATTCTAGGTACAGTCAATATGTTATTTAATTGCTGTGCTTGGGTGAAGGTATAATTTTTTAATGAACTAAATCAACCGCATCTTTTCCAAAACACAGTGTCAGCTCCCAGTGTAAACCACAGAAACAATAGATCAATTAAATGTATGTGGTTAAATATTTTAAATATATTACATTGCTGTTAATATCACAACTGAAGTAGAAATTGCAGAGCTTTGCTGAATTCTTATCAATCTGATAATTGTGTTATTTTGTGAAATATGATCAAATCATCTGGAGTTTGAAGGTTAAAAAAAGAAAGAGAAACCTAAGGCAACATATGATACATGTGACAAAGTGGAGAGACATGAATTCAATAATAGCTCTGTTTTCATTGCACCTGGGTTCTGTTTGTCTTTATTCTTCTGATATACTTCGAAGCCTTTAAGGAGCTAAGATTTACTCACTTTAATTACAGTAGTCTCACTGTAAATGTAAGTATCATAACACTGAGAGGACCTCTGTGAAGTCACATGATTGATTTATTTATAAAGAGGCTTTAATAAAGAGGATAATGAACAGAACTGTCATTATTATAGATTAAACCCTGACAAGGTGGTGCAGGTCTTCATCACCTTGTCCAGGTGTTTAGAATGACTTTCTCACTATCCCATTACATTAGCTTCAATGTTTGTTTTATTCATTTTATTTTTTCGTACATGTACCGGTATATCTTGCCAATACACTGCCAGCATCACTCTGTATTAGACCTGGGATTTAAGTCAGTACTGCATATGGATTCATCTGGATCATTTAGCATTGATATTAATACATATATGGAACCTATATTGCCCAGATAAGTTGTTTATTGATTTGTCTTCAGATCCACACTGGTTGTTCACACCTGTAGGCTCCAAACATCTGTACACGTTGCATGCAAAGGCATGCGCACACACACACACACACACACACACACACACACACACATACACTGTAACATTTGACAGCTGTGATTACCGCAGTGACGTCGTCTAACCCTCTCCCGTCCTCTGCTTTCAGGGTCCAGCTGGCTTAAAGGGAGGAGAAGGGCCTCAGGGCCCCCCTGGTCCTATCGTAAGTAGCCCGTTACTATGGTTACCTCATCTTTCCTGCCACAGAGATTGGAGTGAAAAGTGACTTCTGCCTTTTGAGAAGGGAGTTGCACATGCTGTGCACAGCACCATTCTCCACTTGTTCAGCAGCACATGCAATGAACACTGCAGAGGAGAGGGGGTTGATTGAACATAATACATCTGAAGTCAGAGGGGTTTAACACAATCAAACCAGATACAATGTCATGAAAAATAACACTGGAAGGAGTTTATATGCAGTGATAACATCTGTGATCACATCACAGCAGATGTTTTGAAACAGAATGAAATGGTAACATTAATAATTACTGTATGAGCTGCTGTTTCTGTATTATTCTGATAACATTTCATTATACACTGATCACAAACTTTATTATATGAAATAAGACCTCATTTGCATCCCATTTTTCACTCATTGTGCTGCAAGCATTTAAAACATGTTGTGGAACTCTATTAGACTGAAAACTTAGATTGTGCCTACACATCATCACTTTGAAACATGACTTAATCATTACCGAACACCTAACTGAACACTGAAATGTGTCAGTTAGCAGTTACTATAGCAGCTGTTATGGCACAGATGGCAGAAGTTGACTACTTTTATACAGCTGTGACTTTTCAAGAAAATTTCCACTGCATGGAAGTGTTAGTTATATAATAGTTGATCTGTGCATGTGCTGTGTATCGTGCATCATCATTTGACCCCTAATGATGGAAGTCATCTTCCATATTAGGACTGAACAGCAGCAGATTCCTGCCTACCTGCTCTGTCATACGTAGCTTTGGGGACCCTGAAAAGAAGCAGGAGCAGTAGCGTAATCCATAAATAAGTGTGGCACTTTCCCCCTGTCTTTGTGTCTGAGCCCTTCAGTTAGCGCTATATGCACTTGAAAAGCCTCAGGAGCTCCAATGGTGAATCTGTACAGAAGGCTGACTGACAGGCAGCTTTGAACCGGCTGACATTTTGTTCAAGCGTTAAACGCAGGCTCCCTATAATTGCCCCTGCTCACCAGCGACAGAGCAACACCAGATTAGATGACAGCGGATATGCAGAGCACGGATGAAAGATGATGAAAGCAAAGAAGAGAGGGGCGTCGTGTGAATGAGTGAAACCATTTCCACTGCAGAATGAGATAGTTGTCTTAAATTGGCTTGAAAGCGAGCCATTGGCTGAAAACATGGGATAAACTGTTTTGGTGGTGTTTGGAAAAACTCCCTGAAAACGAGGCCGGTGTGCAGTGCCCACGCACACAAGAGATCTGATATTTTCCTACATCGATTTCCTGCCAGAGATTGAGCTGCTGTTGTGCTCTGGCAGCGTCTGTGAGTGGTATGTCTATGTGTGTGTGTGTGTGTGTGTGTGTGTGTGCTGTTATTTCACAGTCTTTTTAGAGGTTTACGTGTGTTTGAAAGAGACAAACCAAGAACGAAGAGCACAGAAAGAGAACAAAAAGCATAAATACAACTAAGTCTGGATGTGTCTGAAGGTTTTTGTCCTGATTTTTTTAACCCATAAAGACCCAGTACTACTTTTGTGGAAGCTGCCAAGTGATTTTTTTTTCTCTCTATACTTAGCCTTCCTTAAGTGATTTATCGCCATTTATCATAATACTATCTTCTGTATTATACATTTTAAGTGAAAATCTAGTGTTCTAGAGTTCAGATAAAAGTTGATTTTCTATCAGAAACAGAGAAATCTAAAGAAAAAGTGATGTTTTCAGCAAAGTATATCATTAACTGAACATAAATCAAGCGTCTTCATTCACTGTTATTCATCAGACTCCATGATTTTTACTGGTGAATCAATGCTATTATGATATTTTATATTATCTTTCACATTTTGGAATTTTTTTAAATAGTAAAAATCCAATTATTTCCGATATTTAATTTACTGATCATGTAGTTGTTCATAAACTCAGATTAAATTTTAGGGATATTTTGTCAGAAATAGAGGAATTGAATAAAAAGTGACTTTATCTGCAAATATAATATATCATTAACTGAACATCAACACAAGTGTCTCTATCCAGTGCCCACATACTTTAACCCATAAAGACCCACTGCTAACTGGGGCAGTTCCCAAATGAATTGTTCTCTACTAAACATTTCTTAAGTGATTCATTTATTATGTCATCATCTGTCAACTCCAAATATTTCTCTATATTTTAGAATAAAAACTATCCTTTCAAACAATCTGAATAACAAATAAGCTTAATTTTAATAATATTGTGCTTCTGTTCATCATTTCCACATTTCCATTACAACATACAGATCATAATGGATCTACAAATACGCAAAATATTTAATATCAGATAGATTATTCTTAAAATTCCACTGACTTCTCTTGAAACACTTCACGGTCTTCATATTTGTTCAAGATTATTAAAATATTTTGTGAAATTATGCTTTGTTTTAGTGTAAATATGTGAAAATATTTAGGTTTACAAAGAGAAAAAAATGGAGTTGCGAGTATTTATAGATTCTTAATAATAGAGGTTTACTGCTCTGACCAACTTGAAATTGAATTAAATAATTGTTAATATCTTAATAATGTCTATTTTTGCATTTCATAAATTCATCCCAAGGGCCAGATTGGATCCTTTGGCAGGCCGGATTTGGCCCTCTGGCCTCATGTTTGACACCTATGTTGTAGAAGGTGATGGTGTTTTAACTTTCATTACAGAGACTCTGAACGTTCAAATGGGTCCAATCTGATGACCACGAAAAGACTAGGAACTGTATTTTACACCAATTATTGTCATGTATTGATATGATTAGTGGACCAACAGTTGTTAAACATTATGCATCAGTAGGTATTTGGGTCTTTATGGGTTAAACCAGAGAATAATTTGTGTGGGAGAGCAAAAAAAAACAAACTTAACATGGTGATCAGAGGGAAGGAAAGGAGAGAGAAAGAGTTTGATGTTGGGTGAGACAAAGGAGCCAGTGTGTGTGCACAACTGCATTATGTGTGTGAGTGTGTGTGTCCTGGTGGGCATGTTGGCAGCATGGGGATGACAGTTTGGAGCTGAGTGTCACAGCCAGTGTCTGTCAGGCATATGAATGCCAGGTGGCAGCTCACATCAGCTGCTGAGTGTGTGTTTGTGTGCGTGTGCGTGTGTGTGTGTGTGTTTATGTGTGTGCGTGTGTGTGTGTGTGTGTGTGTGTGTGTGTGTGTGTGTGTGTGTGTGTGTGTGTGTGTGTGTGTGTGTGTGTGTGTGTGTGTGTGTGTGTGTGTTTATGTGTGTGCGTGTGTGTGTGTGTGTGGGGGGGGGGGGGGTTCCTATCTCTATGGTAACATTGATATGTTTACACAGTCACACTATGGGCACCTTTGACACTGTGGACGAAAATTCAGGTCCCCACTAGTAAAATAGAAATGATGTGCCTCTATAAATACATTAATTAGTTATTTCTGGACGTTCTCATAAAAAATGGGGGAAAAATGTTCTATATGTTTTACAATTATTTATGTATTTTTTTTTGTTTTGGTTTTTCTTTATTTTTAGTAATATTATTGCATTGTTTTATTTATTTATTTATTTATGTATTATTTTTATGCATTTTTTACAATTTAATTATTTATATATATATATATATATATATATATATATATATATATATATATATATATATATATATATATATATATATATATATATATATATATGCTCTCTACCCAATGGCTACTTGATTACAATATTGGTCCTCTTGAGACATAGAAATGAGTTTGTGTGTGTGTGTGTGTTTGCATGCATACATGTTTGTGCATGCATGTGTGTGGTTGACCTACCCATGTTTTATTTAAGCAGACTGTGTTTGTTTCGAGACCTTCCCTGGGTTTGCGGGTTGCTGTAATGTCCAGCAGATCATAGATGTATTGGCAGCATATTGAAGAGCAGGGTAATAAGACACACTGATGTTTGGAGGAATGCCATGACCTTCTGTAAGAGCAACGTCACTGAAAGCTGCTGAACTCCATTACCAGGTTGCAGTTGGTTCATCAGTGGAGGTGTTCTCATCCTAGAGCAGGGGTCTCCAAACTGTTCCACAAAGGGCTGGTGTGGGTGTAGGCTTTTGTTCCAACCAAGCAGCAGAACACCTGACTTGAATCAATTCATCAACTGATCTCTGTCTTCAGAGAGTAAATTGGTCAAACTGTGAACTCTTGGTTGGTTGGAACAAAAACCTGCAGCCACACTGGCCCTTTGTGGAATAGTTTGGAGACCCCTGTCCTAGAGGAACTAGGAGGCCAGTATGCACTTTTCCCCTGCTATGATTTACTAACAGACGGAAGAAAAACTGGAAAAAAATAAAAGATATGGGGGAAGAAAACAAACAAGGACAGAAACCAAAAGGAAAAAGAGAAAAGAAGGACAAAAGGAAAAAGAAAAGACAAAAGGGGGACTAAGAAATCAAAAAAGGAGAAAAAAGATTTAAAAAAGAAAGGAGAGAAAAAGAAAACAAAAATGGAAAGAAAACAAAAATGGAAAGAAAAAAGAAGAAAACAGGAGAAAAACACAGAAAGTAGACATTTGTTAATATTGAAGATAAGATATTCCTTTAAGGTTAACTGTCATTTACATTTTGTAATTGTATTTAAAGAATAGTTTCTGACATTTGTTATGATTTGACAGAGAAAAAAAAAAAATCAGTAAAAAAATTGGCTTAGAAATATTGGTCATCTGTATCAGTCATGAGTTAAAAGTGATGTTGATCACTCTCTAGTGGACACTTTATTCTACTGCAAATTGTAGTGATTTTATTGTGATTGGACGTCATTACCTCTGCAACTCTGGTACTCAAAAGCAATTATCCTGCATGTTTTGGATGTTTCCTTCTTCCAGCACACCTGATGGTCATTATCAGGTGTGATAGGTTTATCATTGGAATCAGGTGTGTTGAAAACTTCTAAAACAGGGGTGTCAAACTCACTTTAGTTCAGGGGCCACATTCACCTAAATTTGATGTGAATTGGGCCGAACCAGTGAAATAGTAACATAAATATTGTCAGCTCCAAATATTTCTCGATATTTCAGAGTGAAAAACAGTAAAATTAAATAATGAAAATGTTTACGTTGACAAACTATCTGTTCAAACAAAGTGAATAATATGAAACAATTAAATAATGAGCCTAATTTGAACAATATTATGCTTCCGTTTATCACTTCCTCATGTTCATTAATGTAAATTGCAGATCATATTGGATCAAATACAAATAGACAGAATATTTAATATCAGGGAGATTATTCTTAAAATTGTACTGACTTCTTTTGAAACACTTCAGGTTCTTCATATTTTCTTCAAATATTTTGTGAAATTATACTTTGTTTTAGTGTAAATATGTGAAAATATTTACATTTACTAAGACAAAAAAATGTAGTTGTGAGTATTTATAAATTATAATTGTATTTTATTGGTATGACCCACTTCAGATTGAATTGGATTGAATGTGGAACCTTGAGTAAAATAATTATTAACATCTTAATGTCTATTCTTGCATTTCACCAATTCATCTCAAGGGCCAGACTGGAACCTTTGGCGGGCCGGATTATGTTTGACACCTGTGTTCTAAAACATGCAGGATTAGCCTTTATCACATGGCAGCCATCTTGAAGGGAAAATGAGGCTTGGGTGGGTAAACACAGAAGGTTGTGAACACAAAAGGTGTGTCTGCAATGTTGGACATTTAGCTCACAGATGTGGACACATAAGTGGAGCACAAAGGCGACAGTAACTTCACCCAAGGATATATTCACCAAATGAAATGAAAGGCCATGACAAAAAGTCAGTCAGGTGCTAACTGACGCTAACTGGCGGTTAGTTGATTATGCTAGTACAACCTTTACATTGTGGTGTGAATTTTCCTGTAAACCAACATGTGTTCATACTGGGCACTAGCGGAGCCCAGTATGAACGGTATGGGGGGGGTGGTCGCCCCGGGCCCACATGGATCAGGGGTAGAGTCCTGCACCGGAGCCCTAGGCCCGAGGGGCCCGACAGCCCTCGGGCTGGGCTTCGGGCCGACGACCATATAATTACCTCGGACACGGGCCGGGCTTGGGCACTTTTATTTTTCAATTTAATTATTTTTTAAAAAACCCGTGTTGTGTTTAAATGGAAACAATTGAACGCAGCAGCTGCTGCTCTCCCCGGTACCTCCCTTATATGGGCATACAGTCGCCTCCCTCACTATCCGATTCGCGCGTTTTCCCAAAAATGGTGAATTGAAGAGAGTGAACAACACTAAGGGAAAATCTCCATTCTGGACTAAGTTTCAACTTATTACAACCCTTCAAGATGAGCCAAACAGGTTTGTTCAGTGTGCTGTATGTAAAGCTGTTCTGTCATATGACAGCAAAAAAACAGGTTCATCACATCTCCAGAGACATTTTGATCGGTGGTGGATCCAGCAGCGGTCACAGAGCTGCTGATCGAAACATGAGCCCCTATTTTAACCTGCTCTTTTATGTCCACATTGATCTGTCAGAAACCGTTCGCTTATTCACAGAAAAAATAGAATGCTGTTTTTTCTAACTGCAGAGCGTTATCCCATTTTCAGAGCGGCAGATTTAATTTACGAACGCACTCAATGAATATAGCGTTCTATCACACTAAAACATTCTTATGGGAGGTTAAAACAAACAAACAAAAAAAGTCGGGCCGGGCCGGGTTCGGGCCTGAGAATTCTGAAAACCTGTCAGACCGGGCCGGGCTGGGGCTCCACCCCCTCGGGCCAGGGCCGAGCTCGGGCCCAGATAATACGCCAGTGCAGGGCACTAATCAGGGGCCCACATGGACTTAAGCCACAACTACCTGATTTATTTAAAAAATATATTATATTTATAAATGCTTATTTCCTGATTGCATGGGAAAAATAAAGCAACTGTAAATGTTCCCTTGATTGTTGAGTGTGTCGTAAAGTTAATCTCACATGCTTCACTTTTGCTACAAAATAACAGTCACCACCTGTACCCTGGCTAGTTAAATATCCCACGGTTCGTGAACGGACCTTGCCTCACGCACGCCATATCTGACATGTTTGTAAACCACCGAATGATGCACATGCAGCCAGGACCGGTAGCTGTCAGATTATGCTAAATATATATATATATATATATATATATATATGTGTGTGTGTGTATAAATGTTCATTTCCTGATTGCATGGGGAAAATAAAACAACTGTAAATGTGCCCTTGATTGTTGAGTGTGTTGAGTTTGTAAAGTTAATCTTGCATCCTTCAGAATCAGAATCAGCTTTATTTGTCATTTTGCATATTCAAGGAACACAAAACAAAATTGCGGTTTGACCAACCCCTCCCAGGCTGATCGGGTCATACAGCCGTACAGCGCTACCTTACCTCACTCTTGCTGTAAAGTAACAGTCACCACCTGTACCTTGGCTATTTAAATTTCCCACGGTTTGTGAACGCACCTTGCCTCATGCACGCCATAACTGACATGTTTGTAAAGTAGGATGCACACGCAGCCAGGACTGTCTGTAGACCAGTATTTAAAGCTGTCAGATTATGATACATCTGTGTCTTTTCAAGATTAGAATGCTACATAAATAAATTTGCACTTAAAAGTGAGCATCACCTACCGGATCCTTACTTGATAAAAGAGTGGATGTCGGTAAATTTCCAAGTATGCAATAGCCTGACATATATGTACTTAATTGACAAACCTTCTATGTACACTCATGACAACTTTGCGCCTACAAGTGTTTAGACACATACGACTGTTATGTGTGTGCATGTGTCAAACATGTTTTACACATGCTCATAACATAGAGGTGGTGTTAATAACAGAAGAGGCTGGAGTCATTATTGTCTTAAGTAGAGAAAGCTAGCAGGCTACTCTGTTAGCGGGTTTATCACTTCCTCTGGTTTAATTTACCAGGTTTATTCTACGCCCCTCTAGAATGTTGCGACAGCTCCCGTTCACTTTAAAGTGACGTTCCCAGCCTTCAGACATGAAAACATAAAAAACAAAATGCCTATGCTTTGAGGAAGATTAACATGAGGAGGACTAATTAAAACCATGGTGTTGGAATGAACACCAACATTACCTATACTAGACCTAGTATATAAAGGGCCCACTACAGGTCATCACCCCCCCCTACAGTAAAACAAACTCTCCACCCCTGATACATTTAGTGTCAGTTACTAGTAAACTTTCTCCATAGTAAACATTAGCTTGATTTAGTTTTAAATCAAAATATAGACAGGACTCCTTTCTTTTATAGACTTACATCCTGGCACACAGCATTACCATGGCATGACTAAAGAAGTCTGTACTGACACAAACCAATGTTGTTTTGAATCCAAGATGGCGTCACGTGTAAAATAAGCTAATTGAGGCTCTTGATCCAGGAGTTACTGTGGGTTTTATTGTGTTAGGAATTTAGTCTTATTCAGAAAAGCTTTGATATCTAGAAGACCTGTTGCACACATTTGTGATGTTAAGGCTACAAATATAACTTATTTTTTGTTCAAATATATTTAAAAATATCTTCATCCAAAGGTATTTAATCTTATAAAAAGTGTAAGTGAAAATTTTTTTTTAAAGGTTCGATAGGGACAATTTCATTTCTGCTTGTTTGTTTACTTACATGGGGTGTACATGACTCTGTTGTATGTGCCTGTATTGATGTTAACTCCATTACTAAGGACATAATAGTTTGATGGAAAATGTGAGACTATTACATATAAATCCATGTATGGCTTATTACCAAATACTTATTATTACTCTGATTTTCCTTTATAGTGACAATGCAATACAATACTGCCTACTGTTACTATATTGACAAAAGCATGTCAATATAGTAATTAAATCATTAAAATGTAAATTATATTTTTATGAATATTTTAAACATGCAAAGACTAGTAGAGAATGAAGAAAAATTCATTGCTTAAACCACTTGACATTTAATCAAGTACGAAAACCCCCACACAATGGTTAAGGTAATGTATTTCTAGCCTAGAATAAGAACAGTTAGCAGCACAGGTAACACAAAGGATGAATATATAGGTCATAATTTGCAGACTGTCTGTTTATGATATTGTTTGAATGAGTAGAAGTGTGGAGTACGATCCTTGCTAAAAGACTGAGCTCTCGAAGTGTCCTTCTACTTGTTATTCTATCACAAGTTGATTTTAACTGCTGTAAAATGTAGTGGATGGTGTCATTGTTGAACAAAAACAGTTGTGTGTGCAGATACAATTTCCATAAAAACCTACATTTGAGATTATGTGACTATTGTGTTAAAATAGGTAAGAAAGTCAATGTATCTTTACTTTTCAATTGTGCTTTGTATGCTTCACAGCACACTACTCTTATTACTGCTGCAGCACAGTGTGGAAACAATGTTCCTTCACAGTTAATTAGTGCTGTCTTTCAGATGAAGTCATTGTAAAACCTGACAAAACCTAGAAACTTTCTCAAGTTCAATACCTTTTCAGCTGAAAAGGACCTTTATCTAGTCTTTTACTTCTTTTACTTCTTTTACTTAGTCTCTTACATTAGAGCAAAGACTCATGGGCATTTGTTCTCATACAACAGGGTTCTCCTGGAGAGAGAGGTGCTGCTGGTCCTGGAGGCCCCATTGGTCTGACAGGACGCAATGGTCCCCAAGGTCCCCCCGGCCCTGCTGGAGAAAAAGGCGGCCCTGTAAGTATTTGTGTCTCACTCTTTGGGACCCTTCTCTAACTCAGGTACGGCAGATTTTGCAGATCAGGATGTGTTACGTGTCTCCTAAAAACTGTGGCTTGTGTTGAATTCAGGGAGAGAAAGGACCCATGGGTCCTGCCGGCCGTGATGGCATTCAGGGTCCTGTCGGCCTTCCTGGATCAGCTGGTCCTCAGGGCCCCCCTGGAGAGGATGGAGATAAGGTAAAGTCAATACAGGGTTTGGGCAAGTCTTAAGAGAGTCAAAAGATAACATCATCTTAAATTAACGTAAAAATTTGGGTGAAAAATGTCTTTAAATGTAATTGTCTGATATCTGTCTGATCTTGGGAACTACACAGATATCTCTGTTCTGTTTCACCTGATCAAACCTTCTCCACACAAGGATTGAAGGAAGTTTTATTATGTTTCAGTCACAGAGAAAGAACAGAATTTGATACTGAGGACCTGTATATAACCACAGCAATATATAACTAAGAAATAAGTTAATATGTTCAAATCTAAGGCTGAGAATACAATAATTGAAAAATAAGTAAAATATATGTCTAAAATAGAACAATATAGATCTAAAGTCTATAGATAATGATGCTCTTTACAACACTAACCTAAACATAGGACACACTGAAGTACAGTACAGAGCAGCAAAGGCTTGTGTCAGAGTCAGTGTGTGGCTCTGCAGCAGTACAATAAGGTGACATTTAGGTCTTAGTGTGTCCATCCTCCTGTGTTAGAGCCTTTAGAGCTGTGCCTGACATCAACAACTTCACAGCTGGTGGAAAGAAACTGTCCGTCAGTGTGGTGGTCCTGCTCTGGATGCTCTGTGACCTTCGCCCTGAGGGAAGAGGGACAAAGCCAGTGTCACCATTTATCTGATAAAGACCAGCTGTAACATAATAAATGACATAGATGTACTTCTAGGACAGTTGTAAACATTTTAGGTTGAGTAAATTACATCCACATTAAACAAACCTGACATTATATTTTCAATATATTATATATTACCTAAAAGATGAACAAATAACTGAAGTTTAGTTCAGAGATCTAACCACAGAAATTGAATATAATTCATAGATAGCTTCCTTTTATTTTATTTTATTTTTTACAAGACACCTTTGCTTTGTTCTGTTTTATTATGGGTGGCATCAGACTCTACCTTGTATCAACTGTTTTTTGACCACGAACCAGAGTTAAAAGCCACAAATTGATTTGATGGTGTATTTGTTGTGGATTTTCGTCATGGATCAAAGATGTTGACACCAGAAGTTGAGTAGGAAAAGGCTCAGTTTATTCTGACATACATACATCTTTTATAGTCCATTCTTCAGATACCAGTCCCCCACACTAAACCCGCTCTAACCAGTTCCCTGACGTCCTTTGACGCCAGGGCTCATGCTGTCTCCTCATATAGTCATAACAACACAACTTATCTTACAAACTAGATAGATTTGACACACACAGAAGGGCAATGTGACCTTTCTTCTCACAAATGCTATGTCATACATATGGATATATATATATTTATTTCCTTCATTCCCCCCTTTGATAATTATCAATTATCAACTTCATTTACCAGTTCAATGCAAGTAAGGGTGAAAAACCTGTCAGATGTTTATCAACATGAAAAGTCCCTTACGACCCCCAACCAAAGTTTGAGACTTCTGCACATGTCAGTTCTTATTTGGAGCGATCACCAGTGTCTTGCATTGAAGGGATGTCAATCGAGATGGATTAAAACTGAGCTGTGAATAATTTATCTAACTGTTGATTTCATGTTGATTCAATATTGAGTAATATAGGATCTTATGTAATTTATAGACACTATTGATTTCAATTAATATAATATAGTAAATAGTAAGTAAATAGCAAATAGTAAAATACAACACTTAATTTGAAATTTGTGTATAAACCCACCTCATTTAAATTAATATCAGATATTGATTAGGAATTATCACATTGCAAAGTGAATACATGAAATGTGGATTACTATGATTATTGATTGAATATGGATTAATATGATTACTGATTACCTATTCTTCAAAAGAAAATCACAACATTGTCATTTAGGATGGAGAACAATCATAACAACAAAGACAGTATACCCATGGATTCAGGCATAACCTACAGCCTCACTGTAGATGATGCTGCATATCACATGAACATGTACACATTTATTTCACCACTACTTCTGGCAGGATTGGGTGAATGTTAAATTCACCTGTGGGGCCCTGCAGATCATAAAGATGAACGGTGGCTGTTGAGTGCAGAGAAAAACCAGTTGTCCTTTGGTTGTTCTAATTAAAGAACAAATCTGTGAATCAGCCAAAGCGGAGGTCAAATACAGTCCCAGATGAGGCACAAATCTGACATTGCTTGTATTTATTTGGAAGCTGTGAGTCCTGGCTGCTCAGAGTACAGCATACATTTCATTCATGTCATTGACTGGTTGAACATCTGTCCAACTGGTTCCACAGGTCATTTAATCTGCTTCTGATGCAGGGTTCCATGGTGTGTCAGGCCAAACAATTAAAGGATTTAATTCTCATTTAATGGAACTAGTGAATGAAAATGTATTCAGTCTTAAATGAATCTGTATCTATTTCTCATCTGAGTCGAGGGTCACTGACTGCACTGTAATGGTCTGGTTTTCTTCAACATAGAAAAATATAAGACAGTTAAAATGAGCAGCATTTGTGTGCATGTTTCCATGTTCTTTAGTTATGCAATATCTTTGCATGTGTCTATTTTCGACAGACACACTGTTGTAAGGAATGTATTAAAACACATATGTATAAATAGAAAATACCACCTATTAGGACTTTTTCATTGACTTTCTGTTGTCAAACCATCATGTTGATCTGGTCTGGTCTGGTCACTGGGGATCACATGCTTTGTTGCATTCGGTCTGACAGCTGATTTTAACTCATTTTTTTAGTTATAATTCAAAACTGATTTCAGTTTTTAGTGAAGAAAACTGCATTAAAGCATCTCAAAACACAGAAAAACCAATACCCTGCAAATCTTACCAAGTATATTTTTCTCATATCTAGTCCAAATATCTCATCACACTTAAAATAAGACATAATCACCTAATGAGGAACTTATCAGTAAACTTATTTTTACATAACCGATCTTGAAAAACTTATTTCAATAAATCATACTGAAATAATGTTAAATGGAGTGCACTTGTATAACACTTTTCCACCTTCATGGTGCTCAAAGCACTTTACATTTGTCTCTCATTCACACACACCAGTAGGTGTCTAAGGTTCTGTCAGTCCTACTGGGACCGTAAGTCAGGATTCAGTGTCTTGCCCAAGGACACTTCAACATGTGGACAGCCAGAGCTGGGACGCTAACCACCGGCCTGTCAGTCATTGGACAACCCCATTTAAAACGTGGTCATGAATATAGTTATGTAATATTATATTTTTGTTATTCATGCACTTCCAACTAAATGAAAAATCCCATTTTACTTTACCAATTACCAATTACCAATTTTAATTACCAACTGAGCCACAGCCGCCCACACTGTTCATTTGCTCCACTGACAGATTTAATTTTTGCTTGAATTTAAAATGATATATATGCCAAAGGAACACGTTCTTGAAATAATATTTTCAAGATCTATTGTCAAAAAATAACTTCTCCTCTTTACGTAATTATGTCTTGTTTTAAGTGTGATGAGCTATTTGGACTAGAAATCTGAAAAATCCCCTTGGTAAGATTTAGATTTTTGCAGTGTAGGTCTACTAAAATAGCCAGTAGCCTGCAGTCAGTGTGTGGCCTATGTACCCTCTGGCCAATAAAGCCTATAACCACTGTTCATATATTGAGCTACAGAGCTGCATCTTTGAAATCCGTAATACCCATCATGCCTCTCAAACCCTAGTCACGTCTTTCACAGCATTTTGTCAATCATAGTGCCAGTGGGGCTAGGCGGGAGCCAATCAATTAATTGCAAATACTCACCCAAGGTCTTTGTGGGCCAATCAAATTAGAATCTCTCGAGAAATATTTACTGCCTGATCCTGGTAGAGGTGACACTTTAAGATATTGGACTTTGACTAAACAAGGAGGGAAAAGCCTTTTAAGATGGAGTTAGAGATGTGTGAGCTGTGTTTTTTGTATTTCACCACAGGGAGAAGTCGGTGGACCTGGACAGAAAGGAAGCAAAGGAGACAAGGGTGAACTGGTGAGGCTGTTTTTCTTTCCTTCTTTGTCTTTTTTAAAATTCATTTTGAAGGCCTTTATACTTTTGTATATATCCAACTTGTAGAGGATATGTTGTAAAAAGCTGAAAACTTACCTTAGCAAAGCCAATCAATTCTCATATTAACCCTTAAAGATCCAAAACACCACTGATGACCAAAACCATGTACTAATTGGTACTGTTTAATACCTGCTGACATATTAATCTTATCAATACATGTTAGTAATTGGTGTAAGATACAGTTTGTCATTTTTTCATGGTCTTCAGATATGACCCATTTGGACGTTCAGAGCCTTTGTAGTTACCATGGAAACAGTGTCATCTTTTACAGTATTGATTCACCAGTAAAACCCATAGATTTGGATCAATAACAGTGGATGGAAACCCCAGGGTTATATTCACTTAATGATATTTTATCTGAAATAAGCAACCTTTTCTTCAGTTTTCTCGGTTTTTTGATGATAATTCTCATTTTTAATCTGAACTTTTATGAACATCTACATGATCAATAAGATAAATACAGAAAAATACATGATTTGCACTGAAAAATAAAAATACCAAGGTTAATATTATATGAAAGGGTGATAAATTACCTAAGAAATGTTAACTAGAGTGACAAATTCATTTTTGGAACTGATACAAAAGTACCACTGAGTCTTTATGTGTTAACTAATTAAAACACATACCATTTAAACCATAAAGACCCACTACTACTTTTGTAGTAAAAACTGACTTTATTAGCAAAAATATCATAAACTGAACATAAACCAAGTGCTTCCATCAACTGTCATTCATCCAATTCTATGGGTTTTACTGGTGAATCAATGTTGTAGAAGATGACTGTGTTTCCATGGTAACTACAGAACTTCTGAACATCCAAATGGGTCAAATCTAATGACCATGAAACTATGATGAACTACATTATACACCAATTATTTCCATATATTGGTATGATTAGGTATTAAACAGTTATTAGGTATCAAAGGGGTATTAAACAGTTTGGAATGGTAGATGATTTTGGTTGCCAGTTACTGTCTGGGTCTTTACGGGTTAAAATAATCTAAATAGTCTGAAGCAGATAAAACATTAACCACAGTGCTGCATGTTTCATAGATACTGACTGAGATTCCAGTGGGTTCTGAGCTCATCTTAAATGTTAACATTTTTCAATTGATTTTTGTTGTAGTCAATAATAGGCATCACTTGGGCAACATAAAAGTACATTAAATATTAAATGAAATATAATTGTTTTGCCTAAAGGTATGCCATAGTGTTATTTATGTATATATCTGTGTCTGTCTGATTTACTAATGCGAGTGTGAACAGTAGATGAACAGTGTCTTGTGTCTCTTCATGGTTTAGGGTCCACCAGGCCCAGGTGGTCTTCAGGGTGTAGTTGGAGCTCCTGGTCCAGCGGTAAGTAATACAGCTTATAATTACCTAAAACAGAGGGTTTTCACATTTTGGGATAGTGAGCCTCCCCTTAATGAACCGCTAATGTGCTTGAATATGGTTTTAAAACACATGTTAACATCTATGTTAACATGTGTTAAAATGTTAACACAGATGTTAACATAGATGTTAACATGCATTTTCAACATCTCTTTAAATACATTTTTACATCTGTGTATGTTTTTACCATTTTCCCCCATATTTTAAAATATGTATCTCTTTTTTAAAAACTAATTTTAACACCTGCGTGTGTGTGTGTTTAACATCTCTTTTAAGACATCTTAACATTTTTACTGCAGGTGTGATTTTGCTTCTCACATGTTCTGTCATTAACTAACCACATGTTTACACATTTTTTTCCCTGTTTTATTCCAGGGGTTTCCCCCCCTCACACATTTTAACATTTGTGAATGTTTTTTAACATCTCTTTTAACTTAAAATTTGTGTCTGTTTTTAACTGTTTTTAAATACATTTCTTCCACATATGTGTTTTTAACATCTCTTTTTTTGCCCCTCACATGTACTCTAGTCAATTAAGCACCTGTTTTAACATTTCACATCTTTATTGAGGTTTTTTTTTTTTTTTTTTGTCATGTCACGCCTCCCCTGAAGTCCTCTGGTGCCCCTCAGGGGAGGCCCACCTCACTATTTTAAAACCCCTGACCTAAAAGCATATGTGAATATCCAAATATTACAGTAGTACAGTATATATCCTCACTCAGGATGAAAAGGTAAGTCCAAATGTGTCCAAATGTGAGTTACATTGTAAATGTAACTCACATTTACATTTACTCACAGTTACATTTACAATGTAACTCATACAATGCATTCAGATTGTTAGAAATATTTTGTTTTTGTCATTCTGTCATTGTTTTGTTTTCATGATGGGTCAAAACAAGAGACAAATTGTCCACATTTGAACGGTTTCTTTTTTTTCGTCGTGACATAATTTCATTGTAAAACCAATTGTTTTCTACCATTTTAGACAAAATGTGGTTCTCAAAAAAGTATCACAACTTTATCTTTTTTCCATCTACGTCTTTGTCTAAAAACTCTCTGCTGCTGTGAAACAATTTATAAGAAGATGAATAAGAAAGCAACGCTCTTGGTTTGTTCATCTTTAGTTCTACCATGTTGGAATGAAAGGCGTCTTCAAAAAACGACTTCTCTTTGCTTCTTTTAAAAGGTGAAGGTTACCTGAAGGTTTTGCTGTCCTCGTGTCTGCAATAAAAAAAAAAAATTGTTATTATGCACAAAACACAAACATATAAAGAACAATTGTCACATTTCAGTAGATAATGAAACACACCCAGGACATGTTGAAACTGTCAAGAATTTAGTTTTCTTCTTTTTTCATGCAAACAAGAAACAGTGAAATCCTTTTGTCACTGTCTGCCTGATGCAGCCACACCTTTTGAAACACAAACATAGACACTTACACACATTTTTAATATGTTATAAAAATAACATTGATAATAGTTAAGAGAAAAAACTTTTTTCCACTCATGTACTTTATGCCTCTGAAACTGAATATTCAAATGTAATTTACATCTGCACCAAAAATGCTAAATAAATGTCATTGAGTTTTTCTTTAAAGCAAATTAAACTGTGTTAAAGCTACAGAAACAGACTTGAACAGAGCTGTACACTGGAAAAATGAAAATGACTACATGTATTTTTCTCATTTCAGTCCACATATCTCATCACAGTTGAAATAAGACAGAATCACCTAAAGAGGAACTTTTCAGTGAGATGTAAAAACTGATTTTTAGGAAATAGATGTGGAAAATCTGATTGCAAGACATCTTACAAACTTTTTTTTAACTTGTTCCATTAGTAGATTGTGTTTTATGTAATTCAAGATTTATTTTTGCTTTATTGAAGCAAAAAAATTTGACCAATGGAACAAATGAAATGATCATACAAGATTTAGATATTTACAATGTATAGAATCTATTCTCTGTGGATTTGACACAATGTAATTTGGTAATCGTTAGCACATACAGTTAATATATCACCTTTTACTTTACCTGTATGTATGTTATATATTGCAGAATGACACAAAGACTACTAGACAAACTATTTACTTACTTACTATTTCTTACACTGGAAAAAAAATTCATTTCCAGAGGTGGTAAAAGTACTCCCATTCCGTACTTAAGTAGAAGTACAGTTGTGAAAAAAAATAGAAGTACTGATTCAACTCCTTTATTGAAGCAAAAGTTAAAAAGTACAACTTCTCAATTGTAATTAAGTAAAAAGTAAAGCTATATTTCTTTTTTCTATCATGGATGAAATACTTATTTAACCAGGAAAGATCAGAAAAGTTTCAAAACTCTTCAAAAATAAAGCCCATAAAACTGAATTACTCTGTAGAAAATGTGTTTGATTGGGTCACAGTACTCAGTTTTGTGGGTATGGAGAGGAAATTTAGGAAAAATGGGTTGAGTTGAAAAAAAGTCATCATTATGAGATTTGAAAAAATCTTAAACATGAGAAAAATGCATTATTCTGATAAAAAGTCAAAATTGTGAGATACATTTTTTTTTAAAATTATGAGATAGTCATAAATATCTCATAGGAAATATATAATTATGAGAAAAAGAGCTGAAATTATGAGATAAAATGGCAAAATTGTTATAAGATGCCATTATTGTGATATAGAAAGTCACAATTTCACTCTGATTTTCCCTGTTAGTGTTTTAGCATTTTAGCATTTTGTCTAATATTCTGAGAATGTAAGGAGTATAAAATACAGATATTTATGTAAAAATGTTGGGAGTAAAAGTAAAAAGTTGGCAGAAAAATAATTAATCAAGTAAAGTACAGATACCTAAAAAAAACAAACTAGTCAAGTACAGTAATGAAGTACTTTTAGTTAGTTACTTTCCACCTCTGCTCATTTCTAGTCTAAATATTTCATCACACTTAAAATAAGACATCAACACCTACAGAAGAACTTTTCAGTCAGATATAAGAACAATCTTTTTTTCATTTGTTTTTTTGCTTAATTCAAGCAAAACTGTCTTTTTTTTAGTAGTGGATTTTTCCAGTGTACAGTAATGAGGCTTTTATGCAACAACACATACACATTAGTCGATGTCATCAGTGAAAATCATCTTCTTCACAAACCGATGGGGCTAAAAAAGCCAGCATCTGATTGTACTGATGTCCGTCCTGTGAATCAGCACATCCCTTGTTAGATTTAAGTTTGAAACAACCCCTCAAGAGCCCATAATGCAGGAGATGTTACAAAGCACGGGGCTTATCAGTAGAGGTTTTGAACTGGTTGTGTAAGAGCAAGCAATGAATGACAAAAAGTACCATTCCATTCTGCACAACTAGACCCTATTACCCACTCGTTTCCCTTGATTTCCCATCTGTGTAGGTTTCCCTCTTTGGCCGACAATGTGCACAAAATTAATGAGTTGTTAGAGTGTTTGGATAGACTGGAGACTGGACACGTGCCAGTGAATGGTACGAAGTTGGAGACCTCTGTCACAACAAGGTAGCCTGGTTTGGAAGAGATGTTTAATTCCCCCACATAATGTACTGCTCCACTTCGGTCTGAGACACATTATGCAATCACTATGGCTTTCTGCTGTTCTCTCTGTCATCTAAAATCCTCTGGCTGCTTTTACCTATTCATTTATAAACCCCATGTTTTTTTATCATTGTCACGCAAACTTCATTTTAATCGTATCTTTTACTTGAAGACTTGTTTTTTTTTATTTATTTTTTTTTGCCTCTCAGAATTTTCTCAATACAAAAAAAGACTTTATTGCAACTATTATTTATTTATTTATTTCCCGTTTTATAATTATTACTCAGATTTTTTATTTATTTATTTTTTAAACCTCTTCGTCCTTAACAGCACAATGTTAGTGTGGCTGCTTTTGGTGCTAAAGCTAATTAGCGTTGCCAAGAGAGACTTCATACTGTGTATGAGGCTCAGCTTGGTTTAACACTGACTTTATTACGAGTTTGATTAAACCACATTTTATCAGAAAACAGCAGTAATCAAATTCACACACACAGCTTCTGTAGCAGTTCCCAAATCATTTTTTGGTAACACTTATTTTCTCCATTCTGTAAATATCCATTGTTTTTCTGTGTTTAATATGTGATTAACACACAATATAAAATCTAACACAGGACTGTAATATCTGAACAGGAGTTATTATCCTATGTCTCAGGTGCATTTCATTAATACAGTCATCTGATTACTACCAGTTATGGGGTTTTTTACGGTCATGTAAACAAACTCAGTGTAACCCACAAATAGTTTTAATGTGGTATTTGTCAAGAGAAAGCACTCATTTTAGTTATTAGGTGCATTGCAATTCACCAATATCTTCAATTACACCTGGTGTCATCTGGACATTTCATCACTTTCAGAGTCACACGTAATCAATATAGGCTTAAACTTGTGACCTTGCAGTTGTAGAGCAGTCTCACAACTGTACACCAGCCTGCCAATCATTTCCATTTATTACCTTATCATCATCTAGAGCAGAGTGAAAAGCCTGCCGTGCATGCTACAGAACCTCCTCCACTCATCCATCTCATTAACACAACAGGAGAGGTTCTGTTTCTACAATAGCTGATGGCCCAAGGGCACCTAACAGCTCATCGCTGTAAATTATCAGGCCTTAACAACCATTCTAGCAAAAAATTCAGCATCTGCAGGGCTCCGTGGAGGCTAGAATAGACCTGATGAGATGGATTGCCGCAAGCAGGTAGCGCACCACGCTGAATAACAAATTATTTAACAGTTGTTTGTCCTGGTGAGTCAGTCTGCTCATGTGTATTCATATCTTCATAACTGAGCTTTGACTCGTGCTGTCTGGTATTAACGTCATATGCCCCCCCGGCCCCCCCCCCCCTTTTTTTTTTTTTTTTAGTTTCTTTTTTTTTTTTTGTGGTGCATCGCAGTGCTGTTATTTATTTTGACTGCATCTGTACCACCTGTGAATCCGGGAAAAATGTTTGTGGGAAAAACTAACGATCCAACTACCTTCTCAGCCAAGGCTTAATGAGGTTTATACTGAAGCAACTGATGTCGTTTCTTTCTCAACTTCAAGATTCAGCTGAATGAAACTTTTAGAATGAAACAATACTAGGTTTTACAGATAGTTTAATCCAGATATTTTGTAGCAGCAAAAAACAAGTGTAATTAGGTTATGTGGGGTCTATCTTGGCGGATGTCTGCGCTCTTAGAGTGCTTTTCTAGTTGAAGTTGTTAGTTTTATTTACATATATATATATATATATATATATATATATATATATATATATATATATAACCCTGGCCCTGAGAAAAAAGGGGAAAGAAATAAGAGAAAATGTTGGGGTAAGAAAACGAAAAGGCACAGGGGAAAAACAACAGGGAAAGATAAAGGTTGAGAAAGAAGAAAAAAAAAAAGGTGGTGATATTTTTTACAACTGTCACAATTTTTTGGTATGTGATTGTACGTAAAGAACATTTTGTTTCCATTAGAAACATCGGCTAAGTAAAAGAATAAAAACCAACAACATCCATATCGGTCGATCATTAAAAGAAACTTGTAAATTGAACGTGTCCCAGTACTCCTGTCCTCTTGTCCATGACTTTTCGCTAACAGTGTGAGGTTTAAGTTTGTCCAAACCTCAGTCCACTTTGTCTCCTGGTCTTGTGTCAAATCTGCACTGGCTCTACCCACCCAACGCTTGGCTCTAAATTGCTCTGCATTCAGCGTGTGATCCGCCGGCGCCTCCATGTCCCACGGCTCAGCTAGACTTCCACTACTACTTTGAAGTGCTGACGTGCATTTGAACTGAAAACTCCCAGTTTGTCAGCACTCGGCACCTTCTCTGTAGTCTCTCGGTTCTTCCCTGTGCCTCTGTAGACCTGCGCACCACATGAACTCAGCATCTTTCACACACTCTGTTTATCATCGCCCTGTGGGGACACTCCACTGGATCCTCTGTTCCCTTACCAGGAGTTCTGGCCCAGTGGCTACTGTGTCCCCACCAAGGTGAGGAGAGTTTGGGGTTTTTCATTAGACTTTAGTTTTAGTTAGTTTGGACTTAGTTTTTCGTTAGTTACTAACTCGGTTAGCTTTAAAGGGATAGTTCTTTTTTTTCTTCACATAAGCCTGTATATGATCAGCGACAGTGACTTACCACCGACACTGTCCTGTGAGTCGAGTTCTGGTCCAGTTTTGGTTAAAACGAAAGTAGTCCCGGCAGGTTTCCTGGGGTCACCAAAATACAATGTGTTTCTTCTCAAAACCGTATGTGTTTGAATGACTGATTTATTTGCATAACAAAACTGTCATGGAACAAAAAGTCACACCTCGTAATTTCTTGGAGCTACTTTCTCTTAGTAGCGATCAATGTGCGTTGTCACTGCAAACATCTGTGCGTCTGCATGTAGCAGCCACAAACACTGCCGAACTACTGATGAAAGTAGTGTGCTAAGGCGCACAGCTGTTAGCGGTGACCGCTACTGAGAGAAAGTAGCTCCAAGGAATTACGAGGTGTGAGTTTTTGTTCTGTGATGGCTTTGTTGTGCAAATAAATCACCCACTGCTGGAGGAAAATAAATAAATCAATATCAATTTTGCCAAAGATGAAAACAAATTGAATTTTATCCATATTTGTTTCATACATTTTAGTTAACTTTGTAAGCAAAAAATACACTTTCAGTTAGTTATCATTTATCATCACATTTATTTCAGTTAATGAAAATGTTTTAGCAATTTTAGTTTTTGTCATTTTGTTGATTTTTGTTAATTATTATAACCTTGGTCCCTACAGAGGACTGTGTGTGTCCCCTAATCTGTGGGGACTGTGGGGTTGAATGTTTGTCTGATAATGTAATATATAACAAGCCAGCAAAATGTTAAATATTTTCACTTCATTATTGGACAATTATAACTAATAATCTGTAATAGATTTAAATTTAATAGATAGGTTTTAACACGGTGCATTATGTAATGATAATCAACCAAAATGAATGTTTTCATCTGTGCACATATATATTAACAAAAATAAAATTCAAACATTAAATTAAATATATTTCATTTTTTATTTAGAATGGTATATGTATACCAGGTGATCAGGTTTTTTCAAACATTCTTACAAATGCAATCAACCTCATATGTCAGCTTCATGTCAAATTATATATATATATTACATATTGGTGTAATAATGTCATGTTACTCTTCTATTTTATTCATGGAATGTATAAATATTCACACGGTTGACCACTGCAGTGTACTTTTAAAAGAGACACCCACAAAGACCATCAAAAAGCTTCAGCTTATTCTAAATGCAGCTCCCAGTGCTGTTAAAAGAGAATCTGTGACTGTGAGGAAATGCATTAGATATACTACAGGCATCATGACCAGCTGTTCCATCCAAATGAAGACTGTTAGCTCAAAATGCACCAATTATTACATATATGTGGAAATAGACTGAGCATAGAGAGAGAGAGAGAGAGAGAGAGAGAGAGAGAAAGAGAGACAGAGAGAGAGAGAGAGAGAGAAAATGAATGGCTAATTAAACAGGTCACTCCTAGCCTAGCCATGCTATCTCCATTCATTCCATGTATAGGTCTAGTCATGCTTCATAGTCAGGGGAGGCGTGGCTAAAAGGTTGTTTTTCAAATCCCTCCTCTGTATGCAACAGGACAGGACTACAACCAATCAGCGTAATCTTTAGGGTGACGTAGTTAGAGCGCTGCAAAGTTCACAGAGGAGACCAGAGAAAGTTACAACTAACTAAACAAAATTGGGTATTATGGAGCTTAACGACTGTTAAGACTGAAAGATTGCTGCATTTTCTCACATTCTTCACTCATCTTTCATAAAAGGAAATCATCACCCAGTCGGCAGCCATCTATTGCCATTGTTCTTCTTCTTCTATGGTTGTTTCCAGTTGTTTCTATCCGTCACAGTGTCACTTTGTTTCGTCCGTCCTCTGACTCTATACTTCAGTGTGATTCGTCGGCCAGTTTCAGGGAAATCTAAGCAAATTTACATTGAGCATAACTGGACTACTACGGTAGCACATTAGATTTGTACCCGCTAGGGGTGTCTAGCACGGCTAGGCTAGGTCACTCCAATATATTGAGCCAAGTCAGCCAAAAATTAAAAACAAATATCACACAATAATATTGAATAATTATTTTGTTGTGTTTTTCAACAATACTTTATGTCCAAAAAAGGAGTAGGAAGAAGTTAAGCGTTTATTGTCCTACCACATTTTTACATTCCAAGACTAAACAGCGAATGAATAGAGTCCATAAACATTCATTCTCTTCCACAAAAGAAAAAGTGCTAATTTTTAAAAAATTGTTCCGGCAAAATGTTGTTTTATATTTAGTTTATGTCTGTGCTCATAACTGCCCTCTTAATCTTTGAATAAATTCTGTGTGTTACTGTAGAAGAACTCAACCTGGTAAAAGATGATCTTATATCCATAATTTAGTGACAGAGAAACTAGGAAATTCACGACAGCTACAAACATCCCACTGTAACATAAAATATATTTGTTGATATGATATATAATTTATCATATATAATTTATTGTTATTTCACAGAAAACATAATAGATCCACTGTAGAAATTAAATATCCATGCACAGTCAACATGATTAAAAACAGATTATATTTTTTATCATGTTGACTGTGCATTGTTGTTTATAGTTAGTTAGTTAGTTAGTTGTAGTTGGTTAGTCTATTTAGCAGAGGTGGGACAAAGTCATTGCTGGGCAAGTCCCAAGTAAGTCTAAGTCTTTTGCACTCAAGTCCGAGTGAAGTCCCAAGTCAACACCATCCAAGTGCCGAGTCAAGTCCGAAGTCAAAGCTCACAAGTCTCGAGTCGAGTCAAAGTCCCAGCATTTTAGCTTCGAGTCATTTCGAGTCCCCTATAACGAAATAACATTTCTACAAATCATACATGTCTGTAAGGTCTGTATTCATTTAACCTTTTTTATGCAAAGCGTCAAAAGCATTGGAAAATAAGGATCCAGGTGTGAAAAACGTAACATTCCAAAAAATCCCATGGCTGTATTAACTCAAAGGAGTGTTCCTACTTCATACTGAAGAAAAGGTCCAAATACTTGACAGTGATTTGAGTTTTTATTTCTTAATCTTAGTCTGCACATTAATATATGTAAAAATTCTGTAATTGTGCGTTCAATATTATTGTAACTGCAATTGTATCCGTCATGTTTGTGTACATTAATGAACAACAACAAAAACTTGAACTTAAAATTATTTTAGCTCATGGCAGAAAAACAACAGACTGGCAAAACTGTAAAGGGTCTGAATACTTGACATGTAACTGAACTGAACAGTAATGCATCCATAGACACTAGTGTGTGTGTGTGTGTGTGTGTGAGAGAGAGAGAGAGAGATGCATGCACTGTGACAGAGGGAGAGAGAGTTAAAATGGAGAATGTGTGTGTTTATGTGCACAATGTGGACAGATGAAAAGGTAGTGAGAGGCCATGTAAAATTAGGAGGGGATGTGGGCAAGAAATTGCTTGTATTTCAATAGTGTATTGCACTATAACAAGTGTACTCTATTTGCCTCATATTGTAGAAAAGTTTACCTTAAATTAGAGAGGGGTCCTTTTAGCAAGTTTTTTAACATAAACAAAATTGTCATTCCCTACGATCACTTTTGAAACTGGGCCAACATGCCAATACAGGGAGGGGTGTGTGTGTGTGTGAGTGTGTGTGTCCATGTCCTGAGGAGAGGTGGTGCTGGGTGGACGACCTATAGCACACTGTATTTGCAAAAAATCAAATCGGCCAAAAGTTTGTCAGTCATTTGTGCACGATGAGGACGTAGGATGATGCCACCGTGACTGAAAACTCGTTCCACTGGAGCACTGGTTGGACGTTGTAGAAACTCCGTCTGTAATCTTTGACCCGCACGTCTTGCATATTGCTATCTGTTTTTTGTTGACAACTTCGTAATTTTTATAGCCAAAGGAAATTATCTTTGGCATCATTTTGCACGCCGGCACGTAGTTGTCATTGATGCTTGTTTCAGATTTGCGGTGGATGCGGTGGAATGAAAAGCAACACTGTGATTGGCTGTCGTGCAAGCAGCGCGCACATGCTCTTTGCATTCACACATCATTTTGCAGAATAACAAGTAAATTGAGTGCGGCATTTATTAACATACTTTAATATTCTCATGGGACGTAGCAAGTCATCGCAAGTCAAAGGGCCAAAGTCCAAGTGAAGTCACAAGTTAATGACGTTGAAGTCCAAGTCGAGTTGCAAGTGTTTGTACATTTTGTCGAGTCAAGTCTAAAGTCGTCAAATTGACGACTCGAGTCTGACTCGAGTCCAAGT
Organism: Siphamia tubifer; assembly: GCA_020466265.1. Classification (NCBI taxonomy): domain Eukaryota; kingdom Metazoa; phylum Chordata; class Actinopteri; order Kurtiformes; family Apogonidae; genus Siphamia; species Siphamia tubifer. Next base: position 40,605,104 of record CM035799.1, on the reverse strand, counting down.
CACATAACTCGAGTCCACATCTCTGCTATTTAGAGCACATAAAATCATCAGATAACAAAGCACCATCCAACATGGTCCACAAAATTTTTCAGCACTTCAAAAGGAGTGGGACGAAGTATAATTTATAGATGCCACCCTCTTTTTACAAACTATTTATCGAATTAATCTTGCTTTAACACACTTTTTTACATTTATTTTCCAATAACACAAAGCATCCATACAAACCATTCACATACACTTTTATTTTAAATCACCTCACACACAATCCAATTTGCATAATCAACTATTGTCAATATAAACTATAATATTTATATGCACTTTAAATATTTATACAGAATGTAATAGATGTGATAATATCTGCTAATCATGATAGTCTGTATTAATTTAATACTATCTCATTTTATGCATTATTCTAAATTATAACTGAATATTTACCTACTCACTTACTGTTCTATTTTACACTAAATGTATGCATCCTTTTCATATGTGGGACCATTTGCTTGGGCAAAGCACCTGTTTAAATCTAGACTTACCACATGCAGCCAAACAGAACAGAACACCGTCTGAAGTCATTTTAATCGATGACTTTACAATGTTAGCAAACCACACAAAGTCCTGCAGGTGAATGTGAACTAATGGAATACTTTTAATGCTGACAGACTAGGGAGAGAAATGCTGTAAACAGACTTTTAGTGCCATTGGGCAACATCCCATAATTCCCTTTCAGCACAATTGTAACTCGAGAAATCGGAGAGGGTATGAGCCTCCTGCATTTGCTCTTTCCTTATGTTTTCAAACACAAAAGGCCTAATCTTTTGTTTAATATGACAGATCTTTTCACACAGGGAAGAAGGTAAAACCAGCTACTTATTAGATTCTGTCAGATGTGACATTAACGTTCGCTTTGTGCCAGTGTAGTGAAGTTTTGATTCAGACTTTTTAATTCCATCAGTGTTAATCCTCTATGGGACTTATTAAGAAAATTCATAAAAAAATTAATGACCTTTAATTTTAAGTGTATTAAGGCCTAAAATATGTTTACTATGCTCACTTTACAAAATTGACCCTGACTTTTGTTTTGGGGTACCATCATTTATAAATGACTTTGTTCCATTCGATTATATTTTTTTTTATATTTTGTCATGAATTCTTAATGTAAAAAACAATTGATAAAATAACAATGGCTTCATTATACATGAACATATATGACTGAAAAACACAGAACATTTAATTTCAGAATGATTCTAAAAAGTACATTACATTATGAATTCTGAATAGTTGACTACAAATGAAATGTGGTTCAAGCCTGACAAAAATCAAAAGCAGTGCAGTTAGTTTTGAATTCTAAATCATTTAAAATGTATGGTACAATATGATTGGTTAGAAGTTTGTGTTATTTTTTTAAAGGTGTTTTTTAAGCATCATTTATAAATGACATAGTCCCATAGAGGGTTAAATAAAGTCATTAGCCTAATGGCGTTCATGTTAAAGGGATAGTTCACTATTTTTCACATGAATCTGTATTGAATTAGCGTTTTTACTCTGGTGCACCCACAGTGACTTGCCCCCAACAGTGTCCTGTGAGTCAAGTTCTGGTCCGGTTTTGGTCAAAGCGAAAGTAGTCCCGGCAGGTTTCCTGGGGTCAAAAAAATAAAATGTGTTTCTTCTCAAAACAGTATGTGTTTGAATGAGTGATTTATTTGTATAACTAAACTGACGGAAGAAAAACTCACACGTCATAATTTCTTGGAGCTACTTTCTCTCAATAGTGATCAATGTATGTTGTCACCGCTAACAGCTGTGCACCTGCACATAGCAGCCACAAACACTGCTGAACGACTGATGAAAGTAGTTTGCTACCGCTAAGTTTGCTTACTTTTTTTAAGAACTAAAAATTATGCTGATGATGTTTAGGCTTCAAAACTCAGGTAAATATGGGAAAATACTTGATTTTCACACACAAATTTAGAGGACAATCTGTAAATTACTTATAAAAGGTTAAAAAAGAGAGCAATTCAATTGGGAACTGTCATAAAAGTAGGAAAGGGTGTTAATTAATTATAAATATCTGTTCATGTTGTAGCCTTTAGATCAGGGGTCTCAAAGTAATTTTCTTCAGGGGCCACATCCAGCCTGATTTGATCTCCAATGGCCCGGAGCAGTAAAATGAAAGCATAATAACCTAGAAATTATGACAACTCCAAATTTTTGTCATTGTTTTAGTGCCGAAAAACCCCAACAACAAAATAAAATTTTGAAAGGACTTTTATAAATTATGTACATGCAAAAAAAGTTAAATTTCATAAGGAAAATAAGGGCAATTTGAACAATATTCTGCCTCAATTTATCATTTGTCCATTTGTATTATTATTATAGATCACTTTTACAAAGACACTTAATCCTTAATAACAGAAGGAGAAAATGGTTCAAATTGTGTCCAATTTTCTTTAGACATTTCAAGTTGTTCACATTTGTTCAGGTTATTCACATTTTATTGTTACAGGATAGTTTGTAAATGTAAATATTCTCATAATTTAATATTATTTTTTCAGTAAAACAATGACAAAAAATTTAAGTTGTCATCATTTGTAGGCAAAGAAAAAATTGAGAAGAAAATATGGAGTCATTTAATAGATTATTATGCTCTTCATCCCACGGGCCGCATTGGAACTGTTGGCGGGCCGCATTTGGCCACCGGGCCGCATGTTTGAAACCCCTGCTTTACAGTACATGGACCCTAGAACTGCCGAACATGCATGCTGGGAAAATGCTGTAATCCCCTTAAGCAAAAATATATAGGTGTAGAAAACTGATGAATGGACAAAAGTGACCTTCAGAAAACTTGCTTTAAGGGAACTGCAGGACCTCATCTGTGTTTAAATGTGAGCATCGACCCACTAACCACCATGTGCTCTCGGATGTACTCCATAACCTTGAAAAGGATTAGGATGGTAAAGAAATCCCAGCAGACACAATCCACACAGATGAAGAGTTTTTGGACCATGATTTGCTAAATAGCCACCAGAATAAAAATGTTTATAATGTGTGAACTTTGACCTCCAACAGGGCAGTGATGGTGAGTCTGGACCCAGAGGACAGCAGGGTATGTTTGGACAGAAGGGAGATGAGGGACCCAGAGGATTCCCCGGTCTTCCTGGACCCATCGGGCTACAGGTATGTCTTCATCAAAACACACACCCTGGGGGCTGGGCAATATGAACCAAAAGTTGTGTCTCAATATTTTTTGGCAGAATGACGATACATGATATATTACTCAGTATAGTGTTTTTCCATAGAGTAATATTAAAAAATTCTAGGTCAAATTCACGAGTGTCAGCTGCCATATAGAGGGACTTTTTATTGATGGAAAGCAGCACACACACACACACACACACACACACCAGTGAAAGCATTACTAATGCTCAGAATGTTTTTGTGGGGAGGGGGGTTGTGGTGCTGTGGGTGGTCCAGTGCACGTCCTTGCCCCTTGCTTCTTTGGAACATACTTACTCTACATATGAACATAAAATAAATTCATCATGAAAAAAAAATACATTGTTCCACAAAATATCTGGAAAATAATGTATTTTTACAACATATTAAGATTATGAATATGATATGGAGAAAGACAGTGTGCAATAAAGCCAAGGGAGAGACACACAGGGAGAGGAGTAATATGGGAGGGGTGTATAGAATATAATTTAAACCTAAAACAAGTGGTGCCTGGAACAACACACCCCGCTCCCCTTGCACCCATTTCACTTGATCTGCCCTATCTTATCATTGCGAAAACACATTTTTTTTACTGTGATTCTGACCTTTGACCCACATTCACCAAAATTGAACAGGATCTAAGGTATAATAAGATAATCCTTTATTAGTCCCTCAGTGGGGAAATTCCCACAGTTACAGCAGCAAAGTGGACAGTGAGAATGAAAAGCTTAATTTATGGTAAAAAAAACAAAAAAAACAATATACAGTATAAATGGGGAATATAAGAAATGAGGTAAAGTGGCCAGTGTATGTGCAATGAAGTACAGTTATGAATGTGCAAATGAAGTGCAGTTATGTAGGGTGTGTATTCAGCTAGGAGCACTGCCTGTTGTAGAGTCTGACGACTGCAGGAAGGAAGGACCTGCGATAGTGTGAAGCCGTTAAGGTGTCCTGCAGGGGGTGGGAGACCACCTCGCACCTATCCTGAAAATTTCATAGAAATTGGTCCAGTAGTTTTTGTGTAAAGCTGCTTATAAACAAACACACCAACAAACAAACAAAACAATACCCCTCTCCCCTTCAGGGGGGCAAGGTAAAAATCACAATATATTTAAAAACTCTCAATATATCGCCCAGCCCTAACCCACACCTTTTCTAATTTTCCAAATACATGATTGCCTGATCACGTTGAATCCATCTCCAGAGGGTATGCACATAACTTTTGTCCTGTCAGATCCAGTCTGAGTGGAATGAACTCCTCCACACCTCTTAAACGACAACATTTCATCCCTTCTTCCATAATTTACATTACATCAAAACAGAGCATAATTTATTAATGCAGCCTGGGCTCTTAATAATACTTTGCCTTGCTCCTAGGCAAATACCCCCCCCCCCCTCACCCACCACTACCACCACCATCATCAAGGATTTTCTTTAGCATAGACAGTCCTAAAAATCCATCACCGCTACTTACATTTTGCACTTGGCATTTTGCCGTGGTGTTAATGGTGGCTGGGACTGCCATTGGTTTTCTGCTCACACTGCATCATTATCATGCAGTAAACCACTGCCCTGTGGAGCTCCCACATCCACATAAGACACCAGCTGCTGTGTCAGCCCAAGCTTGTTTCAGTATGGTATTCAATGTATATTTTTCCACCGTAGTTATTTTGGTGAGACATCAATAGATAGTAGAGCCACCTCACTTAATTACTCTCATTACTCTAATGTTGCACTGTATTTGGCATTCATTATAAGGTAGAAAGTCAAGTTACTTCTAGTAAAAAAAGTACCTGAAGTGACAAGTTCTATGGATAAATACAGGGCTTTCTGTGGGTTATTTACCTTTTAACTGCCATCAACATATCATAGAATTTATTAATGAGGGTCTTTAACATTTAAAAAAATGTTATTTAATAATTACAGTGTACAACAAAATGTTTATGATTTTTTTTTACAGATAGGTTTTGGTGAAATTTAAGTCTGACATTATGCTGTTGGGTTCATTTTGCAGCTCACTGGACATTGTCTCTTACTTTAAGTCAACAATAGCTAGCTCCATTTTTAAATAACTGCCTAATAACTTACATGCATTTTAACAGTGATTTATAGGTGGACTGAGTTTCCCCTCTCATTCCTATGTTCTGCAGTTCTTTAGTAACATTCATATAAATGCTTACATATCTTAGATATTAAAAGACTGGATTCTATTGACTGGTCTTTAAAACTCATTGCTTAATGCTTGGTAATAACCTATAGAAACCCACTGAGACTTGTGTGAAGAAAATGTGTACTTCTGGAGCTTTGGGAATAAAGGCCTTAGCATCAGAGAAAACACATGCTTAAAAAAAACCCACAAATAAACCCCTATCATCAGCTATAATATTTCTGTAGTTACAGCCGTAGTGTAATAGGTGAAAAAGGTCTTAACGTTCTCATAAATACCTTAGATATAACAGTATATACATTTAACAGCACTGTTCGGTTCCATGTTTGATCTTATAATGATGGCTCACGGTAAATACTCTAGAGTTTGTTTTCCTCAACGTGACTCCTTTTCTCCAGAGCCAGATCAAAGAGAAGCTAAAGTGCACAGCAATGGTTAATTTAAGCCAATGAGCTGAATTAGGAAGAAAACTTGCTTTGGTGGCAATGAATACCGAAACGACACACTTTAGAATATCTTAAAGTCAATTATCCAAGGACTCACTGAGGATGAAATTAGAGAGAAGCCCCGCTGGTCAATAGGGCTAGATAACGTTGTTATTAAGTGCAATTGGCTTTTAATTGGGCATAATGCACTCCATCTCCACTCTTTTAATTATGTTTGGCGAAGATGTCCTTCAATAGATGGCAGCAGCTACTGCAAGCTCAGCTCTTCAATGCAATTATCTGTAACATTAGTGATTTTTGACTATGGGGAATGAATGACTGGAGTCTGAAACCCTTCCATCCTCTGTTTGCTCTGGAATATTGGACTCCTGAATGCATGGATTCTTCAGTTTGAAAGATTTGAAATTGTGGACATAGAGGAGACAAATTTATCAGGGGTGATTATAGTGTCCTTATTGTTCAAGGATAGTGTGGACAAAAGGCCAAAATTCCAAAGCATGAAAGACATTTACTGATCTGCTTTGATATGCTATAGGAAATAATTACCTCTGATATGTACATTTAGAACAGAATACAATATAATAGGTCTTAATTGTCACTGATGGGGACAATTAACTTTTTCTGTTCTGTTTAGCACCAAAAACAATTAATAATAATAGTCTGGATTTATATTAAAGTGCTTTACATTATTGACCCATTATTCATTCACTCTCACATGCCCCCTCTGGTGGTGCTAAACTACATATGTATCCACAAACTGACAGAAACATGGCTGACAATGTGCACCTACAGCCCCTCTGACCACCACCAAACATTCATACACCAGTGTGAGTGACACTGGAGGCAAGGAAGGTGACGTGTCTTTGCCCAAGGATACAACAGACTAACTAGGAGAGTGTAGGATTTGAACCACCATCCCTTCGGTTATTGGATGACTAGCTCTACCAACTGAGCCATAGCCACCCCAATTAGTGCAAAAACTGTACACAAAGTACTAAACAAATGTTGACAATGTATAAAAGTTAAGAGTTAAAATATTAAATATACGTGTACTACTACAGTACTACAAAAAGTACTGAGCTAACACTGTACTACAAATGAGAAACATGTGCATCAATATAAGTTATATATACAAGGTAAGGCTAAAAAAAGAAAGACTTAGGTTGTACAGTAAGTAATGTTGCTCATTTTAAATTATATAGCACATTTCTAAACACAGCATGTATAACTTTTTAAAAACTCAATTAATAACCATTGACATCATCCTGATAAAACAGCAATGACCATGTGAGAAATGCAAAAAACACACCCTTCCACAACAAAAGTGAACAAAAATCACTAAAAGATATTAAAATCAAGTAATAAAAAATAAGAACAGTTGTAGTTACTATAAAAAAAACAGTGTAAAACAATAAGTCCCAACCCAGAAAAGACAAGGCGTGTGAAGAGAAGGAGAATCATCACATCAATCTGAAAAAAAGTATTTCAGGTCAAGTTTGAATGTCTCTAATGAGGAAGATGACCTCGCCAGGAGTGGAAAACTGTCAGAACTAAGGGCAGGTGTAGTTGTGATCAAGTTGTGTACAGTATTCATGCAGCGCAGGTCGTACATCTGTGCAAGGTCAGGTAGACATGCCGCCCAGAGCATATCAGCACTTACAATAATAATATCATTTAAAAGGCTTTAGATGATGAACTTGTAGCCAATGTGATGATTGGACCAGCTGAACAGGCTCATCTCTTGTCGAAACCCAAGATGACAATACATTTATTTTAGAATGTTTGAATACATTTTAAAAAATATTTTTTAGAAATGTTTCAAACATTTTCTCAGGGTGTTCGCACAGGTTTTGAAAATCTTAAAAAGTTTGGAATTTTGAGTAAATATAAAGCAATATTAACATGAAATTACATCAAAATTAACATATAATTACCACGTAATTAGCAATCCGTAATGTAAAGTGTAACTAAAGTTTCTCTCACTGTTGAAATTTAGTGAACGCTCAAAGGCACATAACCTCCTAAGATAAGAAATACATGAGAAAAGCATAAACATTGACAGGACGTCACTAACCAGTTGCTACTAGAATGATTCTAATGACACAAGAGATTCTAGCATTGTTTGCATAATAATTAAGTTTCCTTGATTTAATAATTAGTCAAATTTAAGATGAGGAAGATTAATCCCGTAATGCCTACTGTCGCAAATATGCAACATACCCCAAACATTTTGTAGATGCTATATTCAAATTAATTGTATCCATTTAATTAAGCATTTCATTTCATTTACTTATTACTCATATTAAAATAAATTTTTAAGTTTTAAGATGCATTTATATGAGGAGTTAATGAAAAAAACCTTGACAACAAAAGGTTCCGTTTAAGACAAGTTAAGTTTAAACCTTTAACGCCTAATGTTGTAAATATGTAACATGCCCCCCCCCCCCCCCCCCCCAAATCTATTGTACCTCATATGCTATGTTCAAAGTAATTATCTCCACTTAATTCAGTATTTCCTTTTTTTTTTTATTAATTTTTTACTTATATTTAAATTAATTTCTTAAGGGCTTAAACCATATTTATGAGTTTACTGAAAAACCTTAACAACAAAAGGTTCAGTTTAAACCCTTAAAGATCTAATGTCACAAATATACAACATACCAAAACAATCTATCATACATGCTATATTCAAATTAATTTTCTCCACCAAATTAAGCATTTCCATTTTATTTTTTTTAACATATATACATTCAATTGCAAAGGGCTTAAGACACATTTATGAGGAGTTTACTGCAACAACTCAACAACGAAATGTTCAATTTAAACCCTTAATGCCTGATGTTGCAAATATGCAACATAGCCCCAAATAAATCGACCTATTGTATATGCCATATTTAAATGAGTTATCTCCACTTAATTTAGCATTTCCTTGGTTTTTCTTTCTTTCTTTCTTTCTTTTTTACTTCTATTTAAATTCAGGTGTTAAGGGGTTAACAAACTAAGTTGCTCTAACAACTGAATAAACTACAAATGAACTGAAAATCCAACCAAGTAGTAGCAACTGAAAGAAGATGAGTGGAAATAGTAAACCTCAATTCATTTAAGTTGAACCAGGATGTTATTTTTTTTCTTCGTGTCAGTTGAGTCACAGTATTTAGTTACTTTCCACTACTGTATGTAATGAATAAGTAAAATAAATACAAACAGTTAATGTTCTCTGTAAACAAAATGAATGTCATATACTGTGCCTCCATAAACAATCCTGACAAGAACTAATCAAATACTTCAGCCTTTATACATGAAAATCATTGGTGCTTTATTTATGTATTTATTTATTTTTCACTCTTTCTTCCCAGATGCTTTATTACCGTGACTGAAATCCCAGTCAAAACGTGATATAAATTAGCCGTCAGCGTCGGTGCAGGGCTACAGTAAATCAACAAAATGGACCGAAACTACACATACGTGATTGCAATGATCAATAACTGTGTCATTTTGATTTTATAGTAACTTATCATTACCGCTGCTTTCCACCCACCTATTGATTATGCATGCTTCATCACCGGAGTTAAACTAACACAACAAATGATAAGTGCAATTATGCAGATACACAATAAATAACAATAGCAGGTGAGCGCTCCTTCATTTTCCTCACAGATACACCTTCCCAGGTTGTGTTCAAACTGTTTTTAGTCAAGCATGATTGAATCCCAAAACTGAATAATTCGCATTGCCTGTGCCGGCCCCTTTGTTTCCACGTTACCGTAGACGTAGATGGATGGAGCCACCACCCTGTAATTTACACAGGCTGATTATACTCAAGTCTCCCATAGCCTTTAATTACAATAGGTGTCCTTTTTGACTAATTGTGTGTTTACGCTCAGGGGCTCCGCTTGTATTAATGCATCCTAAAGCCCACTTTTCAGTACGCATCATCTGTAAGCACCTGTTAATGAGCAGCGAAAATGTATTTATGTCCCTGCCAGAACATTCTCTAATGCGCAGTTTTGTCTCAAACGCTGCCTCGCATGACCCTTGATATTTGTCTTGTTCATCTTCTCAGGGACTGCCTGGACCTCCTGGTGAGAAGGGAGAGAATGGAGACGTCGGATCAATGGTAAGTTTTAGTTCCTACTTATTTATCTAGTTACTTTTGAATAGTTTATAAAATGTATTTTCAATATGCCTATCCAAAAGTACGAAGAAAATGACATTATACAATACAAGATTTAGTGACACACGATGTAACCACCACACACACACACACACACACACACACACACACGCACACACACACACACACACACACACGCACACACAGACACACACACACATGGACCGATGACAAGTTTTAAAGCCTTCCATGACTTTTTCTATCGATGTACAATGGTGTCCAGATTCAATGGGTGTAAAAATGAATGACTCGAATTTGTTCTAATGGACAAAAAAAACTCCAGTTGGTCTTTAAAAAAGTCAACATTTATCAACAAAATTCATTGTCCACAACAAATCAGAGGGCATTCATTTATACTATTATATTATTTAGTCCCACCAATGTACCTTTGTTCACCGTGGGGGACAAAACTTTCACAGTGTTATTTAAAAAAACATGCAGGTTATGTATGAAACCTGAAATAAGACTGAGATTCATGAAAAACCTGCATGTTAGAAGAACCATTAGGATCATCAAATTTAACACAGGGATTTTTTTTCTAGTTTTATTTGTTTGATCAGTGTTTGAAGATCAAATGCACTGACACCTAAGTAGGTTTTGAGGTTCCAGTTTTGGTCCTATTCTTGGCCCCAGTATTTTATTAATGCGTATAATTTCATATATAAGTATCCATACATTTCTAATTGTTATTTTCTAGAAGGATGGTTGACTATGTCTACACGCTTGTTAATAGCATTATTATTATTATCCATTTATGATCTGACTTTAATTATATTATTCTGTTTCTTTCTTGAAACATTTTTCTTCCTTTCAGTGAGACGTATTGATGCCCCTTTTGTTAAAAGAAAACACAACAGTTGACTTTGTATTAGTGCTGTCCTGTGTAATACCTTTTGAGACTGTCCTGAATAAAAAATTTAATTAAAAAGAAATCTTTAATTTTGAGATGGCTCAGAGCAAGAGTATATACTTTTTACACTTATCTGTGGTCATCATTAGGAAATCTGTCAAAATCTACTTTATTATGATTGGGTCTAAAACCTGGCAAATTGCCAGGTACCAAAATGTACCCAATTTGATAAAAGCACCCATGTGTCAAAACAAATGATGTCCAGTGAGTCTTGACGTAGTGTATAAAAGAGACTCTGATGGGTCTGGATTATCTGTTGAAAATGACTCTTAGCTCACACTGAAGTATTTTCTAGATTTTCCATGTACTACTGGTCTATGCTACATATACTGTATATGTATGCAAGTGCCCGGAGTTATATTTGGATTCACTGTTAAATATAGCAAGCATTTTCAGTAATTTGTATCCCATAAAGTCCCTGAAGAAAACGAGACCCCTGCTGGTTCCATACTAACATGTGTTTTTTATTCAAAGGGTCCACCCGGTCCTCCTGGACCCAGAGGTCCTCAGGGTCCTAGTGGAGCCAGCGTAAGTGTTGCCCATTATCTGTATTTTTGAGATGTAAGTAATTTTTATGATGGAACAAAACATCCACATCTTTTACGTTGACACCGTCCTTCATCCACAGGGAGCCCAAGGTCCTCCTGGTGGTATCGGTCCAATGGGAGGTGTTGGTGAAAAGGTAAGCGACAGTCCCATTCAGAGGATTGTTGTTTAAATACTGTTCATCTCCTTCGAAATAAGTCTATTCACATTCTCGGGTACATTTTTATCCACTCGAAAAAAAAGAAAAAAAAACCTGCGTGTTTGTGACTTTGAAGGACATGTTTATTGTTTGTTGTTTTTGGTAAACACAGCTCTGAAGTTTTTGTGTGGGAAAGTAAATGCATTTTTGAATCCAAAAGCGTGGAGATTGTAGCAGGCACTCATTAACCACTTGATACTTTTAATTGTTTACCAAGGCTAATACCGTACAAATAAACATTTTCACTGTGACACTACAGGGAGAAACTGGAGAGGCTGGCAACCCGGGATCACCTGGAGAGCCTGGTATCGGAGTAAGTACAGTGCCATGCCAGATCTACTTTTATTTCCTGCAAAAGACTGAATTTTTTAGTTTAAAAGGGAAGAGAACTGACCATTTATCCTTGTGTAAACAGTACTTTGCATGCACAGCGATGAGCATGAACACAGCGTGTCCCTCCCTTATGTAATTATGACTGTTTAAACAATCTGTCTGTGAATATCCCCGAGTGCAGCTAATTAAGTTATGTTTATTATCTGACACTTCAGCTGAAGGGGCTGTTCCACCTCCTTTGCCATTACATTACTGTGGGCTAAAGCGTCGTGATGCTACCAACCCAAGGGTTTTTTAACAGATAATTATCTCAGCCACAACTTTGGTGGTGTCATTAATCTAACCTCTCCTGTATTGCGCCACTAATAGGAGCAGGAAACATTGCAGCATTACTCAGTGTGACATAACAGTGCAGTTATATCAAAATCTAACATGTGCTTCATCATTTTATATTTCGAAAAAAGCCAGTTTCTCCTCAGCTGTTATTAGTTTCTGTGGGCACTGGTTCATAAAATTCGGTTCAGAGGTGGGAAGTAACTAAGTAAAAGTTCTTTGTTACTGTACTTAAGTGCAGTTTTAGGTATTTGTACTTTACTTGTGTATTTATTTCTCTGGCTACTTTTGACTTTTACTCCATACATTTGCTCATAAATATCTGTACTTTATACTCCTTACATTTATATAAATATCTCTACTCCTTACATTCTCAGAATAGACTGGTTAGTTTTTCAAATGAAACAGAACACTAACACACTAAACACTTCAGAGGGAAAAATCAGTGAAGAGAAATTGGGACTTTCTGTATCATAATTATTAGTTTTTATCTACATTTTTATCAATAATTTTGACTTTTTCCACTCAGAATTAAGCATTTCTTATCTCGTATTTAGGACTTTTTTTAATCTCATGATTAAATTTTTTTTACCTCCTATTTAGGACTTTTTTTTGTATCCCATAATGACGACTTTTTTTCTCCAAAATGTCCTGTCTATACCTACTAAACTGTGTAACTGTGACCTGATCAAACACATTATCTACACAGTGACTCCCTTTTAAAGGCTTTATTTTTTTAATAGTTTTGAAACTTTTATGATTTTTCCTGGTTAAAGAAGCATTATTTCATCCAAAATGCAGTTTTACTTTTGTACTTTATTACAATTGAGAGGTTTTACTTTTGTACTTTTACTTCAGTAAAAGAGTTGAATCACTACTTCTACTATTACCAGAGTATGTTTTCATACAAGTAGCTGTACTTCTACTTAAGTACAGAATGTCAGTACTTTCTGTGCGCACTGCTTCATAAAAATTGGTTTCTTAAAGCGTCCACGCTGCCCACAGAATGTCAGTTCTGTTCATCTCTCAGTGGAATAAATAAAGTCTTCACACATCCTGATCCTGAATATCTCAGATCACAGCTGAGCCATTGATCCAGGTTTAAGCAGAAGACATTCATTTTGTAGACCAGGCAGGCCCAGCTTAGTTCTGGGTACGGGGCCCCCGTCACCCTCCCTGGGTCCATCAGCTCCTATTGACGTCTGCTGCAGTTGTGTATCTGTTTACAGTGACAGATAGACCCAGCGTTGCGTGTCACATTCAAGTCAATTTTAAAGGTGCCACAGCGGCATCGACTAAAGAAGCGCTGTGCTCTAATGGGCCAGCTAACGATTCTGGGCTTGTAATTACCGGTGCGCCTCTACTGCTGAGTCACAGCCTCCACTTCTTGGGCTGTTAGCAGGGCACAAATGATATAGTGGTGATAAGACTGTTTGCTTATATAATGTAATGGTTAAAGTGAAATTGAGTGAGAGACAGTCATCTAAGCAATATATAGTAGTCAGCTTTGTTTTTTATTCTATATGTTTAAGGCTGTAAAACCCCTCACCACACACTTTATTAACATTATTATTAACATTAACATTTTCTCATATATCTCTCTTGTTTAGACGTTCTCAAAGTTCAAACCTTCATAGATAAAAAAAAAAGAGCGCACGTGCTGTTTTCGGTGCAGAATGTTTCATCAACATTGTGGGTTTTGTCGTCGTAGAAAACTGTCAAACATACAGACACTTCAGAGTCACACTGATGGAACATTTGTGTAAATGTATCAAAGCTGAATGTATTCTGTACTGTACAGGAGACACAGCATGAAAGAGAGTGACTGACAATGGCCTACAGGACGCAGAACACAATGTGAAATTAGGCCACGAAAGATGAACCGTGTTATAGTGAAAGACAACTGTATATTGAAGCATACACCCACACACACAAAAAAAAAGACTTTTTCCTTTTATGTTGAACCATTATGTCACCCTTACAGGTCGCCCTTGTAAAGGAGATCTTGATCTCAGTGGAATTTTATCTGTTTCAACAAAGGTTAAATTTAAGAAAAGAAAATGCTATCATGGAGTGACATTTGACTTGTGTTTTATCACACCATGCTGTTTACTTTGATAGCTCCTCTGTGGTCACTCACCCGCTCTGACAAGCCTCTGTTTTTGTTTCCTTTAAAGGGCGGCAGAGGAGAAACTGGTGAGAAGGGAGAATCTGGCCCACCTGGAGCTGCCGGACCACCCGGTGGTCGTGGACCCTCTGGAGATGACGGTCCCAAGGGTAACCCTGTATGTCAGCCACACACACACACACACACACACACACACACACACATACGCACACCTATTGATTTCCATGTGCCCTGAGGATCAAGTTTATTATCATCACGTGTAGGTAAAGAAGCCATTGGGTAGTGAGTGAGGGTTTTTTTGTTTTATAAATTAAAAAATATATACAGTCAGACAGATAGATAGACAGAGAAAAAGAGAGAGACTGACAGACAATAAATAGTAATAATATAATATAATATAATATAATATAATATAATAATAAATAAATAGATAGATAGTGAAATAAAATGCAATAGTTGCAATAAAATGCAATGAAAAAACCTTTAAGAATAAAAAATGTAATACATTAAATAAAAGAAAGTTGACGCATCATCAAATCTTTGAAAAATACCTCTTTTCGTCATGCTCTATGGGAACTTTAAGAAAAAACAAGTCAATGTCTTTATAGCGGACATCATTTACATACATTTGCATACGTCAGACAAATCTATGTTTTATTAGTGGGAGCCTACATTTATATTTAACCATTGTGGGGACTTGAATTTTGGTCCCCATGGTGTGACTGTGCAAACATATCAATGTCCTCATAAGGATAGGACTACAAATACACACACAAAGACATGACTGATGCATTATTAGAGCTGTCACTGACAGTGTCTGTGTGTCAGGTTTGTGAATGGAGCTGTCTGCTCCCACAGCTGTTGTTGACACTGTCACATTTCATGTCACATTTCTATTATATGTCTTCAAGGCCATCAGTGGTCTAGCCCCGCACTACCTCACTGAAATTATAACAATCCATAAACCAGTCAGGACGCTGCACTCTTCTGATCACACCTCCTTGGGTGTCCCCAAATCCAAATATAAAAAATATGGTGATCGATCATTTGCAGTTCTTGGCCCAAGGCTGTGGAATGAGCTTCCAGCGCCATTACAATCAACAACTGAACTAGCTGTTTGAAAATCTCAGTTAAAAACATACTTATTGAAGCAAGCATTTGACATGTAGCCCACTGTCCATGTCTGTTTTATGCTGTTGCTATGGTTTTACAACTTGTTTTATCTTTGTTTTATATCTTGTTTTATAATTGTTACTTGTTCTTATTTTTATCTCATTTTGGAAAGCACGCTGTTCACCTTTTGGTGTTGTAAGGTGCTATTTAAATACAATTTGATCGATTGATTGATTGATTGATTGATTGATTGATTGATTGATTCATTCATTCATTCATTCATTCATTCATTCATTCATTCATTCATTCATTCATTCATTCATTGACATGTCTGAATCAACCTCCATCCACTCATTATTTCTGTATTTCTGCAGGGTCCTGTTGGCTTCCCCGGAGATCCTGGCCCCCCTGGTGAGCCTGGTGCTGCTGTAAGTGCTGCCTTTATCCTTCATTGACTCTGTATATATGGATTTATAGTACATTTTACCACTTATCAATCAGCTCTACATTAATATAAAGACACATACTTTAAGGCTTGCTTTGTGTAGGCATTTTTCTGTTGCATTTTTGTCCTAAATTATATCTGTACCAAATGTGCAGTACAAATATCTTCAATATTGCTCTATTAAATAGTTCTGTTTTTCACAAGTCACTTGTGTTTGTTCCTTAGGGAATTGATGGTCTACCAGGTGACAAAGGAGATGATGGAGAGGCTGGGCAACCTGTAAGTCTAATTCATTTTAGTTTTTGAGCTGAAGTCACCTATGAAGTCATTTGTGCTCCAAAAATTCAACTTCAGTACCATTTTCTGCATTTTTTTTTTGCAATGAGGAAAATGTCAGACTTTGCTAAAAAGCCACATTAAACATAAGTGACTTTTCAGAAGTGTGAGTAAGTAAGTGAGTACCTCTGAAATGCATCTCGCCTACAGTGAGTCAAGTGTAGCTACGATATGATGAGGGTTAGGCTGAAGGAGAATGGAAACAGACAACTATAGATGGTGATAATCCATTTTGTGCAGATGGATAACACCTTCTACAAATGTAGAATGTTTCATTATGTGACAGAGAACTCTTCATATTTCATGAAGTGTCTTCTGTGCTATTATTCAGGGCCCTCCAGGTCCATCCGGTGAAGCTGGAGTACCAGGACCTCCCGGCAAACGGGTGAGTACATATCAAAAAGTGCTGTCTGAAAGAACACTTGTTTCACAGTTGAGATATTCTCCATTTTTACACTCACAAATGTGTGACAGTGTGTAATGTATTCAACACTGCAGGTTGGCATACATTTATTATATATGTAGATTTTTAATCATTATACACATGCATGACAGGCAGTTACTCTCATTCAGTCAAACCCATGCCTAGAATAGTGGATAAGTGCAGATAAAGATTTTTCTGTAAGAGAATATTGACATATTGGGGGTTTGACTGACAGTAATGTGGAAGCTGTAGGAGCGCTACTACTGCTAATGTCAATGAAATGATGTTGTCACTGCTGACACCAGGTGCCCTTTCTGTCACATCAGCCTCTGAGCTAATATGACTTAATTTTACTGGTATTGCATTTTTACATTCCCTTCCATTTACAGTAATAATGTTTTACAGTTAGCAGTAAAGCATGTCATTATCGTGCTGCGTGAAAGACTTGCACAATATTGCGAGACAAATTATCAGTTGAGCCATAGTTTCAGCAATGGCATAGCAATCAGTTTAGCCCAAATCCAATCCTTATAGCCCAGTGTCTTACATGTTTTAGATATCTCCCTCTTCTCTTTCTCTCTTTTTTTAATAAAAAATAACAGAAAAAGAAATAAAATAAAAGAAATAAAAAAATAAATAAATCTGAATAATAAAATTATTATTAATATTATTAAAAAATACATTTAAAACAATAAAATTACTAAATGTTTAATTGTTAAAAATAATTAAAAGAATAAATGTAAAAATATCTCCCTCTTCTTTTTTAAATAAAAAAATTATTTAGAAAAATTAATAAAAGAAAATTAATAAAAACTACATTAAAAATTGTAAAAAAAAAAATTGTAAATAAAAAATAATTTTTAAAAATAGAAAAAAAAACTATTGTAAAATAGAAAATAAAATAAAAAAAATATCGCCCTCTTCCATCACACCTGGAAGCCATTGCATCATTATCATGCTCCTGAAGAGCTGATCAATAATTGAACGAGGTGTGATAGAAGAGACAAATAGCTAAAACATGCACTGGGCCATGAGGACTGGATTTGAGAAGCACTGGTTTAGCCCAAACTTTGTCCTGCAGTGCTTAGAAACTGGAGTCATGTGAACACAATGTCCATCAAACTCCAACTGCTCATATTGACATGTAGAGATCGTGAACAGACAAGACTGATTCTGCCTTTTTACTTTGCAAAAAATAAAAAAAAGAAGCCAACTAGAAAGAAGCCAAATATTCTTTACCAACTTGTCCTTATAAATATAGCATCTTTTTGCTTTCTAAATTTCTTAAATTATTTGAGTCTAGTCACACAAACCCTGTGTGGATAAAAAATACTGAGACACATCACACCTACAACTTCTCGAAATTTCCATTCCAGTTGATCAAGACAAAATATTCATTTCAGTTGTGAATAATTATCATGATGAATGTGAAGTCAGTGCATCTTTTAAGTTTTACCAGTTGATTTTTCTTCTTGTGTGAGTTGAATAAACCATACACTGTAAAAATAAATAAATAAATAAATAAATAAATTTGAAAAAGACTGTAGAATTAACAAAAAAAAGTTGTAAAATTGCAACATAAAAAAAGTTTATTTGAAAAGCTTTTTGTGTGAATGATTAAATCAAATATATAGCTGTAGTTTTTCAAGGATGAGTATGCGAGCAATATAAAAATATTTCTGTTTTGAGAAAATAAAACTGTAATTGAAAAGCAATGTGGTGCTGTTTAAATAAGATATCATTCACTTTCTTTTAAAAAATAAAAAAGTAACAAGTGATGCCAAGCAGAACAAACCTCGCAAATCTTTTTAGCTGATTTGCTCATTGCAAAAACATATTTTTGATGACTGTGACCTTGAGCTTTGACCTATATTCACCAAAATCTAATGGGATCTATTCTAGAACACCTCACACCTTTCCTGAAAATGTCATTAAAATCGGTCCAGTAGTTTTTGCACAAAGTCACTGAGAAACAAAGAAACAGGACAAACCAAAAAAAATTTTACCAAAAACAATGTAATAAAATAACGTTTTAAACATGTATAACAGACATATATGGTTCAGTTGTTTAAAACATTCTCATAATATACATATATATATATATATATATATATATATATATATATAAATATATATATATATATATATATATATATATATATATATATATATATATATATATAAATTCTTTATTTATTTCAGTCAGTGCAACAACCTACATGTCCATATATGTAAAAAGAAAACTAAAGTAAAAAACAAGGGTAAAAAAGCATTGTCTATATAAGTAGAATAAAAATAAAAGAGTAAAAACAAGGATAAAAAAGTACTTTATATAAAAGACGATTGTCCATATGTCAAATTGTCTTTCCAGGACACTGAAGTTTTTCCAGTAAGCCCTGGTGGATTTGGAAAGTACTTTTGAAAAATGTTCTATATAAGTGCAGTCCATTCACCATTTAAATCCATTGTTAAATATACATGTTCAAAATGTAAAATCTTGTTACTCCATAAATATGGTTGTTTTTTTGTTTTTACAGTGTATGGTTACATATGGTCAAAACATGAGAAATATTTCTGTAACATAGAGGTAGACCACTGCAAGTAGTTGGGAAAAATAATGAGACTTTTTGATTTCTGTAACACTGAAACTCTTCCATGAGCATGTTTTCTTCACACCTGTGTGACTTGAAATCCAATACAAACTTAGAAAGTTGATTATACATTTTGGATCCGCTACTAACAGTAAGCAGTTTTTCAGACCACAATTTGTATTCTAGCAGAAAGTATCCAGGTGACAGAGGCTACAGAACAAATTAGACGCCACTTTCATGTCCATATTAATGGACTGCGATATGAGTTTTTTCCTTCCCTCGCCACAGTAATTTGACTCTTTCCTAATATCTTTTCTAAATTGACTCAGGTTTTCCTGTGCACTGATGCATAATGCTCCACTGCACACACGCATGCACGGCTGCACACATATGCGCTGACTTCGACACACATCCTCACTAATGCACATCCACAAATGCCAGGGCTCATAACCTACATTGAAGACTGGCAGCCTTTGTTAGGTCTATTTGATTATGTTTTTTAATGGCAAATGACGTTTTCACTTAGAAGGTTTTGACCAGAGGCGATTTAGTGAAAATGTTGATGCGCTTTTAACTCTGCGTGTTTAGAATGTAGGGCAGTTTGCTTGTCCTGACATAGCAGGGCGTGCAGAACATGGTGCTTCACAGGACTCAAGGTCAGAGGACATCAGCTGAGCCATTAGTATGTACATGAAACTGCAGCCCGATAATTATCTCATTCTTTCTTTTAGAGAATTAATTATCTGTTTTGCGCATCCCACTAGATTCCCATATAACAAAAGTCCAAATCTAATTATGTTCTGTTCTAAAACTGCTGCTGCCTGCATCATGTTGGCTACAAATGATAATGAAAATAAATGCTGCTGTGAGGCAATACAAGCCCCATGTTGAAACAAAAGGCCCATCCCCGGATTGAAACAACATTTCATTGTTTCTTAAGATTAATTTACCAAAATGTGATTACTTCTGTCAGTCTGTCCATCATGGGTTACGCACGTCACACCCGTCTCCATAACTACCCACCAGAACATGAATACATGCCAGTGAGTTACTAACATAATATTAATATTATGAGAAGTACACATGAAGTATTCATTTACATACTGTAAATGAATAATTATTTTTAAAATGTATATTTTCTACTGTTTTAAACAGTGTCTTGTAAACTATAAAACATGTCACTAGTCATAATAATATTAGTAATTGTAGTAGTTGTAGAAGTCATAGTAGATGTAATAATAGTTGTAGTAGCAGTGCTAGTAGTAGTGGTGGTAGAAGTAGTAATAGTAATAACAATAGTAGTAGTAGTAGTAGTAGTAGTAGTAGTAGTAGTAGTAGTAGTAGTAGTAGTAGTAGTCAATAGTAGTTGTAGTGGTATAAGTAGTTATAGTAGTCATAACAGTAGTAGTAGCTGTAGTACCAGTAGTAGTAAACGTGACACTGAAGTGTTCTTATCCTTTTGTTGAAGCGCACATTTATCTATATCTCAGATGAGATTCATTATGTTAAATGACATTTTTTTTGTAGTTGTGTTTTAAATAACAGCGTGCCATAGCAACCTGCTATTCTTTTTTAAATGATGATTCTAGCCACCATAAACCATGCCATGCTGTAACACCTGCTTCCCCCAAGTTTTCAAATGCATATTTTCTGACATTTTTTTTGTGTTTTTTTGTACTTTTTGATGCTGCAAATAAGTGAAAAAACACAGTAGGTATTACATATCCTAGGAACTAAACAAAACAAGCTAAGACAAAATACCTGCAGCACAAGTGGTTAAACCTTCTTCTCCTGATTCATAATCAATTAGACTCTGCTTATTTGGAACTGGCCTTTATTTGTCAAAATATAAATGCACCCAGCCTTTCAATAGAACTGTTATACGGCAATGTTGTTTTTACTGTTGCATGGCAACTGACAATTTAGAGTTCTCAGAATGTGACGAAGGTGACCGGTGTTCTGTCTGAATGAAGTCACACTATATAAGGTAGTTTAGTATTCATATCTACGATTATTCTCATGTTGCTCAAATGTAGTATGTGGAAAAAACTGGGACACATCTGTGTCATGACACACATTTATGGGGACTCGGGACACACAAACCCAAATGGGGACTGTCCCGGTAAAACCAGGATGTCTGTTTACCCTAAGGTAATAGGTAAACCATGAACAGAGCTGGTGCCTCACACTAAGATAACTTCCTGTCCAAAACTCAGCCATGCCACAGGATACTACTGTCTTCTACATGTTGACTTACACTATTGTGAACTTAAAGGTGGCTCAATCAGTATATTGTGCAGTAGTATTTCTCCATAATAATAATATTTGCGTTCAAAAAACAGTTGAATTAAATACATTTTGAGTGTTCCACCTAACACTGGATGTGAATTAATATTTAAATGAACTCAGTTTTATTGTTACATTTATTCTATATCACAACTTGAAAACCTGAGGAGGAAAATTTTAACTCCGAAAAAGGGGTTCAAGATCAACAAAAAAAGTTACTTTTACTCAGCCCTGGAGCATATCTGTTAGTCATGCGTGTACACTAAAGTGAGTTATTTTTTACTCAAATGGAGTTTATTCTAAAGGCCAAAAATTGCAGCGTAGAAATCATGGTGTGCCATAAAACTAATTAGGTGAATTACGGTGATACATGTTCTTTTCTGCAACAATATCTGAACGTTCTAACCACATTTGTTGGTGTTGGCAGGGACCCATTGGACAAACCGGTCAGGAAGGCAAACAAGGAGAAAAAGGATCCAAGGTAAGTAGAAACTAGTGCCATCATCTGCTCAGGTTCTAATGTGGAGTCAGGGAGAAGAGCTGCCTACAGCCTTGAACTAATCTGAATGAAATGTCTGTTATGATGAATGTCCAATAGATTATCTTAAGGACAAGGCAGTGCTCACTCAATTCTATTTCATCACCACACACGTGGACTCCTTCACCTCCGACTGGAGAATTAGTCTGGGAGGAGAAGCAGAGAGGTTTTTAGAGGCCATCGTCACCTTTGATTGCTTTGTTAAAATCCAGGACGGTCGCAGGCCATCAAAGAAAAATAAAAAGAATATTATTCTTATTACGGTCAAAGCAGACAGAAGCCTGGAACAGCCATCACAACACTGAATGCAAATATTCACTGCTTTTATGATGACTGTAATTTATTATTACATTATCGATACACTTCTGTTTATTAATATTTATTTATGGAGCGATTTTTGGGAGAAAATTAAGCAGGAAAAGGAAAGTAATTCGTGCATATTCGGAATATGCATATGAAATATCTGTCTAAATTTTAAGGTCTAATTTTAAGTGTCTATTGTTACTTCTCTTGTTTTATTTGATCACACTTTAAGGCTGGATTTTATCACATCGTACTGTGCAATGACAAATACATTCTAAATCTATAAAGTCTGAAATATAGCCTCGGCTACACTTTACTTCTTTGTTGTTATTCGTGTCATAAATGCTCTCATCTGCTCATTAGTTAATTACCCAATTAAAAACATAAACATTTTAAACTTTTCCAGACCTTTGAAAAATATGTTTCCCTTTGCACCTGTTTTTTCCTCATGCTTAATGTGGACTTAATAGGGACACATCATGTGCATAGATTTCCATACTTCACACAGATTTATATTTTACTCATGGGGACCAGTATTTATATTTAACCCTGGTGTGGGAACCTGAATTTTGGTCCCCATGGGGTGACTCTGTAAAGTGGTCAATGTCCCCATAAAGATAGGAATACAAGTACACACACACACACACACAGAGGTAAAGGATTAGAGTTGATTTGATGGAGACAAGACAAAGCCTTTGTGGTGTGGAATCCAGGCCTAATTGCATGTCAGAACAATTTAATCCCCTTTCTCCTGTCATCCTAGACAATATGACATCTCTGCAACTTCAAAACACAGAAACTGGCTGCTTCTAGTCAGGGACGATAGATGGGATGTGTTAACATTTGATCCGTTTGGGTGTTAGATTTAAGGCTTTGGAGAAGGGAAATATTGCACAGTGTGATTTTGGGTCGAGAGTTTTCTTTAATTATCAAGTTGTCTAAAGGTCTTGTCATCATGGAAAAGACAAAAGTTTTCACTGAAAAGTTTTGACTCTGGACCCGAAGGACTTTGACTGCAGTGTGAAACAGGATTAGTCCTATATGCCGGTGTGAACTAAGTCTGATGTGTCTTTTTCACAGGGAGAAGCTGGAGCCGAGGGGCCCGTAGGAAAAACTGGACCCGTGGGACCTCAGGGACCATCTGGAAAGTCTGGTCCTGAGGGTCTCCGTGGAATCCCCGGCCCCGTTGTGAGTCAACCTGCTGATAGGAAAATGTTTTTTAAGACTGCAGTTCATCATAATTAATCTGATTAAAAAATCTAACAATACATATTTGTGCAGATGTTTTGGATATATAGTTTTTTTTATTATTGTTTTTTCAGTATTTTAGAAGTGTTTGAATATATATATTTTTGGATTCTTAATTACTTTGTGTTTGTTTTGTAACGTTTAGTGGATTTTAACATGTTTTCTATATTTTCCTCTACACATTTTCCGTGTTTCTTCATGTTTTTTTTTATTTAAATTTGAGTACAAAAAAAACTGAGACCAGTACCAATCGACCAATATAAAGTATTGGAATCATGATTAATTAAAAATAAATCCATAGCAATCCTATGTTTAATATTATGAAAATGTTTAATCATTAGAGAGCCTTGAAAAAGTAAACCTTAAATTAAGTGGAAATAATTCATTTGACTATAGCACATGTAGTCATATTCAGGGGTTAAAGAGGATTGTGATACTATTTCAGTGCCATCCATACTTAAATGTGTATTATAACATGAAAAGTTTAAATGACTGTTGTTTTATTACACTATACTTAATTCTATTTTTATTTTCATTTTTTAGGGTGAACAAGGTCTCCCTGGTGCTTCCGGTCAGGACGGCCTTCCTGGACCTATTGTAAGACACAAGTTCCACAAAAGTACACTGCATGTTGATAAAAACTATAAAGATAAAGCTTAACAAAAACTATTATCAAGGTTATTAAAACCACAATGAAGGTTATTTCATTTCACTGATTTAAATTTAACTGATTTAGTCTTGACTTACATGTTAACCAATTTATTTGCATGCATTAATTACATTAGTCAACATTAGTTAACCTAGTAATAAACTTTAATTAATTAAGAATTAAATAATGTTGCTAGTAATCATTTACTCATATGATGATGTTAATAAAGGTTATTGTAAATTATTTAACAAGTGCTGATTATATTAGTGTTACTTGACACTGGATTGGTTAATTATTTCTTGTTGCTTCTTAATTATTTTCTGTGTAAATTTAGCAAAAGCTAAATGCCATTGGCCTAAACTAAGAAAAGAGTAAATTCCATTGTGCAGTTATCAATTCTTAATATGCAAAAAATAATAATAATTAAGCACAATACAACTAAATACAACATTCTGACTCAGTATTGATTAAACACCCTTATAATTTAGTTTCCACTTTAAAGCATTCAAGGAGCTGTAAGTAGGATTATGACCAAAACTGGTACTACAGTCACATTCTAAATACTGTAGAGTGTGATATCACAGACTAGTACTATTGATAGTACTATAGTACTATCAAAAGTACTATAGTACTATTACTGCAATAATACGTAACAAGTGCAACATAGTCAGGCTGGTTCCACCATGAACATATATTTTATATTGTGTTTCTTTTATTGTGCGTCCTAAGATAAGAGCTGCTGAACAACATGTCATTGTACTTGAACAATGACAACAAAGATTTTTGATTCTAGGACTGACTTCATAGTAGCTGGTCGTCATAGCGATGCGGCCTGTACTTCTGTGTTGTCTGCTCAGGGAATTGTTGTTGAACTCGCTGAGTTCATGTTGTCCCATCTGCCACCAAAGACTGAATGAATGTCCTGAACCGACCATGGAGTAGTATTATGGGCTGTCATCATGTGGACTGATATATTGACTGTTCCACATGTTTTGTAATTCAATTAAAATCAATACAATTGTATTTATAAAGCCCCAAATTACAACAAAGTCATCTCACACGGCTTTACAGAAACACAATCAACTATATAGATATAGAGATAAAGATTTGTAAAGGGGCGGAGTCCCAGAGACAACTACCTGACCAATCGATTAAAAGTTATTGCACTGGCAGAAGGTGGTTATTCAGGCATATTACGCAAAACTGCAATGGAAAGACCTTTTTTTTTTAGAAACTACAGTCAGGTAAATAAAAAAATAATAATGTCGATGAGAGAACAAGAGGAGAAGAGTTTGAACAGAAAAATGGTGCAGTATGTGTGGACACAACAGGAAATAAAGGGGTAATATACAGTATAATAATAATAATAATAATAATAATAATAATAATAATAATAATAATAATAATAATAATAATAATAATAATAATAATAATAATAATAATAATAATAATAATAATAATAATAATAATAATAATAATGGCTATATCTGTAAAACAACAGGATATTTATGTGTATTTCCATGTTTGTGGAATGACATCTTGCAATAAATGAACAAATCATCTCATTTGTGATTTCATAGAAAAACTGACATTACCTGCTTCTGTTTTTTTGTGTAATATTTAGTAAATATGGGTAGCGTGTTGTGCATATACCCAAAGGATAAATGACTAGTGATCTCAGTATTTCCTTCATGTCTGCTGACTTTCACAGCCATTTTATGATTACTTGGAATATATTTCTTACATACAGCTTCTTTAAGTCACAGTACTAATGCAGTAATGAAAACTCAGTTTCTTTTCAAACCACTATCAATGAGAAAAGATGTTCCAAAATAAAAACTGCTTAGTGAGAACATTGTCTGCCCAAAAACAGACCCATATTGGCTGTTTTTATACATTTTTGCACATTTTAAAGCCAATAAATGAATTAGAAATCAGTTTTTTTCTTGTGCACTACACTAGTGTTTATTTGTGCTATAGTTTCCAGAAACTCTTGGATCAGCTCTGTGGAGTCCAAACAAAGCTGACTCTATAAATACAGAGCTGTGCAATGACTGTCACTGTGGAACGATTCAAATGTATTTCCCTGTCAGTTCTGCTTGACAAACTAGTTCTTTTTTCGTTGGCAGGGACCCCCTGGACTCCCTGGTATGAAAGGTGACTCTGGATTCAAGGGAGAGAAGGTAAGATATTATTACGATGCTAATCTCAAATTGCTTCATTGTGTATGTGTCATATCTGCGTATGCGCCTTATCTGCACCTTCCAAACTCAGTAAACATGTACTGCCTCTGTTGCCTCTATCTCTGTCTTCACTGTCTCCTAGTGAGACGCAGAAAGATTCTTCACCCGGGTGAAGTTTTCACACAGTGATTTAACACACTGGATGAATATGTATAAGTCTGGTATTATCATTTTAGTAATGGTCATTGGTTTAATGCCAGCATGCTGTAGTCAACAGGACTGAAGCAGATGGTCATAACTCTGCACAGCAGCAGGGGCCGACACACAGACCACCACTGTTAAATATGATGACCGCTATAAACACGCTAAATATTTATAGCCACATTTAGGATAATAGGTATGTCGTCCATTCAGCTATTGCATCGAAAGGTCTGAGTAAATTTGCATATTTGTTTCATTTTGACCCTTTGCTGCATGAATTATGAGAACCTTAGTCAAAATGTCTTTCCTCTGTGTTTTTCTTTAGGCAAGAAAAACCAGAGAAGGAAGTAACTAACTTTACTGTACTTAAGTAGATGTTTTAGGTATCTCTACTTTATTGGAATATTCATTTTTCTGGCAACATTTTACTTTTACTCCCTACATTTTTGTATAAATATCTGTACTTTTTTAAAATGAATCAGAAATTGTGACTTACTATCTCATAATTTTGAATTTGTATCCTATAATTATCAATTTTTTTATCTCATAATTTTGACTTTTTAATGTCATAATTTTGAACTTTTATCTCATAATTTGTACTTTTTTCCTCATGATTTGGATTTTTAAAATCTCATAATTATAATTTTTTTAATCTTCTATTCATGACTTGAATTTTTCCTAAATTTCCTGTCCATACCCATTAAACTGTGTTAGTTACTGTGACCTTACACAGTAACTTACTTTTAAAGGCTTTATTTTTGGGTACATTATTTTCCTGGTTAAATATAATTAAACAGTTTAACCTGGTTAAGTATAATTTCATCCAATTTCACACTCTTTCACTTTATTAGAATTGAGAAGTTGGACTTTTTTACTTTTACTTCATTTAAGGAGTTGAATCAGTACTTCTACTTTTACCAGAATATTTTCTCATACAAGTAGCTATACTTCTACTTAATTACAGAATATAAGTACTTTGACCACCTCTGAGTTTAGCGTACAATAGCAAGTAATAAGTGGTCATAAACAGAATAAAATACAATGTTAGTTGATAAACCATTCATTTTTATGGATCTCCAGCAGTCGTTCAGCAGTAGTACTTGTTATTGCAGAAGCGATGAAATGAAGATGCCATCACAGTTATAAATATGGGAAGTGTATAATGTAACAATAGAAAAAGATCTTTTTATTTGTTTATTTTTAAAAAGTATAAGATAGATACTGGTAATATATATCAAATACATAAAATGCACAAACACAGATTCCACGTTTTCTCAAAATCTACCTGTACAGTATAAGGATAAAAAAAATTACTGCAGTTTTTGAAATCTTCATCAAATTCTGGTTCAGACACATACACTTAGAGACTTAGACTTAGACTTCCTTTATTGTCATTGCACAAGAATACACACAACAGTGGGATTTTTGGCAACGAGACTTCGTTGCTTGGCTTCCGGAGCACACATACTAAAATAAATAAATAAAAAAACAGCTAAGAAACAGAATAAAACGGAATGAATAGTACAAAACAGAATAATTAGTGCAAATAGAACATTTTAGCAGGTGGGGGGGGAAATATGTAAAAAAAAAAAAAAAAAAGTACATTGACACATGTAAAAAAAGTACATTGTAATTCGCCCAAATATTCTTGTAACGTGACTATTTTTGTCTGTCTCCTTCCTCCTCTTTCCTCTGTGCTCTGCTCACCTCAGGGTCATCCAGGTCTGATCGGTCTGATTGGACCTCCTGGCGAGCCCGGAGAGAAGGGAGACAGAGGTTTGCCTGGACCTCAAGGCACTGGAGGTGGCAAGGGTGATCAAGTAAGTCAGACTTCTCTACTATTTCCATGACTTTCTTCAAATTGTGTTGGATGGGATTTCCTTTTATCGCGTTCTGATTCCATGTGTTGTTTGTCACCAGGGTATTGGTGGTGGCCCAGGTCCTCTTGGCCCTCCTGGTCCCCCTGGTATTCCTGTAAGTTTAATATCATCACAGGTGTATTTATTAGTCCATCAGTAGTTCGTCAACTTTAAATATTTCTTTGTCAACAGGGCACACTAGGACAAAAGGGATCTAAGGGATCAACTGTGAGTCAATATTACATTATGTACTATTAAATATACACTCCTCTTTTAGTTTTTCTATTCAATAATAGTACACTCTTTCCTAATAGTGACATTACCTTATTTTATGTTAGGGTTCACAAGGTCAGAAGGGAGACACTGGACTGATTGGACCACCTGGACCTCCTGTAAGTTTCACATTTTCTGTTTTATGACCACCCTCTCTCACATAATAATAATAATAATAATAAGAACAATAATAATAACAATAACAATAATAATAAGAATAAGAATAAGAATAAGAATAAGAATAAGAATAAGAATAATAAGAATAAGAATAATACCCTCCACTGACTAAGAATAATAATAATTGGAAAGATCTTCTGTTTTCTGTTGCATCTTTCCCTTCAGTTTCATCTTGCTTAATATAAAAATGTTTTCTCTTGGTTCATGCTCAAGCATTTTTCATCTTATTTTACTTTTTATATTTGTGTTGTATGCACCAATCAATAGACCAAGGACTCCTTTTTCCATCTATTTAGATCAAAATGATGTGTTGAAAGTGCAAAGTGCACTAATACATTAAAATTAAAGCAATGCATTTCATACATGTAGTCTGTATAGATAGTATTATTATTAGTAGTAGTAGTAGTAGTAGTAGTGTATTTTATTGTTTTTTGCATCTATTATACATCCATACTTTTACTTGCACTTGATTCTCTTGCTGCTTTAACTATTGATTTTCTCCGTTGTGGGATCAATAAACAGAATCAAATCTAATTTAATGAGCAGATTCCAATGCAGTGAGCAAAAATAAAAAATCCCAAAATAAAGTGCAAATAGCTGAAGGCTCTGTTTAAGGTCACCAGTGGTGTGTCAGATGCGCTGTCTAACTTCTCCGGTCCACGTCTTTAGGGTCCACCTGGTGACATCATCCAGCCGCTGCCCATCCAGCAGGTGTCCAGAAAGAACAGGCGTCATGCGGAGATGCAGGGAGATGCACCACTGCCTGACTACGGTGTGGACGGAATGGGCGCAGAGGGAATGGAGGACGTCTTTGGATCCCTGAACAACCTCAAACAGGACATTGAGCGCATGAAGTTCCCCATGGGCACCCAGGACAATCCTGCCAGAACCTGCAACGACCTGCACCTCAGCCAGCCAGACTACCCAGATGGTACCACCCACACGCTATTCAGCACAAACACACAATACAGCCACTCTAAGAAAAGTTAGCAATAGCCCATATCTTCATGGTTGTGGTCCATTTCTTCTTTGGGTGATGACCTTTATATACTGATTGTTCTTCTTCCATGGCATTAACTAGAAGGATGCTAATGTGAAACCCAAAAGCGCGGTGATGATGACATCATGATATCCATCTGACAGACCTACTTAAAATGACATGACGGGTGGGCTACGGTAAAAGGGGTTTCTGCAATACTGACGCAGGCTGGCAGCAAATGCTAAGGGTTTTTTCCCCATAATATTTAGCAGCTTAATTTACTGTAGCTTTTAACATAACATCGCTCGACCTCGCAGCGTGACTCATGTTTAAAAAGCGAAATGTCTGAATCACACCGTGGTGTGTAATGGCTGTGTGTGTGACAAAGCCTTTTATTTTCTCAGTGACCAACTTAACCGGTTAATGAGGCTCAGTGATATTTTTCATGAATTTTGCATCCCTTTGTCTGTGTCAGCAACACAATCCTGAAATAAGTCAATGCAATCATAATAAGGAAGCAAAACGGAGGTATAACATTCTAAAACTGGAATCAAACTTAAGTGTGTAAGAGAAACTCAGTAAATATTAATGTAATAAATCATTTCTAAGGTAAATGAAGACATGTATGTACAGTTTACTTTGTGGATGGACATTATGTTATATCATTTGTTATAGAGTTTAGAATTCAACTTCAACCCTATTACTGTGATCTTCAATATTTCAGTCAATAGTCTTTGTACATGTTTGACACTCAAGCCTTTGGTTTTGTTTTGTTTTTTTCCTCTCAGGTGAATACTGGATTGATCCAAACCAGGGCTGCATAGGAGACTCTATCAAAGTATTCTGTAACTTCACAGCAGGGGGAGAGACTTGCATCTACCCTGATAAGAAATCCACAGGAGTAAGGAACAAGAACTGCATATGAAGCATTAATCAGTTGTTCAAAGGGCTTTCCTTTTAACATCGATTTACATATGTGTGTCTATTTTCTTATTTTTATTTGTAGGTTAGAATATCTAACTGGCCCAAAGAGTCACCAGGTTCATGGTTCAGTGAATTTAAACGCGGTAAAATTGTAAGTAAATCTGCATGTCTTTTTTGTTTTGTTGTAGTTTCTTCCTACTTGTTTTATATGCATATTTATTCTGTCCAGTATACTGTATGCAATGGTTGTTTTATTTACTGCTGCTGTCTGCTCAGTCAACTGCATCAAAATAAAACTTTTGATGCAAAATCTGCACTGGCAAATAAAATAAAGTCCATGTCTACGATTTTTGGGATTTTTTTTGGGGGGGGGGGGGTGTTTGTTGTTTTTGTTTTTTTTTCAAGGAGACAGTTGGGCTAAATCTCATTTCACCCCTATTCCCTACCCCGAAAAGCAACCCCAGTGAATTGGAACACCCCTTCAACACTCACCTACGTCATCAGTTCACTCCACCAGTTGTTACATAACCAAAAACAACAGCCGTAACTAGAAGTAAACAGACATATCTGCTGCTGTAGTTGTCTCGTTCTCCTGGGCTATGCGGATATTTTTACTAATATCTGTGTCGAATCTGAAAAGTGCTATGCATCGACCGATTACTGTACGTTTACATAAATAGCAACTTAAAAACAGTTAATTATGGTAAAAATTCTACATTTGTGTACTTCCTTTGTAGATGCCACCATGTTTTTTTTTATTATTATTATTATTATTCGCATTGTATTCTGGGAAATTTCTCATACCCCTCCATTTGGAGTCTGCCTCTGGAAAATCTCTGTTTTGAAGGCGTAGGTATAAAGCCCTTCCCCTTCCCCCTACTCCCCTGCCTTAACATGAATTGAAACACCATTTGACCATTTGATAGAAATTGCTCCAGTAGTGTTTTGCGTGAAACTGCTTAGAAACAAACAAACCCAGAAACTCAGAAACAATAGCCTTCTCTCCTTCGGGGGGTGGGTAATAAATAAGTGGAAATTGTTCCCTCAATTCATTTCAGTTAAACCAGGGTGTACTTCCCTTCTCTCTTACTCATGGGACATTTCTTAATTCACCTTGATCTGTGTAACTTTAATCTGTTATTTATTTCCCTCATTCTTGTATCCATTTATCTGCCCACCCCGCTGATGTGTGGGGTTTACTCTCAGTCCTTTGTGTTGAATATCCAAACCGGTGCAAGGTCTCATGGTTCAGTAAACATGGTGAAACTGCCTCCCCTCCCCCTCTCTTCACTTTGTCTTTCTCTGTCCCCAGCTGAACTACGTTGACATGCAAGAAAACACCATCAATTCAGTGCAGATGACCTTCCTGAAGCTGCTGAGCTCCTCGGCACGGCAGAACTTCACCTACATATGCCATCAGTCTGTGGCCTGGTACGACGCCAAGGCTGACAACTATGACAAGGCGCTGCGCTTCCTGGGCTCCAATGATGAGGAGATGTCCTACGACAATAATCCCTTCATCAAGCCGCTGACGGATGGCTGCTCGGTAAACATTCACACTCCAAGTTTTCTTAAACCCACTGAAATCCCCACAAATATTTATTATGCTGTAGAACAGGGGTCTCAAAGTCATTTTCTTCAAGGGGTCAGATTCAACCTGATTTGATCTGCAATGGGCCGGACCAGTAAAATGAGAACATAATAACCTATAAATAAGGACAACTCCAAATTTGTGTCATTGTTTTAGAGCAAAAAAAAACCCCATTAAATTATGAAAATACTTTTATAAATTATCCAAATGCTAAAAAAAACTAAATTTCATCAAAGGTGGTCAAAGTACTTACATTCTGTACTTAAGTAGAAGTACTTGTGTAAAAAAGTACTTTAGTCAAAGTAGAAGTATTGATTTGACTCCTTTACTGAAGTAAAAATAAAAAAGTACAACTTCCCAATTGAAATAAAGTAAAAAGTAAAACTGCATTTTTATTTAGCTATGAATGAAATAATGTTTATGTAACCATTAAAACCAGATAAATGTCCAAAATAATAAAACATAATAAAACCTTTAAAAGTGAGTTACTGTGTAGATGAAGTGGTTTATTGGGTCATGGTCCTCAGTTTAATGCGTATGGACAGGACATTTAGGAAAAGTTCAAAAGTCATAAATAGGAGATTTAAAAAAAACATAACTATGACGTTTTTAAAAATCTAAATCATGAGATAAAAAGTCATAATTATGATATAGTAAGTCACAATTTCTGACTTACAATTTCTTTTTCATACTTTCACATTTCTCTAGTTTGAAAAAGTAATGAGTCTATTCTGAGAATGTAAAGAGTTTAAAATACAGATATTTATATAAATGTAAAGAGTTTAAAGTACAGATATTTATATAAATGTAAATAGTATAAAGTAGGTCACAATTAACTAAAAGTTCAAAATCACATTATCAGTCATAACTCAAGAACTGAGGGTCACTTTCAGATTGGCACCAAATGTTGCGGAATGAAGATTTCTACAATTCTTATAGTTGGTGTTATCACATACGACAAAAAGATACTGAGATCTCTGGAGGTCAACGGTGACATGTGGCAAAATTAACTTCTGTAACACTGTTTGTGTGTGTCAAGCATAGACATATTACACTATAATTTAATCAATACTGGATATATTATCATAATATTACATGCACGCATTGAGCAAAAAGGTAAAAAATCACATTATTGGGTCTAATTCAAGAACAAGTTGTCATAGAAACTTGAGATTGGCACAAAATGAGGGTGAGATTAGGTATTCTCTGAACTAACCAGCACTAAAGTCATTTGTTTTCTGATTCATCTGAATAACGTATATAAGATTTAACACATTTCATGTTTGAAGAAGGTACTTTCCAAAAAACAATTGTAGAGCAGTGTTATCTATTGCTCTTGGACTTTGAAAAGTAATTCATATGTTAATGGATAATATTGAATACTTGTAAGCCCAGGTACCACAATAGGTGAATATGTGGAACAGAAACATGAAGTGTTTCCTCTACACATGACTGTGGTCCTAAAGGCTTGTCCTTGTGTGTGTCCTCTGTGCGTCCAGCTGAAGCAGGGCTATTCCAAGACGGTGATGGAGGTCAACACTCCCCGCATCGACCAGTTGCCCATCATCGACGTCATGTTGAATGACTTTGGGGACGCCAACCAGAGGTTCGGCTTCGAGGTCGGCTCCGTCTGTTTCCTCGGTTAGAAAACGCCCCATACTCCCCGCTGAAGGACAGGGTCAGAGGTCACGTATCAACACCCACATGCTGAGAGAGAGAGAGAGAGAGAGAGAGGGAGGGGGAGGGTTTCTGAGAAGATCCACAACAGAAGAAGCAGAAGCAGCCGTGCCCCCGGACCCTGTCGTCACAGCGCTGACCAGGGGAAACTACTCCTCGCCCTTGTAGGGCCCGAATCACATGACTTTAACTTAGTAATGGGAGTGACATCAGGAAAAGGACATTCGATGCGGACAGCGGCGCGCTTTCAGCAACAGAGAGAGGAGCCACTCACCTCAAGCCCCGCCCTCCTTCAGCCACACCTCCCCTTACCCGCCCTTAGCCGCCCACCCACCCCCACTCCTCCCTCTCTGGGTGCTCCAGGTGCTGCTCTGAATCTACAACCACAGAGGTGCTTTTGTGCACAATCACAAAACACTCAAGGTGCTACAAAAAAAGTGCTTTTTGATAAACTGTAATTATTATTATTATTTTGTACAATATTGTTCCTTCCGACTCCACTCGATTAATAAATAATGCATGTGTCCCAAAAGTTTCAATAAATATTTGGTATATTGATTTTAAAAAGGAAAAAAAATATCTATAAATATATTTGATGTATGTTTGGAACAAATCAAATGAAAAAGCATAATGCGTTGGTTTTTTTTAAATCCATTTGCCAAAATTTGTAAGTATAAATGTAAGTCTTTTTGTAAATACTTTCATTGAGAACATACAAAACTGGAACACAACAACAGTGCCTTTTTTATTATTATTATTTCCGTTTGCCCTTTAGGAATCAAGCCATAATAAAAAAGTGAGATAGTAATATAAATTTTGTAAGAAATGGCTTTATTCATTATTCATCCAGATGCTACATTTATACCTCAGTTCAGTTCAAAAATATGGACTTATTTGGCATTTCACACATGTTTAATATTAACTACACACTTCAATGTATACATTTGTGGTGGCAACATATACAGATTTTTTTTTCCATGTGTAGTTAAATTTGTCCAGTTGATTTATTTGGGAGGAAAGCCTGGTGGAGTTTGTTTTATTTTTTTTCCCTTTTGTAATAATGAACAAATGTTTTCATGTGCCTTGAATTGTTCATTCAAAAAAAAAATATTAAAACTGGATTGTGAAAAATGGGTGTATTGTTGGCTGTTTGAGTGCAGAGGGATTGGTCACAAAGAGCTCCTGTTGTGTTTGCGTGGCGTCATTTGGAAGATGAGCTTGATGTGATTGAACATAGGGCTGCACGATATGAGCAAAAAATGCAATAAGTTTGTAGAGTAATATTAACACGATGATATTGTGATATTTGTCATTCACATCTTCTAATAAAAATATTCCTTAACCCATAAAGAGCTAGGCCTACATTTGTGTCAGTTCTGTATGGGTTTATAGTCTTTCTTAAAGGGACACACACCCCCCAGGTCAAACTGAGTGTGTCCTCACAGTTCCCAGATTTGAATAAGTGTGTGGAAGTGTTTTCGTGGCACAGCTTGGTTTGGCTGCATAGCTGCAGTCTGCTGGAGCCACCCAAAGACTTCTACCAAAATTTTTAAAAATTATTTTCTGTGTGGGGCGGCACGGTGGTGCAGTGGTTAGCACTTGTCCCTCACAGACAGAAGGACCCTGGTTCAATTCCCACACCAGACCTTCCTGTGTGGAGTTAGCATATTCCCCCTGTGTCCCCGCATCTCTGGTTTCCTCCCACCATCCAATCACATGCACTGATAGGTTAATTGGTTAATCTAAATCACCCATAGGTGTGAATGTGAGAGTGATTGTTTGCCTATATATGTTCTGTCCTGAGATAAACTGGAGACTCGTATAGGGTGTACCCCACCTCCACCCATTGTAGCTGGATTAGACCCCCACAGATAAAAGAACTTTCCATGTGCAGTACATTCACATCAGATGTGAATGACAGTGGAACTCAATGCTCTGGGCTTGACTTGTTTACATCGATTTGGGAACTAGTTTGCAGTGCGGAAGAACACAGCAGACAGCAGACAAACGTATTGGGAAACTCCCTGTGTGCATCGGCTGTGCTCCCAAACCAACTTGACCAAGTCAAGCCCAGTGCTTTCCACCGTCATTTGCACTCAATGTGAATGTAGTGCACACAGAAAGAAAATAAAAAGTAAAAAATTTAGTTAATTAATTCACTTTGGCTAAAATATTTGGGTGGCTGCAGCAGACTGCAGCTAACCAAGTTCAGAATTGACTGAGTCGCCAGGAAAACACTTCCATACACTTATTGAACCCTGAGGACTATAGGGACACACTCCATTTGACCTGGGGGGTGTGTGTCCATTTAAGGGATTCATCACCATTTAGCTTCTTATTCTGTTCTACCTTCGATCTTGTGTGTTTAAGTGAAAATCTGCTATTTTTCTGTTTGATTTATTGATTGTGCAGATGTAAAACATAAAACATAAAAGTTTGTATTAAAGTTGAGGGTTATTTAAGAAACAGAAAACTGAATAAAAACTGACTGTTTTTTGTTTTTCAATATATCAGAGAAAGAAAAAAAAATAAGTATGTCCATCCGCTGTCCAGTAGTTTTTGTGTAAAGCTTTACCCCACTCTCCTTCGGGAGTCGGGGTCAAATAAATAAATAAATAATTCAATATCATTGTGATATGAATACTGTAACCTGCGTTATCGCGATAACAATATTTTTGCAATATATTGTGCAGCCCTAATGGAAGAGGTTGTGCTGAGGTTGCCAGGTGTTGCCATGGTTTCTGTGACTCAGATTTGGTCCAGCTTTGTTTGCATCTCCCCCTCCTTCAGCCTTACAGCTCTACTCCAACTGCACACACGCTTTTAAGACCTGTGTAATGTTTACAACTATGTACAACTGAAATAAATCTGTGGTGCTTTTGTCAAATGCACATCGCACTCTTTTCCATTCACTTATAGAATATAGTCAGAGGTGATAAAAGAACTTCCATTCTGTACTGAACCCTTTGATGCCTATACAGGTCACTATAGTGGACTGTTATTCCACAGCTGTTCTTTTCTATATTCATATGTTTTGTTGATTAATTCATCATCAATGAATGACATTCATACTATTAGTGTATTAGTGTCAAATTTAATTTAATCAGATTAATCACAGTTGCTTT
This sequence comes from Siphamia tubifer, assembly GCA_020466265.1. Classification (NCBI taxonomy): domain Eukaryota; kingdom Metazoa; phylum Chordata; class Actinopteri; order Kurtiformes; family Apogonidae; genus Siphamia; species Siphamia tubifer. The sequence continues at coordinate 40,567,733 of CM035799.1, read as the reverse complement.
GGATTAACTTTGATTTATCACGATCAAAACACTATCAGTTGACTGTTCTGTCTCTGTTTAGGTTTGGTTGTACTTCAATTTCCAACAAAACACACTAAAAATACACTAAAACAAAAACTGCAGACACAAAAATATTTTTTAAAAATGCTAAAATTCACACACAATTGATAGTCTAACACAAAAAAGCAATGAAATATGAAATATTCAAAACATATTTAAAAACTGTTTGAAAATACAGAAAAAACACCCCAAACATTTTATAAAATATGCATATATATATATATATATATATATATATATATATATATATATATATATATATATATATGTAGTTAACAGGTTTATTGAACATCGCCAACAACAACTGGAGGCAACTGTTTAATTGCATTACACTGATGGATTAATCTGTGTTAATGTGTTCATTTTGACAACCCTAATTATATATAATATATTCTATAGATATAGATAGAGATATACTGGGTGAAATAACCCAGGGAATGGGGGGTACACCCCCCCCCCTGGTTTTGGACATCACCTTTAGGCTGGATTTATGCTACTGTTGAAGACATCTCATATGAATATGGATTGAGTCGAGTGTATGAGGAAGTGGACGAATCTGCAAGACAAATTTGTTCAACAACAAAAAGGCCTGATGTGAAAAAGGAGCTGGGATCCAAGTGGGAAATCCAGGGAAGTTTGTGAGAGTGGCATTTGCATTGTGGTGGTGAAGAGTGCACACCATGTCCTCCCTGCACTGGGAAGCGGTGAAGACCAGGTGGAGCTGTGAGCCACCTTCACCCCCTGACCCTGTCCTGGCCGACCCAGAGCCAGTCGCAGGACACTGCTGTGAAGGAAATTAAAGACAAAAAAAGGAGATACACACACACACACACACACATATATGTATATATATATATATATATATATATATATATAAATGTATATATATGCTGGGTGTGATTTGACAACGGCAGCGTGCCTTCAGTGTTGGAGTGTCCATATCAACTCAGCTATTTCCAGTGTTTTGTCGACTCTACCACATGTTCATTCCTTAAAAGATGAACGGTAGACGGCTTTGGAAGCGTTTGTTAATGGAAATGATTATTTCGCTCTTCTTCAGACCGGGTTTGGCAAGAGTTTGATCTATCAGATGGCTCCACTGGTGGATAAAGAAATAGTACCAGTGCAGAAGCCCATGGTTATTGTGGTACCCCCTGGTTGTATTGGTAGAGGACCAAGTCAAAGAGGCTGGTAAACTATGGCTGACAGTAATGGAACTGGCAGGAAGAAATGACAACTACATCTGCAACGGATGTTGGCAGGTATTGTTCTGTAGCCCCGAATCATGACTGAAGGATAAATGTAGAGCCATGCTTTCCTACGACGTTTACCAGAAGAACTTGGTGGACATCATAGTAGATGAGATTATAAATAAACGTCACATATAAATGGTAAGTTTAAACCCCTTCTGTTGATGTGTATATACCTGATGAAAACTATTTTCACCGGTTAAGCAGCTTGACTTCAACGTGAGTGGATGAAGCGACACGTCAGTCAAGAGACGAACAGATTTTTATTCTAATCACATGCAAGGATTTTGAATAATGCCCCTCCTTTGAAAACAGAGCGGTTGTGGAAGAGTCCCAGATGGTATATCCTCCGGTCCTCCACAAATGCCTGAAAGAGGAAGTTCATGCCATTCAAATGCAGTTGATTTGCTCATGAATGGGAATTGGGGAAAATAAAAACAGGGGCAGTTTTTAAACACTGATTTTGCCACCGGTGTTCTAGAGATCCTTCCTATCTGTACAGATATCCAACCGTGCTTCACTGCACATGTGCACAACACAACGCCAACCGCACTGAGGGCAGTCTGCCAACTCCGCATCACTGTCACAGGCACGGTGGGGGCCGAGAAGCGGTGCTGTGAAACAGCCACCTTCATCACCTGACCCCCGTCCCACCCAGAGCCGGCCGTGATGCGTGCCGGCTGAAGTGGGGCCTGGGCGCACACAGGCGGCAAAACCAATGATGACAAACTGCCCATGTTTTTATTTTCCCCAATTCCCATTCATGAGTAAATGAACTGCTGAAAAGGACCCGTTTTGAAATCGGAAATGGGTTCATTCCTCGTTTCCCATTATTTCCACTTTCTGATTTGAAAACAGAAATCGAATGACCACCCATAACACCCAATACCACCTTATTCTATGGGGGGAAAAAACACCCCCTTCTGTTTTTTTGACAGATCGCACCCTGTATATATATATATATTTATATACCAGGAAAAAGAATCACACCTTTCAAAAGCATCCAAAAGTGAGCTTTTAAAAATGAGTTACTGTGTGTTTGAGCATGTCACAGTAATGGAGGGTGTGTGTGTGTGTGTATGTGTGTGTGGGTGTTAAATTATAAGATAAGAAATGCATAATTATGAGAAAAAGAGTCAAAATTATATAAGATACAAGATAAAAAATGTAGTATTATAATAAATAAAGTCACATTTTTTTCTCCATTGATTTTCCCTCTGCAGTGACTTATTTTTCATATTGTCACATCTGTTTAGTTTGAAAAAGTAATGAGTCTATTCTGAGAATGTAATGAGTATAAAGTACAGATATTTATATAAATGTAAGGAGCATAAAGTACAGATATTTATATAAATGTAAGGAGCATAAAGTACAGATATTTATATAAATCTAAGGAGTATAAACCTTTTTGTATTATTCTGCAATTTTTTTTTCTGCCATCTGGAAAATATTTCATAAAATTGCAGAATGCAGACAGGCACCCACACAGTCTTCCACACAACAACACTGCTATCTTCAAAAATAAAAACATAAAAAAAATTAAAAATCAACAACAAAAACAATCAGTCCAAAAACTCTTTCACCAGTTAAATATATATGTATGTTTTTTTTTTCCCATTGTGTCTGGATTGTTAAACACAGACTGCTGTCAGACCCTTAACTACCTGCTGCCATAATTGGGTGCATCAACAACATTCACTTCACTTCAAAGGAAAAAAACAACAACTTTAAATCACCCCCAAACTTTCTACAACAGAACAGATCAATTTATAAAAGACAGACGTCCTGCTGTGCTGTTCCAGTTTGTTACAGACATGTCTGATCCTTAAACTCAACATGTCTTTAGCCTCATATTTTAACCCATAAAAAACCACCAGCATCTACTGAGATAAACCCTTTTATACCTGTTCATCCTTTAATCCTGTCAAAACATGTCAATAATTGGTGATGCTCAATGGATTAGACCCATTTGGACATTCAGAGGCTCCGTAGTTACCATGGAAACACCGTCATCTTTTGCAACAGGGGTGGCAAACTCATTTTAGTTCAGTTCCATATTCAGCCCAATATGATCTGAAAAGGACCAGACCAGTAAAATAATAACAGTGAAAAGAGTCAAATTAAATGATGATATTTACATCTATAATGTTTCCCTCAAAATGTGAAGAAGATCAAGTTGACATGTATTACCAATTTTAACAATGTTCTGCCTCAGTCTATCAGTTTGTCATTTGCACAAGTGCAGAACAACTTACATTTCAATTACAAATACACTAAACATTTAGGAACAGGCAACATATTAGTAAAATTGTCTTCATATATTTCAGGTGGTTGATATTTGTTTCGATATTTATTCAGGTGTTTGTAAAAAGATGGTGTGTTAATATAAATATTTTTTACATTAAAATCTGCAGTTTTCATTATTTATGGGGATAGCTAGTGTGTCCTCGGCACCGCAGCACTAATTAAAATCAATGACTATAGCAAAGGAACCGATTACTTTTTTTTTTTATGGTAGCATCCTACTTTGCTGAATTCATAAAGTCAGTGAAAAAGGCATAAACTCTTACAACTCCAATAGAGTTGTAAACATATGTGTAGTGTCAGGGGGAGTCTGAAAGGGAAAGTTCAGGCTTCTATGAAGAATAGAATTCATGACGTTGAAGTGAGTAAGACTATCAGCTGTTAGCTTTTTACTGCTCCCGTATACGGTTAACAATTTTTCTTAGCTTTGTCAGAATAAGTACCTATGGTTTAGTGACAACTTACTGTCATTGGGAATATCTTACAAGCACAGGGCCTGTCAGACACATAAAACATTACCTATTGCACAAATCAGTAGTGGAGCCCAGAATTTGTCATGTTTGCCTGCAGTGAAAGTTAGCACCATTAGCGCCACAGTGAAAAATGTCCATTTTACAAAGACAGTTACTAAAACTCTGCACATGAACTTAGATACAGATGCCGAATGATCAGCAAAGGCATATGCAAGTGTTGAAAACGTGAATAATGTACAAATATTGTTGTAAGGTGCTTTTACGCACTTCTACAACAGGGCGCGGCCATGTTCGCTGCTCGCACTAGCTCACAAGTAAATAAATTTTCATGATTAGATCTGACTTACGTGCTCAGTTTAAGTTATCTTGTCTTCTCATTTTCATCCCGAGGAAAGCGGTAGTAGGATATTGCTTTATTAACGTAATTTTGGTCGTTACAGCAGGGAACACAACACTGCACCATTATAGCTTGTGTTTTCCAGGATACGGGAGTGCTGCAGTGACGTAGGCACTAGCCATCCCCATAATTAATTATGATCTGATTTTAGTGGTCTGATCCAATTTAGATCTAATTATTCTATATGTAGAACTTCAATTAAATAATTTTTACACTGTTAAAATCTTCATTGTTACTCATCAATCTAAAACATGCAGGATAGCGGCGGTACCCCTGCTGTAGAAGCTATAGATGCTATTAAATTAAGTTTATCATCATTGTCAAAAGGTGTGTGTGGGGTAAATGTAAAGGTGACAACAGGTACCATTTTTTTATCCCGGGGTGATCAAGCATATAAGTTGCAAATAACAAATATTCACTAATATAATCATTAGATGTCTAACACTATTCACCCACTGTGGCTAAAACGAGAAGACTGATCCTCCTACATCCTCTGCAGCTTGTAGTGGCCTTTATTGGAGCCTGTAGGCTACGCAACAGCTAACCAGACATCCCAAGTCTCCCAGATGTTCCGGAGTCTCCCTGATATCGATAGTGGCTCACTGATGCCCGCGAGTCAAATAAAATATTCCCGATTTTGGAATTTTTTTTAACACTGCAAGTGAGAGCGTGCTGGCACGTCTCCACCGACGAGCCCAGTGAGCTGTCTGATATTTGACAGATGTGCACCTTCTCCACAAGCATCAGCAGCTCAGCCTTACCCTACTGGAGAGGCCTCAGGAGCGGACACAGACTTCCTTGCTGTCGGGGAATTTAGGGACCGTCACAAAATAAATCGACCGGCAAGACTAAAAGAAAAAAACAAAACAAAACTTTTCTCCATTAAATCAATTGTATATTCATCTCAAATGTATAAATAAATACACGATTGAATGAATCAATACGTGAATAAATAAATAATTAATAAGTATTAATTTAATTTAACTAGCAAATGCTTACTCAAACGCTTGCACAAACACGTTTTTGTTCAATAGTATGTGGGTCATGTGACCTCTGGACTCCAATAGGCCTTTCATTTATAGCCCTGTTCTGGGCACACAAAACACACCTCGTATATTTATTTTAAATCACTCCATTGATTTTCTTGCAATTTTTTACTCATGAATTACAGGTTTTTGTTCAATAATTCTGAAAGGGGGTGGGGGTTGATAAGCATCTCCCTGAAATGAGTTTTTGGATATCTGGCTAAACACAAAGTTTACCCATCATTACATGGTCTTTTATTGAAAAGTAGCCTTTTCACTTTCTGTGTTTTAGAGTAACAATAAATGTCCGTGAGACAATAAATAAAGGTCCGTGGTTGTGTTAAAACCAACAGGAACAAGGCAAGCAAGGCTAAAGCTAAAGCTGTCAAACAACCGAGTATAGCTGACTCCTGACAACTCAAAACAGCCGCGTTAACACTGAGAATGTGTTGACTTTTAACACTGAGAATGTGTTGACTTTTAACACTTGAGCAGTACATTACAAGGCAGTATCTTGTCATGATTCTGTACAGGGGCGTCACAGCCATTTAAAATGTGGGGGTGTTCTAGGTTGTGACACATGACGGAAATTTTCTGAATCTATCATCAGCAAAATTAACAAACAATTATCCAAGAATGGTTACATTTTTATATTAAAAGTAATATATGGCCAAAAATTACAACAAAAATTAAACAGTTTATTAAACAGTTATTCCAAGCAGAACAAACTTTTTGACAGAAATACAATAAGAACCCCTACTCAAAACATTCAAAAGTGCTCCTCCTACTGTCAGCAAATTATCTTAGGGCACTGGTTCTCAAATGGGGGTACTTGTACCCCTGGAGGTACGAACTGCAGTCAAAGTCATGAGATAAAAAGTCAAAATTATGAGATAAAAAGTCGCAATTATAAAATAAAAAGTCAAAATTATGATAAAATGTCAAAATTAACAGATAACAAAAACTGATATAAGTTTGGATTTAAAAAAAATCAGACACTGATTTTACAGACACTGTACCTCTTTTTTTGTTCCAAAAATGTTTTGTCCATGTCAGGGGAGACGACTAAAAATATGTTTCTCAGGGGGAACATCACTGAAAAAAGTTTGAGAACCACTGGCACAGAACAAGACATAGTTTAGTTAACTTAGTTTAACAACGGCAACATTTCTCATTACTTACTGGTTGATGACTGTTTGCTAACACCACAAGGAAGAGCTGTTTACATTTCGCCCGGCGAACTGAGCATTTCTACATACTGTTGTGCCGCCAGGACGGGTAAATGTGCAATGTTATTGCTGTTTGTTTGCCGTGATTGCGACCAACAGTAACCGTTTATCCTGAAATAAAAAGTAGGTGAGACTATGGCCCTGTCCCATTTCTCCCCCTAACCCTAAAATTTCCCCTAACCCTAGATTTTGCGCGTTCATGTGTAGGGGTAGGGTGTCCCATTACCTAGGCGATTTTGCCCTTAAAATCAACCCTCAAAATGTAGTGAGGTTGGTTGCGGACTTCGTTTTGAGTGGAAGATGAAATTACCCATGATGCACTGCGAGCTCAGCGAGCCGACTGATTTCTGACAACAAAAATGGTGGCCGCAGCTGGAGGCTATATGTTAGTCCGATCATTGAATTTTGAACACTAATGTCAGAAAATATCTGACGAGGTTAGTTAGCTAGCTTAGCGTCAAGCTAACTGCTATCTGCCGAGCGTTTCGAAAGCCCACCACCACCACTAACGTTAATGTTATAAATCGCCAACTATTGAAGAAAAAATACATCCAAATATTTAAATAAATCAACATACCTGAGACAAGACTGAAAGGCAAAGTAGACGGCGAATGTGTCTTCTGTTTGCCGCATTTCTTCTCTGCGCATCCCGAAGGTAAATAAACAGAGCCAACACAACAGGCAACACAGCTGGGACCGGCATTTGTCCTCCGTGTAAATAGTAGTCAGCTGCTGTCAGTCTCGCGGAGGGGTGGTTTCATATTTGGCGGGGTAGACTTGTCAGCGTGTGACGTCAGCACGTTTGTTACGTGTCCCATTTTCAGGGGGAATTTTTTCCCCTTGATGAGTGGAATTTACTTTTTAGGGGCACTTAAAACCAAGTGGAAGTTTTAAGGGGGACAAATGGGACGGGGCCCAACTCTACGTCCATTTCCTGGATCCAGTAACGATACAATATATAAACTCACGAAAAAGTGGGGGGTATGAAATCATCGAATTGTAGAAGTGGGGGTGTCACAACACCCCCATCCCCCACGGGTGCGACGCTCATGATTGTGTAGTTAATTAAAACACTTTCTTAGCAGTGCAGGAACAACACTGACAGGATATCATCTCATCACTCTTCCTCTTCGCCTCAATGACTGTTTTGTCTCTTCTGCTGAAAAATATGTTGTGTATGTTTCCCTCGGTCGCATACTGTCGGCACTGCTGTCTGCTTCTGGATTAAATTTGTTGAGATGACCAGAAACTGTCCATTGGTGCCTGAGGTACCGGACTAAAAGCTATCGTTGTATATCCATGACCCAGTTGCTCGTAGCCAAATTTGTCCAAGGTAGCAGTCGGTGGGCATGGCTTGGGATTGGTCAATTGTTTTATGTTCAGTTATGTTCACTTTCTGACATAATATCCCTGAACTATAATTCGACCTTTACTGAACGTCCCCATGTTCAGTAAATGTTATAGAGGAAAATATACAATTTTCATTTAAAAGGCACAAAATGCAGAGGATACCGTTATAATATATATATATATATATATATATATTGATAGAACAAGATAGAAGTGAATTATTCTTTGTAACATTTCTTTTTTATTTTCCACAACAGTAATCGTGGGTCGTCATGGGTTAAATGATGTGTGCTTTATTTCTTTAACACACAAAGACTCAGCACTATTTTTGTGTCAGTTCCCAAATGAATGTGTCTCTAACTTTTCTTGGGTAATCCATCCCTTTTTTTTATTTAGCTTTTTTTCCAGTGTAAATCATGTCTCGTGAGTTTCAGAAATGACAGTGAATGGAACCTTTTTCCCTTTGACATTCAGCTATTGATGTATTTACTGAAAAAGATTATTCTTTTCTGATACAAAACCCCTCAACTTTATTCTTTAAGAACATCTTCATGATCAGTAAATGTCATAGAGGAAAATATATGATTTTCATGAAAGAAAAAAAAAAGAGAGAAAAAAAGAACTTTTTTTATATTGCTACAAAATTTGTACTGGGTCTTTATAGGTTAAATGATGTGTTGTATTTAGTGAACACATAAAGACTCAGTGCTACTTTTGTGTCAGTTTCCAAATGAATGTGTCTCTATTGAACTTTTCTTCGATAATTTATCACTATTTTTTATTTAGCTTTTTTCATTTTAAATCCAGTGTCATGAGTTTGAGAAATCAAGAATAAAGAAGAATCAAGAATCTTTATTTGCCATTTTGTATGTCCAAGCATCACAAAACAAAAATTCAGTTTGACCAACACCTTGAAAAATGGAAAAGAAAGACAAACAGTGCAAGCAGTACACATGTATATACAAAACATGTTACACTGTAAACCAGAATGTTGAGAATAATTAAATATATTCAGTTGTGAATACTCAAAGTTTCAGAAATAGTATTACTAACTCAAATGTATTAAGTTGCTGTAACATGTTCTTCTTTTTAATAAATACTTCCAACTAAGATTTTTTTAATAAGGGGAACTATTGTGGATATAAGTGAACATAACTTAAAAACATAGATGAGGTTCAACTGAGTGGAATTAAGTCATTAAATACTGACAACGATATTGTACTGTTTATTCAATAAGGACGATTGAAACTTAACTGATGTAGTAGATGCTAAAATAGAATTTCAGAGCACTCCAAATAACCAATATCTATCACACAAAAAAAATTACAATCACAAAACACAGCCATTTATTCAGGGGCGGCTGTGGTTCAGTTGGTAGAGCGGGTCGTCCAATGGGTCAGAGGTTTGTGTCCTGGCTCTGTCTGTCCACATGTCCAAGTGTCCTTGGGCAAAGACACTGAACCCTTACTTAGTCTCCCAGTAGGACTGACAGAACCTTAGAATAAAAAATTAATGAGTAATGTTTTAATTATTAATTATATTTTAATAAGCATCTAAATTTTTAAGTTTTATCAACTCAAAATAATTGAGGCAATCGATTGCCTTATATTCTTTTGAGTTCTGCTAACTTATTCGGGTTTACAGTGTACTCATGTGCTACTATTTTTTTTTCATTTGCACAGAATAATCACACTGGGTATAAACAAATCTAAAGATGCAAACAGAGCATGAAACAGGAGTTGAGGGAGTCCCAGCACCTTTGAGCACTGGAATGTTGGACACATGAGGATAAGAAAGGAACCCAGAGATAATAACAGGGACATCTTCTTTGCTTTAGGAGACAAAGACACATTTTTAACCCTTTTTTTAGGGTTTGTAACTGGGTGTGTCTGCATGTGCGTGAGTGTGTGTGTGTGTGTGTGTGTCTGCATGTGTGTGTGTGTGTATGTGTGTGTGTGTCTGCATGTGTGTGAGGGTGTCTGCATGTGTGTGTGTGTCTGCATGTAAACAGTCATGCCTGAGGATTAGATGAAGACAAGAAAGAAAATGGTACTTTTTACACATTTAAACTTCAAAACAGGTCCCTGAGGACCCTAACACAATATAAGGGTTAATGCTGTACAGACAACAAGCAACACAATATAACTAAAGCCAGTGAATGACTGGGATGTACCCGGATAAAATAGCAAACACTAACATGCACGACAAGTCCTTGAAAAGTAGCTTAGCTCCTTTGGGATTTGGCTGTCCGTATGGTTGGAAAAAATTCAGTAGATTTTCTTGTTTATTTTGCATTTTTATTTGCTAGCGAACAACAAATACTAGGAAAGGAACGCTAACAGTCAATTGTCCCGTAGAACACAAGTGTGCACCCTCCTTTTCTGTATACAAACACATATTTTGTGGATGTCGTTTCATAAGAGAAATTAACAAGACAGGTATCAATATCAGACATGAACACTAAATTAACTTTTTTTAAAAATGTGTTTTATTATTAGGGACAGAGCACGCAGGGTCGAGGCCCTATGCATTTGCACACTATGTGTGCAATGCATAGGGACTCGGCCCGCGTGCGTCTCATCCAGCCCGACATTTCATACGCTGATACCACCCATCTATCTTGGACAGGAAGTTCACAATTTGCCTTTCAATGTAAAAGCCTGGGCTGGGCGTAGAGACATGAAACCAACGCCAAAAGTTTCCTTGTAACCGCCCAAAAAATTCATACGCTGGTACTTATGGTCTATCTCCTACAGAAAGTTTGCAATCTGGACTTGTTTGGAAATCGTAAAAAATTAACTACTCTGAAGCCTTTTGTCGCAGAGATGTAAAAACAGTACCAATGGATAGAGCTAACTGAGAAACATAAAACTTGTAAAAATCATTTTTGTATCTTTTGTAGTTTTTTTTCTCTTAGTTGCAATAGCCGAAACTTAAAAAATTAAATTAAATTTTCCCCATAATGTGACATATTGTGAGAATCAGGGGGATGAGCAGAGGTTGCCACACCAAAAATTTTTACAATGTGATGTACGGTTTGGGAGATATCACAATTTTAGTTTTTATTCCTTTTTCATCTCTCTTAACTCTTGGCTGCTCTCCTAGGTCTGGGAAATGGCCACGCCCCCTTCACTTCCTTATTTGGCACAATGCTCTGTGTAGGTGCAGGAGAGGAGCAGCTTTGAGTGAAACTTTGATGAAAATGGCAAAATATGAGAAATCATAAACAGCAAATGAATGAAACCTTCCAGAAATGTAGTCATACTACCTATGATTTTAGTGTTTTTAAAACTGCCAAATCTCGGCCATTTTTGACCCTACAGGGGAAAAAATTACATCTACTTGTTCCTCAAAGCCTCCTGCCACTCATGATCATTTTCGTTTTCAGCTAGCATTTACGGTTCTCTCACAAATGGCAGAAGTTCGGAGGTAAGATTTGGCTAAAAGAGGCTCTTTTAGCAGCGTGCGTCTAGGAGAAAAAGGTGGGGGCCGTTACCAAGGCAACGGAGCAGCTTTGATTAACAGATGCAGACAATGAAGAGAAGTTGAACAGACTGTGGGAGGAGCTTTAACATGATTGACAGGCAAATGCTCTCATACAGACACAGGGCACATACACAAACCTATATACACACATATATATGGAATGACCTACACACATGGCATATACATAATGTATGGCATGTACACAGAGTATACGTATGTTTATATACACAGTGTGTGTGACATATACTTTGCTCCTTTTTTCCCTCTCTCACTCTGCTTTTCTGCCCAGCAACAGCCACACCCTCTAATACTGACAGCTGATTGGCTAATATGCTCCCACTCCTGTACACCTATACATGTGACATACACTTTGCTCCTATTTCTTTCTCTCTCTGACTTTCTGCCTAGATACAGCCACACCCTCTAAAGCTGACAGCTGATTGGCTAACACTCTCACCCTGCTCTACACATACATGTGGTGCTCCGGCCACGCCCCCTTCCCTCCATATATAGGGCACAACTGCGCTGTGTCTGGCTCCAGCAGAGGACCTGCTTTGACTGAAACTTTGATGAAAATGCCATATTATGGAGTATAATTTGCTCATTTTTAGATATGAGGGTTATAACGTGTTATGGCATGGGACGAAATCCACGCGTAAAGTCGAGGTCCCGATCCAATGCTGCTTGCAGCTTTAATTCTTATTATTATTTTAACATAGTCAAGGGGGGCATGGATCTGCCAGAAAATATAAATAATGAATGTTAAACTGATAAATGTGACCAAATGTACACCTTATATTTTTATTTTTTTATTTTTCAAATTGTTTTTGTTACTATCACCTAGGGCTGGGCGATTTTCTCTTTTAAAAAAATCTCCGATTTTTTCCCAAAAAACTCGATTCACGATTCACGATACGATTTTTTTTCCCACGTGGGCTAAATGAAAAAGAAAACACTAGAAACATGGTTTCTTTCGTCTTCTTTTTTTTTTATTAAATAACATGTAAAACAAAAATACTTCTACAAATAACTGTAAATAATAAATCAGTTGTGCAAAAGGTGCAACTGCAACCTGAGACTTTGCCTACATGAACTGTAGTAAGTCCAGACATATCCACCACTGTTACAGGAAAAACAGTGCAAAAAAATTGTGCAAAAGATAAATTTTGTTGGAAAAAATAAAGCTTAAAATATTTTAACAACTTAAACAATATACATTAACACTCATATTATATGAAAAACATTGCAAAAAACGTAGTAGTGCAAAAGTAAGATAAAAAGAAAACTAGTAACATTTTTACTTTGTAAGGACAAAATAAAACAAAACCTTATTATCAATCAAGCTACTTCAATAAACCTGAACATGTTACCAATATTTTGGATATATGATGTTATTGCGTCTGTTATCGCTCCCCATCGTGCTCCATGCAGTCCTGCACGGGTTCGGGTACCCGTGGGTGAACCGCAAATTTTCACGAAACGGGTGAAAAATGTTGTGCTGTGTCGGATACTAGTTCGGTTTGGTTCATTTATAGCGGGTCGTTCGGGTGCGGATTTTTTTTTCGTCGGAAAACGGGTCAGAGTTTAAACATGACGGATACGGGCGGTTGCGGTATGTCAAAATCAGAACCGATCAGGTGTGCCACGAGAAAAGCTTTCGGTCAGTGTTTGTTGAACATTTTGAAGAAGTGCTGGCAGCGCTAGTCTCTGCCTTTTCTAAGAGTTCTGCCCACCTTCAGATGTGCAACTACAGAAAGCAGCCTGGTTCATGGTTTTCTTTTTGCGAGGAAAAAAAGTGCGTGTGGAGGGGAATCGGATTGCACGATTTTCCTAAAATATGAATCGATTTTGTCATAAAACTCAATTTTAAATCTAAATCGATTTTTTGCCCAGCTCTACTATCACCCTTTTCATTTTTTTTCTTTTGGTTTTTATTTTTCCACCCCCCCCTTCTTTTTTTTTTCTTCCAGCTGTCAGTAAACTGTGACAGGTTGAACCATTCTTTGAATGGTTTAGTTTCTGTCATGTTTTCAAATGTTACTAATGACTTCAACTTAGTTTGAAGAAAATTGAAGTGCCAGAAAAATTGCAGTTCAATTATTTCTTAAAAATCTTCAGCCCTAATATGAAATTTTACATGGCATGACATTGCCTCAAACATAATTGACATAATCCACAAAGTGTGAAGACAACAGTAGTTTCCAGGGCTTTGTGCTTGTGCTGCTGAAGGTTTTACAGCAAACGTAACTTGTTCGTTATTATCCTTCCTCACCGGGAAGTTTGTCATTTTAGCAGCAGCACGTTTGAGTGAGATAATGATGCATGTGCACATTTACTGTCAGGATCGGGGTGAGGTGAAGGAGGACTCCATTGCACAGTACTGAAGGAAAAAAAATTATTTAATAACAAAACTAAGAAACAAAGACAATACAGACAAAACCTGGGAACAGATGACCAGAGTCCGTGGTGATGATGAATGTCCGGGTTATGGTGATTGAGGAGATGGTGAAACAGTCCTGGTTGTGGAGGCGACATTACTGAATGGTCCCGCACTGGCAACTGCAAGCCTTACTGCTTTTATAGCCACAGATGATGAACGGCTTGCAGCTGCGCAGTGCGGGACCAGGTGAGTGTGGAAATGACTGGGGGAAAGGTCACCGGAGCGGAGGTCATGACAGATACATGTTCAACAGCACACAACACAAATATCCACCAATCTGAAAGCAATGGATGAAAATATATGGATACGTCTACTTGGTTTTGGTCTTTCTAACATGTTTTTTTAAACTCCAAAACAAGTGTAGCCTATCATTTTATGTAAATGAAGCACAGTGACAGAAGGAATTTCAAAACAAAGAGCAGAACTGATGAGAATGAGTTCAAATGAAGCTGGTTAAAAACAGATTTACATAGAACAGAGCAGCATCCAGGCTGGACAAACACTTTCTGTTGTTTTGTACTGAGGATATGTAACATTCAGTAACACTTTACATTACAGATCAATGATATTGTGGTAATTCTATGTTAATTTTGATGTAATTTCATCGTAATATGCCTTTGTAATGGCTTATTACAAGTCATTTCCATGCAGTTTCAAGGACAATTACTCTGCAGTTTCTAGGTAATAACAATGTAAACAGATTTCATTTCAAGTATAATAAAATGAATTTAAATTACCCCCTCTCCTGAAAGACACATGTGCGTTCCTCCCCTCCACTGATCAAAAAACTTTTTTCACTTGTTCCTTGTGTCAGTATCAATATTTCCTGAAAATTTCAGCCTAATGTATCCAGAACTTTTTGGGTTATCGAGCAAAATAACAAAAACAGAAATGCAGGTGAAAGCATAACTGTGACAATTTCTTGGCGGAGTAAAAAACAGCAGAGGATATATATATATATATATATATATATATATATATATATATATATATATATATATATATATATATATATATATATCCAAAAAGGAATAGGCAGAAGCCTCGGCTTATTTGACCTATCCTATACAATTCATAGAATCATCAGCGTATCAGGAATACAAGAAATAGAACACAGGAAGAGAGAAAAAAAGAAAAACAAAACAAATGTAAGGAGTATTAACCTCTTCCACCCTGAGCCTATTTTCAGAGAAAAACGCCTAAAAAAACATACCCAAAGTAAATGAAGAATTGCTCCACAATCCTAAGGTTTATATGGATGTTCTTTGTATCTATGGACATCTACAGGCTTCACAGAATATATTCCCATTGTCCAAAATAGTGTAGCTACTACTATGACTGAATAAACTGGAATAAACTAAAAGATAAAATAGAATTTTTTGGTCTCCCCTGAATTTATTATTTTTTTGACAAAAGAAAACACCCTGCTAACAATGATCCATGAACATAGACACTATTGATCACCTTCAGTAACTCCTTTCCAACACAGGAACAAAAGTTGATAGAATTAGAGCAAAGGACAAAGCCTCCAGAAAGGTTTAAGTCCAGATAACACCAGGCGGACAGTGCATTTGGAACAGTTTGGCACAACAGTGTGCCAAACTGTTCCAAATACATTATTTTAATTTTCCAGTAAAATCTGTCTGGAAAATACAACTCATATCCATTACAGAAGTCTATTACTGTCTACTAGAGCTTTTAGAAATGAAATTTACCTTGTGTTTCATCAACTTCTACCTTTGTGCACAACTAAAATGAATAAAACCATATAAACATGGATTATTTTGTCTCCAAATGGAGTAGTTTTATTAAGAACTTACTCCAAACAATATAATAATATATCAATAATAATAAAAATAATAATACACTTCAGTAAAAATCTAATATAAAGTTGAACATATGTGCAAAAATATATGATAAATTCAATTAGAATAAATATAAATATCAAAATTAGTGCAAATTTACTAAACAAAATAACGAATACAAACATTCAAAACACAAACAATTGCAATAAAGTCCAAAAATGTCCATGTGTTATCATCAGGTGGGGGGCTGGTTTATCATTAGGTTGGGGGGGCTGGCAGCAGACTGAACTGGTCCATGTGTTTCTGCAAAAAGCACTTTTATTTGTGTGTGTCATCCTCCTACCTAGGAAAAATGAAGACAATCATGATTTGAGACTTTTTCCTTCTCATGAAATGATAGAATGTTATTTATTTTTGACAGAGAAAGTGAATAAATCCTCAAACAATCATTGATTAATTATAAACTTATCTACTTATGTGTAAAAATAACAATACAATGACAAATGAGACTGAAAAAATACTACTATAGTCAACAGTGTTTGCATGTGTATAGTATAAAATGTAGTATTATTGTTATTATTATTACTATTAGTTTGTAAAAAAAGATATCAGTAAGATACAACAACTTACTGGGTAGATGTTCATCCTGTTTTGAGTTCATATCCACAGTCAGATCTCAGTCAGATGTTGAACATTCAGCTGCTTCTCTGTAGTGTTTGTTGTTTACATGTTAGCACGCGGCTAACATGCTAGCTTCACAAAGTTTACCAGTAACAGTCGGGAAAATACACTGTCACTCACTGTTACTCACTAAAACTCTCTAAAATGACTTAAAACTACGAGTAAAGTCAGGAAATATAACTATAACCGGCACAGAGATGTCTCTGCCGTAGCGTGTGTGCCCCAGGCCAGTATGTGCATGCGCCCGACGTGCGCAAAGATGCCAACCTTTCACCTTTTACGCATGCATTTCCTGTCCAGAGGGAAATGTAGTTCATGGAATGTGAGGTGTCATTGGATTCAGGAGAATCTCCTCTTTCAAACGCCTACAAACATGGCCGCCTTATCCCTCGCCAGAATAAGATATAAATGAATTAATAGCGCGTATCGGCGATTAAAAATAATTTATATTTCACCACACACACATTAAAGATCATGTTTAAATGTGACTTTTATCACTAAAGTACACTTTATATGTATTTTTATGAACATTAGGGTCTTAACTTTGAGTAAAAGTTGAAACAAATTTCCATTGTCCAGATTTATTATATGTTAATAATTAATGAAAAATTACACAATTTTCTCGGCCCACCCGTGGTCCGATTGGGCTACAGCCTATTTATACTAGAAAAGCACTCTGAGAGCGCAAATGTCTGCCAAGGCAGACCTTCCCCCTTGAATGAAGATGTCCCCCAAGGAGGTTATGTTTTTGCCAGAGTTTGTTTGTCTGTCTGTCTGTTAGCAAGATAAAACCAAAAGTTATCTTGATTAAATGTACAGAGTAGGTTGGTGGTGGGGAGGTCTGGAAATGATTAGATTATGGTGGTGACCGGGGGGTGGGGGTGGCTAGCTTAGTGGAAGTCTGCGGTCTCTGAGTGCTTTTCTACTTCATTCATGTAACCCTCACCCATTTAAATTCCTAAGGAAGATTTTGGATTAACATAGATAGACAGACAGATCACCTTTTTTTTTTATCTATCTATCTATCTATCTATCTATCTATCTATCTATCTATCTATCTATCTATCTATCTATCTATCTATCTATCTATCTATCTATCTATCTATCTATCTATCTATCTATCTATCTATCTATCTATCTATCTATCTATCTATCTATCTATCTATCTATCTATCTATATCTTTTGTTGGGGTTGGGGGTGTGTGGAAATTGTACATTGCGGTAAATGGAGAATAAATGTAATCAAAATCCATCCATACGGTTTTGAGTTATCTTGACCCTCAGGGTCACCACCAAAATGTAGTAATTTCTAGATCTGCCCATTACCAACCTGCTGACCTGGCCAGTTGAGTATACACACGGTGTCAGGATCCTCTGTGGCTACAGAGTGTTTTTGTTCTGCATTTATGTCACAACAATGGCAGTAATGACACATCTGACAACGGCTGATTATAGAAATAGTTTTGTCCTGGCTCATCTGTGTGTATCTGCCAGGACAACTTCATAAACATGTCAAGTAAAGACCCAAATTACAGAGTCAGACATAATAATAGCATATTATTAAATGTTTTTGTGCCTTTGTTTTGTTGTGGAGGTGCCAGGGCTGAGATCTGCACATGGAACTATCTGTACCATCACACATTTAGACCTAGATTAGACACATACTGGAAAATCACACGCAGCCTTTACACTACAGTACATTATCTACATGAACACAACACTAGGCTCAGAGCTGGTAAAAATACTTAAGTAGAAGTACTGTTATTTGTGTGGAGAAAAAATACTCTGGTAAATGTAGAAGAACTGATTAAAATCCTTTACTGAAGTAAAAGTAAAAAAAAAAAAAAATACAACTTTGAATTGTAATAAAGAACAAAAGTCCCGTCTCGTCATCTGAACCCACTTCCTCACTAGGGTCGGGTCGTGTGGGTCACTGGGGGCCTAATCCAGCTACAATGGGTGAAGGCGGGGTACACCCTGTATGGGTCTCCAGTTCATCTCAGGGCTGAACATATATAGACAAACAATCACTCTCACATTCACACCTATGGGTCATTTAGATTGACCAATTAACCTACCAGTGCATGTGTTTGGATGGTGGGAGGAAACTGGAGAAAACCCACACAGACACAAGGAGAACATGCAAACTCCACACAGAAAGGTCTGGTGTGGGAATCAAACCTTGGTCTTTCTTGCTGTGAGGCATGAGTGCTAACCACTGCACCACCGTGCTGCCTTAAAGAACAAAAGTGAAAAGTAAATCTGTTTATGCAATGCATGAAATAATGCTTAATAAATAAAATAATAAACCAGGAAAAATCATAAACTATTCAAAAGTATCCCCAAAAAAGCTTTTAAAAGTGAGCTACTGTGTATAAAATGTGTTTGATCAGGTCACAGTACTCAGTTTAGTGGATCACCCCCCCCTCTGGTTTTGGACATCACTATTACGGTCCGTAATAGTCAACTGATTTAGCTGCTCACATGCGCCTGGGAATCCTGTGGAGCAAGTATCTCACCTCAACTGGTGCACGCCGGCCACCACTTTAATTGCACTGTGGGGTTTCTGGGAGACCCTCTGACTCACGTGTACATAGACTCCTGTGTTTTAAGATGGGTCTGATGGGTTGCCGACGTCGCAGCTGACCCCTGGTGCCTGTTGTAGGTGGGCCAGTCCCCAACCTGGCGATGCGACGTGGTTGGTGTCACATAAAAGGGGTCAAAGGGGTCCCATCCCTCCCTTCGCGTATGGAGGAGAGAAGGTGCAGCGAGTTTATGGGGTGGGTGCTATAAAGCTCGCCGACAGAGCCGCGAGGCCCTTCCTGGTTGACCCAGAGCTGGCCACGGCATAAGGAAATGCACCCACAAACCAGGCCCACTTGTGAGGGTGATAACATCCAAGCACCCCCCCTCCCCCCTCTATCTCTCTCTGGTTTTTGACAAATCGCACTCTGCATATAATTATTATGATTATACAAAGGTAATAAAAATACTTACATTCTGTACTTAAGTAGAGGTGCATCTACTTATGTGAAAAAATACTCTGGTAATAATGTGACTTTTTATCTCAGAATTTTGACTCTTTCTCATCTCATATTTATCTCTTTTTATCTCAGCTTTGTCATTTTATCTCACAATTTCAACTCTTTTTCCTCATAATTATGCATTTCTTATCTCATATTTATAACTTTTTTTCATCTCAGTTGTGACGTTCTTTTCCATTTTTCCTAAATTTCTTGCTCATATCCACTAAACTGAGTAACTGAGACCTGATCAACCACATTTCCTACACAGTAACTCACTTTTAAAGGGTTTATTTTTGGATACTTTTGAAAATTGTATGATTTTTTTTTCCCTGGTTAAATAAGCGTTATTAAAAATAAATACATTTGGTGTACTTTTTATTTTTGTTGTACTTTATTACAGTTCAGAAGTTGTACTTTATACTTTTACTTCAGTAAAGGAGTTAAATCAGTACTTCTACTTTTACCAAAGTATTTTTTCACACCATACTTCTATTTAAGTACAGAATGGGAGTACTTTTATCATCTCTGCTAATGAAGGTTTCACATTTCACATTAACACCTGGACATTCAGATGCTTAATTGTTATTGTCTGGGCTGCTTTGAGAATCTGTCACATTTTCAAGAACACACACTGGGTAGAGGTAGATTCAGAGTCGGGGTCCGACCACTCACTGTGAACAAAAGGGGGGACTAAAGTGTTGTGATATTGCCCACTGGTTTGGAGTCTGTCGCTGATGGCTGCTCCATGGTGGAAGTAGTGGCAATGAAAATGACACTGTTATTTGTATACAGTATGAACTGTAGCAAAATATGTCTGAAATGAAGGAACAAGACTTCCATGACATAGAACCTGTCAGGGCTGTTTCTAGATGTGTGGGGGCCTGGAGCATGGTGCAGTTTGGGGGCCCCTATAGTTTGATATTAGATTTCATTCGTAAAAAAACCTGTTAAGATTAAACCTCTTAAGTTGAGCTCACTTTCACAACAAATCAATTAAATAAAAAATAATTAATAGATATGATCCATGATAGTTTTATTGCAATATGAGACTTATTCACCTGTTCTTCTACCTTATAACTAAATATTCACTATATTTTATTATTATACTAGTGTTATACAGCCTTTTGAATACACAAATTGAGGACGAACTTTTTAGATTCTGATCCAGATTATTCCACAGATGTAACCCCCTAACAGAGATACACTGACTTTATGAATTAGTTCTACACTTATACAATTCTTACAATTCGAAAAAACTAATGCGTTAGATTACACGTTACTGAAAAGTAATGGGAGTACTACACTGGTAATACACTACAAAAGTCATTAATAAAAATGACACAGTGTGCATTTGCTCTGCTTAAACATGAAACAACCTTCATACAAATTGGACCAACATGTCTTAGTTGTTCATATAAAACCTTGAGACATGATCAGGTCTTCATATAAAAGGACACTGACACACAAGAAAAAAAAAAAGAAAACTATGGTGGGTAATTATTTTTTCCAGTCCCATAGCTTGACAAAATACCATGTTTATTTTAATCTACGTGCATAAATAAAAACACTTTGGCAGTTCAACAACTACTTTCTGTTTACTGGATGAATCACTGTTAATACTCTCTGTGAACTGCTGAAATCTGAGTGTAATCATGTTTTTTATCAGGGATAGCACATATGGTGATGAGTAATCATTTGTATGGCTGACAGTTTGGCAGGGTCTGGAAGTCCAGTCATCCTCTCTGAAATGAACACAGGACCACCTGTCTTATATCTTTGAAGGCCAAACATGTTTTGCCATGAGGTCAAAATGAAAACTTTGAATGAGCTTTAAGTCAAAGAAGAAGAAGAAAATAAAGCAGCAGGCAGTTCAAAAAAAGAGAGGAAAAGACTAAGTTGGGGGGTGGGGTCATGGTAACACTCCAAACCCTGCTCGTCACAGCCAATCTGCTTGGACGCCTACTTTAGTCAACATGCCGAAAAAATATTGTCAGAGGGCCAGGACTGCCTTGGGCTGCAGTCACATCTGATGAAAGGCAGTTTACAAAGAAAAGAGGAAAAGAGGGAACTTTTAGTCTCTACTGTCACCTGTTGAATTCACATCAACAGTGTTCTTACAGAGTCTCTCCACCCATTTAATCCTTTCCAGGGTCATGAAAGGCTAGGACCTCAAACAGCATGATTTAAACCAGAGGAAGAGAAGGCGGTAGAGAAAGTGTCCACTCCATCTGAGGACTAACACAGAAGGACAAATCCAACTAAGGCAACACACAAACCAGCTTCCTACGTTCTTATGTGGCTGGATACCAAACTGGACCGAAGACATCACCTATGGTTACCCTCTGGAATTTTTGGAAGCAAGTATCAATATTTAGGACAAATGGTAAATGGACGTCACTTATATAGTGGTACTTATATATATATGGTGCTAAAGTGCTTTACATTCACCCACACACACACACACACACCAGTAGATGCAGCTGCCATGTAACGTTCTGCCAGACATACTGGGAGAACGATTTAGGGTTCAGTGCCCAAGGACACTTCAACATGTGGACAGCCAAAGCTGGGATACGAACCGCCAACCCTTCAGTCAATGGACGACCCACTCTACCAACTGAGCCACAGCTGCCCATTGAGGAATGATAATCAGGATGATGGAACTAATGGTGCGTTTCCACTAGTAACAGAAAAACAAACTAGTTTTAGAGTTCCATTAAACAGAGTAGTCAGTTAATTCAGTCCACAACACAATAATGTCATTATAAAACAAAACAACTTAGTGTTGTTTTGCGGAATGAATTAAGAGCTAAGTACAGGGGGAGGATCTACTGTCAGGATGGGGGGGTTTAAGGACAGAGGGAGGAACTAGGAACAGGGGGAGGAGCTAAAGACAGGGGGAGGGTCTATGAACAAGTGGAGGAGCTAAAGACAGGGGGAGGGTCTATGAACAAGAGGGGGGAGTGGCCTGAGACAGTATCTGTTTCTTTCATCTACTGTGTAATTCACCAACTGTATTTTTAAACCACTTCTGTAAAGCCATATGACCTTGTTTTGATTCAGGACTCTACAAATAAAATGGAAGTGAATAAAATTAGTATTTCCAAGGAAGAATTGAATTAAATTAATTTTCATATCAACTTTTTTTTCTGTTGTTGTTGGAGAATGCCCGCTTGCTCTCAGTGTACTCACCTTAAAAAATTGGCTTTAGGTGTGGAATTATGTGTTTGTTTGGTTATTTTCTCTTTTTAACATTTGTAATATCTTTCTCCTGTTTTTCTCTCTCTTTCTCTATTATAAAGGAGTTAAAAGGAATAAAGTTGAAATCAATACTGGGACATACTGTCTGTATGACCGATCACATATCAACAAAATTTGAAACAAACTTTCCATTGTTCAGAATATCCATCAAAGACAAAAGTTCCCTATTTTCTATTCTATAGTGTTGAACACTTTTAACTATATTGAAGAGAGAATAGAACCATATCTGCTGAATCTTAAACTGCTCAGCACAACTACTTGGGGACAAAGCCATGAAAAGTATCCTTGTAATAGAAATATCACAGGTGTGTAACTTTACACTGTAAACTTGAATAAGTTAGCAGAACTCAAAAAATTTAAGGGAATAGATTGCCTCAATTATTTTAAAGGTGTCATTCCATTAATATTGCTGTGTTCTCCATTGCTTTTGAATACATTGTGTGTTGGTTATATTTAAAAACACATGTTCATGACACAGTGACGAGGTGTCTCTGATTGGCTCAGAATGCATGGAGGAACACTCCCCCCTCCCCTCTCGCTGTGTGTGTGCTTACCTTTACCCAAGTAGCATCCAGTTAGGTTAAGTGCCGTTGTTTGTTCTGAACACGTGCAGGGAAAAAAAAACTAGGCTTTATTTCCACAGAGAGCACATGAACCAGTTTGATCCGCCATTTTTTTCAAGTTTGTGGAGCAGCTACTGTGGTGCCGTCTTCTCCAATGCTAATGCTAATACTACTTCAGATTCGCTGCAATGGAGGACGGGTTTAAGTATTCACAACTGAATATTTTTTATTATTCTGAACATTCATGGTTACAGTGTAAGTTTGGAAGTGAAGGGAAAGAACAAGTGCAGAGCAATGATTAAAATGATTTAGGTCAAATAGCCAGAGTCATGCAATATGAAAAGCACTATTTAACCTGTTAATCCATAGGGTTTTTTTTTTTAGGTTTTTACTTGATATTTACATACCCAAAATTAATAGAGTATTCATCTGCATCTACAAGGTCTATTTGAATTAATTTGAAGTCATGATAAAGGGATTCATTCAGATGTGTAACTGACTAAATTTTTGCCTAAAATTTTTTTCAATTAATATATATATTTTTAAATGATTCAGATGATTCTAATCTGTAAATGACAGCATAGCACAATGCTTGGCCATTATCTCTGCCAAGTTTGACAATTTAGACGGACTCTTCAAAATGTAAATTTTTAATTTTTAATCTAGGTGAACTATCCATTTCAGTTTTATGTCATGGTGAGTGATCATCACATATATGTTTTGAGTTTTGTTGATTTTTTTCAATTTATATTTCTATATGAACTGTGGGATAACAAGAAGTTAACTTGCTTTGTGCAACTGAAAAATATGCAATATCTGCTGAATCTTGAACTGCTCAGCACAACTACTTTGGAACGAAAACATGAAAAGTATCCTTGTAATAGAAATATCCCAGGTGTGTACTGTAAGTATGGAAGTGAAGGGAAAGAACAAGCACAGAGCAATGATTACAATGTTCTGCACTTATATAGTTGTTTTCCACATTCATGGTGCTCAAAGTGTTTTACATTAGCCTCACATTCACACACCAGGAGGTTTTTAACATTCTGTCAGTGCTACTGGGAGCCTAAGTTACGGTTCACTTCCACATGTGGACAACCAGAGCATGAACCGCCAACCTCTCGGTCATTGGGCGACCCCCTCTACCAACTGAGCCATTCAATTTACAACATGAAAAGGAGTACTTATAAATGCTTTGACCACCATCTCAGGTTTAGAGATAATTGTATTTATTTGAAAGGTAGAATTCCTCCACTCATGATGGCTCTTGCCCTGGTTACGACATTAACATTTTTCACTATGTCTATGGATTTTTTTCCCCCCACTACTTCCGTAAACACATTCTTTGCAGCAATTTTCAGAGTGTACTTGAACTGCAAACGATACCCCAGTCTCATCATATGTCATGACCAATTTGTGCTAAATGGAGGCTCAAAGTGAGGAGCAGCCACTGTTATTGCTGGCAAGAGTCTCATCAGGAATGCAGGTCATGGCTTACGGAAATCGTTTGTTGGAGTGTGCCAAGAAACTTTTGTCTCTTTCTCCTGTCAAAGACGCTCCTTAAGTTCACGTATTCCGTGTTCAAACAGTTTCACTGGGAAACTTTCCAACAGTACTGTGCTTTATTGCCCAACCCATCACCTCCTGGCATCATACTGCTGACTGCTGATCTGAGGAGGGACTGGAGACACCTCTGCTCCTTAGGCCTCTATTTTATACCAGCTGTCCTTATATAATAGCATTGGCACCAACAGCCAAAGAACGCTGAAAAGACCATCACGAAAACTAAGTGTGTGCCCCAACTTGCCGACCCTGACAGATCTTGTCTCTTCTGCTTATTCTCCACTATCTAAGCAAAGACAAAAAGAGCAAACTGTCCATTTTCCTCACGAAGGCGGAAACACTGATGGGCATACCAAAGTGGAGAAGCTTCTGCCTGTATGTTGAAGGTGACTCCTGTAATCAAGGCCATGTGCTTTCACAGCTACAGGGTGAAGCTGAATGACAGTCCAAGCATAGAAGCTACGGCTGAAGCCAAAACTCTCCCAGTGGACTTCCAGAGTCCAATCTGTGTATCTCTGATTACAGTACACTGCAGGAAAAAAATATGATTTTTTTTAATTTAACATTTTACCCCACCACCCTTTATCTTGAAAAATATTAAAATAAATAAATAAATAAAATTATTAAATGGAATGAAGAAATGACTACACTTTACACAAAAGCAAAAATTGATGTGGTTTCCTTAAGACATTACTTCAGCCTCATGTTCTTTATTGTTATAAAATAACAGTTCATTGCTTTTGTAAAAATCCTTTTTTCTATCCTATGAAACAGTTTTCTGCTACCTCTATAGATATATGTGTTTTCCAAGAGAATAAAACAGAGAATAAGATTGTCTTTATTGATACCCTATGGAAAACTCTGTTAATACAAATTAAATGAAATAAAATTAAGCCTTTAATGCAAAAAACAAAAACATTTTTAAATTTTTGGTGTGGTTCAGTCAATTCTATGTAGAATTTAAATTTGATATGTTTTTATATATATATATATATATATATATATATATATATATATATATATATATATATATATATATATATATATATATATATATATATTTATGTGTGTGTGTGTGTGTGTGTGTGTATGTATAAACGAGGATTTTTTTTTTGTAAAAAGTATCAATGTATTTTTCACAATTATATTACACTGCACTATTTTTTTTTTTTTAGAAAGTATCTGGGGCGGCAAGGTGGTACAGTGGTTAATGCTTGTACCTCAGACCAAGAAGGACCCTGGATCAATTCCCACACCAGACCTTTCTGTGTAGAGTTTACCTGTTCTCCCTGTGTCTGTATTGGTTTTCTCCGGGTACTCCGGTTTCCTCCCATCATCCAAAGACATGCAATTGCCTTTATCAGTGTGAATTTTTTCTGAAATTTTTAATTTAGTTTTAGTCTCTTGATGAAAATTTTATTTTAGTTTTAATCACAATTTAGTCATCTAAATGTAGTTTTAATCGACTAAAATATGACGACCAGTGTTTTTGTTTTGTTAAAAAATTATATAAAACCTAAGGTGTTTATTGTAATGTTTTAATGTGTAATGCACATAAGGCATAGGCAAGACATAGGCATTCTCTGAATACTTGTTTCCCACTGGGTTTTGAAGTTTTTTTTTTCTTGCAGAGAAGGAAGGTCTAAGCACAGGGGATGCTTGGGACTTTATCTAGTTCTGTGGTTGATTGTTCTCTCCTGTAAAAGCCCTGTGAGACAACGTTGTGGTGATTTGGGGCTCTATAAATAAAATTGAATTAAATTGAATGTACAATTAATCCATTAGTCACATTAGAGAGATGAACTGTACGAATTATTCACAAGGTCATAATCTATTCATTCAATCAAAACTATTAAAATTAAACAATCTTGTAAAATATTGTACATCAATAAACTTGTTTGAAGTATTCAATAAATTATTACCAAATAATTTACAAAAATCCTTCAGATTTCAGGACAGCACGAATAAATTGAGAGGATATCAAAAGGTTACCTAAATTTGGTAACCCCCTAAATGTTTTTGTGTCTGTATGTGAAGTGAAATTTTGGAACAGTCTGGAAACTCAATATGAGGAAAGTCCAAATCCAATAATCCACAGATTTAAACTGTTCTATAAACACATGGTCTGATCTAAATATAAAGATAAAGGCTCTTAATAATTAATGTTCTGTCTAATAATGTTATGTGTTGCCCTTTAACCTTCTGCTGTTGTTCTTATTACTGACAGTATGTGCTGTCCTTTACATGTGAGCTATTGTAATCAACTTAACATGGCAGGTGTGTAATTATCACTATGTAATTTTACAGTTAAATGTACCCATGGTAATGCCACCATGAATGGACAATGCACATTTACATACATGTATGTATCTGTGTCTATGTATGTGTGGAAGAATGTACATGTATTTTTTACATACATCTGATTATACAATGTAGATACTGTTGAATGAGTTTATATCGTCTCTGTAGGTTTGTGCATTGTTCTGTTTTGAAGTTTATAAATAGGGGAGTATTGGCATTTCATTGTGTTAAATTGCTGGTGGAATTAAATAAGTGTTTTCTTCTTCCCACTCCTTTTCGAGCATGGATGAATTAATTGAATTTGTTGGTCTTGCATGTATTCTGTTGAGAGTCTTTGTATTGTCAGATACTGTTGTATGCAAACTCTTTGTGTAGATTAATCACTTGGTCAAAATAAATGAAAAATTAAATGAAAAAAAAAATCCAAAACAATCCTTTGATTAATCAGATTAAACATTGTAATAATTTGACAGCCCTGATATTAATACATGCATTCATTCTTCAACCTCTTAATCATTGTGAGGGCTCAGTGAGTTCATGACATAAACGTACAGTATATAAACTAGCATCTATTTACACCTATGAGTGATTTCGATTTAGTTGAGTAATTAAAGTATGTCTTTTAACTATAGCAGGAAACCACAGTAATAATAATAACAATAATGCACACAGACATGGGGAAAAGTAGAAACACCCAGAAAGGTGATGGGGATGTGACTCAATTGGTAGAGCGAGTTGTCATAGGGATAAAGAGTTGGCAGTTTGAATCCCATCTTTGGCTGTCCACATGACAACATGTCTTTGGGTAAGACACTGAACCCTAAATGCCTCCCTGTAGGCCTGGCAGCAGCACCTACACTCTAAAAAGTGTGACTGACTTTAATTAATATTAACACAATAAATTATATTAAAGTCTACATGAAAAAAAGACTTTTGACATTTTAATTATTCATCATTTTGTTTGAATAATATCAGCTGAAAATCAGTAGAGTAGAAATTTATTATATTTTATCAGTAAAATCCACAACATATAAATCAATATCATCCAGATATTTACGAATATCAATTAATTCTACCTTAGTATGTGTAAATTATTTTTTTGCAGATATTTGGTATATCTGAATCAGTATTTTCCAGATAACTAGTAAATATTGGACAGTTTTCCACTAAAATTGATTTGGATTTACTCAACATGTGTCTGAAGTAAATTCAAAATAACTCAGCTAATAATTTAATTATCTAATTATTATCAGAATCAGAATAGGATTTATTGCCATTTGGCATATCACAAGGTCATAGCAAATGAAATTTTAAAATAAATTTGTATTATTAAATTATTTATTGAGGAAATGTATTAAGGAAAGTTGAAATACATAAAATCTATTCAGTTATTTTAATTGCCACTATGTTGCCACAATTTATTTATGTAGACAGTAGTTAATTTTTTCTGAGTGTATTAGTGTATGTGTGTGTGTATATATATGTGTGTGTGTGTGTGTGTGTGTGTGTGTGTGTGTGTGTGTGTGTGTGTGTGTGTGTGTGTGTGTGTGTGTGTGTGGGTGAATGGGTGAATGTGAGGCTAATGTAAAGCGCTATGAGCACCATGAAGGTGGAAAAGCGTTATATAAGTACAGTCCATTTACCATGAATCCAAAGACATTCATGCTGTGAGTTGACTATGCCTTGCTGCCCTCGATACTGTACATTCATCTATTTTATGGTCACTGACAACCTGACTGCTAAGCAACGGATGACAAAACTTCTGTGAAAAGAAACAGTAGCTAACCTGGTGAAGTGACATTGTAAGATTTTATTTTCTATCACTTGTCAAATGATTAAAATGTTTAATCAAATTAATCACAGGGTTGCTTTGGATTAATTTCGATTAATCAAGAACAAAACTCTTCAGGTATGTTGACTCTCAAGGTTTAGGGTTGTTTTTTTGTACTCAAATTTCCCGCAAAATACACAAAAATAGACGAACAAACAGAAAAACATCATATCACACATCATATTTGAAAAATCTTATAAAATACAGAAAAAAACCACTAAAACATGTGATAAAAATATCAAAAATGTATGCAAAAATATTAATATATATGCAATTAACACATTTATTCAACACCTTCAATAGTTTCCACAAAACAACTTGAAACAAAACAACTGTTCCATTTAATTGCGTTAAAATTTTTAATCAGATTAATAATGATGATGGATTAATCTCTGTTATTTCATTCATTTTGAAAAGTGATGACAGTAGGTAGAGTTAGTGTAGTATGCATATTAATTCAAAAGGATTTTAGTGTATTACTTTATTACTAATTACGTGTGCAGTAGATGGAAACACTAAAAAGGACATCCCTTTTCTTTTGGACTGAAAAGCAGGAAAAAGTTATAACACAAGATGAAACTCCAGTTCTAGGATGTACAATGTTTCTTTATAAAGACACCTTAAAGGTAAAAACAACAACAACAGGTTGTGATTGAGTCCATTTTAACATTGGTTCAGTCCGTTTTGTCCTTACAAAAAATGACAATGTCCTTTGTGCAGAGTTGTGCATTTTACATATCTTTTTACATTTTTTGAGAGCTTTTTTTATTGTTATTGCTGTTTGTCATGTGTGAATGCACCATAAAGATTGCTATTCTGTTTGCATGTACTCAGCACACTGACAACAAAGCACCCATCTACAGATGGGAGAGAAAAAAAAATACTTGACAGGGATGGACTGTTTCTGAATGACAATGTATGTTGTTCAGTGACCCATAAGGATCACTGAACAGTTAGGTTACCAGCTAGTTACCCATTTAAATTCCTAAGGAAGATTTTGGATTAACCTTGATAGACAGACAGTTCTGAGCTTTTTTCTATCTATCTATCTATCTATCTATCTATCTATCTATCTATCTATCTATCTATCTATCTATCTATCTATCTATCTATCTATCTATCTATCTATCTATCTATCTATCTATCTATCTATCTATCTATCTATCTATCTATCTATCTATCTATCTATCTATCTATCTATCTATCTATCTATCTATCTATCTATCTATCTATCTATCTATCTATCTATCTCTTACCCTCTTCTATGTCTCACTATATGACTATATAAGACTACTGAAGTACTTTATGTGTAGAAATACTACTTCTACTATGATTGTAGAAAACCTCTCAATAAGACAAATGCATGCAGCCTTAACAACAGTCTTTCAAAGCCTACCCACAGCCTTACTTCAAAACAACAATATCAGAAGGTTTACGTTAAGATGAACATTTTCTGAACATAAAAATGTTATGTAAAATCTTAAAGTAAAAATGTCCAGTGGCCTCTTATAAATCCCATCTTAAGTAAAACAGCTTGAGCACCAAAGCTGAATAAATGACTGTGTGTTTCTTACTCCTGCACAGTGTGAACTCTATTTGTATGCATAATGAGCACGCGTTATTTAGAACCTGGCCTCAATTATTTTAAGCACTGAAAACATTGTGTCATAAGAGAAAATGCGACTAATGGCTTTGGCTGGAAATATTAAAAGAGCACTGCATCATACAGTAGTTTCATTTGTTTTCAGGTTTCTTTATGGGCTAATGTGGTCTTGGTAATCACTATCATCATGATCTTATTTCTTTTGACAGACAAAAGAGAAATGACAAAACTTATATGGCATTTTGCTTTGTAGATATTCTGCTTGTATGTATGTGCACCATATATGGATAAAAATATAGTTACAAATCATATCTAACATTTCTACAACTTAAATTTATTACCAATTTTTTCTTCCTCAGCAAAAGTTGAAAAAATAAAAACAAAGAACAGATGGTTACTTGTGGACCAAAGGGTTTTATTTATGGTCACAACATGACACATTTCTGAAATCTAATGGCAGAGCAAGATGACAGAAATTCAACATTGAGAAAAATTAAGAAACCATAAGTATAGATTGTTAACATTTTTGCAATTATATTTATCACCACATGGCTCCCTGTTCACAATGAATATATGAATTGAATATGTCACAATACTTTATTGCATGTTTTAAAGCATATCTGACCTTTATGTATTGTACAGTATAGAGCTCCATTTGTGTTGCTTGCGGCTGCTCATAGAAAAACTTGCTCCTGATTAGAACTGGCTATTGTAGACTCTTAATGAATTATATGAATTTACATATTTCCTATTCTTATGGCAGCAGCGGGAGCCTGTGATTGGCTAGACTCCTGTAAACACATGGCACCTGGCCAACAGGAGACCAGACTGTCAGTGTGGGGGGTGAATTTTCAATTGGCAGGGAAAAAAACTCGAATTATCCTGCTATTTTTTTCTTTTAAATAGCATGATTTGGCATGTGATACTTGACTTGCTTTTGTTATTGTATTTTTTGTATTGTTCTGGCAGAAATATGCTTCCTTTTTTTTTTACCTGTAATGTTTTCATGATGTTCCCGTGCTCTTCGCAGAAATAAAATAAAAAAATAACATAAAACATAGGTCTGTGTATCGTGTACTATTGTAGCCTCGCTCCTCTTTCTGCGCGTGCACTAAGGCTCATAAACTCAGCAGTCCTGGTCTCGCGCCACATTCTCTGTCTCCTCCTGAATGCTGCCAGCTGCAACTTTTGTTACCGCGCAGCTGCCAGTGTTGCCTCTTCAAAAAAAAACTAAACAAAATAGTAATACAACCTATACTAATAATAATAATAATAATAATAATAATAATAATAATAATAATAATAATAATAATAATAATAATAATAATAATAATAATAATAAATACATACATACATACATACATACATACATACATACATACATACATACATACATACATACATACATACATAAACACAAGCTGCGTTCATTGAAAGTCACGAGAGGCAGCTGGATGATGTCATATCCGTGGAGAAAGGACCCTCGAGCCCCTGTACCGTCAGGCTCGCGCCCACCCCGCCGTATGTATGCCTCCAAACTTTTTACCTCCTCGCAGTGACGAGCTTTCTTCCCCGCTGCCCACATGGCATGCGTAACGGGGACGCGTGGATGGATGTGCCCTCCTCCTCCCCACGAAGCCACGATTTTCACTAGCGCGTAAGTGGACGTGCCGGCACACGAGCAGAAAGTTGCGTAAAAACATTTGTGTTGTTGTGTTTTGCTGCTCGTGCTGAAGAAGGCGGTGGAGGCGGGAGACCCTGTAGACGCAGCCGGCAGAATGTGGTCGCTGTCCGTGGTTCTGAACCCTCTGCTGGTCCTGCTGCTGTTCGGATACTGCCCTTCAGTGGTGAGTTTCTTTGCCTACCGCACTTCTATTTCACCCACACGTAAAAAAAAAAAACAACTTCACCACGAGCTTTTTTCTCCCCGTCCTCGCGAAGCGATGTCAGCACCGTTAAGTTTAGGTGATTTAGCTGTGTCTTTAACCAGGGTGGAATATATACCACATGTGTCACACAAATGACTCATGTTCTTTTTATTATTATTCCAGTCAAAGTCCAGTCAAAGCCTTTATTGTCATTATACAACAGTTGCATATAACGAAATTGGGAGTGCTGCTCCATTATTGTTATTATATTCAGTGTTTGGCTTTTTTTGTTTTACCATCTCGATATTGTGGCTCGTTGTGGTACAGGTGAAATAAAATAGGAGATGTTTTGTTTTTTGGTTCAAACCTGTGAATCAGAATTAGACGTAGACTATTGAATTTAAAGTGGCTGTGGAGGAAGGCACTCACTCACAGCACTCATGTTTATTGCCTACATCAACCACATAGCTCTAATATTGATCCTGGATTATTGCCATGGATATAACTCACTTTTAAGAGAGGATTCAATCATTGTAAAATAGAAATAAAGGGGGGGGAGTGGAAACAAAGAATTAAAGAAGGGAATATCATGAAGATATTGCTGTTGTGAATTACATCTTAAGTTCTCTCCTTGAGAAAAAAAACACAGCTAAACCTCTAAATACTGCACAACTGACTTTTATTGGACTAATTAATTTGTTTGTTTTCCATCCCCACTCCACCCAACCCCCCACCTTTTTTTTTTTTTTTAATGTGATGTGTCACATTCAATCCACCCAGTCTATTTAAGCTTTGGAAACAGGAATGCATGTGGAAGCATTGTCACAAATTAGGAGGAGCAGGTTGCAGATCACCAAGCCATTTGGACAAGAACAATGGTCGATTAGGTTCATCCCACCCATGCAGAGTACAATCCCTGTTGCCAGTGTCTTGATTGCAAAGCAATGTCCTCACAACCTATCACATTGCAATGATTGAAAGCGTGGTGCAGAACAAGTTTGTGCATAAAAAACAGAAAATATTCACAGGCTATACAGCAATAGTATCTTCAGATTAGCCAGAAAGTCTAAATGAATACCCAAAACAAAAAGAGGAACCAGCTGTCTGAATTATTTAATGAGAGAAAAAGTCTTTGTGCAGAGTTCCTCACTAAAAAAAGAGAGCCTTAGTTGGAGAGTGCATCTGGCTTGGCTGTGCTACAGATTCATTTTAATATGAGGAAGTGCGAGCTGGGAGAAGATGGGAGAGGATGTGCGTCACTCAAGAGACAGAGGAGAAAGACCGTTTTAACAGATTAGTGAAACTGGCTTCTTTTTATGGAGCCTTTCAAAGAAAAGTATGGAAAAGAAGAGCCAATAGTGTTTTTCTTCTCCTTATCCCATTCAGAGAAGAAGCGTGAGACAGTAGTAGATTTCAGCTACAGTCAGGGTCATAAGCCATTCAATCATGATAATCAGTTATTAGATCCTAAACACATACATACATACATACATACATACATACATACATACATACATACATACGTACGTACTTACATACATACATACATACATACATACATACATACATACATACGTACGTACGTACTTACATACATACATACATACATACATACATACATACATACATACTTTGCTACTGTTTTTAAAGGGAACTTCACATATTTACATGTTTATACTGAAATGAAATGAATAAGTGTGTTCATTAATGTGCATTGTCCCGCCTAAATAAAGATATAAAGCAGAGGTGTCAAACTCAGTTTAGTTGAGGGGCCACATTCAGCTAAATTTGATCTGAAGTGGGCTGATCCTGTAAAGAAAAATAACATAATCCTAAAATATATATATATATATATATATATATATATATATATATATATATATATATATATATATATATATATATATATATATTAGAGCGAACAAAGTAAAAATACATTATGAAAGCAAACAGTGTTACGCTTTAGTTTATCATTTACACATATACATTTTACCTTACAGCTTACAGTGGATCTACAGGTACACAACATATTTAGTAGTATGTGGAATATTATTAAAATTGTACTTCCTTCTATTAAGACATTTCCATTTTTTTCTATTTCTTCTGATTATTAATTTTTTTGTTTTAGTGTCACTAAATGAAAACCATTTGCATTTACAAACAGATTTTTTTTTTTACTATTATATATAATATTATTATACTAGTATTATTATGAGACTGAATTGGTCTGAATGTGGACCATGATCTAAATTGATTTATATCTTAATGTAATTTTTGCATTTCATAAATTCACCCAAAGGGCCAGATTAGACCTATAGGTGGGCTGAAATCGGCCCCCAGGCCACATGTTTGACACCTGTGATTTAACGTTTTTAAAGGCCACTGCATATGTGATATAGTATTTTCATAGTTTTATTTATTTTATGTGAATATCTGAGCAACTTATAGGGCATCAGTAGAATACGCTTTTATTCATGAATCACAAACTTTACAAGCAGACAATAACAAGCTGGACAAAGATTGGGGCTACGGTGCTTTGATAATACCTGAAACAATTTTCCTACAATCTGATAACAGGGATATGAGGAAGTTGTGCTGGGAAAAGACTGAAAGCTCAGGAGATTGATAGTGTTGAAGGGAGCTTTTTTAAAATGTATTTATTTGTTTGGTTTCAAGATGAGCAAAGATATGGCAGAGCAGTCATGATATATTGTGAAATGTTGAAGGGGAAATAAAACAATTGATGATTTGAACAGCCATTACAGTCTCAAAACACTTGACTTCATGGAAAGCATGGGCTAATATCCCAGGTATTTTTCATGTTCATGGCAGAAAAGCGGCCTCTCTGTAGGTGACAGTGATGAGTCGGAGCCGGGGCTTTCTCCTTGGCATGACGTCCTCGCCTGCTCAGAGGGGACGATCTTTCATGGTTGATTCCGTACACTCTTCAAACTGCCCAGACTGACAGGTTGGGATGAATGGGGGAAAAAGGGAAAGGACGGCCGCACTACAAACACAGCACTATTATCCCTCCATTTGCCCACTTTCAAAGTTCCCAAAAGTTCATCTGCTTTACTCTATTTACTTCAGCAGGAAGACCGAGTTTTAGAATGTGAAACAAAACCCAAATATAGTTGGTGGTCTGCCAAGTGGCTGCTAGTGCAGACAAATTTACCAGCAGCAGTCAAAGGTTGCCAGTATTTGACTGTAGGCTCATGTTAACTTCCACTGCTGGCAGTGAAAAGCAGCATTGTTCAAATGTGGATGCAGTTTGTACATCTGATTGTATCAACTTTCCTTACGCTTCAGGAGTCTGTGATCAATATTTGCAGCAAAACTTCATATTGTACAGTGTGCACTCTGATAATAGTTGATGGTGTTGCATTAAAATATGTTGCTTATGATGCATAAACTTTATGGTCTTTAACTCAAGTGCTGTATTGAACGTAATAAAGAATGGGGAAAAAGCTTCAACAAATCAGGTTTATCAGTGTCTCCCAGCAGGACTTTCAGTTAAGGTGTTGGAAAGCTCAGTGAGGAGAAACAGGAATTCTATCACTCTGGTTATTCATCAAGCCTGGGAAACAATATTTGTTGTTCAGGAGGAAATTCACAGGGGAGCAGTAAATAGAAGAATATCTTTCAACAGATGAAGCACTTGGTTCTTCAAAAGCCCAGACTGTTTATAAGTCGGTGGAATTGGTTGTTTGTAGAGATTCTGAAGTTAGAATGAGGAAGAAGTATGGATGACCCGGAGTGGAAGAAAAATAAGAAAAACAAGTTGTGTATGGTGATTTTATTTTTAAATGTCTGTGTGTGTCCACTGGAAAAACAGCACTACTGGGAAGAAACCAAATATTGTCAAATGCACCCAAACTCCACTGTATTCAAGCAAAACACACTGCCGTTGGGCTATAAGCAAACTGTGTTTGTCTGGGTTTCTAAACACTAGGATAAATATCAACCTACCGTAACACCATCAGAAACCCGGTGGGGAAAAAGACCGAATTTAATCATTTAATCATGTTATTTAACTCAATATTCTGAGAAGTCATGCAAGTGTTTTCATTTCTTTCACTAGAACCAGGAACGCAGTCTTTTTCCACTGATAGAATGTTATGCTAATGATTGGTTACATTTTAAAATATATAAGATATATACGAAATTCAGGGGCACAATAGAATAGAATAGAATAAAATAGAATAGAATAGAATAGAATAGAATAAAATAGAATAGAATAGAATAGAATAGAATAGAATAGAATAGAATAGAATAGAATTACAGTATTTATACCACACATGGGAAATTGCTTATAAGTTGTGATAATTCCTTGTAAACTCCAGCGTATAACAGGCATAGAAACTTTCATTTTTCACTTTCATTTTGGGTTCATGCCAGGAACAGCAGTTAGACCAGTCAAAGAATGTAACCCATGTGTTCATTATTTCATAAAGATCATCCGTTTTGTTGTATTCTCTTTTAAAATTTGAAAGCTTTTGACTGGTGGTCAAACCTTTATTATTATTATTTTTTTGTATACTGTATGGTACATACAGTATATAAAAAATTCTATAACAATAAAAAAAATTGGATTTCTCTGACAGAAAATAAATAATATTTGAATAAAAAATGTACTGCTGTTTTCACAACTAACTTGTAACTAAAATGTAAGTGTGACAAAAATAGTAATAATTCAGTGATACAGGTTGATATCGTCTGATGTAAAAAAAAAAAGGATATACACTATATCATAATGATGTTTTTCCCATGCCACCCAGCCCTATTTTATTAAAACATCTCAGGATGAGCTTAATACTGGTTCCAATAAGGGGTTTTAGCTGCTTTATCTGACATGATTCATCAGGGTGAGGTGAGGGCAGAATGCTGGCATCTGCAACTTCAATGTATTTCATTAATTATAACATGCTAAAACTTTAACACAAAGATAGATTTGATTAAAATGCCCTAAAAATAAGTTAATACAGGATTAGTTTGTTTTTAATCCTGTAACTTCTGAGATGTTATTTCAGTGAAAAGCATTGTTGTTTCAGTGTCATAAAAGCTGCTGTGAGTTCGTGCTTGTGTTCCTTTTCTTCAGGGGTTTTATTTTACTGTGTGTTTTAAGGTCAAAACAGGTGGAAAAACAGAAAAAGACAAAGAGATGCATTGAAGTATGACAGGCTTTTACTAAATAAGAAACTCAGCATGTACATCAGTAAGAGATTTAGCTTGTTGAACATGAAGTGTGACCTGGAACCAGTGCGTGAAGTGGAAAAATACAATTTCAGGAAGCCTGGTTTTCTGACATTATAATTTTAAACTAATACAAACAAGTCATCGCAGCATTACTTAAAGTTTCAAAAATTAAAAAATGACAAATTAGTGCATGTATTGCACTAAAAGAAACATCTAACACCTTTAAGTTTACTAATCACATGCATAAACACTTTTATGTTTAACTAAGTTCAGTAGTCACATATCATCTAATGTAACTTTTCATTTTGACGTTTAGTAATCTAATAACCAGTAACTATATATAACATAGACAACCTCACTGATTAGACAAGCACACCTGTTGGATGCTTATGTTTGGTTTATGCTTATATAAACAAACAATGCAAGTAGTTTGAATTACAGAAAGAGTCAAACAGAGTGAAGGTGGGGTGAAATAATTAGATTTTATTTTTGTGCACACCTATGGATGTGTGTGTTTAAAATATTAGAGAGTGTACATGAGTGCTGGGTAGAAGTCATGGGTAAAACATGTTGAATAGTTTGCAAAGCCTGCTCAAACTCTTAATAACATTTAACTTGGCATAAATCATAATCTAAGCACCAGCCAGATGTTTGACAAGTGTTTCGTGCTTTACACACAACAGTCAGATATGACAAGATGTCTATATTTTTTGAAAAGGTAGGGCTAACGTTTAGACATTTGCTAATACACAATGGCTGTTATTAGCAACTTAAATAATGTTAGCAATAAACCTTTGAAGAATGTGTCTTGTCTTCATATCTATGATTGATTGACAAGGTGTAAAGAACCAAACACTGTTCAAGCATGTTGGCTGGTACCTTAGCCTGTGGTGTAAAGTAGTTTTAAATCCTTCATTGAGAGTTGAGGCAGACTTTTCGAGCTACTCCACAGAACAGTGCGTACTGGATTAGGGGGAGGGAACAGGGTGTGCACAGAGCCAATTGGCGTTATAGGAAACAGATTTGTTGCTAAAAAATCAAATGTATTTTTTGGTGCGCTCATGTGAATGTGCGTACCAAATATTCCATTGTCAGGATTTCGTTTCCTGACAATGGAATATTCTATTGAATGACCACTGTGTCCCATGTCCAGTCCAGTGCAAACCCACGTCCTGTCTGAGCTTTTGCTCCCGTCATTAGAACCAGTCCTGTCACCAGACCTCAGTCTTAAGGGGGGGCTTATGAAATCCACCAGGTAGGCACCTCTATTATTAGGTCATTTTTGCACACTATTCACACAGTCCTAATCCAGCACATTAATCATCACATTAAACATAACCGGACCAGAAACAACCTGTAACACCAGTCCTCTCCCTGCCTCTCTCACACACCAAATATAAAGTAGGTATAGATGACGAGCAGCATCTCAACCTAAACAAAATGCCACGGCAGGTGCATTTCAAGAAAGCAACAGAGGGCCCGCTACCAATTGCCATTACACACATATGCACACACACACACACACACACATACATACAACACACACACACACACTTTGGACCAACTTTGAGTTGAGTGTCAACACTGTCCTCTCTTTCATCCAACTTTTGTCAGTTACAGCTGCAGGCGGCGCTTCTCTGAGCTGAACCTCCTCATCAAAACATCCTTCCACTCAGACTTTAACTTGTGCGTAAGGTTACCGCTGT
This sequence comes from Siphamia tubifer, assembly GCA_020466265.1. NCBI lineage: Eukaryota > Metazoa > Chordata > Actinopteri > Kurtiformes > Apogonidae > Siphamia > Siphamia tubifer. The sequence continues at coordinate 40,528,315 of CM035799.1, read as the reverse complement.
TTTAAACCAATTACAGATATCCATATTTAAGACAGTACAGAAACTAACAGCTAGCATAAACATGTGCTTCATTTTTCCACCCAACAATGTGGGTAACTGATTGTTGCCTGGCAACACTGATGTAATTACATAACCAAACTTTCTAACAAACTCACATGGTTTTAATATGTTTAATGTCTTACTGATCAGGAAACACTGGAAGTTTTAACCCAAAGCGAGTACAATAAAATGAAATTAGGACTATATTTATCTATTTATTTATTTGAGAACAGTGACTGTGATCTCGCTTGGGTGGGGGGGTGTAGCCCCCTAAAGTCCGCCGACAGCAACGGGTCTGATTATACAGTAACAATGCATGCTATAAGTGCCGGAATGCATATGATGAATATAAAGAAGTGCTGGAACGCACATCCGGTGTGTTCCAGCCCACTTCAAGCACTGCCTGGCACACACTGAACAAAAACAAGTATTTGAATTTTGGCCCAGTAGATTTTATGTTTTGGGGCTCTTTCTTCAGTACATCAGTACAGCTGCTTTTTGACACCTGCGTGACGTACAAAAAGCAATTACATAGTCAAAACTCAGTAAAAACAAACTCATTTTTTAAAGGAAATACAGTAAAAAGAACAATAAAAAGCACTTTAAAAATAAAAATAAGGAAAAACAATCTCAAAGATGGTTTCACTCACTGCTTTGTGTTTTGCCCCCCCATGCTCAGTGCACCTCCATGCTACATCCCAGGCAGCAGCAGGGGGTGCTCTCTCAGCTGTCTGTGAAAAACATAACATTTATTCTTTCTGCAACTTTAGATTTTTTTCTTATTGAGCCATGATTGAATTTTGATGAATATTAAAAATAAATCATACATTAAGAAGTGGTGTCCAGGACAACAAACCCCGCCCCCCTCGCACACATTTTACCTGTTTTGCTCTATCTCTTATCATTGCAAAAATACATTTTTGGGAAGATGCAAAATTGAAAGCATTCTTGTGCACACTGGAAGTCTGTAAATGAATACTTCAAAAGTTATATCCATATTTCAATTTTGACTTTTACTGTGACCTTTGACCAGTCTTCAAATGTGTCCTTCAAGGTTCTGATGTCACTGCACACCAACAGTGAGAACAAAAATGTGAAAACACATTTTTGGTGATTGTGACCTTGACCTTTCACCTACATTCATCAAAATTTAGTGGGATCTCTTCTGGACCTCCTTGCATCATTCCAGAAAATAAAATAGAAATCTGTCCATCAGTTAAGCATAAACCTGCTTACAAACAAACAAACAAACAAACCGACTCAAACACAATACCCCTCTCCCCTTTTGGAGGGGGGGGGGGGGGGGGGGGGCAGACACATCAGGGGCCAAAGGGTTAAAAGACACAACTAATTTCCAAGAAACAAGTTTTCCTTACTTTGTTGAACTGTATTTTCTGCAGTGGAAGCAATATTACAAAAAGCACTGCAGGCTTTTCCAAAGGTGTTCAGAGGGCTTTAGGTGCTGTCTGGGTCCCAGTGTTTTTTTCCCCTCAGGGCACCTAATCCACTCATTGGATCAACAAAAAAAGTTTTTAGGCTTTTAGGTGATGCCCCAAAATGGCACAGGTGTTCCTTGGAATGGTGGAAGAAAACATTTGTACAACTGCTATGTCTGTGTTCTCATATGCAGACGATCAGGCCAAAGGAAGGGTGGCAGGTGTACAGCTCAGCACAGGATGCAGACGGCCGTTGTATCTGCACAGTGGTGGCACCTGAACAGAATCTGTGCTCCAGAGATGCCAAGGGCAGACAGCTCCGCCAGCTCCTGGAGAAGGTATGTGCGCATGTACCTCACCAACTCAACAATCTTTTTTTTCCCTCTCAGAATTGCCTCACTATATATGACTTTATTGCATTTCATCATTGAGACATGAAATATTGAATTTTTATTTAGTTATTTATTTATCCCATTTTTCCCATTTCTTATTTATTTATTTGTGTTTTTTAAACCTGTCCTGTCCTGCGTCCTTAACAGTAGAATGTTTGTCTGGCTCTCTTTGGTGCTAAAGCTAATTAGCTTTGCCAAGAGAGACTTGCGGTTCAACAGCGACTTTATTATGGGTATGGATTAAACCACATTCCGATGCCGGGGTGAAAGAGAGAAAAGGGGAAAAAAAAAAAAGGGGGGGGGGTGCAGGAGAGAAAAGAAAAGACCATGATAGAAACAACAACAACCTGAACAAGAATTGGGCATAAAAAATTAAAAAATAAATTATTAATAATAATTTAAACATGAAGAATAAACTAAATCGGACCAATTAGTTGAAAAACATCCAAAAAACCCACTGCAAAACTGTGTGCACGACAGCACACACACACTGTCTGGCACACGCACATTCATTGTAAGAAACTGACATTTTTTTCATAGGCACACCTGAATTCATGAAGACATATCATATTGATTTCTATCGTTATTCATGCTTCTTTGTTGCCCTAATCCTCAGAGAGATTGCACCAGCCAGGTCCATAACCCTCTTTTCCACTTCTGCATATATTACATGGATGACATGGGCTGAATGGCTGCTTGTGCAGATGAGAATGCTCTTCATCTCACCTTAACACAACTGGAGTGGTCCTTTTCTTGTAACAGACCGAGGCTAATTGCTAAAGTTTTGAATATTATCAAGCTTTTAAGTGTTTATGTAGAAACATGATTTCCGATAGCCTGAATTATTCCATTTACTATTCTGAGAAAATTGGCATTCTAAAAATTTCTTTACCATTTACTGCTGGGCTCTTTTTTTCCCCTTTTTTTTATAATGGAAGATTTGCAATTGATCGCCAGAGTCATGAAATTGCCTCAGTTGAAATCATGAATTGAAGCAGAAACATCTAATTTATTTCTCTATGTTATTTTGTTTCTTGGTGAGAGCAATGACCCTCCAAACAACAAACAAACAGCACATACAGCTGATATTCTTCAATTAGTGTGCCATATAAGGCAACATGGCTCTAGTCTACATTTATTGTTGCATGCCAAAGGGTGTTCTCTGTCATTCACTGGGCCTTTGACACTAATGTACTAAGCTGCCTCAGGGCTTCAGAGTGGCCATTTCAGGATCCGTCAGCCAGAGCCAGAAAAGTATGCAGAATACAATGTGTGAGGGTTGTGCCACTTTGCTAGCAATGTGCTCCTTAATGCTCCTTGGTTACAATTAGAGCATAGAAGAAGGAAAAGAAAGGATGGTATTTTCTCTTGGTCTTTTGCCCCACAAACCTACTGAGCTTTTGTAAACCCAGAGAGAAAGTGGAAGAGTTAATGAAATACTATGTCTGACTCTTGTGGTGAGGTATGTTGTCAAACCCTGCACGGTTTTCATATCTCAAAATTGAGTAGCATATTGCACTTAAAAGATGTTAATTTTAAAAAAAAAAATGACAGTGCACCTTATAATCCAGTGTGCATTATAGTGTGGAAAACACAGTAAATATGTATTTAATCAATGTTTTTCCTTGATTCAATATTTTTTTTGCTTAACATTTTTTGTCCCTAATTCAAGATTTTTTATGCTTAATTCACAATTTTTTTTTTACCTAATTGAAGTTTTTTTTTTGCTCTTAATTCTCGGAAGCCCCTAAAAGACCGGCAAAAATGATTTTTTGGGCGGTGTCAAAAAAGCATGTACCCACTTGGCAAAGTGCACTCTCATTTAACCAAAATACGTTTTCATAAAAATACAACGTGCACCTATTTACTTTACTCAAGTGCATGATTTACTAATGTTGTGTACACACTGTCATTCAGTCGTACACCCATTATATACCTCATGAGTACAATTTATTAAAACCTGTCTTCAGTTTGCAAAGCATGCTCTCCTTTAACTAATATGTGTGCTAGTTAAAATACAGCGTGCACGCGTGGGTATTAAGAACAGACAAGCTACAGTAATGGTATGAACTGACTGATATGAAACTACAACACCAAAACCCTATATACAAGAGAACAACTGTAGAAGAATTGTCCACTGCAGCAAAGGGTTAAATGTGACTTTTATCAGTCTGGAATGTGAACGGAACACATCCCTGGAGTGAGCACAGGAGGCTCTGATGTAATGAGCAATAAGGAAATACGTCATATTACGTGACATATTGTACCTGGAAGGCTAAGAAGCTAGCAGTTGCTATTGGGTGTATCAATGTGCAGGAAAGAGACGCATAAATTAACATTAAAAAAATGGATAGGAGTGAGGTGAAAACAAGAGGTTCATATAGAGACAGGGCTCTACACTAACTTTTTTTTCCAGGAGCACACGTGCCCCTAAGTTAAAAAATTTAGGAGCACACAAAAAAATAGGGGCACAAGTCGGTTTTAGTTTTAAATGTTTATTTATTTACAGTGCAGTACTTGCGCACTGATACCAACATTCTTGAATGACTGCTGTATGACTGCTGTCATTTATGTTAATTTAGAGCAGACCATAACATAACTTTGTATTATGGGATGCTTTGTCCTTTGATACATTTTAGAACGTTGTATTGGCTGCATTGTTATTAGATACATTTTAGAATGATTAATCCTTTCAATATGTGCCGTGTTTGTCTCGACCTTGCGGAGCTGTTCGCGCAGTTTTAATTCATTTCTAGTAGACTTTCATTAGCTCCTCAGGTCTGTGTGTGTGTCTTAGGGTTGTCACGATACTAAAATTTCCAACTCGATACCGATACTAAGGATAATAGTCGATACTCTATACTAATTTCGATACTGGAGATGTGAAGGATTCCTTTTAAAATTTCCTCCATGGACTGCTAAAAAAAAGGTAGTGAGTGCGGGTGCAGAATAAATGCATGCCTATCTCTTGGCAAGTTAAGGTAGGCCTATCTTTTTGCTCAAGCCCTTCTGCAGTGCTAACTGCAAGCCTCTTTATGGTCGAGCATTATGTGCGCGGGCGGCAGCGTATTGCATCATGTGACCACTGCGGAGACCACCGCGGACCCATTGCGGGACTATGGCAAACGAAAGTGTTCACATAGCCACGCGTTGTCTTTATTATATCACGCGTTACAGAACGCCGTGCCATTGTGCGCGCACCAGAGCACACTTTGGCTTGCCATACGGGACTAGCAGCGCGCACATCAAAAATGATAGGCTGACATGCTCACGGTGGCCTCCGTGGTGGTAACGTGATACAATGCGCTACCGCCTGGCTGCCGCCCATGCGCATAGACGTTCGACTATATCGAGGCCTTTAAAAGCACAGTTGCATCGGATGGTCGCAATCACAAACCTATAGAAATAGTGTATAGGTCTGTGGTCGCACTGGCGTCATCCCGTGTGCTGTCAGAGGCAGCTGGAGAAAAAAAGAGACTTTAACTTACACGCCGGCATTACGGCTGTGCCAGAGCTGACCGCGTTGATGCCTGTTTAGAATTCTTAACGTTACCCGCTACAAAAAAGCGGCGACGCGCCATAAAAACAAAAATCGATTTTCCAGCAACTTAGTATCTAATTAGATACCAAGGGTCAATATCGATTTAGTATCCAAAATCGATTTTTTTGACAACCCCAGTGTGCCTTATTGTGTGCTGCAAGAAGCACTCGCACATGTGCGACTGTTTTGTTTTCCTCGTTCGCATGATGAAATATTTGCTCGCAAATGCGAGTGAAATGGGCGCACTGTAGAGCCCTGTATAGAGAGAAGCTCAACATAACTGAATGTGAAGGGATTTGGAGAAGATCAGAGATATGAAGGATATCACAAATAGAAGTTTTATTTGCAAACAGGGCTCTACAGTGTGCCCATTTCACTCGCATTTGCGAGCAAATATTTCAATGTGCGAACGAGGAAAACAAAACAGTCGCACATGTGCGAGTGCTTCTTGCAGCACACAATAAGACACGCACACAGACCTGAGGAGCTAATGGAAATCCACTAGATATGAATTAAAACTGCGCGAACAGCTCCGCATAGTCGAGACGAGCACGGCACATATTGAAAGGATTAACCCTTTAACTCCTGATGCGTCAGCGCTGACACGTTCTGAGTGGATGGTTTAGTTTAAAAATTCAGACAAATTCAAGTGTTTTTTAACTGTTATTTTACTGAGAATTTTGTTTATGGAACTGATGTACAGGTGTCGAAAAGCAACTGATTAAGGAAAAGAAAAAGCCCAAACTAAAACTACTGGAACCAAATTACAACACTAGTTATTTATTCCTTTTTTTTTTATTTTGCTTCATTTTGGGTTTTGTGGGTTTTTGTTTTTTGCCCTTTTTTCCACGTTATTTCTTATTTTGTGAATATATATTAGTTTCTGTTGATGTTGCTTATTTTGTTTATTTTTCTGTTTTTTTTTATTTTATTATTTTTCTTTAATTGTGTTCGGTTAGTGTCTTACTTTGTTCATGTTACATATTATTTTGTTGGTTAATTATTCATTTTTGTTCATTTTACTGATCACTTTGACGGTTTTTTGTTCATTGTGTTGCTTATTTTATTTTATTTTATTTTTTACTGTGTCTCAGTCTCAGGAGTTAAAGGGTTAATCATTCTAAAATGTATCTAATAACAAGGCAGCCAATACAACGTTCTAAAATGTGTCAAAGGACAAAGCATCCCATAATACAAAGTTATGTTATGGTCTGCTCTAAATTAACACAAATGACAGCAGTCATTCAAGAATGTTGGTATCTGTGCGCAAGTACTGCACTGTAAATAAATAAACATTTAAAACTAAAACCTACTTGTGCCCCTATTTTTTTGTGTGCTCCTAATGTTTTTTAACTTAGGGGCATGTGTGCTCCTGGAAAAGAAAGTTAGTGTAGAGCCCTGTTTGCAAATGACAAAATGACAAATAAATTGATTCTGATTCTGATATCTATGCTACAAACCGACTGACCCCGCCCTCCTGGACCTACATGCAGTTCGTTCACACTCTGGCTTTGGGCATCAGTTTGTCCACAGTTGAAGAAGTTTTACTTCAAGGTTTGTGGATCTACAGCCCGATGACTGAAAGCACTGGTGCTAAAGGTCACCCTGTGGGGTCAAATGTCAACCTGTGGATATTGACATGTTTATGTTTTTGCAGGAATTGTAAATAACTTAAACTAGTGGTAAACTCTAAATATCGTATCTCTGGGTCTTTACATTTGTTGTGTCAATCACGGAGGTAACTGGAAAAGCTGGATGAATGCAACATGGCCGTTCATACTGAAGTTGCATTGTATCAGATATGTATCAGAAGCACATATGAAAGTGTACTGGGTCATGTTAAAAAAATGGATTTGTGTCATTCACACTCTCCTTAACAGGTCAGATACAGGTCAAATGACAGTAAAGAGTCAGATTTGGAAACATTTACCTGCAGTCTCAACATAGCCTTTCTCAGTTTATTCCTCTTCCACATCCATCAAATTCTTCATCTTCAGTGTCTGAGTTTAACAAGCGAGTGATTTCGGAATCAAGCATGCCTGGATCCATGTCAGTCTCATTGCTGTTACTTCAGTGATGATTCCAGCTTACATATTAGACCGTGAGTCTCCATCAAGCGGTGCAGCTTGATGCAGATTTTTGAGCACTGTATACCACATAAAATCTGTCAGTGAGCACAATCACAATTAATACATAAGGCAATCCACAGTAAAAGTTCCACTACTGATTTTTGAGAGAATGAAAGGATTTTAAGTGCACCTTATAGTCCGAAAAATAGGATACGTTTTTTCACACATATGGCCCGTGGACCAACACTGTCCCACCTCTATCTTTGCACATGGGATGAATTTGCAACATGCAAAAAATTTGATCTCACGTGGACCAGACTCATAAAATACTGCACCTGTACCTGTAATAAGTAAAGACATATTATATTATTATATATATTAACAATATTATGTCTGTCACTGTCACGGTTCGGGGTGAGGTGGAACAGGAGGACTCCAATGCACAGTACTGAAGGGCAAAATAATTTAATAACAAAACTACAACATAAAGACAAGACAAACACAACCTGGGAGTGGACGGCCAGAGTCCGTGGTGATGATGAGTGTCCGGGTTATGGTGATTGGGGAGATGGAAGCGATAGTCCGGGTTATGGAGGTGACATATCTGAATGGTCCTGCACTGGCAGCTACAAGCCTTACTGCTTATATAGCCACCGATTAGGAACGGCTTGCAGCTGCGCAGTGCAGGACCAGGTGAGTGTGGAGATTGGGGGAAAGGTCACTGGAGCGGAGGTCATGACAGTACCCCCCCCTAAGGGGCGGCTCCTGAAGCCCCTAAAAAAAACAAAAAAAACCACAAACCCCCCCCCCCCCCCCCCGTTGTCCAGAGCTCAAAAATAAAAACATTTTTAAGTAGTATTTCTCCGAGCAGGGCGGCATGGTAACCTCCTGGTCGGAGTACCCTCTGGGCAGAGCGGTGTGGCATCCTTCTGGGCAGGGCGGTGTGGAAACCCCCTGGGCGGAGTACCCTCTGGGCGGAGCGGTGTGGAATCCCTTCTGAGCAGGGCGGTGTGGAAACGCCCTGGCGGATGACCCTCTGGGCAGAGCGGTGTGGCATCCTTCTGGGCAGGGCGGTGTGGAAACCCCCTGGGCGGAGTACCCTCTGGGCAGAGCGGTGTGGAATCCCTTCTGGGCAGGGCGGTGTGGGAACCCCCTGGGCGGCGTACCCTCTGGGCAGAGCGGTGTGGAATCCCTTCTGGGCAGGGCGGTGTGGAAACCCCCTGGCGGAGTACCCTCTGGACAGAGCGGTGTGGCATCCTTCTGGGCAGGGCGGTGTGGAAACCCCCTGGGCGGAGTACCCTCTGGGCAGAGCGGTGTGGAATCCCTTCTGGGCAGGGCGGTGTGGAAACCCCCTGGCGGAGTACCCTCTGGACAGAGCGGTGTGGCATCCCTCTGGGCAGGGCGGTGTAGAAACCCCCTGAGTAGGGCAGCGTTGAACCCTTCCGGGCGGAAAACCCTCAGGACTGAGTGGCCTGAGAGGTCTGGGTTGGTAGCAGGAGCAACTGGACTGGTCTGACTGAGGACCAAGGAGACTGATTGGGTGGGGTCACCACGGACTCTGGCTGAGACAGGAACAAGACAAAACGAAGAAACGGGCAACAGGCAGGGACAGGAAACAGGCAGGCAGAAACGAACAACAAGCAAGGACAGGGGACAGAAGCCAGCGACGGGCAACAGGCAGGGACAAGGGACGGAAACCAGCAACAGGCAGGGACCGGGGACAGAAGCCAGCAACGGGCAACAGGCAGGGACAGGGGACAGAAGCCAACCACGGGCAACAGGCAGGGACAGGGGACAGAAGCCAACCACGGGCAACAGGCAGGGACAGGGGACAGAAGCGAGCAACGAGCAAGAGTCAGGGACAGGGGACAGAAGCGAGCAACGAGCAAGAGTCAGGGACAGGAACAGACAGAAAAGACCAACGACAGACCAAGACCGACGAAAAGACACAACGCCAGGCGACAAGACAACAAGCCAGAAGACAAGACAACAAGCCAGAAGACAAGACAAAAAGCCAGAAGACAAGACAAAAAGCCAGAAGACAAGACAAAAAGCCAGAAGACAAGACAAAAAGCCAGAAACTCTGAACGCTAGCCAGAAACTCGGAACGCTAGCCAGAAACTCGGAACGCTAGCCAGAAACTCGGAACGCTAGCCAGAAACTCGGAACGCTAGCCAGAAACTCGGAACGCTAAGACACAGAACGCAAAGACACAGATCACTAGGAAGAGACACAGAACGCTGGGCAGGGAAACGCCACTAGCTGGGAAATACACAGAATGCTAGGTAGAGACACAGAACGCTAGGTGTAGAGACAGAACGCTTAAGCCAGAAACACAAAACTCTAGAAAGCGACACAGAACGCTAGAAAGCGACACAGAACGCTAGGAAGCGACACAGAACGCTAGGAAGCGACACAGAACGCTAGGAAGCGACACAGAACGCTAGGAAGCGACACAGAACGCTAGGAAGCGACACAGAACGCCAGGAAGGATATACAGGACGCCAGGAAGGATATACAGGACGCTAGGAAGGATATACAGGACGCTGGGCAGATAAACTGAATGTTGGGGCAGGGAAACATAACTAGCTGGGAAATACACAGAACGCTAGGAAGAGACACAGAACGCTGGGCAGGGAAACACAGAACGGGACAGAGACACAGAACGCTTAAGCCAGATACACAGAACGCTTAAGCCAGATACACAGAACGCTTAAGCCAGAAACACAGAACGCTTAAGCCAGAAACACAGAACGCTTAAGCCAGAAACACAGAACGCTTAAGCCAGAAACACAGAACGCTTAAGCCAGATACACAGAACGCTTAAGCCAGAAACACAGAACGCTTAAGCCAGATACACAGAACGCTTAAGCCAGATACACAGAACGCTTAAGCCAGAAACACAGAACGGGACAGAACAGACTTTAGACAGAACCAAAACGGGGAAAACTAAAAACAAAAAGGGTCCCTTCAGCACTGGCGGAGTCCAGATGGTGGCAGGACCATTCTGTCACGGATCGGGGTGAGGTGGAACAGGAGGACTCCAATGCACAGTACTGAAGGGCAAAATAATTTAATAACAAAACTACAACATAAAGACAAGACAAACACAACCTGGGAGTGGACGGCCAGAGTCCGTGGTGATGATGAGTGTCCGGGTTATGGTGATTGGGGAGATGGAAGCGATAGTCCGGGTTATGGAGGTGACATATCTGAATGGTCCTGCACTGGCAGCTACAAGCCTTACTGCTTATATAGCCACCGATTAGGAACGGCTTGCAGCTGCGCAGTGCAGGACCAGGTGAGTGTGGAGATTGGGGGAAAGGTCACTGGAGCGGAGGTCATGACAGTCACTAAATATTGTAAATTCACTGTGATCTGTAAGTTGTAATGAACATGTGTAAATAATAACATGAGGCAGAATATTGTTAAAATTACTCTTATTTTTCTAAAGAACTTCATATTGTTCATGGTTGTTTAAGTTATTTATTTGTGCTGACTTTCATGTCATGTGCAGTTTTTACACTTTTTATTGTTCCTCATACACTGTTTTTTTTGTTTGTTTTTTTATACCTTTTGTAATTCTTGTATGCATGCACTGTTTTTATCCCTTGAGTGTCACACCAAGCTCTTAGTTTTTTGTATAGTGAAAATAATGTATTCTATTCTATTCTATTCTATTCTATTCTATTTTTATAGTTTGAAGATGTAAATGTTTTCGTAATGGAGTTTAACATTTTCCCTGAGGCAAAATTTTGGACTTGACATCATTTTTAAGGTTATTATGTTATTATGTTTCTAGACTGACCCACTTGAGATAATATTCGACTGAATTTGGCCCCTGAACTTAAATGAGATTGACATCACCGTGAGGAAAAGGAAAATACAGAAAACCACAATGTTGCAGGCTTGTGTTGAGGTAAAATCCACTCAAAGCTTAATTCAACACACATATAGATTGTTAAAAGACAATCACACTGGAGGTCAAAATGTTGATTTGTTTCTGGGTAAGTTCAAGCGAAGCAGGTAACTGAACGGCTGAACACCGAGGACATTTTAATCTCATGGTGGACGGAAAAATCAATGCTGTGCTGTTTCGTTCTTTTCGAAAGGTGCAGAACATGTCGCAGTCAATTGAGGTGTTGAACCTGCGGACGCAGAGGGACTTTCAGTATATCATGAGGATGGAGAGCCAGATCAAAGGCCTACGGTCAAAGTTGCGACAGATCGAATCGGACAGGAAGACACTCGTCAACAAAAACTTTCAGGTATATTTTATTCGATGTTCACCTTTGTGAAAAACATCAAGGGATTCCTGTGAGAAGGTCTTCTTTAAAGATACCTCAGAAGATTCTGAATTGATAAACTAAGATCAATACAAGTGCATAAAGTGAAGGACGAAATGGTGTTGGAGGCCAGACATGTAGCTGGATATGTTTCATATGAGAAATAATCTGCCACTTCATATACAATTTCCAAGAAGTGTTATGAATGAAATTCCTCTGGAAACAAATGCATAGGTCTTCAACTAATTAAAGCAATAAAACATCTAACATACAAACACAAACACATCTTTCTTTTCAGTAAATCCATTAAGTAGAGGTGGTCAAAGTACCCCCATTCTGTACTTAAGTAGAAGTACAACTACTTGTGTGAAAAAAAATACTCTGGTAAAAGTAGAAGTACAGAGTCAACTCATTTACTGAAGTAAAAGTAAAAAAGTACAACTTCTCAATTATAATAAAGTAAAAAGTAAAACTGCACTTTTTTTGCTATGGATGAAATAATACTTATTTAAGCAGGAAACACCAGAAACACAAAAATAAAGCCTGTAAAGTGAGTTACTGTGTAGATGATGTGTTTTATTGGGTCATGGTAGGTCATTAGTGGGTATGGACAGGACATGTAGGGAAAATTCAAAAGTCATAAATAGGAGATTAAAAAGAAGAAGCATAATTACGAGATTAAAAAGTCAAAATTTTGATACAGTAAATCACAAATTCTGATTCATGACTTATTTGTCTTGTTTGAAAAAGTAGAGGGAATGTAAAGAGTATAAAGTACACATGTTTATACAAAAATGCAGAGTAAAACTAAAAAGTTACCATAAAAATGGTAAATGGACTGCACTTATATAGCGCTTTTCCACCTTCATCGTTCTCAAAGCGCTTTACATTAGCCTCACATTCACACACACACACTCACACACCAGTAGGTTTCTAAGGTCTAAGGTCAGCGCTACTGGGGGCCTAAGTCAGGGTTCAGTGTCTTGCCCAAGGACACTTCAACACGTGGACAGCCAGAGCTGGGACGCAAACCGCCAACCTCTCGGTCATTGGGCGACCCACTCTACCAACTGAGCGACAGCCGCCCATGATGAATGAATAGTCAAATAAATTACACATACCTAAAATATCTACTTAAGAACACTAAAGGAAGCATTTCTCTTAGTTACTGCCACCTCTGCCATTAACTATGGAAGGTGGTTGTTGTTATCGATAATACAAGCCGTTGGGTTTGTTTAATACTTTAGCTGGCTTTACAGGACTGCTTCACAGCCATCTTTGTCGTTTACAAAAGTACCTCCTGTCAGTTCTTGTATCAAACCCAGCCCAAATCAGATAACTGGTCGTGATTGACCTGCCACAATGTGGATATCTGTTTGAACAGAAGGGAGACCAGAGGTAATCTGCAAGAGCAAATAAAACATGGGGGATTTAATTTGTGTTGGGGATCTGAAACCTGTTTTCATGATCAGATTCTGACTCAAACTTTGTGGTAATCACAAACACTCCTGTTGAGAGTGATGTGTTCTGTATCAGTGGACACAAGGGCACACAATGGTTCACTAACAATTAATGGCTGAAGGGTTGGCAGTTCGCGGCCCTGCTCTGGCTGTCCACATGTCGAAGTGTCCTTGGGCAAGACACTGAACCCTGACCCAGTAGGACTGACAGTGTGTGTGTGTGTGTGTGTGAATGGGTGAATGTGAGGCTAATGTAACATTTACTATTTAACTGAAATAGAATGAGTGTATGAAACCAAGTTTTAGGGGTAATAATAATATTTATTCTATTATTATATATACAATATTTGTTGGAAACCACACATACAGTACATCATTAGTAAATTACCAAAAATTGCTATACTATATAAAACCAAAACCTTACTGAAAACAGAAGGTCTGCATATATTCTACTCCTGTCTTGTGATTTATCATATTTATAATATCATATATTTATGCGGATTTATCATATTGCTCAGAAATTTCAGGGAATGCCTATAAAACATACCTAGACCCAAAAGAACTTTCCTACAATTATTTTTTTATCGGAAATATGCAATCGTACTGTAACCCTACTTCCACAACAAAGAATGTGCAAGCAATGACCAAAACCTATTGTAGCATTCTGGGCTGTAATGGCCAAAAGCAGCCATATCTTTTTTTAAACTCCTTCCCTGTTAACAGTGAAGCGAGAGGAAAATGGGTCCAGGCTATTCGGACGAAGGGTCCATTTTTTTTTACAATTAAAAAGGGGAGCACTTATGTCTGCAGCAGGAGACTACGTCTTGGGGTTCACTGTTTGCCGTTTGGAACCAGAGTCTGTCCCTAGCCCTTTTTCCTTGGAATGATTAGACTCCTAGAGGAAAAAGGGAGCCAGTATATGAACAGTGTAAAAAACGGCAGCCATTATAGTTGAAATAAAAGAAATCGTCAAGGTTTTGAAAGTTATGGTGAACACAAATAACTAATTTTCAACTTAAAATGTAGTCATGACCTTTTTCCTTTACATGCCAGTACATAACTGTCAGCAGTAAACAAAAGTGTTATTGTAAGGAAAGATTAGAAATAGCGATTAGAGCTGCAACTGCAGCAAATGAACAGTAGTAGTAGTAGTAAATGACAGAAAACTTGTGCACAGTGGTCAAACATTTAGTTTGTGAGGCTCCTTGTTTTTCCTTTGTGATGGGTAGCATCTAGCCCTCACAAAAACCTGCCCGTCTACTACATTTGACAAGCAAACACAATACACAGACATTGCCAGAGAAAAATGTTAACTGATGATAACATTTGGCTAACGTTAACATTAAGCTAACAAGACGTTGACTTGAACCATGGACAGAACAAATTGAAAATAGTGAAATTGTACATGTCCTCTATACTATCCATACATAACTCTATAACCCTAGTCCTAGTTACAAGTGGACATACTAATGATTTATCATCCTAGTTATCAGTTCAGTAGCAGTTAGCAGTTAGCCTGAGTGCTCTCTCCTTACCTTATGGACAAATTCCTCATGGAAAAATTTGTAGCCATTATCTGAATAAGTGAAATTTAGTTATTATGTAGAAGAATGCATAAAAATTTTATTGTGATAAATTAATATAGACTATCATAATTAGGAGATATTAGCATATTTATTAAATATTGTATTTGTAGTTAAGTGAATATAAATATACTTAAAGTTGATTATACAAAGTGGATTATGTGAGGTGACAAGGAAACAATGTGTATATAAATGGTTATGGATGCTTTGTGTTAATGACAAATAGGCATAAAAAAGTGTGTTAAAGCATAGGAAGCAGAATCTATTGGATTATTACTTTGTAAAAAGTGGGTGGAGTTTATTAAATTTTACTTCTTCCCACTCCCTTTCGAGTGAAAAAAAAAATTGTTGACCATTTTGTTTGAGGCCTTGATGTTTTCATAATTGTAATGAATAAAATTGAACTGAACTGATCTGTGAATCAAATGTAGGGAAATACCTGATTTTACTGAAAAAAAACAACATAAAATGCAGAGGGTAATGTAATAATAACTGTTGAAAAATGACTTAAAAAAGTTTACATATAGAGAAAAAAAACTGTTTTGGAACTGCCATAAAAGTAGCACTGGGTCATTATTGGTTAAGTGTGTTATGTTGCCAATTTGTCACCTATTTTTATTTCTAGAAGTTCGCAAAGGCATGTACTGTATTTAATGTAGTTTGTATCTTTACATCCATCTGTTCTGTACATTTATACCTGTAACCGCCAGTTTCAGTTTCTATTCCTCTGGATTTCCCAGGATTATCCCACATCAGTTTCCCAAAGGCTATAATGGATTCCTAGGAAATCTATTTAGCAAACACAGTTTTTCTTAAAACATTATTGGCAGTGACATAGCACAACTATAAACATAATAGCTGTTATTACAGGAACTTAAATAGTTATCATCCATCAGTGAATTCTGTTTGGAGCTTCTTTTTGCTTTGATGCTGGTCTAATTAGGGATCAGAGTTGATTTGTAAGATTCTTTTTATCGGTCTGGTTCTTTATTGCCTTCTTTATTCCATTTAAAATGAGTAAAGTTCACATTCCTGGAAGTGAAGCCTCTGTTGCATAGAAATATGTTTGAGTGTATTTATAGCACGTCCAGCTTTACTTGAAGTAGTCTTCATATCATTTGTCTTGCATTGTTATCTTTCTACAGTCTACACTTTTTCTTTTACCGTATTCCAGCAACAATAAACACTACTGAGAAGCTTCGAGTCCCCGAGGTCAGTGGCTCAGACTAGTTGGAACCAGTTCTCGACCAGCTCTGGATTATAACAATTTGTGGTGGCATTAGGGGGCGTGGTCACCCAGGAGGACAGTGGGTTAAGGAGGCACGGTTTTACACTCCTGGGTTTCCAGCTCTTGTGTGGGAATAAAGCCCCGCCCACACAGCAATGAATCCGACATGATTTGTTATCGTTTTGTTCTCGCGTCTATACAGACACCCCAAAATGATATCTTTTGAGAACAGGTTCCAGAGTGGAAAGACAACTGTATCGTTGCATTGCTGTGTGGATGACTAAAACGGAGTGAAATGCATATCATCTACGTCACAACCACATGGCCAGAACAAATTGCAGCTGCGTGCGCAACATTTATTCATAAACAAGACAGCGGCCATCATGGTGGACACCAGAGTAGTGGTAGTAGCAGAGCTGCAGTCACTGCTAAGTTTACTGTTGTTATTGAAGGAAAATCTGCTGATGTTAAACCAACAAGATGAGCAGCACAGACGCCTACATACGCCTTCTTTTTGTTGTTGTTTATTTCCGCGTGCCGGTATACGCCAGTATGCACATGCGCTTTACTTCTTCTATTGTTCTGGTGTATCTGCTGGGACTGTCTTACAGCACCTAGAGGTATGGCATGTGTATTGCATAATTTTCAGCACATGTTTCGTTGCCATGTTTACATGATACATTACTGATCCGTGCCCTGTGTGGACGCCATATCTTTTCTATCTGGTACAAAACTAAACCTTGTTGCATTGCTGTGTAGACGAGGCCTAAAGCTCCAACACACTTTCAGTTATTGTGTTAAGGTTAGGGTTACCAATTTCCAGGAAATATCCAGTAAAGCTGTGAGGTAGTTCAGAATAAATCACCTTTAATTTTAGTCAAAGGTCAAGGTCACCAAAAATATGTTTTCACAACAATCAGAGAAAAGGAAAATCAGGAATATCCTTTTCGTTTCTGTATACTGAGTTTTGCCTGTAGCTTCTTTTTGTTCTCACTGTTAAGGTTGAAGGCCAAATCTGAAGACTCCAGGTCAAAGGTCAAGATCACAGTAAAGGTCAAAATCAAATTTTGAATAAAGCTTTTTAACTATTTAAGTCTCTAAGATTTAGAGACTTCCAATGAGCTGGCCTTTTAATTCTACATCTTTACCTGTTGTTGACTGAAGAGGTCAGGGGTCACCTCATCAATACCTAAAAACTAAAATGAATTATAACAGAAAAAACCAGTGGAGATAGAGACACATTTCCACAACATAGTATCAGCTTGACTTTACCTGACTCAGCTTGGCTTAGGTACCAGGTACTATTCATTGAGAGCATTTCCATTACAGATACTAGAGTAGCTGGAATTCATCAGGAGGCAATACCAAGCTCATGCTGAGAATGTTTTTCAGACAGAAATGTCTCAACCTCCATGACCAACCACAGTGTTGTTTTGTGGGGTGAATTAACTGTAACACTGAGTTTTTAAAACATTGCGTGTCACACATTGATAACACAATGATGCAGAGACATTTCCACCAATCATTGTCTGCATGTCTTAAGGGCTCTGCATGCTCTTGCAGCAAAATGTTGCAATTCATTTATTGCAGATATTTAATTTATGCCAGTGCAAGGAGTACATGGCTCCTTTTCAACATCAGATTCTTGCAGATTCTTCTATTTTCTCACACTCTCATTTTCAACAATGGCACTCATGTACACAAAACAAGACGGAATGGTAGGGAAGCAGAAGTGGATGTAGAATGGACCAATCAGAGGCCTCTTTTCTGGTCTTCTCTACTAAGTTGTCTGCATTGGGTTAAATTTTTTTAGGAGGTCCGTGCAAGTCTCTACAACAGGGGGCTGAAGTGTCTGCCACGTATCTGCAACATGTCGCAGATGACTTGGCTTCTGAGCATAAATTGGCCTTCCAAATTAATGTTTTAGTATTGCTTGGGACTGCTTGGAACCTCAACAGAGGCAATATCAAAAATCTGGTACCAAGTACCACGGTACTGGGTCATGGAAATGCACCAAAGCGAGTCAAACTGAGCCCATACTAGTGGAAATGTGCCATTAGTTACTATTATTGGCAGATAGGAAACCTGGCATAGGCTTCATAATATTGTCTTGAACTTAAGTGACCTTGAAAGGTCAAAATCAAGGTTACATGATTTTAAATGGTGGTAACTCCAAATAGAGTGGTGATAAGTATTCAGTTACTACTGTTGACAGATAGGAAGCTACATGTAGGCTCCAAAATGGCATCATGACCGTTGACCTTGAGGGACCTTGAAAGGTAAAACAGTCTTACATTTTGAGAGGGAGATATCCATTAAGCGTTCAAATGTTTGTGAGGGGTGGGGTTTATTGTGCCCGTTCCATTTATTGCCTTGTATTTGTTGTTTGGGTCAGGGTTAACTACAGCTATGATAGGTGATGTATAGTCTTTCTGTGTTTTCTGCCTAAATATCTGGTAATTCTCTGTCCACTACTGACCATTGATCTTTGCAGTTGTATTTAACATTAATGACAGCTCTGCCAACTGGAGGAGCTTTAACTTTCGCTGATCATACAGTACATTTTATATTATATGGGATCATAAAGCATCCCAAAACTAGCTGTACCAGAAACCTACTGAATTGTTCTGCCAGACTGGGAGATTTGTTAAGACATGTGTTTTTGCACCGTGCTACCTCTGTGCCTCTTCCAGGAGCTTAAAGGAAAGATGGAGTCTTTGCAGCCCCTGATCCCTGTCCTAGAGCAGTACAAGACAGACGCCAAGCTCATCTCCCAGTTCAAAGAGGAGATCAGAAACCTGTCTGGTGTGTTAATGGGAATCCAGGAGGAGATGGGAGCCTATGACTATGAGGAGCTGCAACAAAGGGTCCTCAACTTGGAAAATCGTCTTCGCAACTGTATGAGCAAACTCAGTAAGTCTATGACTGGAAATGTGGCCTGAGATTATCCTACTGTAGC
Source organism: Siphamia tubifer (assembly GCA_020466265.1). Taxonomy (NCBI): domain Eukaryota; kingdom Metazoa; phylum Chordata; class Actinopteri; order Kurtiformes; family Apogonidae; genus Siphamia; species Siphamia tubifer. The sequence goes on along the minus strand of CM035799.1, from coordinate 40,509,322 downwards.
AGAAGATTTTAGATTAGATTAGACTAGATCAAATTAGATTATACTAGATTAGACTAGATTAGATAAAATTAAATTAGACTCGATTAAATGAGATTATACTAGATTCGATTTAATTATACTGGAGTAGATTGAATTAAATTAGATCAGACTACATTAGAGTAGATCAAATTACATATACTACATTAGACTAGACTACTTTAGATTAAATTGAATTCAATTAGACTAGTTTAATTAAATATACTTAGACTAGATTAAATTTAATTACATTATACTAGATTCAAATAGATTAGACTAGATTAAATTAGATTAACTAAATTGGACTAAATTATATTAGACTAGATTAGATTAGACTAGATTAAATTATATTTTACTATATTAGATTTGGCTACACTAGATTAGATTAGATTTTACTATATTAGATTAGACTAGATCAAATTACATTATACTAGATTAGACTAGGCTAGATAAAAATTATTAAATGAGATTATACTAGATTAGATTTCATTAGATTAGACTAGAATAGACTACATCAAATTACATATACTAGTTTAGAGTAGACTTGATTAGATTAAATTAAATTACTCGATTAATTTACATTATACTAGATTATACTAGACTACATTCAATTAAATTAGATTCAACCAGACTATATTAAATTAAATTGGATTATACTAGATTCAAATAGATTAGACTAGATTCAAATAGATTAGACTAGATTAAATTAGATTAACTAAAATGAGACTAGATTGCACTAAATTATATTTGACTAGATTAGATTAGACTAGATTAAATTATATGTTACTATATTATATTAAGACACATTAGATTAGGTTAGATTTTACTAGATTAGTCTAGACTCTAGACTATCTTGAATTGGATTATAGTAGATTACACTATATTAGATTAGACTAGACTAGATTTGATTAAATTAGACAAGATTAGATTAAATTAAAATAATTTATATTAGACTAGATTTGATTAAAATTGATTAGAACATAACTTTCAGATTGGTACCAAATGATGTGGAATAATCAGTACAGTGTTATCACCTATGACCAATAGTTTTTGAGATCTCTGGAGATCAAAGCTGACATACACGCAAAATTAACTTGTGTAACACCATTTGTATGTGTTAAGCATAGACATATCATGCTATAACTTAATCAATGCGGAATATATTACCATAATATCACATGCACATGACACATATAACAAAAATATCAATATTGCAAAAGGTCAAAGGTCAAAGTTGCATTTTGCAGAAAGGCCGAAATCATATTATTTTCTCTAATTCAAGAATGGCATCAGATTGGCACAAAATAGGGGCATTCTCTGAATACTTGTTGAGGTCTTTTTTAATAAGTCCAAGCACTCCAACGACAATTGGTATAGTGTGTGTTTTCATTCCCCACATTTTGCTAATTTCAAGGCACCAATTATTATTATTATTAGTAGTAGTAGTAGTAGTAGTAGTAGTAGTAGTAGGAGTAGTAGTAGTACTAGCAGTAGTACTAGCAGTAGTACTAGCAGTAGTAGTAGTAGTAGTAATAGTAGTATAGTAGTATTAGATTATATTTTTCCTTCCTACAGCAAGATTTCAGCTGGTAAATTCTTTACTCGCACTGAAAAACTAAAGCCTTTTTGGTGCAACCATTGAGATTTAATGAATCTAATAAAATCAATTGTGCCTCCAGAGCAGCCTTTCCTTTTCTTCTGATACGTTTGATAAAGGTTTACATAAGACCCAATTTGCCAACTGCCAGGTTATCAACACTGATGGGGCCTGTCAAAGTGTCAATGTGAATAGCTAACGTGTGAATACTAATAGGAAATGGCTGTAAATAAAAGTGAGTTCAGGAAGATTGCTTAAGCATTCATTGCGTATGAGCTTTGAGTGATTAGGTAAAATAGCAGTTAAATACTTAATAGGGAACTTGGAAGCTTGCGTGAAAGTGATAGCCTACTGTCATTTGGCACAATTAAAGTGTCTGGCAAGATGAATTAAGTGCATCTCAAGTACTTTAAATATTAAACCACATGAGATAAATATTCATTCAGTTCTGACACCTGGGGAAGGATGCTGTACTGCTGGTTTTCTGTGGTTATCTGAAGCAAAGAAGAACATTTGCTGGTGTCCACATGCTGACCACAAACAGCCAGAACATTATAACTGACCCACTTTTACATAAAAAAAAAGAGCACACAGCAGATGTAAGCTGTCCAACACTTTCAGATCGATTCCAACATTAACATCATAACACTGGCTGTTGTTTTATGATGTGGACTGAGAACAGACCGTGTGTGTGTGTGTGTGTGTGGCCAATTGTATTCCTATCTTTATGGGGACAATGACGTTTACACAGTCACACCGTGGGGACCTCTGACACTATGGGGACCAAAATTCAGGTTCCTATGAGCATTAAATATAAAGGTCCCCAATAGGAAAATAGAAATGATGCGGCCCTATAAATACATTCATTGTTTTTTTTGCAGGTGCAAAGCAAAACATATATTTTCAAAGGTTTGAAGGTGTGTTAAAAAAATGTTTTGAAGTATTTAAAAAAATATATTTATATACTTTATTACTTTTTTATTTATCTATTTATTTATTAATAATTATTACTTATTATATTTATTTATTTACTGGCGACTCATACAGGGTGTACCCTGCCTTCGCCCATTGTAGCTGGATTAGGCCCATACAGACCCCAGCGACCCTAGTGAGGGTAAAGTGGGTTCAGATGAGACGAGATATTTATTTATTTATTTGTATTTATATTTTTTTTATTCATTCATTTTTATTTATTGATTGATTTAATTTAATTTAACATAGCCCCTTTTGCTGGGGCTATGTAGGATAATGGTAACCTTTTTTTTTTATTGGTACTGAGAACCTCCCCCAGATACAGGGCATCAAGCCAAAGGAAAATTATATCAATATCCTGGATGACGATATGAAAGCATCTGCAGAGGAACTCCGGTTTTGTCCCCAGTAAACCACAAAGGTAGTGCAATAGTGGTTTAAGGACATGACCCAGTCCAAGTCCTGAACTAAACCATCTAGAGAATCTGTGGAGGAACTTTCATAGTACAGTGATAGTAGGTAGACTGACCCAACTGGAAGCTTTGGTCCAGGAGAGAGTGGACTAGAACCCCACAGGAGACACAAGACAGACTGTGGACACTTAGAGGAACCATTATCCAGAACAAAAACTACTCTATTGACTATTAAAAAAGACATTGAACTGAGTAAACCTAGGCATGATTTTGCCTTCACTTTTTTACACTCACTACTCAATGGCTACTTGATTACAAACTTGGTCCTCATGAGACATGTAAACGAGTGTGTGTATGTGTGCGTGTTTGTGTGTGTGTGTGCGTGTGTGTGTGCGTGTGTGTGTGCGTGTGTGCGTGTGTACGTGTGTGTGTGTGTATGTGTGTGTGTGTGTGTGTGTGTGTGTGTGTATGTGTGTGTGTGCGTGTGTGCGTGTGTGTGTGTGTGCGCCCGTTTGTGTGTGTGTGTATGTGTGTGTGTGTGTGTGTGTGTGTGTGTGTGTGTGTGATGTTTTCACAGCATGTGGTAAGCTAATGAAGATCACTGGACCGCTGACAGTGAAAACTTCAGGGACCAGATTTGGAGCCTGGATGACTGACCCACAGGCGTCTCCCAAAAACAACAGGGTGAGTTTTACGTGTTTCACTATTTTGTCACAGGCCTTTGAAGCAACACACAGAGAATTAATAATTCACATTCAACTGGTTCCCTCCTGTTGTTCAGGGAACAGAAATGCCTCCCTCTGTCTGGAACTTCTGTCCACATTACTGCACTCATCAGACTTTTCATCAGGCTGTAGATCCACAAACCTTTAACCAGTCACAGTAAAACTGTTCACATCTGTTAAAGGAGCTTCTTCAATTGTGGATGAACTGATGCCCAAAACCAATAGTCAGCTAACTGTATATAGGTCCACTGTTAAAACTAAAATGTGCAGATTGTTCTTATACATTATGAACATTAAGAACAAGAAAACTCTGATTAAGGCATTTCATCAATCTGAAAATTGCAAAACTTTAAACTAAAATTTTTAATCACTTAATGCCCAGGCCAGACTGAATAAAAAAATGCAGTCCTTATTTTTGTGGCATGTATTTACTTAAGTACATACTGTAACCTCATTTATTACATCCACTGACATGTTTATGTCTGAGGTTGTGCCAGACATTTTTATTGTCCATCATTTTGACAGACAGGGTCATAAAATTTCCGTCATGACACATTATTATCTGTCATTTCAAATTACATGTTTAATGAGTCATATTTAGTAGTATTTAATGTTGGAAAACACCTCAGTGATGCAGTAACTGTAGTTCCTGCTGGGTGATAAACATTGGCTGTGTCTGAAATCACTTACTCACTCCCTACCCTCTACTCTCTACACAGGGAAATAAATGCAGTGCGCTACATAGTGAAAACTCAATTGAAAACTTTTCGACACTTCTATGGCACTGTTTTATCGCATCATTACCGTCGAACAATTAAAATGTAACAGTGTCGTCTCTCACAAAATTAAAAGGCTGTGAAATAAAATAATTATTTTATGTTTTACTGTTATTAACTGTTACACAACTCTTGTCTCATGCCTGTCATCCAACAGACAGACTTAACCTTTACTGTTACTCACCAGCTCCTGTAGCTTCCACCAGTATACCGCCCACTGTCTGTGTTTCTTTTACTCATAAATCTCCCTGTGCTTCAGCCATTTTTCGATTCATGCAATGCATGATGGCATATGTTGCTTTGGTTAGTGACCATTGAATGTCCACTACATTTCGTGGTGGATTGTGGGATACATTGAATGCACTATATAGTGCTTATAAATAGTTTACTATAGATTTGGACACCCCTACAAAATGGTATGGTCCCTATATAGTGCACTATATAGTAGGAGATTAACAGACACATTGACTAGTCAGCACGTCGACTCCCATAGCACAAGTCGACTTAAATTTGGAGGAGTCGACAAGTCGCATGTTATTCTTTTTCTCCCTCCCTCTCTCTCTCTCTTCTTCTCTCTCTCTCTTTCTCTCTCCCTCTCTCTCTCTTGGCACGTAAACACAGTCAGACCAAAACAACACATGGCTGCTGCAGGTAAGACAGGAGTGGTGGTCTGCCAAAACAAAAGAGAGTGACAGACACCCATCACAGGTGTGGAAATATTTCACCTTAGATGAAAAAAAAACCTGGCAGGGCCATCTGAAGAGGCATTCACTAGCTAATCTGTGTGATATAAGCAGCATCTGCTAGCTAACCTGAGTGAGTAGCAACGCAGACAACTTGCATTAAGACAACATGCTCCTTTTCCAAACATGATGTGGACAGTCAGGTGTGCGTCTTGTCGGCCGCTGACTTGAAATTTTTGCACTTAATATAAAAAGTGAGGACATGTTACAGATGTCTGGATAGTCCGTGGGTCCAGACAAAATCCGGACATATGTTCACCTACTGATGTTGTTCAGTTAAATTTAACAGAAAACTCTTTGCTAACGTTAGCCTTTGTTTGTTGTTTTTGTTGATGCTTGTGTCTTGTCAGTGGACATTGTTACGTTGCAGTGAATGTAAATTGCTCATTGCTGGACAGACGTGTGTCCGTGTTTTTTTTTAGCAGTGTGTCTGTGTTGTTCTTCAGCTGACAACGTGATGACATCATCATGACACGTCGACTTGACTTCGACTATTGACAAATAAGTCGACTTGAAAAAAACTGAAGTCATTAATGCCCTACTATATACAGTAGTGGTTAGTAATTTTGGACACAGCCATTATCTTTTTTCACTGTTTTATCAGTGCCATCACATTTACTGGGCTTTTAAAAAGAACTAAAGACTCCATTGCTTTGACATTTAGTGCAAACAAAGTAGCATCTAATTTTAGCTAAATTCAATGAAACAATGAAACAAGAATTGACTCTAACTGATTAATATTCAGACTCACCATCAATAGGACAGATGGTCTGTCATGTGACAGCAGTACTGGTGTTGTAGTCCTGTGCGTTCCACTTTATAAACCTACTGGTACCCACTTATATTAGATCCATAACCAGATGTGTCATTAAACACAGTGTCTACTGAATAACTAAATATTTTTGGATAAAAAACACATCATCACTTCTCCTCAGTGATATCTCTAGCCGAATATAAAGCTCCTTCAAAATAAAACAAACTGGCATTGGATCACCCACAGATCCATGCTTTCATCCATGAATCTGCTTTTATTATGTCACTGTCTGTCCTGTTACCTGCCCATGCTTTGTTTAACTTTTCCTGTGCCTGTACCCCTGTATTTAATTCTTTTAGCTGTCCCTACAGGTTTACCCCGCTGGATACGCAACCTCGTCCAGGACTGTGTGGTGTTGTGTTCAGTGTAATAGTGAACGGTGGTGCTGTGGGTTTTACACTGATAGGTGGCTATTATGGTCCGTTTGTCTTTTTACAGACAGACAGACAGAGCAGTGATCCTGTCAGTACGTTCTATGTAAAACTTTCTTTGGTAGATTATCCTCAGTATTTTAAAGGGTATCATGAAAAATGCACTTGTTAATGTTTTTGACTAACTAACTAACTAACTAACTAACTAACTAACCCCACCTACTGCTCACAGACACAGATCCTCCATTATTCTCTATCGTATCCCAGTGTGTGTCTAGGTCTGTGGTTGGTCTGACCAGGGGTGATGGGAGGGGCTGCTCCGTGGGCGGCCCGGGTCCAGATGAACCGGACCCAAATGCATACTGAGGACATTAATGGACCAGGACTTGAAGGCACCGGGGCTGTAAAACTCAGCACTCGGTCCACTTTGATTCTCTCCAGCTGATTTTATTTCATCGGTGTCTCTTTTTCTCAGCCTCAACTTTTCCAGGTTACATTTCTTTCTCCTCTTCTAACTCTTCTTCCTCTCAGTAGCGCTAGAAAAGAGGGGTGGAGTCAGAAGAGAGGGGCGGAGTCAGCTGTGGCTCATTTGCATGAAATAATGAGGCACTAAAACAGAGCGTTTTAAAAAGGTCTGTTTCTCCAGGTTGAAGAGACTGCTGTATCAATGTGGTATTTTGACCAAAGCATGTGACAGACAGGACACTGAGACACCAGGGAACTGTGTTCACCGCTGGAAAATGGACATATGTCCCCTTTAATCTGTTAAAATGACAGACGGCCGTGAGAGTTTTCCATCATTTAGAAAAGCATATCTGTTAATGATGCAACATTTTCAGTTAAGTCGACCTCTGGTTCTCCTCAGACCCAGCAGTGCATTGATGTCCTCTGTGGGGACATGAGTCTCAGACCTCTAAATCAAACATCATTTAGAGAATCTATGTCAATCCTACTTTTCCTTTCGGAATTCATCCTGGGCTTTGTTTTAATTCCCCAGGTGTGAGGTTTGGGCCAAAATAGCACATGTTCTGTCTTTTCAAATATGAGGACATTTCAAGTAAAATTTTTTTGTAGATATCATGTTTATATGAAAAACTTTACTATCAGTGTTTACTCCAATTTAGTACACTTTTTAAAAACACTCAATAAATTTAACCTTTTCAAAATACAAAATGTATTGTATGCTTTGTGGTAGACATTGTTTAAAATAATATCCAGAGATATATAATATAATATAAATATATGTTATTCATGTTTTTGTTTTGTTTTTTAAAATAAATTTGAAAATGAATTCAGTATTAAACATGTCCCAATGTTCAATACAAGGGACATTTAATTAAAAATAAATCATGTGTAAAATAAATGTTGTGACATGATCCTCTCATCCATAATACTTAATTTATCATAAAAAAAGCAAAAAAGTAAAACATTTTTGTTCTCTGGGTCTCGGGAGGATATAAATTTTCATAAAAACAAGTGCCTTCCTGTGCAGCGGTCTGTAGTTTTAAAAATGTAGAGAAATCCACTTGTATGAACATCGACAAAATGAGGCCAAGATGCATTAATTCAAAACACACATTTGATCCACAGATGGAAAAGTGGTTCTGACCAGGGTTTGTTGGGTGTTAGTTGGACCAGATCATAGTCCAGTTATTGTCAATATTTTAATATTAGTCCAAAATTCAGAAATTATGATTTAGATTTTTTGTAAAAAGTCAAGTCAAGATTTTTTCTAGTGTTTTTATTCTAGCCCAGCCGTGCTAAATTCTAAATCCTATATACTATACTATACTATAACCAATCAGCGTAATCTTTAAGATGACATAGTTAGAACACTGGAAACTCCAGAGAAAATTATAAATGACTAAACAAAATTGGGTATAATGGAGCTTCACGACTGTTGTCGCTTCTGTAAAAGGAATTTAAAGATTGCAGGTGTTTTCTCACATTCTTTACTCATCTTTGATAACAGGAAAGTGCCACCCAGTTGGCAGCCATCTATCGCCGTTGTTGTTTTTCTTTAATGGTTGTTTCCAGTTGTTTCTCTCTGAATCGTCGCAGCGTCACTTTGTTACGACCGCCCTCTGACTCTATACTTCACTGTGATTTATTGGCCAGTTTCAAGGTAATGTAGCCAATTCCATATTGAGGATAACTACACCGTCCTCAGGTTTGCTACTGCTAGGGGCATCAAGTGCAGCTAGGCTATTTTTAATTACTCTTTAGGCTAAAACAAAAACAATGTGATTGAAATCTTTTTAATTAACCTATTTTTTATGGAGTTACAAAAACTCAGCTGGAAAATGTGTTCAAGCTTTGAACCAAAGAAACGTGTATTTATAACAAAACATTTTAGTGCAGATTTTGTTTCAGAGACTGTTAATTACAGTCTAATAACAACAAGTAACACGGGAAGTCTGGGCCTCCCTGCTTCGACTGCTACCCCCGCGACCCGGCCCCGGATGAAGCGGTGGATAATGAATGAATGAATGAACAACAAGTAATTGATCTACAGGTAAAGATGTTAGTGCAGATCAGGTATTAAGAACAGACCAGTTACAGTAATGATATGAACTGACTGATATGGAACTAAAACAACAAAACCCATGAATATACAAGAGAACAACTGGAGTGACGAGTAAGTATCAAAGGGTTCATTTCAATTAATCATAATTATTATTATAATTTTTCTATCTACATTGTCAGGGGTGGGGGTCCTGAAATTTGTCACAGAAATCATACTAAGAAACAAAAAAATGCAGAGGCAAAAAATATGCAAATTATACTAAAATCCACTAAAACACAAAAAACTGGTGAAAAATCCAGAACATATTCAAAAACTCTTGTAAAATACAGAAAAAAACCCCACCAAAAATGTGATAAACTATCAAAAACATATGCAAAAAATATGATAAAACAGTTTCAACAAAACAACTGTAAACAACAGTTCCATTTAAGAGCTTTAATTTTTAAAATCATATTAATCATGATGGTGGACTAATCCACGTTAATGCCTTAATTTTGACAAAAAGGTTAAAAAATGCTTTAGCCAACTTTAATAATTCATCAACAAACCTTGTGTGAACAGTCTTTTGTGTTTGCACTCCACTAGGCTGGTTGCAGACCATTCCTCATACATGACTGCACTGACACTATGTCTTTACTCTCATCTCTGACTGTGGCACAAATATTGACTCGCATAATGAAATGATTACATTTTCTGTACTAGTGTCACTGTGACCTCAAAAACATGTTTAAATCAGACTAGATTAGATTAGATAGAACATTACTGATCCCTTGGGCAAAGATCTCAGGAAATTCCAATAGAAGTACAACCCCAAATGTACAGCATAAGAATAACATAGGAATATAATAACTATAAAAAATATATACAGTGTGTGTGTGTGTGTGTGTGTGTGTGTGTGTGTGCTATATCTAATAATAATGGATTAGATTTATATAGCGCTTTTCAAGGCACCCAAAGCGTTTCACATTAAAGTTCCATTATTCATTCACTCTCACATGCTGGTGGTGGTGGTAAACTACATATGTAGTCACAGTTGTTCTGGGGCCATTCTGCCATTTCTCGCCTACGGCCCCTCTGACCACCACCGAACATTCATACACCAGTGTGAGTGACACTGGAGGCATGGAGGATGAAGTGTCTTGCCCAAGGACACAACACACTGACTAGGACAGAGCGGGAACCGCCAACCCTTTGGTTCATAGACAACCTGCTCTACCAACTGAGCCATGACTGCCCTTGTCTGTCTGTCTGTCTGTCTATCTATCTATCTATCTATCTATCTATCTATCTATCTATCTATCTATCTATCTATCTATCTATCTATATATTACAATATTGTAAAAATGAAAACAAATAAAGAGCGTAGACCCCCCCACGCCCACCCCACCCCACTCCGATCGCCCCCAAAATGAAATCAGTACTGCCTGTTCACATTTCCAACATATCCTGAAAATGTAATCAAAATCCATGCATATGTTTTCAAGTTATCTTGAACACAGACAAACAGATAGACACTGGCATAAACATAACGTCTTTGGCGGAGGTAATAAATCATAATCACATCTCATTGCTGCTGTTCACTCATATCTCTCTCTCTCTCTCTCTCTCTCTCTCTCTCTCTCTCATATCTCTACACTTTGTGTGTTGTATCATTGTGTCATTAATGTGTATTTATGTAAGCCACTTTGGGCACCTTAATTTCCCTCTGAGGATCAATAAAGTAACTGAACTGAACTGAACTCTGTCACCTTCCCCTCATTCTTTTCACCTGGTTCTTACACACCTGTCCTCATCACTTCACTCTATTTAAGTTCTGTTCTTTCCTGCCCTCTTTGTCAGTTTGTCCCTTACTCTGCTTAGCTGGGTCTTAGCTTTGGACTATTGAGTGACTTTTGGAACAGCCTTGCTGTTACTTTTGGTTTCCTGTTCTTCCTGTCAGAGCTCATATTAAAGAGCCTTTTTCGTGAAGCTATTGTGTCTGCATTTGGGACCTATACACTACACCCCTTGACATTCTGTAAATGACAAAGAACACTGTAATTGCATTTGTACTACTGTACTTTGCTTTGCACCATGATGGACACTTAAATCACACTGCACCTTATGTTTGGTACCCCACTGTTTGTTTGTTTTACTTATATGTCAAATAAGTAAAATAAGTTGTCACGAAGCAATTGTACAATCAGTAAAGTACTTCTATTGCAGGGTCTTATTTACAACATTTGGTTTTTAAGGACTTAAAAAGCATTATATTTCGCTATTCTTTTGAAGTATGGGATTAAATTTGACATAGGAGGTATTACGTTTCATCAGGTTAGCCTACGGTTAATGAAAAACATGTCTGGATTTTTTTCCACACTAGTTATTTGTTTAGCTAGCATTGTTTGTTATCAAGATGCTGAAAAAGTAGATGTTTGCTCTTTCATAGAGCCATTGTGTGTCTAGGAATCGCACTGCAGGGGGCCGTGTGTCCTTTTAGCCAGTATTTACGTCATTGAGTAGAACAGATGAAGAAGAAGTGGTTGGAACAGGCATACGTGAATATGAACCCAGACAGGGAAGTGCAAGTTCAGTGATCAGTGTGTTTGAGGAGCTGAAATACAACAGTTGGTTATTAAAACAATGTTGGAATATGAAGCACTTTGTAAAGTATGACATGACGTTATGAACAATGGGCTGTAAAGGCCTTGACGCTCACATGAAAGGGGAAAAGCATACACACTATGATGCTAGTCAGGCAACAACGGTCCCCATGGCAATGTTCACCCCAACGCTCACAAATGCAAGTGCAACGACAGCTTTGTCTTTAGTGCTTTAGCTGCATTTGCCCCAACTGCTATGCTAAAGGCAGAAATACTGTGGGTTCTTCAGACCATATGCTTTGAACTTAACCTAGAGTGTGTTTTTTTACTGTACATATTTGTTACATGGTAGTGGTCTTATTTTTTATTCTTTAAAATGGTCTTAAAAAGTATTATATTGGCTTGTCAGAAATGTGCAGAGACCCTCTATTGTATTGTATTGTATTCTAAATGTTGACAGATATTCTATTTTTACATTTTTATTTAACATTTATTTAACCAGGAAAACCTCATTGAGATTAAAAATCTCTTTTCCAAGAGTGTCCTGGCCAAGATGGGCAGCAATACAATAGTTACAGACATTCATTCATAAAACAAAACAAACCGTCATTATAACAAGGCACACAGCGTCAAGCCAAACCTTTGCTAAAAAAAAGGACATGTGCAAGTACATTAATAACAAAGTGTTAACACTTTGTGTTTAAAGTACCTGCACATCAAATAAAACATCTGCAACCAGACGTCTGTGACTCAGTCAGATACCATCCTCTTAAATGTGTCCAGTGAAACCAGCTGTCTAAGTTTGAATGTTTTTTTTTTCAGTTCATTCCAGGTGAATGGAGCAGTGAAGTGGAAGGCCTTTTCCCGTGTTCAGTTCTAACTTTAGTGACAGAAAGTAGGAAATGATCTTGAGAACAAGGATTATAAGTGATGATGGTTCTCTGATTGATGTAAGTCAGAAGGTAGGATGGGAGCAGACCGAGAATAGAAATACCCCAATGACGAAGTCTACGAGCTGACAAAGAAGACCAACCAACACAAGCATAGATCGAACAATGAAGAGTCAGGGATTTAAAACCAGTAATGAAGCTCAGAGTTCTGTGATACACAGTGTCCAGTAACTGTCGACTGTGGGAGGGGCCATGCATATACAGGACATCACCTTAATCTCAGACAGACAGAAATGTAGCCAAGACCAATCTTTTCCTTAATTCAAAGGAAAGCATGATATGACAGTATTGTGTTTGTCTTCATGTGTCCTCAGGTTTGGTACATGGACAGCTACACCAACAACAAAATAGTCAAAGAGTACAAGTCCATGGCTGATTTTGTGGCGGGGGTGGAGTCTCGAACCTACAACCTGCCGTTTAAATGGGCCGGAACCAACCATGTGGTGTTCAACGGCTCACTGTACTACAACAAGATGCAGAGTAACATCGTGGTGCGCTACAGTTTCGAGACGGGCCGCGTGGTCACCCAGAGGGCTCTAGAGTCGGCGGGTTTCCACAACGTCTACCCCTACACCTGGGGGGGGTTCTCTGACATCGACCTGATGGCCGACGAGCTGGGTCTGTGGGCCGTGTACGCCACCAACCAAAACGCTGGAAACATCGTCATCAGCCAGCTGAACCCGGACACGCTGCAGATCCTCAACACGTGGAACACGGAATACTCCAAGAGGAACGCCGGAGAGTCTTTTATGATCTGTGGGACGCTCTACATTACTAACTCCCACCTGACTGGTGCTAAAGTCTACTACGCATACTCCACTAAAAGCTCCACCTATGAATACACAGACATTCCTTTTCATAACCAGTACTTCCACATGTCTATGCTGGACTACAACGCCAGGGACCGCGCCTTGTACGGTTGGAACAACGGGCACCAGGTCCTGTTCAACGTCACGCTTTTCCACATCATTAAAACTGAGGACGACTCTTAAAGGAGGAAAAACATAAATGGATGCTTTCACCTGAATGTTCTCATCATTGTTTCATTTACAGACTCTAACGTGATGCATTTTACTATCATTTATGAACCGCCATTGAACCATCTGCCTGTTTTCATATGGTTTATTAACTGAGGTATTTATTTAAGCAGAGGTGGTAAACGTACTCACGTTCTGTACTTGAGTAGAAGTACAGTTACTTGTGTGTAAAAATACTCTGGTAAAAGTAGAAGTACTGATTCAACTCCTTTATTTGAGTAAAAGTAAAAAGTACACCTTTACAATTGAAATAGACTAAAAAGGTAAGAAATAAAGCAGGTTTTTGCCATGAATGAAATAATACTTATTTAACCAGGAAAATCTGAAAGGTTTTAAAAATACATATATATAAAAAAAATAAAGCATATAAAAGTGAGTTACTGTGTAGATAATGTGTTTGATCAGGTTGCAGTTACTCAGTTTAGTGGGTATGGATGGAAGATTTAGGAAAAATTAAAAGAAAAATTACAATTGAGATAAAAAGTCATTATGAGAGAAAAAAAAATCATAAATATGAGACAAAAACCCAAAATTATGGGATAAAAAAGTCACATTTATGAGATAAAGTCACAAATATGAGATAAGATTATTCAATAATTACGAGAAAGAGTTGAAATTATGTGATGACATGGCACAATTAAGATTAAAAAGTAATCATTATTATAGTTTAACAATCATAAATATGAGATTAAAAATGTATAATTATGCGATAATGGCAAAGTTATGAGGAAAGAAATAATATAAGAGATAACAACTGCACAATTATGAGAAAGAGTCAAAATTCCAAGATAAAATGGCAACAATTTAAATAAAAAAAGAATCATGATTTTGAAATTAAGAGTCACCATCATGAAATAAAAATCATAATTATAATATATAAAGGTAGTTTCTCTCCACTGATTTTCCCTGTGAAGTGATTTACTTTTCGTACCGTCACATCTGTTTAGTTTGAAAAACTAATGAGTCTATTCTGAGAATGTAAAGATTATAAAGTACAGATATTTATATAAATGTAAGGAGTATAAAGTACAGATATTTATATAAATGTAAGGAGTATAAAGTACAGGTATTTATATAATTGTAAGGAGTATAAAGTACAGGTATTTATATAAATGTAAGAAGTATAAAGTACAGGTATTTATATAAATGTAAGGAGTATAAAGTACAGGTATTTATATAAATGTAAGGAGTATAAAGTACAGATATTTATATAAATGTAAGGAGTATAAAGTACAGATATTTATATAAATGTAAGGAGTATAAAGTACAGGTATTTATATAAATGTAAGGAGTATAAAATACAGGTATTTAGGAACAAATGTAGGGAGAGGAAAAGTCTACCCACCCCCCAGCCCCCACCCCTTTGCTGATGTGTCCCCAAACACACACATGATGACAGAAAGGGCAAAAGATGTAACCAAACGTTTACTGAATAAACAAGAATACTACAAATCACACAACAACATGTTGATCTTCCCTGAGCAATTCTTCTCATTTTCTGCATAAAACAAGTAAGACTTTTAATTTTAAAATCTCAATAACCACAGCCAACGCTATATTTAATTTAACTGCCTCAGCAGAACCGGGTGAAACAGCTGATTTCAGCTACAATGTCAAACAGATTTAACAACAATAGTCACTTGAATATATGCCAGGTTTTTATCCCAAAAAATGAACATGTCCACATGCTCGGGCAGTATGGGCACCGACGACACAGACGTTGCGGTCACAGAGAGGTACGCACCTCTACTTCGTTTCCGTTATTGTAGCATTTTTCTCTTCCAGCACACTTCTGATGCATTTGTTTTAAGCGTTTGTGTTTTTGGTTGTGCATCTTTCTTGTGTTTGCAGCGTTTTGTCGATATGGTGGGTTTGCCCCTGTCGGCCACCGTACGATGCAAAGTCAAATTCTTTCCAAGTGAAAGACAGTACAAGTAATGCAGCATTCAAAATTAGTATCCTATATTCAAGCGTGTCACAGATATTTGAATATTCCACAATCATGTCCCATCTCTACTCTAGTAAAGTACAGATACCTAATTTTTTATTTTTTTTTTTACTTAAGTACAGTAATGAAGTACTTCTACTCAGTTACATCCCACCTCTGTATTCGACAGCACAAAAGCAGAATAGTTTGAGTGCATTTTGAAACCCGTTGCAGCTACATTTGGCCTAAATGATGGCACTTTAATTAAACAACTTTGCAGTGAACATGTATTCATTTTTCACTTCTGCAGTCTCTCCATCTCTGGTCAAAATGAAAGCTTTTCACATTTCAGACCTTCATATTTATAATAATTTCCCCTTTCACTTCTACATTTATTGAAGCCTCTAATTTATTCATATTTTGACTGTGTTCACTAATTGTTCATTTTGTTTCTGTTCTTTCTGTGCCATTTATTCATCATCGTCTGCTAATTTATTCACACTTTCTGCTGCTTTCAATTTGTCTTTTGTATTTTTCCTTTCTAAAACTTGCACTTGACCTTGTACAAGACAATTACAAATGTGGTGAGCCATCATGCGCCTGTATAAATACTGTACTGGCCTTTTTTTTTGTGTTGAAGATTTGCACTCCTCCAGGTCATGAGGTATCTTAAAGCAAACAGTACATCTAGTTGCCTAATGTTAGCTTTTTTGTATCTTCAGCTCAGTTTGTATGCCTTATTCAGTGGAGTTCTTCTGTAAGCCCAAGGAAAACAGCTGTCGTGCATGAATGTTTGCTATCCTAGTAGCATTTTTATCGTTACTGTATATCTGTGTATTTTGTATTTGCATTAATATCCCATACCCGTCCTGTCTGGTTAAATTGATGGTAAAGATGCATTTATACAGACAACAGTACATAACTTTAATAGACATACATTTATGTAAATAGTAAGTTATACATGACTAAAATAAAGGTATTGTTTTCATTACATGTTTGCATTTGTTTTAGATGTGTTTCTAAAAAGAAGGAAAAGTTTAAACGAATCTAACAATTACAGTTGGGTACTGAAAGTCAGTATAGGTATGTAACCAGGCCAAACATTAATGGTCGTAACCACACTAAAGTCTAACATGAATTTCAGTACCATATTTTGGTACCACACATATATGCTGTTGTTTCATTACATCCTCGGTCCACTGTTAACGGTAGCATGTACACGCAGCAGTGCAGACATCGATAGGTCAAAGGTGAAGAGGTGGAATGTGTGGTTGCAGTTCACCAGAAAAGACAAAGATGCTTCCATATGCTACAGGTGTTAGAGACATTTACATGTAAAGGTGGAAATACAACTGATTTAATGAAGCTGCACCATGTTTGAAAGCTTCTGTGACGAGCTACATGTAAGGAGCTTAAGATCCACTACTGTGGAGGTACTGGACCATGACAGTGACAGTGAGAGTACTTTTAATGCCAAATACAAATATTACTAAGTAACTGGTGTACGTGAATTCCTCAACTAGTGACAGGACATGTGGGGCTAGCTTCATAATAATAATAATTATAAGTTAATAATAATAATAGGCAGAGTTGTACCTGAACGAGTTCATTGAACGATCGTTCATGAATGATAGCATATTTTTGACGAACGTGAACGCGGTTGTTCTGGCATTTATTGAACTGCGCTCGTATGTAGTTCACATTTCATTCTTATAACGTTGCAATTATTGAGTCCTATAAGGCATAAATGGGATCAAAACACACATCATAGATGTCATTTTTGTATTATTCTGAACAAATTTTGGCAACATAATGTTGTGGAATAGCCAATGAGAAGCATTTTGGGCGGGGCAGAGAGAGAGAGAGAGAGAGAGAGAGAGAGAGGGGTGCAGAGAGTTTTTGGGAGCAGTAGGACAAGTCTCTGCATAGTAAGTATATAAGTATGATCAGCAAATGAGGAAGTGGTTGATATCGAGAAAATGGACCAGTGGAAAAGGCTGCAGTGAAAACCAGTACAGAGACATAGGGGTTGGGGTGTACCACACCAAACCACAGGGCTGGGGTGTACCACAGGGGTAGGCTGGGGTCTACCACACCAAACCACAGGGGTAGGCTGGGGTCTACCACACCAAACCACAGGGGTTTGTTAAACACATGTGGGACCACTATGGAAACTCGGGACACAGCCACTTGGGACCCTTATATCTTTACAGTACAGTATATGCAGCCCAGATGTAACCCTTCTGGGGCTGACACAGACATGCTGGTTGGGCTGTCCTGGACAAACGACCAGCATAATAAAATATTACATTTTGATGCCAACATAAAGGTTTTCATTGAAATGTATAAAATATCAAAGACGTTTTTAGCATTTTTCATTAAATCTCTGAAGAATTGCTGATACTTTAGATGTATAATTGCGTTTAGAACCTTTTCTCACCTCACTCACAAGTTCAAACATTTTTATTCTAGTTCTACTAAGTCAGCAATGCATCATAAGAAGTCATAAAACAGATTGTAAAGCTGCTATGAGGAGACAACCACCATTAAGCATGAGCACCCAGGCACAAAACACAACACTTTACAGGCCGTTTGTTAATGACTACGATGAATAAAACTGAAATATGAGTGGATACAGCCCAACAAGAGTGGATCTCAAACAAATCAATGTAAACCATAGATAAGAGGAAGCCTACGAAGAAGTGTTCTGAAATAAACTATGGAAGATAGATACTGGAAGATTATTTTTTATAACAATGTGGGTCAATTAAAGTCAGGAAACGGCAATTCATTATGAAGCAAGTCTGTCAGATTTGACCTTAGTGTTTCTGGGGTTAATGAAGGAGGCAAATCTTGTTCTAAAAATGTGCATCTTTCTAAGCATTCTAACGAGATTTGACACGGATAAAGATAAACAAGTGAGATGTCAAAACAAATGATGGCAGCTCTGCTTGTTTCAAGAAGAAATCTACAATTGTATGACATGAAACTTGTTAAGATTGACACTCGTGTGTTGCCGGTGTGATCCATGTGGACCTCGTTCATTAGAGGCTTTTCAGTTACACTTTACATTACGGATCGCTAATAAGGTGGTAATTCTATATTCATAAAACTGAAGAATGAAAGAATGTTAAAAGTGAAAATGGAATTGAAAGCTAAGCTAAAAAGGAGGGTTTTCAGTTTAACCTTAAAAACATGAACACTGGGAGTGGACCTCAGATCCTCAGGTCAATTGTTCCATAGTTTGGGGAAATAAAAATTTAATGAGGCTTCTCCATGTGTTTTGGAACGAACTCTAAGAACAATTAAAACCTTGTTACCTCACAGTGAATTTTTTACTATTTTAACAAAGATTCTAGGTATCAGATACAGTTGGACCTTTCTATCACAGTATTTGGATTACCATTTGAACAACTTAAAGCTGTCATTCCATCTTTATTTTAATAATATTGCTATATTCTCCATTTTTATTGATTACATTGTGTGTTTGTTGTATTTAAAAAAAAATATTGGACTGACAAATGACTTGAGGTTGAATAACAGAGTTTACCGGTACTTCCTCATACATGTCCATGACGCAGTGATGAGGCATCTCTGATTGGCTCAGAATGCGTGAAGAAACACTCCCCCCTTCCCTCTCATTCTCTGTATGTGTTTACCTTTACCAGAATAGCATCCAGCTAGATTTCTGCTGTTGGCTTTATTTCCACAGAGATCACATGAACCAGTTTGATCCGCCATTTTTTTCAAGTTTGTGCGGCAGCTACTGTGGCGTCGTCTTCTCTTGTTGATGCTAATGCTAATGCTACTTCAGATTCCCTGCAATCAGGGATGGGCTTAAACCCATGTGGGTGACGCTAAAGTCCATCTGATGTCAGATGGACCTGATTTTTCTGGGTCCCTCGTTCCTCTTGTTGTTTTCTATGAATGCGGTATGCAGCCAGTGGAGGTGACAAACCACTTTCAAAGACAACATGTTTTGGTAAGTTGGGGTGACCCATCAGATTCCAAAAGGAGTGTGGAAAAGAGTTTTTTTTAGTGGAATGACACCTTTAAAATTAAAAATACTGACCTTCTCATCCCTTTTGGCGAGATGCAGCATTTTCTTTTGTGCAAATCTCCTAAACATCCATCTATTTCTTTATGGGTTTGTGATGTTATGTCTTTTGTTAAATTAAAGTAATCAATGCATTTCGTCACTGCTAACAGCTGTGTGCCTGCATGTAGCAGCCGCAAACACTGCTGAACAACTGATGAAAGTAGTTAATAAAGGCGCACAGCTGTTAGCAGTGACAACTGCATTGATTGCGATTGAGAGAAAGTAGTTCCAAGCAATTACAAGGTGTGAGTTTTTGTTCCATGACGGTTTCATCATGCAAATAAATCACTCATTTCAACACATATTCTTTTGAGAAGAAAAAGGTTGAATTTTTTCGACCCCAGGAAACCTGCCGGGACTACTAAGTTTTTATTACTCAGAACATTACAAACTATCATCACATTGTATAAGTAAACTTTACTTAACCTCTTCCACCCTGAGCTTATTTTCAGAGGAAAACACCTAAAAAAACATACCCAAAGTAAATGAAGAATTGCTCCACAATCCTAAGGTTTATATGGATGTTCTTTGTATCTATGGACATCTACAGGCTTCACAGAATCTATTCCCGTTGTCTAAAATAGTGTAGCTACTACTATGACTGAATAAACTGGAATAAACTAAAAGATAAAATAGAATTTTTTGGTCTCGCCTGAATTTATTATTTTTTTGACAAAAGAAAACACCCTGCTAACAATGATTCCATGAATATAGACACTATTGATCACCTTCAGTAACTCCTTTCCAACACAGGAACAAAAGTTGATAGAATTAGAGCAAAGGACAAAGCCTCCAGAAAGGTTTAAGTCCAGATAACACCAGGCGGACAGTGCATTTGGAACAGTTTGGCACACTGTGGTGCCAAACTGTTCCAAATACATTATTTTAATTTTCTAGTAAAATCTGTCTGGAAAATACAACTCATATCCATTACAGAAGTCTATTACTGTCTACTGGAGCTTTTAGAAATGAAATTTACCTTGTGTTTCATCAACTTCTACCTTTGTGCACAACTAAAATGAATAAAACCATATAAACATGGATTATTTTGTCTCCAAATGGAGTAGTTTTATTAAGAACTTACTCTAAACAATATAATAATATATCAATAATAATAATACTAATACACTTTAATAAAAATCAAATATAAAGTTGAACAAATGTGCAAAAATATATGATAAATTCAATTAGAATAAATCTAAATATCAAAATTAGTGCAAATTTACTAAACAAAATAACTAATAAACATTCAAAACACAAACAATTGCAATAAAGTCCAAAAATGTCCATGTGTTATCATCAGGTGGGGGCTGGTTTATCATTAGATTGGGGGGGCTGGCAGCAGACTGAACTGGTCCATGTGTTTCTCCAAAAAGCAGTTTTATTTGTGTCATCCTCCAACCTAGGAAAAATGAAGACAATCATGATTTGAGACTTTTTCCTTCTCATGAAATGATAGAATGTTATTTATTTTTGACAGAGAAAGTGAATAAATCCTCAAACAATCATTGATTAATTATAAACTTATCTACTTATGTGTAAAAATAACAATACAATGAGAAATGAGACTGAAAAAATACTACTATAGTCAACAGTGTTTGTGTGTACAGTATAAAATGTAGTATTATTGTTATTATTATTACTATTAGTTTGTAAAAACAGATATCAGTAAGATACAACAACTTACTGGGTAGATGTTCATCCTGTTTTGAGTTCATATCCACAGTCAGATCTCAGTCAGATGTTGAACATTCAGCTGCTTCTCTGTAGTGTTGTTTACATGTTAGCACGCGGCTAACATGCTAGCTTCACAAAGCTTACCACAGTCAGTAACATTCAGGAAAATACACTGTCACTCACTGTTACTCACTAAAACTCTCTAAAATGACTTAAAACTACGAGTAAAGTCGGCAAATATAACTATAACCGGCACACAGATGTCTCTGCTGTAGCGTGTCTGCCCCAGGCTCGGTCCCGTGCATGCGCCCGACGTGCGCAAAGATGCCAACCTTTCACCTTTTACGCATGCATTTCCTGTCCAGAGGGAAATGTAGTTCATGGAATGTGAGGTGTCATTAGATTCAGGAGAATCTCCTCTTTCAAACGCCTACAAACATGGCTGCCTTATCGCTCGCCAGAAGGAGATATAAATGAATTAATAGCGCGTATCGGCGATTAAAAATAACTTATATTTCACCACACACACATTAAAGATCATATTTAAAGGTAACTTTTATCACTAAAATACACTTTATATGTATTTTTATGAACATTAGGGTCTTAACTTTGAGCAAAAGTCGAAACAAATTTCCATTGTCCAGATTTATTATATGTTAATAATTAATGAAAAATTACACAATTTTCTCGGCCCACCCGTGGGCCGATTGGGCTAAAGGAGTTAAATAGTTTGAGTAATCCAACAAAACTTATTTTTTAATTAAACCTTACTTAGAAACTTTGCTTATTAATAATTTCTGGGTTAACAGTGCAAGGGCTTGACTGGATACTTTGGCGGCCCGGATTTGGCCCCCGGGCCTTATGTTTAACACCTGTTGCACAGATGTATGTATGCAGCCGCCCACAGCTCAGTAAGTGACAGACTGACTGGTCACTGTGGGTGTGATGAAAACCTCCTCCAAGTCAGATCAATGCAGGTCAGAAAGACAAGAAGAGTCTCAAAGGTTAAAGAATCCACCGCAGTATGAACAGTATGAATCTGCTAAGATATTGATCCCGACAGTGAACTGGTGTCAGCATCTCATCATGTATCAGCTGTTGGCTGCAGCCCCCAGAGCCCTTAATGTTCTCAAATCATTGTAGTGTTGATGGATGTAGTGTTAGACTTGAACTGCAGGTAAAAGTGGAGTTCTTACATTAAAGGTGTCGATCCATGGCTATTTCATTAATATTACTGTGTTCTCCATTGTTCTTGAATTCATTTAAAAAATGTCTGGATTGCTTTGTTTTCAGCTGTTTTTTCACGGTAGAAAAATTACTTAAGGTTGAGAATTTACCGGTACTTCCTCATACGTGTTCATGACGCGGTCACGAAGAGTTTCTGATTGGCTCAGAATGTGTGAAGGAACACACCCCCTCCCCTCTGGCTCTCTGTATGTGTTTACCTTTACAAGAGTAGCATTCAGATGGACCAGCTTTTTCTGGGTCCCTGGTTCCTCTTGTTATTTTATGTGAATGCGATATGCAGCCAGCGGAGGCGACAAACCACTTTCAAAGGCAGCGTATGTTGGTAACTCGGGATGACCCATCAGATTCCAAAAGGAGCGTGGAAAAGTGGTTTTCAGCGGAATGACACCTTGAAGAAAAGCCCAGAGAGTTTGACAACTGACTGTGGTTGTAGATGCTTATTTTTACTTAAAATTATTTAAATAGGTGCTGAAGAAGTGTGTTCAAATAAAGAGGAAAATATGAAAAGAAATGGTGATAAAACACTTAAGAAAGGTTAAACAGAGTAGAAAATACATTTTGAAATTGTCACAAAACTAGCTCTGGGTCTTTCTGGGTTAGAGTAAATAAAGTCCTTGAAGCCGTCTTGGATTTGTTGAAAAATGCAAAGCTGAAAAGAGGTCTATGTGGTTCTCTTAAATACTGCATTGTTATAGTTTATGACAGTAGATGGAGACAGTTGTTTGTAAGTTTAGTCATTGAAAGGGTGACTTTTTCTTTAATTTTCTCTGTTTCTGATATAATAACAGTCAACTTTAACCCTTTGTTGCATACTGGTCACTCCAGTGGACAGTTCTTGTACATTTGTTCTCTTGTATATTCATGGGTTTTGTTGTTTTAGTTCCATATCAGTCAGTTCATATCATTACTGTAACTGGTCTGTTCTTAATACCTGATCTGCACTAACATGTTTACCTGTAAATGAATTGCTCATTGTTATTAGACTTTTGAAACTGATGCAAAACTAGTCCTGGGTCTTTCTGGGTTAATCAGGTCAATGGTATGTGTTTATAAAATAGTGGAAATAAATGTGACACTACAAAAGACTGAAAAAACCCCATGACAAATGTGTGTGCTAAAGACAGTTCAATAGAATATTGGACAGTGGCAGGGTATTGAAAAAAAGTAGAGGAAAACAAAACCCTGCAGACACATTAGTCACTTTACTCTAACTTTAGTTCACTTGGATTGGATTTACTTTAGTTCTGAGGACACAAACACAGAGGTAGGAGCAGGGAGCCATTAGAGTTTTGATCCACTTGTTCCCCAGTTTAACATTAATTGATTGCTCAGTCTCCTGTTGTGTGTGTTTTCACCATTAGTTTATGCAGAGAGTCAGCAATGTTTGTCTCCAGAAACAGCCTTGTTTTTGTGTGCAGTCTGCAGCCTTTAGTGGGTTCAACATTCTAATGATCATAACAATGATCTGTTGTGTAGATGTTTTTCCTTTTTTTATTGAAAATAATTTCCACATATTTTCAGATAAGGTGGCAAAAATATGAATGTGTGCCAGTCATTCTTAATAGCCTGTAGACATCATGAATATTTGGACTGCGTTAAACCTGATGAAAAACGGGGACTGCGGTATATTACTGTATATATTCTCAACAGTAACACTGATATCTGAGTTCACTTAGTAAGAAGTCACATAATGTTTGAATAATCACTTCAGCAAACAGGAACTCAGCTTGACTTCACACCATTAAGATGGGCCTTATGAAAGAAATAGAGCATAACACAGCACCCACAGAAACATGCAGGGAGCTCAAAAATATACCCCATGAGGAAATGATTTAGACAGAAAGCCCCTCCTGGGTGTGCAAGAACAGAAAAGAAAAGCAAATAAGGCGATACTGGGACAAACTCTTGGATATTTGAAATGCTTTAATGTGGCCTACAGGCTATTGAGTGTTGTATGTAAGTGTCCAGCTGACACAGCAGGTCATACGACATTGGAGGAAATACACTTATCAACAACATCAAACGTTTTTTTCCCCTCTTTTTATTCCTCTTTTGGCATGAAAAAAGGAATTTGATTGAAACATTTTTAATGAACCTATTTATTATGGATTTACAAAAATGTACACTCTGCTGGAAAATGTGTGTTTAAGCTGTGAAGCAAAGAAATGTGTATAAAACACAATGTCAGAACATTATGAAATAAAACAATTTTAATGCAGTCTTTGTTTAAGAAGAGACTTAATTACAGTCTAATAACAACAAGCATTGGTTTACAGGTAAACATGTTAGTGCAGATTAGGTATTAAGAACAGAACAGAACAGTTACAGTAATGATATGAACTGACTGATTTGGATGGAAGTAAAACAACAAAACCCCTGAATATACAAGAGAACAGCTATAGAAGAACTGTCCAAAGGAGTGACCAGTATGCATCAAAAGGTTCAAGTTTTTTCTCCCCAATCTATGTTAATAATATAGTCTGAGCCCTGTAGGTGTTATGCTTATATCCATGCATCTCTGGAATTTAATGTTGCTTAGCAACACCTTGGTTTCGCATTTATTTCCTGTCAGCTATTGATATTGAATTAAATAAGTCCGTAACAGGAAATAAACCCAGACCCATTTAGATTGCTCAATGTGAAAGAGGCTCCAGAAATGAAACTGACATTGTGCATAACTGCAGAAAGCCACTATTAGGTGGTTTGTTTGCAGACAGCTATTACTCACCACCCAATGAGGAATGCATTACCGTAACCTGGTCCATTTGATGTCATTTATGGGCAACAGCTGAGAACCCACGTGTATTATTGCCATAAACATTAACATCGGTGCAAATGATTTTAGCTAACTGCTAAGACAAAAACAAATAATGATTCCAGGAACAACAACACGCCCCCCCACACACACAAACACAAACACACCAATGTTTTAGCTCATAATGGGCATCTCCCTCTCAAAACATGAGAGTATGGGTTTGACCTTTCAAGGTCAAAGGTCATGATATCATTTTTTACATGTAGTTTCCTATCTGTCAGTAATAGTACTTAACACCAATCTTATTGAAGTTTTGGCCATATAAATCCATGGGACATTGATTTTTACTGTTCAAGGTCACTCAAGGTCAAAGGTCATGATGTCATTTTGAAGCCTGTGCCAGGTTTCCTTTCTGTCAGAATGGAATGGGTTTTCCATTCAATTTAGTGGACCTTACCAAATGAAATACATATATCAAATCAATGAGTATTACCTAGAATGTAGGGTAAAAAAAAGCCATTTTGTGAAAAAAATGAAAAATGGAGTTATCTGTTTTTGCAAATGAACTCTTCATATGTACTTATATATTAGTACAAGTAGTAGTATATATTTATATATCAGTATTTTTTAACTAACCCGCCGGTGGCTCGGAGCGCAGTAAAATGTATTTGAAAAGAACTAACCGGACCCGCATCTCGACCCGCATTTTAAAAATGTAATCAATGGTCTTCATAAACATACCTGCATTTATGTCCATGTTAAAATCCGATGTCATTGAGGTCAGCAACCTGTGACGTCCAAAGAGACATTTAAAACCGGTTTCCACAGAAAAGAAAATAGTGGGAGCTGCTCATCATCTTTAAAAATCTCAGTGAATGTGTCTCAAACCTTAACTTTTTTAGTTTTTATGTTTCCGGAGCTACCACTCTCCCAACTTGACTTTCTCTCTTCCTCCCTCCATTTCGTAGGATACTGACGACGGCTGTATGTCACCTTCACGGACATTCAGTTAATGAAGCACATTTACCAGGTTACGACCTGACTGACCGCAACCCGAATATCATTAAAAATATTTTTTAATGACCTGTAACTGTGGATGACCGCGGGCGCCCGCTCACTTCGGGTCAGCCCGCACATCACTGGTATATATGTATATATATATATATATATATATATATATATATATATATATATATATATATTAAACTATTTGGTGTTTACTACCAGTTATTCTGCAGACCAATAAGAGGATGGAGCATTGTCATTTTCTTCATAAAACCAATATTTATATATATATATATATATATATATATATATTTTTTTTTTTTTTTTTTTTTTTTTTTTTTTTTTTTTTGGTGACCGTTAGGTTGACTTTTTCGGGATTACCTCACATAGTTCCTGAAAATTCCATGGAAATTAGTCCAGCAGTTTTTGTGTAAACCAAAGATACAAACAAAAAAACTGCACCAAAAACAATACCCATTCCCTTCCTTTCGGGAGGCGGGATAAAAATCTGAGCTTTCGTAGAAGTATTAAATGTGTCGTACCATGGCTGAACAGAAATAAATGGCATTTGTGATCCTGATAAGTGATAGTATATGATGCTACAAATCATCCTGACAGTTGTGGACTACTGCTGTAACAAGAAGGAGATAAAGAGGTGTCACGTTATCATTGGATGGGATTCACATACTGTACTACACCTGGGATTGAAATGGAATTTTCAATCCCTCTGACAATTTTTGACCTTGGAGTAACTGGTGCTTTTCAAAAACATCACAACAGTTTTTCAGGTCTTTTCTCTTGTGGAATCAAGGCACGTCCAAAGGCAGGGAAAAAAAGAAACAAAGACTGTGTGAGTTCAAGGTAGAGCCACAGACAGATGGCTCTAAAACTGGGGTCACACACTCATTTTCTTCATTTTCCACATTCAGCCTGATTTGTCTCCAATGGGCCAGACCACTAACATGAAAACACTAGAAAAGCACTCTAAGAGCGTAGACCTCCGCCAAGGTAGACCCCCCCACCCCCCCCGGATCACCACCAAAATGAAATCAGTTCTTCCTGTTCACATTTCCAACATATCCTGTACATTTCATCAAAATCCGTCCATAAGTTTTCAAGTTATCTTGAACACAGACAAACAGACAAACAGATAAACGCTGGCAAAAACATAACCTCCTTGGCGGAGGTAATAATAACCTATAATGACAACTCCAAATTGTTGTCATTGTTTTTGTGCAAAAAAACCCCATTCAATTTTGAAAATATTTTTATAAGTTATCCAAACACAAAAAAAGTTACATTTCATTATGAAAATAAGGGCAATTTTAACAATATTCTGCCTCAATTCATCATTTGTCCATGTGTTTTATTATAGATCAGTTCTATAATAAAGTCTTAGTAACATACATGGGCGGCTCACCCATGGGGGATGGGGTGTTGCGACACCCCCACTTCTACAACCAGATGATTTCACCCCCCACACTTTTTCCTAAATTTATGTATTGTATCGTTCCACTGGATCCAGGAAACAAATGGAGAATTGGTGTCACCTACTTTTTATTGCATGATAAACAAACAACAATAACATTGCAATATCTATGGTTTAAACTGTTTACCCACCCAGGCGGCACAACAGCATATGTAAATGAAGTGCACCTCAGTTCACCGGGCAAAATGTAAACAGCTCTTCTTCGCATTGTTAGCAAACAGTCAACCAGTAATGGTTGACTGTTGTTAATGTTGCTGTTGTAGCAACAACTAAGTTAACTAAACTATGTCTTGTTCTGTGACATATACCCTAAGCCAGTGATGTTCCTCCTGAGAAACATATTTTTAGTTGTCTCCCCTGACTTGGATGAAACATTTCTGTAAGAAAAAAGAGGTACAGTGTCTGTAAAATCATTGTCCGATTTTTTAAATCCAAACCTATATCAGTTTTTATCTTGTTATATTTGACTTTTTAACTAATAATGTATATTTTTATTGCATAATTTTGACTTTTTATCACATAATGTTGACTTTTTATCTCATAATTTATATTTTTTATCACATAATTTTTAACCTTTTATCTCATAATTTTGACTTATGAATTGAATAAATGTTTAATTGAGGAAAAACACATTTTTGTTATTATTTTTGGACATATATTACTTTTTTAATATAAATTAATGGATAAAATAACAATTATCCATTAATGGATAATTGTTCGTTAATTTTCCAATGATAGATTCAGAATATTTTGCTCTTATGCCACAACCTAGAACACTCCCACATTTTAAATGGCTGTGATGCGCCCCTGGTAACAGAGGCAGAAAATGGTTCAAATTGTGTCTAATTTTCTTTAGACATTTCAGGTTGTTCACATTTTATTGTTACAGGATCATTTGTAAATGTTAATATTTTCAGAATTTAAAATAATTTTTTCAGTAAAACAATGACAATAATTTGAACTTTTCATTTACAGCCTAAGTAAAAACTGAGAAGAAAATATACATACATTTAGTAAGTTATTATGCTCTTCAGCCGTTGAAAACTGTTGGCCCCTGAGCCGCATGTTTGAGACCCCTGCTCTAAACCAACCAACTGTAGTGATTGAAGTCATTAAAGTTAACAGCCACTGGAGGCAGGCGACACTTGGAGTTTATATTTAAAACAGGACTATAACAAAGGCCAGATTTAACCTCCATACGTGGGCACACACTTTACGCATTACACTTACACTATAATTATCCTGCATGACAGTTAAAGTAAAGTAAAGTAAAGTTTGTGAGACCTGCTAAACTCCACCCTGATGAAAAGTGGCATGTTTATTGACCTGAGTGAATGTGTAGAAGTGACTTTAACTGTTAGGAGCCACAAAAAAAAGCTTTGTCTTATTATGAGATGGACTTTTTATTCCTGTGCAGAGTTTGCAACTTATCTGAGATGTATTCATCTGTGCTGTGTAACTTACTGTAGTACAAGTACAGTGGTACCTCTACTTACGAAATTAATTCTTTCAAGAATTATTTGTACTGTGAAGTTTTAGTAAATAGAGTCGCATTTTATATGTAAAA
This sequence comes from Siphamia tubifer, assembly GCA_020466265.1. Taxonomy (NCBI): domain Eukaryota; kingdom Metazoa; phylum Chordata; class Actinopteri; order Kurtiformes; family Apogonidae; genus Siphamia; species Siphamia tubifer. Next base: position 40,480,033 of record CM035799.1, on the reverse strand, counting down.
GGCCTGATTCGTTCCAAGGCCCCAAATACTACCCCCTAAACTAGGGGTGTCCAAATCCAATCCTCGAGGGCCGGTGTCCTACGTGTTTTAGATATTTCCCTCTTCCACATGATTCATTTGAACTCTTTAACTCTTGAAACTATTTTATTAAAATAAGTAACAACATGAACAAAAATGGCTAAAGTCATCAATAAAATTAACCAAAATGAATAATAAACTGAAAAAATAATTAGTAACATGAACTAAGACACAAAGTTTTTGTTCATTTTTTTGTGCATTGTTTATTTTTCTACATTTTACTTTATTTTGTATTTTTTTTTCTTCAATTTTGCTCCATTTGTTTCTAACTTTGTTCCTTGACTTTAATCTCAAAATGATTACTTTTTTTTAACTCAATTGTGAACACGAATGAAACAAAGGGACATCCTGGACGCCCAGTGAACTTAAGACACAAAGACAAAACTACACACACAACTACACAAAGACAACTATGTGCACACAACTTCACTTCACAAAGACACATCTACACACACACACACACACACAGCTCGGGGCTCCAAAAACCTGCCTGGCTTTGCCTGTCTTCACAGCCCCGCCCCTGCCTGGATCTGTGGAGTCACTCTCCATGTTTTTTAATGTATTATAGAAGTGTGGGGTGGGGACTTGGTATCAGTTGATCACTCAAAATCAAAGGACTCGGATGCAAAAGGCCTTATAGGGACTAGTCCAGCATTTGCACTCACAGTTCCTTCCCTGTCCGTCTACCATCACCCTCAGTCTGATCATAGAGCAGACACTGCTGACTTTTAAATCACATCCACTGCACTTCAAGGAACTTTTTTTGGTCGAAATCTTTCATCTTTTTTGTCCTTGTTGATTTTCAGTGTCAACTACAAAAGCTGATGCTGATGTTGTTCAAAGCAAAGGTCACAACTTAGAAAAAATGAGAGCACAACAAGAGATGAATAAACTACTGGACCTTCAGCAAGGTCTCTTTTTCTGTTTGAGTTTTGTGTAGAAATGTGCAGCATCTAGCCTTCAGTACACAGGTGTCAAACATGCGGCTCAGGAGCCAAAGGATCCACTCCGGCCATTGGGAAGAGTTTGTGAAATGGAAAAATAGATATTAGGCAAGGCAAATGTATTTGTATAACACATTTCCTGTACAGGACACTTCAATTAAAATGATAAAGATGAAGAAAATAGAGACATAAAAACATTTAAATGCAATCAAGAATCTAAGTAAAAGCTCCAGTGAACAAGTTTTTCTCAGACCTCAGGTATTCAGGTAGTTTGTTCCACAGGTGAGGAACAGAACAACTGAATAATGCTTCACTTTGTTTGGTTCTGGTTTTTGGAACACACAGTAAACCTGTTCCTGATGACCTATGACCTCAGGACTCTGTATGCTTCATAGTGAACCAGCAGGTCTAAGATGTTTTTTGGGTCCAAGGTCGTTAAGTGCTTTATAGACCAGGAGTAAGATTTTGAATTCTATCCTTTGACCCACAGGAATGTGTAAGAATTTGAGGACCGGTGTCATGTGGTCCAGTTTCCTGGTACTGGAGCTGCCTGATTGATTTTCTGTTTAGACCAATGAAGACACCATTACAATAATCTAATTTACTGAAAATGAATGAATGAGTTTTTCTGTGTCTGGTTCGGACCGAAAACCCTAGTGATGTTTTTCAGGTGGTAATAGGCAGATTTGGTAACAGCTTTTAAATGGTTGTTACATTTCAGGTCTGAGTCAATAATTACACCCAGACTTCTGGCTTGGTTTGTGGATTTCAGTGACATTGTTCCTAAAATTTCAAAAAATTCAGGTGTTTCCATTACCAGTTTCGCGTCCCGGCTCTGGCTGTCCACATGTCAAAGTGTCCTTGGGCAAGACACCGAACCCTGGCTTAGGCCCCCAGTAGGGCTTACCATAGACCTTAGAAACCTACTGGTGTATGAGTGTGTGTGTGAATGGGTGAATGAGAGGCTAATGTAAAGCGCTTTGAGCACCATGAAGGTGGAAAAGTGCTATATAAATGCAGTCCATTTACTATTTAAAGACTTTATTTTCAATAAAGAAGACAAGAAATGTTCTTATCTTTGTTTTTTTCTTATTTGTAAAGTCCATTAAATTATCCTTTAAATTGTCCTTTAGATTCACCTTTAAATTGTCTTTCAAATCCTCAAAGAGGTAAATAGAAAATATAGAAAAATAAAAAAATCTCAAAGCTCTGTTTCAAAAATAAAATAAAATAAAAACTCAAAGTCAAACTCAAGTAGTTTGTTTTTATGTGTCCCACCTACGGGTGTGTGCATTAAGTCTTCTTATATGGAGCTTTTGAATGGAGACATGGGAAGTAGGCAAGTGGCAAGATGCTCCTCTTCTCTACTGGTCCCACGACAACGAAATCCGACAACCAGAGTTTTGTCAGTCAAGGAAAGCATACACGATAACAAACCGCTCTCCGGATCTTTCCTTGAACAAATCTTACTTCTAACGTGAATTATTACTGAAAACAAAAGTATATTTTTACTGTGCTATGAAAATAAATGATGAATTTATCAGTTTTTTTAATCGTTGTCTTTTTTTTCATGCACTCGTCTGCCTCACGTATTGGATTCAGATTTTATCAGACTTTATTGTCATTGCACATGTCACAAGTACAGAGCAACGAAATGCAGTTAGCATCCAACCAGAAGTGCATAGCAGTGAATAAATAATATAGACTTTGTAAATATACACAGTATATGTAGAAGGTGCTAGAATGAGATTATATAAATAACTATGGATGCAGGTATGTACAAACTATAACAGGCTATGACTATGTTACAGTATGAGTAACTATAATATTATAGATTTTTGAGGAAGGTATGTACAGACTATAGACAGGTTATTGACAATGATACAATGTATTATTACAGTGATTATGGTATAATTAACAGTATGTACAGTAGTGCAATGAGGTAGGTGCAATTGATAGTGCAAGTGATGAATCAAAGTGACAAGTGATTAGGGATGAGGGTTGTTGTGTGAGTGAGAAGAGGGGGTGGGGTTATTGGGGGACAGAGTTCAGCAAGGAGACGGCTGTGGGGATGAAACTGTTCCTGAACCTGGTGGTTCTTGTCCGTAGGCTTCTGTATCGCCTCCCAGAGGGCAGGAGGACAAACAGTCTGTGTGCTGGGTGAAAGGAGTCTTTTGCTGCTCCCCTAAGACAGCGCTTCCTGAAAATGTCCTCAATGGCAGGGAGTGAGGCTCCGGTAATGCGCTGGGCGATTTTCACCACCCTTTGCATTGCCTTCCTATCTGCGACGGAGCAGTTCCCATACCAGACTGTGATGCAGTTGGTTAGGATGCTCTCGATGGTGCATCGGTAAAAGTTCACCAGGATATCTGAAGAGAGGTGGTTCTTCTTCAGAGTCCTCAGGAAGAATAGGCGCTGGTGAGCCTTCTTGACTAGGCTGGAGCAGTTGGTCGTCCAGGAGAGGTCCTGTGAGATGTGAATCCCCAGGAATTTAAAGCTGGTAACCTGCTCCACTGCCACGTCGTTGATGTGGATGGGTTGGTGGGTGACAGCGTTTTTCCTGAAGTCCACAATGAGTTCTTTTGTTTTTGCTGTGTTGAGCAGCAGGTTATTGTTCTCACACCACGCAGCTAGGCGATCCACCTCCTCCCTGTAGGCCGACCCATCGTTGTCCTTGATGAGGCCAATGACAGTGGTGTCGTCCGCAAACTTGATGATGGTGTTGGAGCTATGTTCAGGTCTGCAGTCATGGGTGAAAAGGGAGTAGAGGAACGGACTCAACAAACAGCCTTGTGGTACACCAGTGTTTATGGTGAGGGTGGAGGAGTAGTGGTGATCTAACCGAACATGCTGCGTTCTGTTGGTCAGAAAGTCCAGCAGCCAGTTGCAGATGGGGGCTGTGATGCCCAGATCGGTGAGTTTGGATATTAACTTAGAGGGGATGACAGTGTTGAATGCTGAGCTGAAGTCTATGAACAGCATTCTGGCATATGTATCCTTATTGTCCAGGTGTGAGAGAACAGAGTGCAGCGCTGTGGACACTGCCTCTTCTGTGCTCCTGTTCTTGCGGTAGGCAAACTGGTAGGGGTCCAAGGTGGGGGGCAGACAGGATTTGAGATGTGCCAGAACTAGCTGCTCCAAGCACTTGGAGATGATGGGGGTGAGTGCTACTGGACGGTAATCATTGAGGCACGTTGGAGTGGAGCGCTTTGGTACCGGCACGATGGTGGTGGATTTGAAGCAGATCGGGACAACAGCACGAGCCAAGGACAGGTTGAATAAGTCCGTCAGTACCCCCGCTAGTTCTCCAGCGCATGCTCTGAGCACACGTCCAGGGATGCCATCAGGGCCTGCGGCTTTGTGTGTCTTGTTCCTGCTCAGCACTGCTTCAACATCAGTGGTGGAGAGTGATAGTGGTTGGGGGTTGGCAGCCAGCTCTGCCTTTATTGCCGGTGCACGGTCGTCCTTCTCAAAACGAGCGTAGAAGTTGTTAAGCTCATTTAGGAAGGATGTGTCAGAGGGGGGAGGGGAGGGGTTGATGGGTTTGTAGTCACTGATGACCTGAATGCCTCGCCACATGCGTCGGGGGTTGGAGTTGGAGAAGTGCTCCTCAACCTTCGTTTTGTAGCAGTGCTTGGCCTTCTTGATGCCCTGTTTCAGGTCAGCCCTGGCTGTGCTGTAGGCTTGTGCGTCTCCAGATCTGAAGGCGGTGTTGCAGGCCTTCAGCAGTAGATGGACATCCCTGTTCATCCAGGGCTTCTGATTGGGGTACATGGTGATCCGTTTCTGGGTGGTGACGCTGTCTGTGGTGGTGGAGATGTAATCCAGTACTGAGGAAGCATAGCTCTCGATGTCAATGTGGGAGTTAGTGGTTGCTTGAGTGGCAAACATATTCCAGTCTGTGTGCTTGAACCTGTCCTGCAACACAGCGTCTGTTCCCACGTTCTCATGCTATGTTCACATGAACAGAGGTTACATGTCTTCTACAGTGTTCCTACAGCCCCCTAGGGGATTTCAAATACATAGATAAAATAAACATAGAAAATATAATAGAAAATAAGGAATGAGGTTAACAGGAGGATTCGAGTGGGTTACATTTAGTTACTGGAAAACTAATTCAAAGTCATTGTAATATGGTCCTTAAAATGACCTTACTGAGATGGCAAATAAATGATTAAGGGGATTACAAAATTCCAAATGCACCTGTTGTTTCAAATATTGAAGTCCATAGAAACTCACAACAATACTTGAAGTTGTGAAACAAACCATAAATGTCTCAGCCTTCATATAAGAAAATAATATAATTGAAATCTTGTCTCATCATCTGAATCCACTTTATCCTCTTTAAGGTCACTGGGGACTAATCCAGCTACAATGGGCGAAGGCGGCGTACACCCTGTATGAGACGCCAGTTCATCACAGGGCTGAACATATATAGACAATCACTCTCACATTCACACCTATGGACAATTTAGGTTAACCAATTAACCTGTGCATGTGTTTGGATGGAGGGAGGAAACTGGAGATCCCACCAAAAATGGTAAATGGTCTGCATTTATATAGCGCTTTTCTACCTTCATGGTGCTCAAAGAGCTTTACATTAGCTTCACATTCACCCATTCACACACACACTCATACACTAGTAGGTTTGTAAAGTCTAAGTTCAGTCCTACTGGGGGCCTAAATCAGGGTTCAGTGTCTTGCCCAAAGACACTTCAACATGTGGACAGCCAGAGCTGGAACGCAAACCGCCAACCTCTCGGTCATTGGGTGACCCGCTCTACCAACTGAGCCACAGCCGCCCCACGTAGACACGGGGAGAACATGCAAACTCCACACAGAAAGGACTGGTGTGGGAATTGAACCAGGGTCCTTCTCGCTGTGAGGCACGAATGCTAACCACTGCACCACAGTGTCGCCCCTATAATTGAAATTAAATCATTAAAAGAATTAAGACACTGAGATATGGCCCTAAAGACAAAATGCAGCAAAAAAATTCTTCCAAAGGCACCTGTTGGTACTAGTGCATACAAGTACTAGTATTGTGTTGTACAGGCAGTCTGTCCTAAGGATTCATTAAATAATAATAAAGACAACAATGATGAACTAATAATATTAATTGCTCAACCTTAATATAAGAAACAAAAACCTTAGTTCAATATTTGAACAGATCTTTAACCAAATTCTTAAGCCTACAGTATATAAATACTGAACTTTTAGCCTACATAAACAGACTCCAAATAAGCAAGGGACAGCTGTTTGACCCCGTCGTGGGCTATACATTGTCTCGCGTATTCTATGTGTTATTACAGCTTATTAGTGCTACTACTCTAACAGATTGGATAAAATAGCCGTTAAAACGTAGTGAATATTTACTTTCAAAGTGGCCGAACTACCTGCGGAGTGATATGGTAACGTGAATCTGACAAAACTGACAAACATCGTTGCCATGGGCAGTGGGCGTTAATGTCGCAGCGAGCGGTTATCGAAAAACATCCACTGAAGGCTGGGAACGTCCATTCAAAGTGAACGGGAGCTGTCGCAACATTCTAGAGGGCCAGAGAATAAAAAACAAAAACCTTCTTGGTGTCAGAAAAACACAAGACAATACAACAGAGAAAGACGGAGTAAAACACTAAGACCTCATCAATAGCCTCCTCAAGGTCTTTGTCCTCAAATACTCCACTAGTAACCCTCTGGTTAGGGTACAGAACGACCAAGGCTTGGAGGTTGTCATTTGTTCCTGATCTCCTTCGGCTGGACAGCACCAGCTTGTAGATGCTGTTACTGCTGAGTTCATGGTGACAGATTTCTCTCTTATGGTCAGGCCACTGAGTATAGACAGCCTCTCTTTAAGTCCATCCCAGAAGACATCTAGATCCACAACTCCACATGATGCAGGATGGATTGCAGCAGGACTGAGGTGTATAAAGAAGGCATCCAGATCATCTTCAGGCACGTCACTGAAGCCTGGGATGGATTCATAGCTGGACACACTATGGCACACCTCCTGTCCACTGCACCACTGCCTGTGTTATACACTCACTGAGTTCTCTCTCAGCAGTGTCCATTTGTGTTTTGACATTTTTTTTGGTTTAATAAATACTGTGCTGAGGAAGGAAATAGCTTTGTATTTTGTTTCCATACTGTACTAAAAATGACCCGAGCTGCGTAACGAACTGTGATTTTTGTGTACCGTTACACCCCTGATAACAATCCATAAATACTCACTACTCCAAATGTTTCTTTTTATAAATGTTAATATTTTCACATATTTACACTAAAACAAAGTATAATTTTGTCACAAATGTATCTAAAGGTATTAGACTGGACCGTGATAACGTTGAGGCATGCCACACTCAGTCTAAGACAAACAATGACAGCAACAAACCAGCATAAGGTTCGTTAACAGAAAGCACAAGATTGCACTATTGAAACAAGAAAAGAAGATTAAAGGAACAAATGACCATTTAACCAAACATACAACTGACATCGCTAAAAAGGCACGCTCATAAACCTCAGAAAACAAGGCAAAATACAGAACACTTGGACCACAAGGAACAGGACCCGGAATTTATTTTTGTTGCATATGTATGCAGATATGTGTGTGCATATGTATGTATATGGGTGTCTATGAAGGTCTAGGCAGATGTAAAGATGTAGAGCGTATAATTTATAAAATGATAGTATGTGTGTACATATGATATGTTTGCAGGTGTATATGAGTGTATAGGTGTAAAGACATAATATATATATATATTATAGGATATTTTGTAAATTACATATTTTTGTATCATTTAGATAAACCAATCAGAATAGAATAGATTTCTATATTTTTCTGGCATTTGTATTATTGTTTGGTACAATAGGGGTGGGAGATAATAATAATAATATATATATATATATATGTGTGTGTGTGTTTTTTTGTTTTTTTTTACTTCTTCCCACTCCCTTTCGAATTTGTTACTTGCCTTCTTTTTGTT